>OY759230.1:8330152-8995152 GCA_963662185.1 Eilema griseolum
AGTACGATATAGGTATATACATAATTCAACTCATTTATTGCAGAAACATGGTTAAGTACCAACATTGATATTACAATTAAAACTGCATTTTTATATTCATACATACATATTATCACGCCTTTAACCCTGGAGGGTTAGGCAGAGTTGAATTAACACCCAAATTTCACCAATCATTACATTCGGTCCCACGTAATAGGGGGTGAACCTATTGCCGTCTTCCGGGCACTTTTGCACGGGGTTTTTTATATTCGTTTGCATATAATATACAAACAATATAAATTAACGTGCCATAAACCGCGAAGGGTTTGTGCGGTGTACCATGCATTCTGCTTGTACAAATTAACGTCGCATTTTTGTCGCGGAATACCCAATTGGTGCCACTTGTACGGTCTGGTGATTCTGTCGATAAATGGTTATTTTGTACGCTGCCTTCATTATTATTCCGTTATGAAGAATAAGGCTTGTAATGACTTTGTCGAGGCTTCCGGCTTACTCTTTGCCAAGCCACAAGACAAATTGGTTAAATTGTGGAATCAATTAATGATTAATTATCGAAATAAAGTTACCGACATAGCTCACAGAATAAGCATGATGCCCGTAGCTACATTCTATCATCGCACCTCTCGCCATAGGCAGGGAATTCATCCTCACATATTGCGACCTGAGACGGTGCGCACTGTGTGGTATGAAAGAAACTTCATCCCACGCACACGCAAGCTGTGGAATGACCTCCCTGCTGCGGTTTTCCCAAGCGCCTACAATATGGGGTTCTTCAAGAGGGGCATCAGAAGGTTTCTTCATGGTCGGCAGCGCGAGTGTGACACCCCTGGTGTTGCATACGTCCATAGGCCGCGGTAACCGCTTCCCATCAGGTGGCCCGTGTGCTTGTCTGCCAACTAAGTGGTATAAAAAAAAAAGCAAGCTGAAGTGGTAGTAGGCTGGTCTGGCCATTGGAGCGAATGGGTTCTAGAGTGGAGACCGCGAGAAGGTAAACGGAAGGTAAACGGATGGTGGGGGTGGGGAATCGACAGCGCCGTAACCTTCACATCCTAACTCTTCTCTATACCATACTTCATAATCCTAATGCTCCAACTTATTTGCGGGAACGCTTTGAGTATCTTGCACCAAGGGGCAAACCCTGTCGTCTTTCTTCCTCTCTTCTGCTTCGCACACCTGCACACACTTCTTGCTGCTACGATGGATCGTTCACGGTGCAGGCTGTACGTCTTTGGAACGCACTACCTCACACCATTCCCGGTAGTAATACCCTGGACGTCTTTAGGAGAAGAACAAGGGAACATTTCCTATCACAGTAATGTAGTATGAATATATTTATGTGTCTATATGTATGCTTTATGTTTATGTATGTATGTATGTATGTAGGTGTAATATGTATGCTGTGTATGTATGTTTATGTGTATATATATGTACCTGTTTAGGTACCCTTCTTTTATCTGGAAGTTAATGTACACTTCACGTCCCTTTATTACTTTAACTGCTTCTCTGCTACTCAAAGGTTTGCTGGTAGACAACTCATATTGAGTTAAGCTCGCCTTTGTACATATTTCTTATATATTTATTTTGTGTTTGACCTCTGTACTGTTTGTGTGCAATAAAGAATTAAGAAGGTGGGGTGCCCCTAGCCGGGTGAACTGTCGATCTGAAAAGGTAGCTGGGACAGACTAGATGCCAGTGGCGGAGTCCGAGGAATATCCCACGTTGGGAGTGGCCTATTTACAGTAGTTGACTGCAATGATCATCAATTATTTTTTTTGCGTATTTTCGCATTGATGTTCCGTGACCATTAAAATCAGTTGCTGACTTTTCAAAACTTTAGGGTTAATCTAAACAGGATCTGGTAAATATAAGCAATTACAGGGTACGTACGTAGTTATGAGTCTGATATAGATCGTGTAAATACTTAGCACAGAATTCAAAGGCTAATACGCCGTCAACCAGACAAGTTATTACTAATCTTGGCTATCTCTATAATATGATTATGAAGCTCCTTTAAAATATAGATAGAGAGTGCAGAGACTCTGATTATTTTACAGTCCCGGGTCCTTTAAGGGGGGCCTGAAAAAGCATATGATGAGGCCGTCAAGCTGAGTGTCACCATTGTCACACGGTATATGTAAGTAATGGTGACCCTCTTTTCTGGAAC
Source organism: Eilema griseolum (assembly GCA_963662185.1). NCBI lineage: Eukaryota > Metazoa > Arthropoda > Insecta > Lepidoptera > Erebidae > Eilema > Eilema griseolum. The sequence continues at coordinate 8,332,317 of OY759230.1, forward strand.
TTTGCCTTCAGCTTACCATCAGGCAAGGCGTAGTCTAATTGACGTATCCTATATAAAAAAAAAAGTTATTATAACCGCGGTATTCTGTAGGGCGGAGGTACTTCCCCAGTCGGACTATTCAATTGGACGGAAATACCGCCGTGTCTAACCTTTACTTGTAGTTTAGCCGTGAAGCGTCACGTACTGACAGTTACTTTAGCATTTACTATATTAGACTGTGATAGACATAAAAGCGTCAGTAGGTTAGTGGTTACGGAGTCGGCCTTACGATCGAGAGGTCCCGGGTTCGAATCCTGACCATTACACTACCGACGTGAACCCACTCCTAGCAATTAAGCTTATTTGGAAAGGTTAGAGGGAATATTAGTTATTCCGGTTGCTAATATTCTACCACAAAAAAAAAACGACGGGTTGCACTCCGGGAGTGCCGGCAGAAGTGAAAACTTGAATATTAACGTTGTGCATTTTTGATATTTTGGAATGGTTAGAGAATAATTTTGTACGAATTGCTTTCATTATCAGTATAAAAGTATTATTATTTTTGTGGTGGAATACAATATTCATTTATTGCGCTATCGTACACAAACATGACAATTTATATTACATTAAAAATTTAACACTTCAGAACTATTACAATTATTTTACATTAAAAAGTTTATCACCGCCATCACACATGTGACAGTCGTGTGACATTCGCGCAAGCGCCCTGAGCCGCCTATCCTCTCTCCATCCGTCTTACGAATTTTCGATCAGGTCACGTGTCCTGACGCGAGTTTAGAAATTTTTACCCATTCCAAAAAAAGTACACAGCGCCGCTAAAGAAGTTTTCACTTCAAAAAATTTATGGAAGAATGGAGTCCTAGGTTCTCTTAGAATGATTAAGTATTTAACCATAGAACGTTCCATAGTCCATACGTATCTAAAAATAATTTCTCTGGCAACTATCTTGTGGTGATGCTAACGATTCCCATAGCTCATTCATAGATTATATCAATTATAACGATAGCGTATGCGGGTGCGTCTGTTACACAATTGACGTAAGACGGGTGTACAGAGTACTACAGACCCATCTGTGCTAGAAATGTAATGAGCCGACATAAGCTTGGAATGCTTGCGTCATGCTTAAATGTACAATTTATTGATTACGTTTAATATCTGTATTGTTGAGTATTTTATTAACCTTTTGTGTAATAATAGGTCGTTTCATATGAAATGCCGTTTATTTTGAAGAAATTGGAGGAAACCCAATTTTCGGTGCTAACATTTTAGCATTTTTTTAGGATTGACAAAACCAAATGTTATGATTTTTTTTTATTTATTTATTTTTATTTATTTATTTATTCTTTGCAATTTTGTATGAATGAGACAAACATTAAGCTAACAAACACTTTTATTACATATTTGAAAAGTGACAGATGTAAAAAAGTAATTCGAAATTTATCATCAAAATGGGAGGATACTGTTTTTGTAGATCGAATTTGATTATTCAGGTGGCCAATAAAAAAAAAATTAATAGAAAAAAATAATAAAATTTTGAAATCAACTTTCAAACAAAATATAAATAATTAAAATAGTTATTAAATAACATGAATAACGAACTCATGAATCTGTAAGAAAATTTCGGTAATTTCATAGGTAGACCTAATATTAGTAGGTATTAATGTAATCGGAATATTTACTAATTTGTATTGTACTGAGTTTCCGATAATTCGGCGCTGTTACAAGCATCATGACCACGGAGGAACTGGAGTATTGACGGCGAACTCGTTTTTAGGAGTAAATATATCGATCTACCCTCTTTCGAGTTCTTTTACTACGCGTATCGGCACTGGCACTGGTTTCAATAAAAAAATAAAAATAAAAATAATCATCGAACCAAATCTCGATCACGTTTACGACACACAATGCTTACTGTATCCACTAGCGATTTTATTTTGGCTTGTTCCCGGTTTGTTTTTGCAAAGAGGGTAGATCGATATATTTTCTCCTAGAAAACTTTTTCACTGTTCACCGCCAATACCAGTTCCTCCGTGATCATGGTGCTTGCAACAGCGCCGAAATATCGTCAACTCAGTATAATACAACACGGTAAATATTCTGATTACTATAATACTAATGTGAGTAACCCTTATAGTTTAAAAACCTTTTGTGTAATAATTTGACAGTGTGTACTGCCTGATGAACCGACGAGAGTTTAGTGTAGGTCTTCTCGGGGCAGGTGCATTGCTCCCATATAAGTCGTATGACCCATACCAAACGATATGGAGGAGAAACACTAAGTGGATATCTGATTATGAGGTCCTAGAACTCAATCGCGAAAAATAACTAATAACTAAATATATTAAACAGCGCTATCCAGACCAACTGTTCTGTGATCTAGAATGCGGATAAATCGTTCTCTGAGCCTATTCCCAACTAAGTCGGGGGTGACTTTCTAGTCTAACTAAGATGCGGCTGAACTTCAATATTTTGACGAACTTCGATAGAATGGGGGTAAATATTTTAAGAATGTTTTTTGTTTATATTATACGTAAAAGCATCGAGACCAATTCGAATATATATCGAATTAAATAGAATTCAATTCAAATCAATTCTTCCAACGTACTTACCAATCGAACGCTCTACCGCTGCCTGCGCTACAGAGGTTGTCAAAATGCTATCAATGCTAACAATGCTATGATTGATAATAATGAACTTGATAACACTGTCCATTCTCTAGTGCATCTAAAGATCTGAAGGTTCAGCGAGAGCAGCGGCTGCTAAAAGTAGAAAAAAGTTATTTCCAGCAGAAAATTTAATTGTTATGACGTTTTTTGCGAGGCTGAAGACAATTCACTCTACCCTGGTGTTTAAAAATAATGTTCGACAGAGACAATTCATAGGTAACGTACCTAAATTCGTACAAAATAATAGCATATAAAATATACTCATTCATGAATTAACCGAATCTTTCTAAATATATATAACTCAAAGGTGACTGACTGACATAGTGATCTACCAACGCACAGCCCAAACCACTGGACGGATCGGGCTGAAATTTAGCATGCAGGTAGATGTTATGACGTAGGCATTCGCTAAGAAAGGATTTTGATTAATTCTACCCCCAAGGGCATAAAATAGGGGATGAAAGTTTGTATGAAACTTAGTCAATTTTAAACCGCTCGCGCTGAGACTTTGCACACGTAAAGCTACTATGACGTAGGCATCCCCTAAGAAAGGATTTTGAGATGCAAGTTATATAAGACTAGCTGCTGCCCGCGACTCGGCCCACGTGGATGTTGATTATCGCTTTATGTTGAGTCAACGCTATTGAGCATAAAAATTTACTAAAATAAAAGTAGCCTACGTTACTCCTAATTACATCAGCTACCTGCCAATAAAGACTGTCTGTCTGTCTGTTTGTTCTCAACTCAACACTAAGCGATAACCGACATCCACGCGGGCGGAGTCGCGGGCAACAGCTAGTATATCATATTTCTACCATGACAATGTCATTATTTCTTACAAAGAGTAGACCCAAAGGACTCTTTAAACCCTTAGTCATCGCGTCAAATAACGGAACTTTTATCATATTCACGTTAATTCCCGTATGTTGAATGAATTTATTATTAAAGTAATTTCCAGTAGGCACCTACTTTTGTTGACGATGACTTGTTATGAAAATTATTTTGGTCTTACCGCGATAAAAGTAATTACGCATTGAGTGAGACATTTCGAGGAAAATCGCCTCATTTCGACTCTATTGTTTTGTTTAAATGGTATATAGTGTAGGTACAATTGAGGTTAATAAATGTATTCATAATGTGAATTCATCTAAAGTACCTACCTACCTAGTCAATTTTCCGCTGACAGCAGCAGCAGCGCGCTTACCCATCATGAAGTATACTTATATATTTTTAGATATTTCTAAACGTTTAATTGACGCTACCCGTGACTAGAGGGCTGGTTTATTCCTTGTGCAAAGGCTTGGTATTGCCATTCAACGTGGCAATGCCGCCAGCCTTCTGGCCACCATCCCGGTTGACGTCGATGGGGAGGAATTTTTTGATGCCTGAAACTGCAGGATTGTATAGATATATTCTGTATTAGGTATTTCTCTATTTTATTTTAGATAACCCCATGTACATTATGTAAATATTAAAATTCCATATTCTTACCACTTTATGATAAAAAAATTGTATTGTTTTAATCACAAATTTATTGCGCCTTTTCAATGGAGCCGTTTATCCATATCAATGTTAAACAAGTAATATATGCGAAGAAATAAAACGTCATCCAGAACATAAAAATGGTCTATAGAAATAAAAGAAAATCAGTTCTGTAATCTCTTCATTTGTCTACAACTATACATTTAAATTTATCACATACATTACTTGGTAAACTTGAATACAGATAAACTGCGTCATTGAGAAGCCGCAATGAATTAAAATAATAAATAAAATAATCATTTCCAAGTTTATTTCATGGTACGCTCTGCATCTGCTGCGTACTTCAGTTCGGAATTATAAATTGAAGGAAACATGCGAGAAAAGTCGCAAACAAGATTTTACGTATAAATGCACGCAAAAATATTAGAAAAGAGCACACAAATAGAGTACAGGAAGCGCAGCGTCAACGATCTCGACTGCCAAGTCTCAATATGTTCTTAATACCAAGATATTAAAAACAAATCAAACTGTTTTATTGATTTAAATGTATTATTGTCGGATGTGTACCGAATATCATAATAATTAACCAACAGGAACGAGGAAAATCAAGGCATTAAGATCGTTTTGAGTACTTTTCGTCAAGATAGATCTGATGCTAACTATACAACCGTGTTTACGACGCGGCGACGTAAGCTACAAACATAGCCTCGATAATAAGCTATTTGACAATTTTTTACTGTCGAAAAATGATCACTTTAGTATAATATAATGGACTGCTAAAAAAAAATTCTTGCGACAAATAGTTTTAAAGATATTTGATTTTGAAAATTCTATTTCTCAAGCCGGCCGAAAACGCTCCATACAAAATCGTACTTGCGAATGACGTCACGCGCCACTGCGCTCAGTGCAAATGTCCCAAGCACCTACAATATGGGGTTCTTCAAGAGGGGTATCAGAAGGTTTCTTCATGGTCGGCAGCGCGAGTGTGACACCCCTGGTGTTGCATACGTCCATAGGCCACGGTAACCGCTTCCCATCAGGTGGGCTGTGTGCTTGTCTGCCAACTAAGTGGTATAAAAAAATAATAATTATCAAATACAAGATATTATCGGTATTTATCTATGTCCACGTTGCGTTTACAAGTGTATAGTTCATAATAAAAGTAATTTGTCATGTAATGAGAAATCTAAAAAGATAAAAATTGGGACTTAATTAGATTATTTATATTTTGACATATACACTTATTACTAAAAATAATGAAAAGTTATAGTTCAAGTTGAGTTAGGAAATATCTTATTTTGCAAGGCATTTTTTTCCAGCAAAAACTAAGATATTAAGCGGTATTGGGAATAATCGGACGATCTTGTCAAATAGCCTATTATACAATAATCCCTATAATGTTCCCTTTTTTTTAACGTGCGCAGAATCCCCACGGATACCTCCCCACCGGAGCCGGTGGAAGAGGTTATGTCGGACCCGAACCGACTAAAACGCACGCCGCCTGTGGGTCGCTTTGGTTGCCGAAGGTGAGGTTGACAGGCATATCCCTCGCACCCCGGCCGACCCAGGGCCATCTCACAAGATCTAGTTATAGGCTACCAGCCACGATTGTAGCATTTTTAGTATCTAATGACTTGGTATCCAACATTTCTGCAACTTTACCCTCAGTTTACATATACTATATGCATATGAATATATTAACGTAAACTTGACTTTCAAAGAAAAGAATCGGTAGCATACATTTTGTCTAACTACATATATATGTTCTTTGTGAAGAGAAACATATTAAAATATGTATGTAAATAATAAGTGTTGTTTCTTCACACGTTTAGGCACGCTCCATTAGTTTTGTTTACAGATGATTCCCCGTTATCTAGAGCTCCAGTAACCACAAGAGCTGTGACGTCAGCTGTGTTTACTATCATACCAAAAACTACTATTGTAAAGATAAAGCCAAGTTTCTCGAGTAAACTTACAATTTCGTGATCCATTCTTTATTATGCTGTACCGTGTGCAGGTTTTTTGGGTAAATTCATTAGGATGCGGCTTGGTGGTAGTGTTCGATTGTTTATATGCGAGTATATATGTCTATTTGAATTGTTTTTGGGGTTTTATGTGTACCTATTTAAAAAAAAAGTTTAATGGTTTGTCTCAGGATATTTAAAATACACAGCATATAAGAATTTGCCGATACTATTTTATATCGGCCGGAAAATTAAAATCTATACTAATATTATAAAGCTGTAGAGTTTGTTTGTTTGAACACGCTAATCTCTGGAACTACTGGTCCGATTTGAATGATTCTTTCAGTGTTGGGTAGTCCATTTATCGAGGAAGGTTTTAGGATATCATCACGTTACTACTTAAGGGAGCGGAGTATTGATAATAAATGTTAACAAATCCGGCAATTTTGCATACATATTTTGAAGACTAAAACATACGGGCTCAAAGGGATATGAAGCTTCAAAATATACCCCGGGCGAAGCTGGGCCACCCCAGCTTCGCCCGGGGTATATTTTGAAGTCAGCTAGTCTTTGATAAAACACTAGCGCGTACTATTTCAGCTATGTCTGAATAAATGCGGTTGATTTATAAATTCACTCAAAAAGTGTTTGACCATTTCCGTCTGATGTGAATTCACCCTTATGATAACGGTATCATAGTAATCTGTCTGTCTGTAGTAATCGGATTCCGAACAAGACGGTAACCAGCCTCTACAATGTATTGTAAAGTGTATTATACTGACATGAAGAGTCACTGCCTTGCGTAGTGCGTAGTGACTCTTCATGTCAGTGACGAATAACGAACTTAGCGGGATAAAATGATTGGTGTAGTTTCCGGGGAAAGTCTGATGTCGTCACATGTTAATACGTCAAATAGTAGTCGACATAATGAATATTAAAAATAACTCGTCAACACTGTGAAATGTTGACGAATTGAAACAATAATCTTTTTTTTTTATACCACTTAGGTGGTAGACAAGCACACGGCCCACCTGATGGAAAGTGGTTACCGTGGCCTTTGGACGTTTGTAACACCAGAGGAGTCACAGTCGCGCTGCCAACCCTGTAAATACAAAGTTTCTGTGCCGTCAGTGTAGTAGACAAAGCAGGACAAGCCTTTGGTCTGCCCACTGACAGCACAAGTTCTGCAGTGAGCTCTGGCTACCCTACTCACTGCTGGGAACACAGCCCGAAGTTATTATAGCCGCGGTATTCTGTAGGGCGGAGGTACTTCCCCAGTCGGACTGCTCAATTCGGCGGAATCTTCAATTTAAGATTAATCAATACATACATACCTATATATATATATATATATATATATATATATATATATATATATAGGTGTATATATATATATATATATATATATAATCACGCCTTTATCCCTGAAGGGTTAGGCAGAGGTGAATTAACACCCACATTTGACCAATAATTGTATTCGGTCCCACGTAATAGGGGGTGAGCCTATTGCCATATTCCGGGAACTCTTGTTGACTTGAGCCGTATATTCGAGGCTGAGTCTGGGCTGTTTATATCTGTCTGATGTTAAACAGCTCTATCCCTTTGTCGCCTTGTACGATACCGCATGGGAAGTGATGGGGTGGTCCTAATTCTACTCTGCTGGTAACCACGAGACTGGCTTATAAACTATCCCTGTTCTAAATTACAACCAGAGCAAATTCCAGTTAGATCGTGATTGACTAAAAAACATTCAAACATCTTCACAAACTGTCCTATCTATGCTAATGTTATAAAGCTGAAGAGTTTGTTTGGTTGAACGCGCTTATCTCTGGAACAACTGGTCATTGAAAAAAAAAAACATGCATCTGAGGCTGAGTCTGGGCTGTATATATCTGTCTGATGTTAAACAGCTCTATCCATTAGTCGCCTTGTACGACACCGCATGGGAAGAGATGGGGTGGCCCTAATTTTACTCTGCCGGAAAACAAGCGGCAAATTAATCAATACAACATGGTGAATATACCGATAATGTGAGTGACCATGATAGTTTAAATACCTATATAAATCATTTGTAGTTTTTATTCATATACAGTAGCAACCTTACGCAGTTAGGTGGCAGATAAGCACACGGCTCTCGGTCCGTGGTCTATGGACGTGTGCAAAACCAAGGGAGTCACACTCGCGCTGCCAACCCTGTAAGCATAGAGAGTTTCTGTGCTGTCAGCGTAAAAGACTTTTATTTTTTTATACCACTTAGGTGGCAGACAAGCGCACGGTTCACCTGATGGAAAGTGGTTACCGTGGCCTATGGACGTGTGTAACATCAGAGAAGCCACACTCGCGCTGCTGACCCTGTTAACACACAGTTTCTGTGCCGTCAGTGTAGAGGACAATGCAAGACAAGCCTTTAGTCATCCCATTGACAGCACAAATTCTCCAGTGAGCTCTGGCTACCCTACTCACTGCTGGGAACACAACACGAAGTTATTATAACCGCGTTATTCTGTAAGGCGGAGGGGAGGTACTTCCCCAGTCGGACTGCTCAATTGGGCGGAAACACCGCCGTGTCCTACCTCCTAGACAAAGCAGGACATGCTTTTGGCCTTCCCACTGACTGCACAAAACTCTCCAGTGAGCTCTATTGGCTACCCTAATTACCGCAGTCTGTCTGTTAAGACGTTTTTCTCAGGAGTGCGTGAGGGTATCAAGTTGAATTTCATACCACATACTCAAGTCTATAACGTCTTAAAACTGTGCAAAAATCAAATTATTAAGTCAACGCATTCAAAAGATATTACGGTTTATGTAGCTTAAGTTACGGAACTTTCGGTGCGCGAGTTCGACTCACACTTAACCGGCTTTTTTAAATTGAACTTACCTACAGTGTACATACGAGTACGTGCCTACTCTACATCTTACAATGCAATTATTTAGTCTTAACCTGTTTTTTATTCTTTTTTGAAGACAAGGTGTTAATAGTTGCCTCATTTCCATACTCACCACTTATCTCACTGGACCAAAAGTCATTGAATGTTACCGATATCTGAATTCTGGAATCATCCTGGTTGAGGGGAGCCGGGCGGCAACACTCGACGTCACGGTGCGACCGTGCGACCTAAAAGATGCGCGTGCGCCGGTCTCGTCCAGTTTAGTCGACCGCCGCGAGCGCAACCGTACAGTGCCGTCCCGCATTGTAGATTGTCTAATAAAACACGCGTATTACGTTCTACCGTACTAAGCCCAGCACGTGTACACTGTACACACTTCAGTCGCTTCCGCGGACATTCCTCGCGAACTCCACTAATTTCGATAATGGGCAGATAAACGTTAATTAATTGTAGTTAATCACTTTGGGTCAAGTGACGTTTCGTTAGTGCAGTGTTGCGCTGTGATGGCAGAGAAACACGCACTTATACCAGAAATTCCCACAAACATACAGACAGACATGAAGGAATCTCAGGATATATCTAAGAACTTGATGAGTGGGGACTTTGAGAGGCAGTTTAGAGGTGCAATGGTTGATGAGAAGATTATTAGGCGGTGGCAGTCTTGGTTGATAACATTGGGAGTTGTGGTGGGCGCGCTGGTGTTATGGCTGTTGGTGTTCACAGTTGTGAGGGAGGTACAGGTCCGTCAGTTGAGGCATGAGGTGGATGAGCTCTCTGCGATTGTGATCGCGCTATCTGCCAACGTTAAGTCACTCAGTCATCTCTCATCATCATCTCAAGACAAGAACAAACAGCTGACAGATTTCAAGGATGTTCAAGATACGGTAAGTTAGTGCTACTAGCTTAAACCATTTAACCTTCGTGTATGTGCACATTGGTCTTACAGACCAACGATATTTATATTAATTGTCTTTTTATAATGGAAATCGGCAATGCATTTTAGGCACCTTCAACTTCTATTGACTGTGCCCACTAAATACCTACAAGTAACCGAAATCCCTGGTATTCCATTTAACCCTTCAGTTAAGCTACATTCGTTGTGTTTACGATGCGTTCACGTTTGTGGTTCACTGGATGAAGTTCGAATGGATAATCATCTTCATTATCAGTAATTACGGTCTTACACGCCATGCACGAGTATAATATGATAAATTATTTGACATGAATATAAGAAGAAGGTTAAAAACCTCTTTAGATGTCATGCAGGATAAAAACATCGCACAAAAATACTTAAACAGATGTTCATCAAATTATAGTCTACATTTTTACAATGTCAAACTTATTGTTGATAATATTCGTGTCTAATTTCGGCTACGGCGGATGTTTATTCAATGCTCCACGGAGCTTGCCCAGTGGCAGGTAGAAATTATACAATAGGAAGGGAAGGGATCGATTCGATAGGAGTGAACCTAAAACAAGCTTGAGTAAACAATACGATTATGTTGAGTATCGTTCTCCAGGTAAAGCGAAGGTCCTTCTCGCAACGTGTCTTGAATGTATTACGTAATTAGCACTGTTTTATGATGTAGTTAGTAGATAATACAAGTGAAGCTCGACTCCGCTGTTGGTAACCAAGGTCTATCATATAACAGAGTTATTACTGTCAATTGACTGAATGATACAATCGTTTGGCGTGTTGGCACTTTAATAGACAATATTGGCAGCCTCGCGTTGTATTCTTTTTAGTTTTTGTGGCGAAAATTATGTTAAAATGTATGTTCTGAGGTTCGCGTGGGCTCTCAAACTGGTTTCGTGTAGTGGCACGAATGTAAACAAAAACGCGACCGGCCGGCGTTTGTCGGTTTGTTGCGCAATATTTCTTATCGATTTAAGTAAGTCTTACTTCAACTTATCAATTAAGCTTCCTGCTTTCTGTAGAAAGTATAGACAGGTGCCTATTAACCTGTGATACATATATATATTATATGTGATACCATTGTAGCCCATGTCCCAGCCAGTGTAGAATACTGATATACTTAGTCCTGTGACCCACGGAAACCAATCAGATATAAAAGTAACCGTTACCCCTTTGACGTAAGTACGCTTAGATCATATTTGCGTGTGAACGCGTCAAATGTCAGGTAAAGTGTATGATAAAACAGGTATGATTGTTTAATAGAGAAATGAGGAGTGATATTTGAGTAGATATACTTCCGACAGTATCATGAGAAAAATTCCACTAAAAGGCTAATATTCAGGGCATTTATTTACCATATATTCAATTAATCAATTAGCCCACTGCATTTTTTCATACCACTTAGGTGGCAGAAAAAGACACGGCCCACCTTATGGGAAGTGGTTACCGTAGCCTATGGACTTGTGTAACACCAGGGGAGTCACACTCGCGCTACCGACCCCGAAGAAACCTCCTAATGCCTCTTTTGAAGAACCCCATATTGTAGGCGCAAGACCGCAGCAGGGAGTTCATTCCACAGCTTGGCCTCTCCCAATGTGCCCCATTATTTCCGATAGGTATTCTGCCTCTCGCATCCAGACTGTCCCAGATACCTTTTTAGGTCGTCCGTCCATCATATACGCCTATATTAATTTCTATTAATTTTATTTCAATGTATGGGTAATATTTTGTATAAACTGACTACAATTTAGCTCGTTTTTTAGATCTAACGTAGGCATGTCCATAATAGAGATCGCAACATACATACCTACCTATAATAATGTTATGCTTATCGGTGTGTGCACAGAAGCACCGCAATTTTTAATGGTGTTTTATTGACATCGACCTTGTGATCGAGAGTTCACTAGGTACTTTACAAATTCAGAATCCACTTGCGACACGTGATTCCATTCCTAGCTCATGCACCTAGGTTGGATAGTTGAAGGGTTAACAAGAATAATTCACAAGTGAGTCATGTTTTTGAAGTCATTGATAAAATATAGCAATAATATATTGTAAGATTTTGTAAACAATGTAATTAATATTAGTAATCACGCTATGATTTAATAAAGGTTTTATTATTTATTATACACGCCCTTATCTAAGGCATGCTTGGATAAGGCTGTGTATAATTATTACATTTATTAAGATACGCATATATTGTTGACATATAGGTATGACAGCATCTATAGTAGTGAATGCGGCCGTCAAGCAGGAGGCGCGGGTTCGATCCCCGCTACTTATAGTCTATTTATGAGAGCAGTAACTCAACCAACCTATTGTAGAAGAACAACCCTATGTTTACAAATGTGCAACATTATTTACTCTGTGAAGCTACAATTGTGATTTATGAATAAATTATTATTATTTGCATTGGTCTGGTCGTGCTTTGGAGACCGCGTTAAGCCATCGGATCCGGTTGCCATACAAACATCTATGGCAGTCTTTATGGGTAGTTAGAGCCCTCAAAAGTTCAACTGCAATACTTTGATATCGCCTTTGGGTTTCGGCAGTCGCTTCAGGTGAAGTTCAGCCAAATCCGCAGTTACACTAGTAAAGCGGACCCCAGACTCCGTGGTGGAAACTTCGGATGCGATTGTATACCGATATACCTAAAGACATTCCTTCTTGATTACCCCCGAAATTTCACAAAATTGTACAATCAAACACAGCTTACTTTTTTCATCATCCAACCAATTATAATTATTGGTATTTAAACTATTATGGTCACTCAAATTAGTATGAAAGTTATCGGGACATTTACCATGTTGTCTTAGATGTCTAAGCATGTTGTATTGTTCTAACCGCGGTAGCCTAGTGGTATGAGTAATGGTCTGCTGAGACGAGATCTCGGGTTCGATTCCAGGTTTTACCATGGCACATACCAATTACTTCTCGATGCTTTTAGAAGTTATGTATGTATTTATCGCAGGTTCATAAGTGCCCGGTTAATGGCAATAGGCTCGCCATCTATTACATTGGGACTTAAACATAAACTGGCGAAATGTGGGTGCTATCACTACCTCTGCCTACCCCTTCAGGGATATAGGCGTGAGTTTATATTATTGTTTACAATACAATATGGTAAATATCCCGATAACTTTAATACTAATTATAATTATTGTGGTATAAACAAAATAAAGTATTCATGTTATCCTCATTTCTCAGAAATCCTAAAGACATCACGAAAACAAGCTAGATATGATAAGTTAGATATAATAACTAAAATAATTATACTTAATATTCTTCCTCGTGTCTCTACTAAGATTATGAATGAGCTCTAGCTCTCAGAAGTAGATTTCCGACAACAATGGTCAACATTATTAGAATAATTGGTGTGACATCCCAACAAATACGTGATATTTGTTATCTAACAGGACGTTTGTTTACCGCATACAATAATTACATTCATTATGTTCAAAGCGATTTTCTAGTTGCATCCAAAGTATGTATTTCGATTGTTACGTCGAAATTTCCGGGGGAGACTGCCGTCTGATCTCGCAACTCTGAGAGGAAAGTCTGTGCAGGAGTCTCATCGGTTGCTTAACAGGAGCACCGTCTAGTAGGTAAGGATTAGGAATAGGAAAATAATTGTAAAGTAGCGTAGGTTTTCACTATACCTAGTTCATAAAAGCTTATCTGTAGACAGCAATATTTCAATAAAATATTTGACATTTTGACCGCAGTATTATGGACATGTATGATATGCACTTCTATATTTTGAATAATAATTTGTGTATAAAAATTGATTAAAATAATTATGTATGCAAATGTTATTGGCATGTGTAATCAAACAAGGTAAACTAATTAGGGTCGTTCGCATTTGGGTGATTACGTGACTTCAATATTAGAATACATTTTAGCATTTGATTATACTCAGTATAGTATAAAATGCTAAAATGTATTCGTATTTTTGATACAAATGGTAATCGATTATCGTACTATAGTGTACCTGGAATTCATTACCAGCTCACGTGTTTTCTTCTTCCTACAGTCTCGGGTTCTTTAAGCGGGGCGTGAAAAAGCATCTAATGAGGCCGCCAAGCTAAGTGCCACCATCGTAACATTACTTAGTGTCTGTAATGGTTATCTTCTTTCCTGAGACTTTGCCATTAGCTTTAACACCAGGTGAGGTGAAGTCAACTTGGCGTGTCCTGGATAAAAAAAAGTTTAGACCCTACCACAAAAATACCCGTATGACCTTAATTTACGATCTATTTATAGATGTGGTCTAAAATATAAGGTCGTATTGCTCGAGACATATGTCTTGGACCTAAAATGTGCTCTATACGAGCAGTACACGTTTCTTGGGTGTCTTTTGAAGAAAGCATGGTGTGTCACAGCGGTGGAATAGCTCTAAGATAATGATCTTGTAATGAAGTTGATGCTGAGAATGATCTACGCTTCACTTCACCAAATATAGATCATCACAAAACAATCCGGGCGCGCCATGGTCTCATTTGTCTCGCGATCTAGATCCAAAATACGTATCCTGGTATAAGGGGTGGTCCTGGTATATGGGTATGTATCAGTTTTCACGCAGCAAAGTATGCGTCGCGTCTCGTTCCAAATAATTGTATTCTAAAATGCAATTGTACATTGTGAAATCCTGTTCATTTCCCAAGGAACTTTGGCGACCCTACTAGCCAGCAGGAATACATGTGTGAGAAGAATTGCTTTTTATATTTCTCTGTTAAAATTAGGTACTTGTTTAGTTAGGCGAGAATTCAGGGGAGTAGGGGAGTGGTATTTACTAGGTCGATCCTTTTCTCCCCCAAATCACAACCCCAAGTTCACTTTTTTGGACTAGTTTCAGATTTTTCGTTATCTATATGAGGAGATAGGACACGGCGGTATTTCTGCCCAATTGAGCAGTCCGACTGGGGAAGTAGCTCCGCCCTACAGAATACCGCGGTTATAATAACTTCATGTTGTGTTCCCAGCGGTGAGTAGGGTAGCCAGAGCTCACTGGATTATTTGTGCTGTCAGTGGGATGCGATGTGCTGCTTTGTCCTCTACACTGACGGCACAGAAACTCTGCACAGGGTCGGCAGTGCGAGTATGGCTTCTCTGGTGTTACACACATCCATAGGCCACGGTAACCACTTTCCATCAGGTGGGCCTTGCGCTTGTCAGCCACCTAAGTGGTATTAAAAAAAAGTCTCTACAAAATTCCCACTGCCCTATTTCTCGAGTCACTAAAATACTTCGATTGATTTAGTAGCATTGAGTACAGTAAAATGAACATTTTAATTATCATCTATATCAATTAAACGAAGACCAGAAGCCGAAAACAAATTAAAAAGCCATGAAAAACAACTTAATTTCGAAACAGAAATATTTGGTTCAAGAATTTTTTGAAGCTAAAGAAGTCTTGAGAATACCAATGTTTATGAGGACGGCAATACATTTAATGGACAGATTAGCATAGATTACGTCCAAAACAGACATCTGTCACCAAAACTGAGCATTAACCGTTGTCCCTTGTGACAAAATTTTAAAGCAATTATATAAATCCATACCACGAAGCTGTTTCGAACATTACTGAAATTCCCAACAGTATTTTGTTAATATATTTTGTAACGATAAGCTGACGTCAGACGCCCAACATAAAATTCTCTGAATAAATATAGAATACGAAGTCGAAAGTTTACAAACATGGGTTGGATGGGAGCCAATTTTTTGATGAACCAGCTCATAGAGACAGGTCGATCGGTGACGACATTCGTGGCGTGATAAAGATCTACGGAGCTTGCAAGATCTATTGCTTGTTCTTGGATTAGATACAATATACAGCAGGTGATTATTCATTTATGTGTAGGTAACAATTTAAATTTATACACTATTACATACTGGCGTAACGCGCAAATACAGTGGCAATAAATTAATTGTAATCAATTGTAATTGTCTGCCACCTAAGTTGTATAAAAAAAAAGGAAAATCGGCCATCTTGTCGAAATGAAGGTCACTTGTACACTTCGATTCCGATTTAATTGAAATAGAACGAAAAAGGTCAATTGATTTCTAACATTAGAAACATAAAATTGTTGTCTATTGACTTTTGTACCGTTCAATATCACAAGGCTATAAAACGTATCAAGTGTTCTCATTTATAGTAATGATATTGATGATCAATAAATTACACTCTGTAATCATTCTTGATGGAATGATTTTGTATTAATTTATTTACTTACAAGTTAATGCTTAGCACGTGCTATTAGTTATATTAAGAACGCCACAGCCATCATATACTATACGTTCAAGAATCTAGAAAAGCTGGATTCCAATGGGATATATTTTTTTAATTTCAATATTAAACCTACTGACAGAAAGTGGTTACCGTGGCCTATGGACGAGTGTAACACCAGAGAAGCCACACTCGCGCTGCCGACCCTGTAAGCACAGTCTCTGTGCCGTCAGTGCAGAGGACAAAGCAAGACAATCCTTTAGTCATCCCACTGACAGCACAAATTCTCCAGTGAGCTCTGGATACCCTTCTCACCGCTGGGAATACAACACGAAGTTATTATAACCGCGGTATTCTGTAGGGCCGAGGTACTTCCCCAGTCGGACTGCTCAATTGGGCAGAAATACCGCCGTGTCCTACCCCCTATTGAACATTATCCTATTCCTCCTATTAAAATTTTTATCTGTACGTCTGTTTATTTGTCAGTTCCAGTCTAGATGGCGCATTTCTCAACTGATTTTCACCAAACATGTTCTTTGATTGAAAACACATCTGTCGAGAGCTTTCTTTAGATACACTTCACACCTTTCGGTACACCTTTTTTAGGTACAATTCACTATGCCATGTGTACAATTTAGATTTATTTTTCACTAGCACTAATCAACTTAAAGTCAAGTCGAGCAAGAAATTTTTTGACAAAGTGTAATGCGATTATCGAAATAACTGTAGTAGAATTTATGTACGGATATTGCTGATTCTTCGCCGAAACATCAAGGAGATGATTCCTCACAGGTTGTGAAACAAAATCCCACTTCGTAAAGGTGAACCTCTTTGTAAAAAAATAGACGAGAGAAAGGTTGGAAGTTTGCTGTAGCGAATTTTTAAGAACAGATCGTCATTATTTTTTTGTGAAACATCCAGTGCTTTAAAATAACATGTTTTAAGGACACCAGATTTGAAAGGATGCTCGCGACCTCTACTGTTCACAAAAATACTAGTTATTATTTATTGAGTTTCATACATACATACAGTCACGGCTTTTTTTCCCAATGGGGTAGGCAGAGACTACTGTTTTCCACTTGCCACGATCCTGGCATATCTATTTCGCTTCTTCACCTTTCATAATTGTTTACATACATGCTCACCGGTTTCGGGTACTCTTGACATGTGCTTTCTTACATGTAGTTTCATTAAAGTGGCGAAGGGTGATAATTTTCAAAAGCGAAACCAGCAGTAAAAGTTCTTACCTCGATCTAGTTTGTCAAATTTAAATATATCTAACATCTCACAGAAGGAAGCCGGCAGCAAATTATTACCAACAAACAAAAAACAAATAGAATGTCTAACTTCTTGAAAAAGATGAGTTCGAATTGGTTAGGAAATTCGACATAGAAGAGAGCTTCTTATTGCTTGTACAAAGATAACTTACTTAAGCCATAGATACCAACTATTATTCTGTTGGCCCTACAAAACACTGGCACTGATAGTAGCCCAAGAATTTTATAACACGATGTTTCCCAAGCACCTAATATGGGGTTCTTCAAGATGGGCATCAGAAGCTTTCTTCGTGGTCGGCAGCGCGAGTGTAGCACCCCTGGTGTTGCATACGTCCATAGGCCACGGTAACCATTTCCCATCAGGTGAGCCGTGTGCTTGTCTGCCACCTAAGTGGTATAAAAAAAATGTTTAATCTAGAAATCAAAATCGTATAAATTCAAAACTTTATAAAACAAAGTGACTTAAATTAGATTTTTTGCCGCATTGGATCGCTCTGTACCTACCATATAAATATTTGTTCAGATGTTCAATACGAAGTGAAAGCTGATTTCAGTGGCAAGGAATCTCGGCAAAACAAACTTTGGTTCATATCGCAAAAACGGTAAACAAATAATCAGCAAGTATTTTTAAGTGCTCCTTGTATGAAGTATTTATAATACAGACCAGCTTACTGAACATTTCATGATATAAACACACACACCCACGCATATCAAAATATTCAGATTTAAAGACATAATAAATAATTCGTCTGTCATGACGGTATCACTGACAAGATGACGCGACAACGGTAGTAACATTGTAAGAGCGTTGAAATTGAAATGAGCGTTGAAAAACCAAGCGGTTCGGAGACTCTTTCCTCTGTCGCACCATTAAGGCCTGGAATTCATTACCAGCTCACGTGTTTCCTTCTTCCTACAGTCCCGGGTCCTTTAAGCGGGGCGTGAAAAAGCATATGATAAGGCCGTCAAGCTGAGTGTCACCATTGTCACACGGTATGTGTAAGTAACGGTGACCCTCTTTTCTGGGATTTTGCCTTCAGCTTACCATCAGGCAAGGCGAAGTCCAATTGACGTGTCCTATATAAAAAAAAAAAAAAAAAAAGAAATAAAATTTATACATCGCCATTAATTCACTTATCAACTTTTGATTAAACCAAACCTGCAACCTCGTCAGCAAGTTGTGCAATGTTGATTTTGCCTTGCGTCTCAATCAAAGAATCAAAGAATCATCTCATCTCTCATCAATATGGGGTTCTTCACGAAGGTTATCATATGGTTCGTACAGGTTCGGCAGCACGAGTGTGACGCCCTTGGTGTTGTACACTTCCACAGGCTACAGTATTTCTCATTAAGTGAGCCAAGAGCTACTCGTGTTAAGATTGTGATGATGAAGAGAAGAGATGACAGAATGTTTCAATGCAATGTTGAGGGTTAACGTTCTTACTTACTTAGTAGCAGAGGTAAACGCAAGAAAAACTAGTGAGAAATCTCATGGAAGGTTTATAGTGTTGGTATTTATATCAGCTGTATTTTCTTTACATGACAAATTCTCTTGGTTTGATCAATAGATAAAAACAGTCAGTCTAACACACTAGTGTATTATGCTTATGATCGTTTATACTATATCGCTAAATATTCCCAAATGTTTTAGTATAGTTCAACAATAATACAGGATGTTTAATGTTTAGTAGTAAAATTCTTGGTGTAAGTCACGGTGTGTATACTATACATACATATAAATAAACGTGGGTTCGCTCAAGGTCCATACGTTACACAATATAAACATCTCGTTAACCTAGTACAAGACGAGTGTGATTTTCATGAGGTATTTTATTTTATTGAGATGCAAACAGATTTGATTTGATAAAAAAGCTAAGGTCCATACCACCTAATGGTAGAGAAGGATTTAATCATACAATCTTATATCTATTCCCCATTTAATCATACGCTCGCAACACCATGCATGATCATATTCATCATACTTTATATAAACGCCACTTTGTATTAAAATTAAAGCAGTATTTATTGGAAGGCTGTTTTTATAGCCTAGATGACATGTTATAAACTCAGTTTTTCACTTATTTTTCTTTTTTATTTATTTATTTATTATATTCTTTATTGTACGACAATTACAATATTCATATTACAGAAATTGAGAAGACAAGAGCAGTACAAAGGGCGGCCTTATCGCTTTACACAATTTCTTCCAGGCAACCTTTCTTATTGTACCTACTTACAAATTACTTTTATTGTGACATTTAGATTTTTTTTGACATTTGATATTATTGTTGGAATTGCATGACATGAGGTATTTTTTTTCTTTTTTTGTGACATTTTGGTATTGTTGAGTATTTTATTTTTTGACATTTATCTTTCTTTTATATAGAAAAAAAAGGAATCGCATGACATGTTGCCTAGACCTATAATAGCTTAATTTAATCATGTTTTCATTCTTTGCCAGATTCAGCACAATGTAAAAGTTGTTCTGAATAAATTAAATAAAAATAATATACAAAGTTATGTCTTCAAGTCGCCTCACTATATTTTTGTGTGTACGTTGGGATGCAAATCTTCGATTCTTAAGTTTACCTCACCTTTTAGTCAGTGCAGCTGCTACACAACGAAAGAGGTTCTGAGGCAGGTTTTGAGTTCAGAGGTAAGACGGGAGTCAATTCCAGAAAGTGAAAACAAATAACGGTTCTCAGACTCCAGAGAGTAAATTTGAATGCAAGTGAGAAATCGAAAGAAAGTGAGAATGAACAACATTTTACTAATTTCTAAGATTTTTGATTGATTGATTGATATACGTGGTTCCCGGCAGAGTTCTACTCTATCACTTTGGACCACTTCCCATGTTGTGTCGTACAAGGCGACTAAGGGATAGGGCTGTTTAACAATAGACTGGTAAATACAGCCCAGACTCAGCCTCATATGCATGGTTTGAGTCAACAATAGTGCCCGGAAAACGATAATAAGCTCACCTATTACGTGGGACCGAATTCATTGATTGGTGAAATAAAAAAATAAAAAATCGATTATTTGCATTACACTTGGTGTTACAATTTTGTGATTGAAGCCTCCTTTTAAGCAAGTAATGCCTGTATTAGGAGACTCCAAATGTGGGTGTTAAACTCACTTCTGCCTCCGGGGACAAAGGCGTGATTATATGTATGTATGTAAGTATTGATGTAAATGATATGAAGGTGAAAAAGAAAATTGCAATGAGAATGATGAAGAAAATGTGAAAAATGTTATGAAACTGCTAATTAGTTTAACGTTAGTCTTGCATCATAAGCGCCAGAGCATTTAGCATCAATTCTAGTAAGTTTATCCTTTGTCTGAGTCAAGCTAGACGGATTCTAAAATACCCAGTTGCTAATCAAAAGGATATTACCTATTAACGCAATTTACCGAGTTAGACCCACGGTAATGAGTTGAATCAAATGAAGTGCTTACGTCATGGGGATGAGAAGTCTGATGCTCCTCAGAATGACGCTACAGTATTAATGGTTTTAAATACTATTCTTTTAGCTTCAGCACGTGTAATGTCCTAGAGTCGTAGCTGTTATCCCGGTAGCATCTAATGATTGCACTTTTGTGCCTCTTGATACGACTTTTTTTACACGCGGAATATCTCTAAGGGTATATTTACATAAACATACATACACATATTTTAGACATACACATATAGGTATTCAATATATTCCTACAACTCCGGGAGGTAACCTTGCACCAGAGCAAGATTTCCTCTCCAATTTTTTTGTAAGTGAAATGAGGGTAACGTCGAGTATTTTACGAATAACAATAAGAAGCGTGGTTCCCGGAAGAATAAAATTTTGACCCCCCATCTCTTCCCATGCGGTGTCGTACAAGGCAACTAAGGCATAGGGCTGTTTAACATCAGACAGATATATACATACAGACTCAGGCACAGATACATGGCTTGAGTCAACAATAGTGCTCGGATAAGGACAATAGGCTCACCCTATGTGGGACCGAAAACAATGGTTGGTGAAATGCGGGTGTTAATTCTCTGCCTAACCCTCCGGGGCTAAAGGCATGATTATATATATGTAGGTTTGTAGCTACCTATTATTTTATCGATACGTAGTAAGCTTAAAACTTCGGTGATAAAGGCATGATTATATGTAAAAATAAAAATTATTTAAACTGTAAAAAGTCGACTGGTATTACGTGTTTATGTTCAATCATTAGCACATGTCTAAACAGTTTATTTACGAAGCAATAGCCATGATCGGCTCATCGTAATTTACATAAATAACCTTGAGATGTCGATAGGAGCTGTCAGACTAACCCTTATATTATAAGTGTATAGAGGTGAGTTCTGACAGATGAAGTCACCTTCTGATCTGAAAAACGTTTTGCATACTTACCTGAGAAGTTCGAAAACACGCAATATATTTGCCGTGATATAGACTTCAATTATTTATGAAATGATTATGTTAATTTCAGCTGTGTAAATAACTATATACTATAATAACCTAGTATTGTGTTCCCGGCGGTGAGTAGAGTAGCCTGAGCTCACTGGAGAGTTCTTGTCAGTGGGAAGACTATAGGCTTGTCCTAATTGTCTTCTGCACTGACGGTACAGAAACTCTGTTCTTACAGGGTCTGTAGCACGGGTGTGACTCCACTGGTGTTGCACACGTTCATAGGCCACGGTAACTTTTTTTCATCAGGTGGGCTGTGTGCTCGTTTGCCACCTAAGTTGTATAAGATAAAACTAACGTGCTAATGTAACTATTATCCTATTTCTTTCTGTATTTTTATATATCTGCCATCTGATACCCTCGGCTCTCCCTGCGTCAAATTTTGATCCCGTTCCCGCTACCCGTGGGTACCTATGCCCGGAATAAAAAGTCTATGTATTATCCCAGACTAAAATGATTCTCTGTATCAAATTTCAACCTAATCCATTCAACCGTTAGAGCACGATTGAATAACAGACATCTAACATCTTCACAAATTAGTAGGAAGTTGGATAAGATTCTTCTTCTGCTCGTGTCAATGATTCACTGTTGGGGCTAAATTGTTCCCGAATAAAATTGTTCCCTCTCTACCGCGCTATCAGTGACTTTATTCAAGTCTTCTTTAGTGTAGGAGGTAGTACACAAGGGGCACGAGACCAAGTGCACCATGGGCTGCACGGGGGCACCGCAGTCACATGCGGTTCTCTCATTCTCAACCTGCATAGATTTTGTCTCGACCGGCTGACTCTGCGTAGACGATTGAGAGACCTCCATATCGGCCATCGGAGGGGAGGATACGATTAGTAAAATGTTTTTTATACCACTTAGGTGGCAGACAAGCACACGGCCCACTTGATGGAAAGTGGTTACAGTGGCCTATGGACGTGTATAACACCAGAGAAGTCACATTCGCGCTGCCGACCCTGTAAGCAAAGAGTTTGTGTGTCGTCAGTATAGGAGTGTCAGTATACAAATGTGGTTCTATATATTCTGTGTTTTATATTTTATATGAAATTTGATCTAAACAGAATAATCCTGAAAATCTTAACTCGAATCTTTTATGGCTGCAAAGTTAGTCGTAGCATTTGTGTGAACGTTCAAGTGTACTGCTTGAGAAGGGATTTAGTGGAACCGTATACGAGAGTTGTTCGGCATTATTAGGTGGATAAAGTTGTGTCTGGTGTTGAAAACTTTTCCAATATAAGCTAGGGAAGCTACCTGTTGTCTGCGATAGTTTCGCAGGTAGGTGTCTAACAGCTTAGTTATTGTTTGCTGAGTATTAGGGGTACAATTATTCAAATAGTAAGACTAGACTTAAGCAGCGGACTTAAGTTTTGGGACGTTTACCATAATGTTTTGATTTTTTGTCATCCATGTATTTTTGATAAAAAAATATGGATACGAATTTTGCCTATTTGCTATCTATGAATGGAATCTTTAATTCTATTATTTTGTATACAATACTAAAAAAGCCGGTCAAGTGCGAGTCGGAGTCGCGTACCGAAGGTTCCGTAACTTAAGCTACATAAACCGTAATATGTTTTGAATGTGTTAACTTAGAAGTTTGATTTTGGCCTGAGTAAGTAGTATGAATTTCAACTTGATACCTTCACGCATTCCTGAGAAAAAGGTATTGATAGACAGACAGACGTACAGACGGACAACGAAGTGATCCTATAAAGGTTCCGTTTTCTTTTCCTTTTAAGGTACAGATCGGAACCTTAAAAAAACTTAAACTATATAAAATACCAATGTGTGAAGGAAGAGAAGTCGTGCGAACTATTCTTGTTTTCTTTTTCAATTAGAAACAAATGTAAGTAGCCTAAGTTATGTATGTCACAGAATTTTCGAAGTGAATTCTCAATATATGAATTAATCATTTGTCATTCATTTTCTCTTTAAATAAACAAGTAAGTAGACACTCATTATAAATGATTGATTGATTGATTCTACGTGGTTGCGCCGATGTAAAAACTGTGTTTTTGACACGGAAACACACTCCTTTTGTACCCGTCTCCCCTTCCGCACTAACCATAGATGTAGCTTCCGTCCGCCATTTGTGAAATATAGACACTGAGTCTCGCTTTGAACTAGCCAGCGTAAGGACGGCCGCGCTCGCGTCTCTCAAAAATGATTAATATTTGTTACATTTTTACCGCTTCATAGACCTTTACCGATCGGATTGTGCCTCTCGTGTGTTCCTCAAGTGATCTAGTGACGCTGACGGCAGCTCCTGAGCAAGGAAGAGAAGATCCGTGTACCGGCTGCGATGAAAACACGTGTGTCGTGAAGGTTAGTGCATCCTCTCCTAATTTCTCGGGTTGCATTCATTGCTTGGATCACGCCCGCGGCAACCCGACCACCTGTCTTTTGTGTGTAAAGCGTCAATGGAACAGTTAGCTGCATCCCCGCAATACAGTCCACTACCGCACGTTGCCAAGCGCCACCATTTTTGGTCCGGATCGAGCCGGATTCTTAGCCGTAGTTCGTATTTTGTTATTATTCTAATGGGAATAAGCGCGCCGCACCTAAGTGCCTGGTTATTTTAGTAGAAAACCCCGCATCCAGACACTTAGGATTAGATTTGTTGTCCGTTCGCCGCTGGCTCGCATAGTACCTACCTGGTACATACATAGGTTAGGTATCATATCAACACTTAATCGTAGTTCGCAATTTTCGCACCGCGCCTAAATACCTAGTTATTTTAGTAGAAAACCCCGCATCTAGGCGTTTAGGCTTAGATCTTAGGTATACTAGACACCCTAGTGCATAGGCACAGTGTAATACCTAACGCATTTGGCTTTGTTTTGTTTTTTTCAATTACGTCGTATTTGCCTGGTACCTGCGTGGGTAGACACGTGGTTGTACCTCATTCCAATTCATACGAAAGTATTTTAATTTGAATAGATATTACGCAATACTTAATCTCGGAAATAATAGTTGAACCTAGACAGCGACCATCGCGTAGGTACGACCTTGTTGCTATGCGCGTTTGTTCAAGCGTGCATTCACAGTTGTAGGTACCTACCTATCTGCCGAGTGTCGCTCGCGCCGCCTCGCTGCTCTGTACCGCTAAGATTAAGTCATTTCATATTTGTTGTTTACCGCACTTTAGTTTGAGATTTAATTGTAAACATGTCCCCAAAGGTTGATAAGACCGGTAAGGTTCAATTGAAACTTTTATACGCTAAAAAAGAAATGATTTACTCTCGCGTACAATCGATTTATGATAATGCACTTAAAACCTCTGATTTGGTCATCAGAGATTCGTTCTTGTGTTCTATAGAAAACTTAGATAGTCTACGCGCGGATTTCGAAACCTTAGTACATGACATCAACGTTTTAGAGTTGAATTTGAATCCCGATTACTCAGTGAGTTATCAAGCCTTGTCGTCGTTTGACGATTTGTATTGTCGTATCAAACGCGTCGCTAGGAGTTTGGAGAAGCCGGCTGACCTACCCAACCCCACTCGCGACCGACCTAAGTTGCCACCAATTCAAATACCCGAGTTTGATGGTAACATTCGCAATTGGTGTCTATTTATAGATAGTTTTGAGAATACAATAGATAAGAACGATTCGTTGACAGATCACGAAAAGTTGCATTATCTCGTTGAAAAATTGACTGGTAAAGCTATAACCGTTTGCGCTGGAATTACGTTTAGTGCCGAGAATTATAATTTAATTTTAAATACTTTGAAAGCTAGGTATGAGGATAAAAGATCGGTAGCTAACGCCTATTTAGATCAGATGTTTGATTTGAAATCTATTACGGCATGTAACGATCAAAACTTAGAGAAATTTCTAGATACTTTCGCGTCAGCTGTTCGCGCCGTAAAGAACCTAAAGATCGATGACCTCTGCGACTTCGTATTTTTGTATATGGGTTTAAGGAAATTAGATTCCGAAACCATTCGTTTGTTTGAGTCGGATCATCGCGGCAATAAAATTCCTAAGTTCGAAGACTTAGAAAGTTTTGTTCGCGAGCATATAAAAGTATTGCAGCGCTCTTCATCGAAACATGAAGGCGCGAAGATAGTTGTTGATTCTGCACGCAAAGTAGATGCGTCATCGAAGTCACTGAGGTCAACTCATACTTATGTTAGTACCGCACCAGCACGTGTACAGTCACCTGTTTGCTCTTTGTGTAGCACTCATCATTCGCAACTGTACAGGTGTCCTGGTTTTCTAAAATTGTCGCCTAGTGATCGTTATAAATTTGTTCGCGCTAATAATTTTTGTTTTAATTGTCTCGGTACTAAACACCGCGTTGTTTTATGTAATAGTAGAAATAGTTGTCGCAAATGTCAAGCGAGACACCACACTTTGCTTCATTTTGAGAATAGTAATGCCGCATCCAATGTGAGCACGGTTGGCTCGTCGAGCGGTGACACACGGCAGCCTGCGCCGCAGCCGCAGCCCGCGCTCGCGCGCGCTCCGGCCCGCCCGGTGACCGCCGCGGATGACGTCACCTTGTGTTCGTTCTCCGCTAGTGCTGCACTCACTACTGTGTGTCTTGCGACCGCTCGCGTTGTTATTGTTGATGCATTAGGTAAGCCGCGCATTGTTCGAGCGCTGTTAGATGGCGCTTCGCAAAGTAATTTTATTACTCAAGATTGTTGTCGGCGTCTTGGTTTCAATGTTGATAAGCGTTCAACCCGCTCAGTGGTGAAGGGTTTTGGAAGCTTACAGTCAGCTGTTCGTGGCACCGTTAAAACAAGGTTTAGATCTCGTTTTAATAATAATATTTGGTTTGACATGGATTCGCTCGTTATAGATAGAATAGCTGAACAGTTGCCTACCGTCCCGGTTGACACGTCTTTATTAACGAAATTTAAAGACTTGCCTTTAGCAGATGAGACTTACGCTGTTCCTGGAGTCGTCGATATATTGATCGGCGCTTCGATTCTCCCGCACCTCCAGTTATCACGTAAGGTTCAAGGGGGACCGACGTACCCCGCTCCGCACGCACTGGAAACAGTTCTTGGTTTTGTTATAATTGGTTCCGCACCCGCTTCTATGGATAGTTTTAGTCACTCGACTGCTTCGTTCTGTTGCACCGTCGAGCCGCCACTGGAGTCTACCATCCGCAAGTTTTCGCTCGGTGGCTCCCGTGTATCCGCTGAAAAACGCTTTCTTTGTTTGGAACGAAAGATGCAGGCGTCCCCAAAGTCGAAGCGGGCCTATGATGAGGTTGTTAACGAATATTTAGATAAAGGTTACATCTCACCTGCGCCTGCGGACACTGGCGGGACCCAGCCTTCGTACATTATCCCGCACCGCGGAGTTATTAGAGAAGATAAGCTTACTACTAAAACTCCGTGTAGTTTTGGATGGCAGTGCTAAGACTAGCACTTCCGTGTCGCTTAATGACATAATTGTAAATTTTCGCATTAATATTAGTAATTTTTAGCTTTCAGGACTCAACAGTCGCTTTGTGTTGGGCCCACTCTTCGCCCCATCGTTGGGACACATTCGTCGCTAATAGAGTGGCAAAAATTCAATCTGAATTGGCGCCACATAATCTCTTTCACGTTGCTGGCACCGACAACCCAGCCGATTGTCTCTCTCGTGGATTGCTTCCTTCGCAAATTTTAGATCACCCGTTATGGTTTAGTGGACCGTCCTGGATTCATGCCGCGTTAGATAAGTGGCCAGTTAGTCAATTCAACCCCACTACGGTTTCCGAACCACCCGAGGAGAAGAAGCACTCGCTTGTTGTATCGGTCCCACGTGAAGAGACCCTTATTTTGTTGTTGGCTAATCGCGTCTCGTCTTGGTCGAGAATGTTGCGTTGTGTTGTTTGTTCGCCTCTGCCCTCTGCCTAGCCAGCAGTAGGCACGAGCTCCAATCTAGGTTTATATTTTAGTTGTTATTTCCCAAACCTAGATTTAGATTAGACTTTAGATTTGTTTCGCATTTGTCGTTTCGAAGGTAACCCTTCAAGCCGGGGGGAATGGTTGCGCCGATGTAAAAACTGTGTTTTTGACACGGAAACACACTCCTTTTGTACCCGTCTCCCCTTCCGCACTAACCATAGATGTAGCTTCCGTCCGCCATTTGTGAAATATAGACACTGAGTCTCGCTTTGAACTAGCCAGCGTAAGGACGGCCGCGCTCGCGTCTCTCAAAAATGATTAATATTTGTTACATTTTTACCGCTTCATAGACCTTTACCGATCGGATTGTGCCTCTCGTGTGTTCCTCAAGTGATCTAGTGACGCTGACGGCAGCTCCTGAGCAAGGAAGAGAAGATCCGTGTACCGGCTGCGATGAAAACACGTGTGTCGTGAAGGTTAGTGCATCCTCTCCTAATTTCTCGGGTTGCATTCATTGCTTGGATCACGCCCGCGGCAACCCGACCACCTGTCTTTTGTGTGTAAAGCGTCAATGGAACAGTTAGCTGCATCCCCGCAATACAGTCCACTACCGCACGTTGCCAAGCGCCACCACTACGTATAATTTTAATCAGGGTAACAACACTAGCGAATGAGTTGTTAACTGCCGTATAATTTATATTTAAAACTTGCGACGTGGAATTTTGATCTCGTTCCCGTAATCTATGGGAACCTGTTTCCTGGATTAAAGTAACCTATGTGTTATTCCAGACTATAATGTCTTAAAATCTACATACATATTATCACGTCTTTATCCCCGAAGGGTTAGGCAGAGGTGAATTAACACCCACATTTCACCAATCATTGAATTCGGTCCCGCGTAATAGGGGGTTAGCCTATTGCCGTCTTCCGGGCACTATTGTTGACTCAAGCCATGCATCTGAGGCTGAGTCTGGACTGTTTATATCTGTCTGATGTTAAACAGCCCTATCCCTTAGTCGTCCTGTACGACACCGCATGGGAAGAGATGGGGTGGTCCAAATTCTACTATGCCGGGAACAACGCGGCTGGCTTATAATCTATCCCTGTTCTGAATTACAACCAGAGCAAATTCCCGTTAGAGCGCGATTGAATAAAAACATTCAAACATCTTCACAAACTTTCCTATCTATGCTAAAGTTACAAAGCTGAAGAGTTTGTTTGGTTGAACACGCTAATCTTTGGAACTACTGCTTATTGAAAATCTTTCTTTTTGTGTTAAATAGCCTGTTTATCGAGGAAGATTATAAATCTAAATATCATTATGCTCCTATTCAAGGGAGCGGATAATTAACAGTAAATGTCCACCATTCCGACAAATTCTCATACATTTTTTGAAAGAAAATAAATGCCACGGGTGAAGTCGACTTTTTACTTTTTTTAAGTGCGAAATTTCCCCACGGCGTTAAGTACCCCTACCGCTGGAGCCGGCGGGAGAGGTTATGTCGGACTCGAACCGACTAAATAGTAAGACGCTCGTGGATTAACAAGCATATCCCTCGCACCCCGGTCTTCCCAGGGCCATTTCTCTCGATCCGGCCCACTCCTCAGGGAGGGTGGGTCGGCTAGTGTATAATATTAGTAGGATAAAGGTTTGTGTTGCCACACATGAAATGACAGATTTGTTTATTATTTTATTTTCATTTACAATTAGCTAGTACCAGCTAGTACCAACTACCGAAAGTAGACAAAAAATTAAAAGTACAAAAAATTTTCAAAGCGTTTTTCCTGTTAGAGTATTTCCTGTGAACAAATTACACACTGTCAGTGTTAGTTAAAACTGTACCTACTGGGCAGTAAGTACGAGTGGGTGTGGGTCAGTGGACATTAATTGTGCCCCTGTTAACTTCATCGACTATGATTCAGATACATTACTGGACATAAAGCTTGCCGGTATACCGATCATGGTACTAAAGTAATTGTCATTATTCCCTCTTGAATCATTGTTACGACTTGCGAGCAATCTTGTGACACATTATTTTGTTTTCAATATTTTGCCAAATTAGGCACACGCCAATGACTTTTCGATGCTTTTCGAGTTTTTTGTGTATTTATAGCAGGTTTATAAATGCCCGGTTAATGGCAATAGTCTCGCCACCTATTACATTGGGACCTAAACATAAACTGGCGAAATGTGGGTGCTAGCAACTCTGCCTACCCCTTCGGGGATATAGCCGTGAGTTTATAAAATAATAATAATAATAAATTAGGAAAATGTTTGTTTGTTTGTCGATTATGCATAAACGGCTGGATGGATTTAGTAACTTTCACACCCGGGAAAAGATATTTTAACTATCATAGTCTTAGTAACATAAGTATTAATGGGATATACAACATACTATATGATGGTACAGGGTTCAATTAAAAATATTGATGTTCAGCCTCACTCTTACTAACTCCTACTAAGGTTGGAGAGGGCCCAGAGAATGATGAGACACATACCAAGTTGTTTTTCCGTGATTGGATGGAGTGATGGTGCTTGCAAGAGTGTCAAAATACCTACATACATACACATAATTTATAGGAGATAAAAATTATAGGAGGTAGGACACGACGGTATTTCCGTCCCTATTGAGTAGTCCGACTGGGGAAGTACCTCCACCAGGTACAAAATACCACGGCTATAATAATCTCGCGTTGTGTTCCCGGCGGTGAGTAGAGTAGCCAGAGCTCACTGGAGAGTTTTTGTGCTGTTGGTGGGAAGACCAAAAGCTTGTCCTGATTTTGTGTTCTTTACTGATGGCACAGAAATTCTTTGTGTTTACAGGGTCGGCAGTGCGAGTGTGACTTCATTGGAATTGCACACGTCCATAGGCCACGGTTATTGCGTTTCATCAGGTGGGCCGTGTGCTTGTCTGCCACCTAAGTTGTATAAAAAAAATATAAATCATATAGCCTTTATCCCTGAATGATTAGGCAGTAGTGAATTGGCAGAGGTGAATTAACACATTTCACCAATAATTGTATTCGATCCCACGTAACGGGGGTGAGCCTACTGCCGTACTCCGGGCACTATAGTGTTGACTCGAGCCATGCATCTGAGACTGAGTGTCAAAATGACTAAAAAAGACTTCACATCGTAAAAATATCGTTACATCATCATCATCTCATTTCATTTATTTCTTTTTGTTTTCATGTCAGTTAAGAGTAATGGTACTAATACGGGAGATAAAAAAAAGATAATAAAAAGATTTTGCCGAATTGAAAACAGTCCTACTTTTGGAAATAGGTTAAAAAGGGTAGCAAATTGATAATGACGTGAAAGTTTTAACTTCCGTCCTTGGAGCGCGAGCGTTGTCACGTAGGCCATAAATTTTCTTAATACGAAATGTCTGAAATAAGGGAAGATAAAACACGTTATTTAATTAAAACTTGATGACAAAATTCACAGGAGTAGCGTGGAGTCTGAAAAAATGTATGTATGACATAAGAGCTGCGCCGTGGTTCCCAGCAGTGTAGAATTTGAACCACACCATCTCTTCCCATGTGGTGTCGCACAAGTCGACTAAGGGATAGGCCTACTTCTGCTAGGGTGACAGGCGGCTCCACCTGTCACCTTACAGGCCGAAAACATATACCTCGCACTCTAGCAGGACAGGTTAGCCTATGTGAGGCTATAATTACAACGTAATTTTTTAAAAATGGGTATACCCTGTAAAATTATATTGTTCATTGTTTTATGTCCTTCAAATAATAAAAAAAACTTGTAGTTGACTACGCGAAACAAGTTTTCCAACCGTGTTCGCACTTAAATAAAGATACATGTTTAATTGTCACAATTTGCATAATTTTAACATCTAATTAGGACCGATGTGAATATTTTTGCATAAGTTGTTTTAATTTATGGAATGCAGGTGGCTTTAAATAAGTTAAATAACTATTAACATGTCAGCTCAAGTTTGCAAAATTCAAGTTGACAAAGTAATTATTATTATACTCTTTTTGATCAAGAACTCTAAATATAAACGATCTTGTAGTGAGTGTTTACGAAAACTCTTATTAAACATTTATAAATTAGGTTAACTAACTTTTTTTTTAATTGAATTTAATTAGATAAGGAATTTAACACATTTATAAACTGAATTACACAATCACATTATTAAACCCTGTCCTTGTAGTAGGGATCCTGTATCATATGAGACTGTGTACGTGTCAAAACAATACAACAATGTGCCTGACTAACTAGTTATTTTGAATGATTAACTGGCTAACTAGTGGGTTGATTTCCTTTTTTAGTCTTTAAAATGAGAGATTTTAGTCTTTAAGACGGCAATAGGCTCACCCCCTATTACGTGGGACCGAATTTGATTGGTGCAATATGGGTGTTAATTCACCTCTACCTAACCCTCCGCGGATAGAGGCGTGATTATATGTATGTATGTAAAACAGACAAGATATTAATAACACGAGTTTTGAATAAAACATATTAAAAAGACACATTATATTACTCGAGTTAAGTATTTAATCAAATGGAGTTTTTCCACCGTATAAGCCGGTGCATAGTATTGTTAAAAGAACGAGCTGACTCATGGGATTTACATCCTTATGCCACCTAACATAAATAGAAATTTTGAAGATTTGAACATCTGTCTAGTAATTAATTACGTTGTCACAACAGGAATAGGCCACGGTAACCACTTCCCATCAGGTGGGCCGTGTGCTTGTCTGCCACCTAAGTGGTATAGAAAAACTACATTTGACAATACAAACAATTTCTGTGTCGAGTTTTAGTATTATGTTATCTGTGGTCGAGTGGAGCAGTTCTCTCTCTCTCTCTCTCCTTCTCTCTCTTAATATGCCCATAATTGTTGCGTATATTATCAGAGTTTTTACAAGACTTATAATAATAATTAATAATTGTAATATTCATTAATTAACATGACAAGGAACATAAGAAGTATAATAATGAGCCTCACGAGAGCACTCACAATCTCTTTACAAGAGTAATGCACTACGTATGTTTTGGTGTTAACAAAAAAAGTTAGTTATATAGTATATGTAAATCACACCACATCCAGTAGTTCTGATGAACTGAAAATGCATGGTTACAAGGTGGTAATGATTCCTCAGGGAGAGAATTGAAGAGATTTGAAGACATTTGAACGACCGACGACGGTCGAAGCACAAGGAAAACAGGTCAGAGCTAGTAAAATACATAATTTTACTAGCTCTGACCTGTTTTCCTGTGCTATATATTTTTTTTTTATAAATATAAATATTCTACAACATTCTCCACAACGCTATCTAGACCCATGGTAAGCATTGTTTAACTAGCTTGTGTTATGGAATCTAGAATACGGATAAACATACTTAAATCCTTTTTTTTTTTGTAAATACATACATATTATACATAAAACACCGGTGTAAACAAGGAAATAAAACCAAACGTCATATTCTTTGAGAGGTGTATCAATACAATACGTAATTAAAGACGATTAAGAGATAACTCCATACTGCAAAAAGTGTGTATACTTTAGGTAATCTGCCGGCCTGGTAAATATTATCACACGTGGTTTACCTACTTTGTGTTTTCGTTATACCACTTAGTTGGCAGACAAGCACACGGCCCACGTAATGGGAAGCAGTTACCGTGGCTTATGGACGTATGCAACACCAGGGGCGTCACACTCGCACTGCTCACCATGAAGAAACCTTCTGATACCTCTCTTGAAGAACCCCATATTGTAGGTGCTTAGGAAAACCAGGGAGGTCATTCCACAGCTTAAGTGTGCGTGGGATGAAGTTTCTTTCATATCGCACAGTGCGCGACGTCTCAGGTCGCAATGTGTGAGGATGATTTCCCTGCTTATGGCGAGAGGTGCGATGATAGAATGTAGCTACGGGCATCATGTCAAACCATTCATCTGAGCACAAACCATTGTATAGGCGGCAGAACACACACAGTGAGGCAAAATACCTCCTAAGGTTAAGAGGTTCCACACTACCTGTGAGTATGGGATTTTGTTTTCGTATTGTTGATTTTCGCGCCGTACCCGTAGAGAAACTGGTTCGAGCGCTCACTGATAAACTAGTAATCAAAGTACGTTGCGTAGGATCCGACGGATCCGATGATCCGGTTGTCCGTGTAGTGACGGAGAAAGAATACAAGTATTACCACCCCTTCTCATCCGAAGGGTGTCGTAAGAGGCGACTAATGGAAACATACGCAAACCATATCACTGCGAGAGAAGGAAAACTGGAAATAAAACCCTGTACCAACCCGTCTGGCCACCGTGGAAACAGTAGGCCAAAGCCTCCCAACATTGGGAGAGGCCTAGTCCGGCAGTGGACTGCGATGGGCTAGTTGATTGAGGATATACTGCAAAAAAAGTTGTAGAGAAATTTAGTCTAGTCGAGACTAAATTTCTCTACAACTTTTTTTGCAGTATATGTATACCATTCGGTGGATTACAATAGGGCTGACTCTTCCCGTGGGTGTCGTAGGAGGCGACAAAGGAATAGGTCTGTTCTCCATGCGACAATACAAGCCATGATGAAGTGTAAACTTGAGGGCAGGGCTGGCTCATATTACTGGGCACCAAAATTACAGTTGGTGAAAGGTGGGCGTTCAAACATAGATACCTACCCTTTCTGGGATTTATAGGCGTGAATATGTGTAATGTATACTATACGATGTTCGCAAAGTGTTGACGTTCATTGCACTCGTTGATGACCCAGATATCATTACAGGGCTGTACAACTTCATATTTTTTTAAATAGACTGCACCAGCGAGAGTAATGTATGTATGTTTTTGCATGTATGTATGTTTGTTTGTATGTAGCATTATTTGTTCCCCTCTACGGATCTAGCGGCTAGATGGATTTCGATGAATGGAGTATCAAATGAAAGGTCATCTTCCGAGTGTCGTGGGGTACATAACATGTCAACAAAAACTATGCTTTGAATATTTGGTGTTTTATAAGAAAGATATATTCAAATTTATCGAGTAGGGTATCAAAATGAAGGGAATTACGAGGAGATCACTACATATATCATAATTTAAATAATTTGTCATTCATAAACCGAAAGAAAATACCGTCTAAATTTGTTTCGATCTTTTATACAGCAGTCGGATTTTTTTAAATTTTTTTTTTTTTTTTTCGTTGGCTCATAATGATCACGGAGGACAGAATATCAACAATGACGGATAGACTCTGCCTGTGTCCAACCTCAATCCAAAGTTATTATTAATTGGTCTGAACCGACAGTGAACCAAAGCTCTGATTCTATTGTAATGAAACTTAATCCTGATCACAAAAGTTACATTTAGTCGTTAAACTCTCTATGCCACTCCCGAATGGATAGTCTGAAGTACATACATATAATCACGCCTTTATCCCCGGATTGTTAGGCAGAGGTAAATTAACACTCACATTTCACCAATTGCCTATTGCCGTTTTCCAGGCACTATTGTTGACTCGAGCCATATATCTGAGCTGATAATGATGCCCAGAAAAACTCAAATGAGTTTATGTGGCACCACTAAGTAAACGAAATATGTAAATACTGTAATTGTTTATAATAATAAATAAATAAAAATAAAATCTGCCTGATGTTAAATAACGATAAGGCTGCGGTTTAAACCTTAGTCGCCTTATACGACACCGTATGGGAAGAGATGGGGTGGCCCGCATTTTACTCTGCCTGGAACCATTTGGCCACTGTCTGTGACTGTAGTTTGAATTGGAAAAGGCAGTATTCTATTTTCACTCTTCAATCAAAGCGAACTAGTAACCAAAATGGCTAGGTAATATTCCCATTAACCCCTTCAGCCTCCAGCCTCTCATTTAATCAATCAATCAATAAACCTATTGCAGTTCACTGTTGGACATGGGCACCTCCTAATGTGCGCTATTGCTCACTATCCTTAACTCTCTGCATCCAGTCTGTTCCAGCCATCTTTTTCAGGCCGTCAGTCCATTTGGTTACGAGGCGTTCCACAGTTCGTTTGAATGATCGCAGTCTCCTCACTAGGGCTCGTTTGCTCCAACGGCTATCAGTGCTTCGACAGATGACATGTGATCAGCCAGCTACCACTTACTTTCTACTACATCTCATTGGGATTGATATATTACCAGCCTACTTGTAGCTAAATATAATATTTCATGTCACATAGAGAAAGAAATACTATAATAAGTTTTCACAGAATTTGGATAAAAATACGCAAGTAAAAGGTATTGAATATTTTCTTTTCAGCGGAATGTGTCCTTGGAGTTAGTAATTTTGTCATTGTCCCACATTAAAGGTTTTAGCTACAGTTGTGAAGCAATATTTGTTTAATATCCAGAACGAAGATTAATATTGTTTAGTCTAGCTGATATCGATGTTGAGAAGACGTCACGTAGCATTTTTGCTGCACCAATTACCATTTGTTACAATACATACAATGCTTACATTCATTGACGACCGCTGTAGCGTAGTGAAGTGTTTCTTATTGCGAATACGACATTATCACCAGAGATTAAATATATGTCACAGTTAGCGATAACCTTACGCTGTTTATTTCACCTCCTTCCGGGTGGACCCGCGGGCTCACCCAGGTTAAGGTCATCTACAGTGTTCTGTCTCAAGACTTCATATATATAATATATAAATAAATAAATAAATAAACATTCCACGACATTCTACACAACGCTATCTAGACCCATGGTAAGCATAGCTTAACTATATAGCTTGTGTTATGGAATCTAGAATGCGGATAAACATACTTAGATACTTTTTTAAAAAAATACATACATATTATACATAGAAACACCCAGACCAATGCAAATATACATATTCATGCATACAAATATTTGCACTGAGCGGGTATCGAACCCGCACCTCCTGCATAGCAGTCGAATGCTCTACCGCTACGCCACGGAGGTCGTCATATACTTCACGTCTGGGTGTTAGGGCACTTCCATGATTTGGGTCCCAAATTAACCTTACCTGCCCGGGGTGCGAGGTGCGAGGTGCGAGTAACCCTCAGACGGTTTATATAACCACCCGACGGCTACGGCGGGGGGTATACGTAGGGATTTTGCCCACGATAAAAAGTTAACCTTATCTGCAAGCCGCTTCCGGCTTGGCAAGGCGTCGATAGTTTAGTGGTTAAGGAGTTGGCCTTACGATCGAGAGGTCCCGGGTTCGATCCTGGCCATTACACTACCGACGTGAACCCACTCCTAACACAAGCAATTTAGCTTAGCTGGAGAGGTTAGAGGGAATATTAGTAAGTTCGATTGTAATTTTCTGTTCAAAATAGAAAGGCGGAGCTCTGGGGGCTTTGCTTTCAGGGTTGAGAGGTCAGACGGCAGTTACTCCCGTATAAGCCGTAAAATACAAGCCAAAAGCAGTAGTAGAAGTAAGTCAAACCTTGCTCTGAGGCAAAAACTACGAATGCAACCGGTAGTAACATTAAGATTCCAAGACCTGACGCCTCTTCTCATTAGGGTAGGCAGAGACAAATTTTTACTTGCTACTATTATGGCATGCGCCCTTTGCTTCTTCTACTTTTTTATTAGTTTTCATTCATACATGGTGCTTGCGCATGCATGTATGATACCTACTGAATACATAAATGTATGATTTACATAAACAGAAATATGATCCCAGACATCTATTCAAACAAATCAGCAGTTCTGACCTATAAAGTGTTTAAATAACAATCATAGATGCCATGGAAGTGGCAGGTCCAATTAGGTCCTATTGCACTTCGTACTAAAAATAGTGAATTGAGACCACTGGCTAATTGTGATGATGCACTGCTTATCAGTGGCGGCGCGTAATGAAACTAGTTAGAGCATTTGTTAATTGTAGGAATTGGGAGCTCGTGGCACGCGCGCGAAATGGTCAATGGGACAAAGTGATTACAATCTAAGTTTTTTTTAGTATTCCATAAAAAAATTATACCACTTAGGCGGCAGATGAGCACACAGCCCACCTGTTGGAAAGTGGTTACCATGGTATATGGACGTATGCAACACCAGGGGCGTTACAATCGTGCTGCCGATCCTGAAAATTCTTTAATGACCTTCATGAAGGACCCCATATTGTAGTCGTTTGGTGTTTTCTCTCTCTCCACTCTTAAAGAATATTAGATCCGAATTTACTAATGTTCCATCTAAACCCGCCAGCTAAGCTAAATTGATGGTGTTAGGCGTGGGTGTAGGAGTTTATACCGTCAAATTTGAAGAGAACAGATAATTCATTGAAGTCAGTCTCATTCGTGTGTTTAACAAGCCATTGCTCATTTTACCGTGGTTCGTTCCCATAAAATCCATTTAAGTCAAATCAAGAGAAGGATTAAGCAAACTCTGGCAACACCGGCTCCGTGGAGAAAACATTAAAGAAAAAAATATTTACATAACATAACATAAACTCACGCCTATATCCCCGGAGGGGTAGGCAGAGGTGTTAGCACCCTCATTTCGCCAGTTTATGTTTAGGTCCCAATGTAATAGATGGTGAGCATATTGCCATTAACCGGGCACTTATAAACCTGCGATAAATACACACATAACTTCGAAAAGCATCGAAAAGTCATTGGTGTGTGCCATGGTAAAACCTGAGATCAAACTCGTCCGCGTGGATGTCGTTTATCGCTATAAACATAGCCTATGTTCGTTCCCAAGGTCTAATCTACCTCTGTTCCAAGTTTCATCAAAATCGGTTCAGTCGTTTAAGTGTTGAAGACACTTTGTATGTCAAGATATACAAACTGAAATGCCGAAGAGAGTGAGATGCAAAGTTTATTAGCATTTAACTTCAGCTGAAGCCGTTAAGTGTTCAATGTAATTTTGATTGAAGTTCAATCACATTGTAAATACTTAGTACAAATTCAACGAGATTTATATAACGGTAATTTGGCCAGTTTACTCAGTGATTCTTACTGCTTCGCCTTTTTTTATACCACTTAGGTGGCAGACAAGCACATGACCCACCTGATGGAGAGTGGTTACCGTGGCCTATGGACGTGTGTAAAACCAAGGGAGTCACACTCGCGCTGCCAATCCTGTAAGCACAGGAGCTTCTGTGCCGTCAGTGTAAAAGACAAAGCAGGACAAGCTTTTGGTCTTCCCACTAACACCACAAAAACTTTCTAGTAAGCTCTGACTACCCTACTCACCGCCGGGAACACAACACAAGGTTATTATGGCCGCGGTATTCTCGATGTGTTGATGATGTATTCTATAGGGCGGAGGTACTTCCCCAGCCAGACTGCTCAATTGGACGGATATACTGTCGTGTCCTACCTCCTCGAAACTTCTCAAAAACAACAAACAACTAGCCCATCGCAGTCCACTGCTAGACAAGGCCTCTCCTAATGTTGAGAGGCTTGTTTTCACGCAGGCCAGGCGAGTTGGTACAGCGTTTTATTTCAAGTTTTTCTTCTCTCGCAATGATATCGTCTGCGTATTTTTGCCTCGGTCGCTTCTTACGACACCCTTCGGTTGAGATGGGTGGTAGGTAGCGATAGAGTTTTATTAGCCTTAATAATTCATCAAAGTGTGTTATTTACCTGACTATTGACAGGTCGAACAATAGCAAGCAATATTACAAAGAGGTATTGTTTTCTTATGACGTGTGTCCCATATAGAGTTACTTTTTCTTTCAGCAGGATGACCTTTGCCGCCTTTGTTAAAAGAAAATAGATGTAACGTTCACTATTAGTAGATAATGAAGAAATCGATATCAAGAAAATGTGTTTATCCGTTTTTCTTTTGTTTCTTTTCACTTAGCTTTCATTAGAATTATCTTTTGTTATCTTTATTCTTCTTATTCAATGTTACCCGCACGGACTTTAATTTAATAAGCTTCTTTAATTTTGTTCTCATAAAATCAGTTCAAATATGGAAATAATTAATTAATGAATTAATGAAATAATTTATAAACATTTTTTTTATATCACTTCCTTCGCAGACAAGCATTCGTCCCACCTGATGGAAAGTGGTTACCGTGGCCTATGGACGTGTGCAATACTAGGGGAGTCACGCTCGCGCCGCTGACCCTATAAGCACAGAGAGTTTTTGTGTCGTCATTACAGAAGACAAAGCAGGACAAGCTTTTGGTCTTTACACTGACGACAGCACGAAAACTCTCCAGTGAGCTCTAGCTAGACAACACGACCGGCACACCGCCGGCAACACAACACGAGGTTATTATGGCCGCGGTATTCTGTAGGGCGGAGGTATTTCCCCAGACGGACTGCTCAATTGGACGGATATAACGTCTTGTTCTATTATTATCTAATGTTAGGCTATAATGATGATATGTACAAATCTGTTTTTATTTTATCGTTTTTATTTATTTTTAATTTTATACCCAACCAACAATAATAAATTATTTGATAACCTTGTTTGTATATAGTCTTAATTAATAAGTTGACTTACCCCTCGTTTACACCTAAGTATAAAACATGTATTTGACAAGTTGCAATATGTCACAGGCTACAGTGTGAACGCAAATGTGTTTTATATACTTGTTTACAATTTTTTGGCTATACATCCTATGTGAACGAAAAATTATTTGAGATACATGTATAAAACAAGTATTGCGTTTTGATTAGTCTACGACAAGGTTTTTTATAAACAAATTTACAACATGATGTAAACGAGGGTTTAGAACTTACCGTTTTGACGTTTAATAAAAAGTTATTAATTTGACTAGACAGCCAAGCACCCAAAACGATTCGTCTATCAACCTACACTTGTTTGAAAATGGAACACAGTGAGCGTATGTATTTCATTTTCATA
Source organism: Eilema griseolum (assembly GCA_963662185.1). Lineage (NCBI taxonomy): Eukaryota > Metazoa > Arthropoda > Insecta > Lepidoptera > Erebidae > Eilema > Eilema griseolum. Next base: position 8,372,840 of record OY759230.1, read on the forward strand.
TTATTATTATTTTCATATATGGATTTCCGAGCAGAAGTTTGTTGGATGGAGTCGTGACGTAATTAAACTTTCATAACTGTGTCCCTGAGGTACAGTCAACGACAAAAGTTTATCAATACTAAAATAATTAAAATCTTTTTTTATATTGGAATAATATGCATCAACAATTTACACATCAGTACTACGATGCCTACTAATCTCACCACCGGTAACCAACAACGACCCGTGTACGTTTTACCGACAGATCCTCCCCCACCGGCTCCAGTGGGAGGGGTATTCGTGGGGATTATGCGCTCATAAAAGAAGTAGTATCATATTGCATTATCACAGAAATTGCATTTTATGTAATATATTATAATATTTAAGGACTACATTATTGTATTAGGCGAGTCTGTAAAGATGGAGAAAATAAAATCGTATATACCTAAGTAGCTTCGTAAACCCCAGAGGACAAATTTAACACATATTTCATGTTTCATTCATCATTTACGCTAATGTGTTAAGCTACTTTTGTCCCCGATTGTACATCACGAGTCTGTTATACACTGAACATCAAATAAAGACACGTCAGATCACCGAAGCGTATTTATTCACCTCTTTATTACAGATAAGTATTGTACTGTAGGCGGAATGGGCCTTTTTGGTTAACTGATCCGAAAAATATCGGAATATTAAATTTATCGCCTTCCGTACGTATTCTGAGATAATAGTTTCCACCTTATAACATGACCCCAGGCACGTAACACGTCCTTTGAAGATATCACGAGGTTCTACGGCGGCGGAGGAGCACAAATCTGCCAACCATAGATTATATCAAAGTAATTGGGTATATGACCATTAATCAATTTCAATTAGCCTGCCACAATCCACTGCTGGACATAGACTTCTCGCAATATGCGCCATTTTTTCGGATCCACTGCCTTCCGTATCCAGTCTGTCCCAGTCACCTTTTTCAGGTCGTCCATCCATCTGGCTATAGGGCGTCCTACCTTCCGTTTACCATCTCGCGGTCTCCACTCTTGGACTCGTTTGCTCCAACGGCCATCGGTCCTTCGACAAACGTGGCAACTATTTTGTGGTTTGACAACTATTACAAAAAAATATGAAATGTATTGTATATGATAGCTTAAACGTAAATAATAACTATACAAAATGTATTTCACAAAATATGTTGTAAATATTTTATTTTTATCACAAGAGGCAAAACGTAAAAAGTCTCTTCGAAACTTTCCTTGGTTGGTCTCTTCATCAATATTATTTAATGACGTCAGGTGCAGAATGTCACGTGACCGACAGTTTGTCGCGCACTTTATAACCTTATGAAATGTTTTAATAACTCTAAAATACAGTTTAGGAGTTCAACTATGCAATATATGTAATTTCAAACAGCTGCACGTCCGACAAATTGTCTTTTATAGACGTTGAAAATGGCGTAATTTTGTATAGAGGCCCTTAAGCTAACAAATTGTAAATATGATTTTTTTTCTAATTATCAAGGTTTTGCGGGACAATGATGAAGCCTCGATTCTTTCGCTACTTGGGGCCATATATGCCTATTCTAGAACTATATAACAATATCAGAATTATTCCAGAGGCGTACCTCTCTACTTCTAACTTTCCTGTATCAGCTATCTCCAAAGCACAAGCTACAAACTCTGAACGGGGTCGGCACGCATTTTCTTCCTTTCCACATTTTGATTTGTTTTAGGTTTTTACTTGAACGACTGCCATAGGAGGTTAGATGGCATTCACTCCCGTAAAAACCCCGAGACAATAACCTACGCTAGAGCTTCAATTGTGAAAATGGAGGCGCTAATACATGAGAATATGGCGTTCTCCCTATACGTGCAGCGTGGGACGTACCAAAGCAAATGCAATCGAAGTATTCGAGTCATTCCAGGCTATTTCGGTCTCATATCTGGGTTAACGTAATTTTGCGCGTTCCATGCGCACAAGTTACGTCATTCGTGCCGAACACCTGCATTCCGTTTCTTACGAGTCGATGGAAATGGGTGTATAAATGGATCGATTCATTTTCCATGTTCTCTTCAAATTTATAGATACTAACCTACAAGGTGTTGTATGGAATTGTTACCTCATTTCAGAATTGTTACCTCGCGGAAACCGGGTAACAAATCTGAAAAAATAATAACAAAATCAAAGTCAAGAATCATTTATTCTGAATAGACTATTAAAATGGCGCTTACAAAATGTCAAAGACTTACCCTACAACCTCTTAAAGCTAAGAGAAATTACCTGTATTAGGAGTGAGTTCACATCAATATTGGTCAAGATTTGAACACGAGACTTTTCGATGGTAAGATTGCTCGGTAACCGCTAAACTACAGAGGCTATATTATTTATTTAAAAAAATGCGAAGGACCTCTCTTTATATGGAGCGTGTTGGTGGTAATATCCTCTTAATGGATCAATAAATTATATAAAAGATACCACCCACGTTTTTCAATATGGCTGAGAAAAAATATGTTCACAACATTTATTATAGAAACCGCGTGATTCCCGGCAGAGTAGAATTTTGACCACTCCATCTCTTCCCACGCGGTGTCGTACAAGACGACTAAGGTATAGGGCTGTTTAACATCAGACAGATATATACAGCTCAGACTCAGCCTCAGATGCATGGCTCGAGGCAACAATAGTGCCCGGAAGACAGCAAAATTAAAATACGGGTCAATCCCGCCACACAATTATCATTCTATTTTACAATATGTTTTTTTTTTGTATTACCACTTGTGGTGTGTTGTTTGTTCGAGGTCGGACACGACGGTACTTTCGCCCTGCAGAGTACTGCGGCCATAATAACCTCGTGTTGTCTTCCCGGCGATGAGTAGCCAGAGCTCACTGGAGAGGTTTTGTGCTGTATGGAAAGACCAATAGCTTGTCCTGCTTTGTGTTCTACACTGACGGCACAGAAACTCTCTGTGATTACAGGGTCGCCAGCGCGATTGAACCTCCATTGGTGTTGCACACGTCCATAGGCCACGGTAAATGGAAAGTCTATCAGGTGGGCCGAGTGCTTGTCTATCACCTAAGTGGTATTAATTAACTTGTCTGGGGGAGCTGATCAGTCTTAGATTTTCAGTCTCCAGCCATAAGGAAGTTTCTATAACTAATTCTGTAATTTACCTACATACATACAATCACGCCTTTATCCCTGAAGAGTTAGGCAGAGGTGAATTAACACCAATAATTGTTTTCGACCCCACGTAATAGAGGGTGAGCCTATTGCCATCTTCCAGACTCTATCGTTGACTCGAGCCTTGTCTCTGTGCCTGAGTCTGAGCTGTATATATCTGTCTGATGTTAAACAGCCCTATCCCTTAGTCGTCTTGTACGCCACCGCATGGGAAGAGGTTGGGTGGCCCAAATTCTACTCTGCCGGGAGCCACGCGGCTGTAATTTACAGGCAAATAAATATCATTTATTTATGAATGAATGAGTCAGCAACCGTTATCGCCTTACTCATTTTGCGGTAAAACATGTTATTTGCAATGACATGGACCATAGGGCACCATTGTTTTGATAGGTAATGATTCATTTCCGCACATTCGGTAAATAGCGAGTAAACAATTTTATAATTATGTTTCATCCTTTGTGCTCACGACGCCCGGGTTTTTGCGAAATTAGTTCAGAAAAATAAAGACCGATTTGTTTATTTTGTAAGTCGACGAGTGGTATAAGTTTGCGTCATTATTATTTTTACCCGACTACGGAGAAGCAAAAGGAGGGTTATGACTTTGACAGGCTTTGCCACTTAGTCTAACAAAACAATATATTCTAGGGAAGAGTGGCATACGACCGCGGCTATCCTTGATATTATCTTGTTTAACACTTTTTCAGTAGTCGGGTTTTAGTTTTAAACTTATTTTTATTTATTTATTTCTGAAAACATCTATATGGCTGATAAAGTAGTCAGGCGCTAAAATAACATTACCTGACGGTTATAAACACTACATGCTATACTATACTATACTATACTATACTACATGCTATTGCATATAATTCCTTTAATATATCGACGGTTGAAAGGCTAAAGGCCGTAAGCGACAAGAATAGTTGATGCACCAATTACATTGTGTTGTAAAGAGTGTTTCATAACCTTTAAGACCTTTTTTTGTGTGAAATTTCGATGTCGCTTGTACCTTTTTGCTTTTCAACCGTCGATATATATACACAATTGAACTAATAAATCAACTTAATATAAATAGTAAAAATACTTATAAAATGTATACAAAACTATGCTAACTATACAATATATACAAAAATGAAATGGAGAAAAAGAGGGAGACAGCTACTTTAAAAATTCCTCCCCATCGATCTCTACTGGTACCGTGCACAAAAGGGTGGCGGCATTGCCACGCTGAATGGCGATGCCAATTTTTTGAGCGAGGTAAAGGCCAGCCTTATGGCCACGGGAAGCGTCGATTAGTCGCTTCGCTATTTCTTTGAAAAGCGCGCGCGCGCTTGGACCCAACACTACATAAGGTTATCTTATTTTTATAGATTACCGAATTACACATTCTATCAGACATAACCTGCCTGTACAATGGTGTGTCTTCAGACGAATTGTTGGACGTGATGCCCACGCCTATATTCTATTGTGAATTGAAACAGTAGGCATAGTTAGATATGATAGGAACTTCATGCCTCGCACGCTTAAGCTGTGGAATGAACTTTTTGCCGTGGTTTTCCCAAGCGACTACAAAATGCGGTACTTCAAGAAGGGTATTAGAAGGTTTTCACAGGGTCGGCAGAGCGAGGGTGACGCTCCTGGTGTTGACACGTCCATAGGTATGTGTATAGGTAGGCATAGGTAACCACTTCCCAACAGGTGGGCCGTTAGCTTGTCTGCTATCTAAGTGGTATAAAAAAAACATCGTGGCACATAATTAATTTCAAGATTTCAAAGCAACTGATACTTTGGGAACAGTAAAAATTGAAACAAATAGGCTACCTTTTATCACGATCCTTTATGAGATTAAGTGACGCACTGCCTCCTTGCTCATTACGGCATGTCTACCAGCTGACCATCAAGAGCTAACGGGTTTACAGCAGGTTTCATGCCTAGGGAACCCTCGGGTTTACTTGTAAGGCAATTATAGATTTTCATAAAGTAACACCACGTGGTATTAGTTAGCACCATTTCAATGTAGCCATCTCGCCTTCAACCTCGAAAAGATTTTGCACACAAAAAAAAGCATAACATAACATAAACTCACGCCTATATCCCCGAAGGGGTAGGCAGAGCTGCAAGCACTCACATTTCGCCAGTTTATGTTTAGGTCCCAATGTAATAGGTGGCGAGCCTATTGCCATTAACCGGGCATTTATAAACTTGCTATAAATACACACATAACTTCGAAAAGCATCGAAAAGTCATTGGTGTGTGAAATGGTAAAACCTGGGATCGAACCCGAGACCTCGTCTCCGCTGTCCATTACCTTATGTTAAACTAGGCTACAAAAAAAAGACAACCCTTTATTCCCAAAACAATAAACCGAGTGGATAAATCGCGGGGTGCAGATACCTACTAGTAAAATTTGATGATACTTGTGTTTAAATGACTTGACATCTAGTATTAAATTTCCGAATATATCTGAAGTGGATATATCTCACAATAGTGACATGAGTGTACGTTTTACTGGCTTATTTTATGGTTATTAGGTACAGAAATATTTATAGAAACGCTTTTCAACTCTATTACAGCGACGTCGTTGACTGTTATGGGGTATTTGAATGATACTGGCCACAATAGGAATAGGCAATTAAAATTTAATGCAAGTATCGTTCAAATTTTGTACTAATGCTTGATTTTACTTCACTAATATTTCATACTTAATAGCCATTGACCATTATTATTTATTTATCGGTTGAAAAAGTACAATAGTAAATGTCAATAAATCGTTTATTCTAAAAAGAAACATAGTTCACGTGTTTCCTTCTTCCTACAGTCCCGGGGCCTTTAAGCGAGGCGTGAAAAAGCATCTGATGAGGCCATTAACGGAGTGCCACTATTTTAATACGCTACGTGTATGCTATTGTGACCCTCTTTGCTGAGGACTTTGCCTTCAGCTTACCATCAGGCAAGGTGAAGTCAAATTATCGTGTCCTATATAAACAAATATTTTGTAACATGTCTTTTTTGAGCTCTTATGTGCATAAAAATTGTCACCATAAGTATTCGTAATAGAAATCAAAATGTAATTACAGATTTCGTAAAAAAAATCCAGTTCGTTGATTTCAGACGGATTATAAGGAATTTAAAATTTCTACTCAAATTTTGGAGGCGAATAAGGAAAAACTGTGGGAATTTTTTGTTAGCGATAATATTCGTAGAATGAATGCGGATAAGCCGTTAAAAAGGCAGTGTTCTGGATTCCTAGCATTTATTTTCACGTTACAAAAGGATTTAGGAAGATACCTAATTCAAATCCGTTTGGAGCGGAGAATGTAGACAGGTATCGTCGTATACGTGTGAGATAAGTACTTTTTGCGGTTTTAAATCGTATTAAGGGATGAATTTCAAAATAAAATGTTGGACGAATGGAAACTAAAGCAGATTTTCCTGTAGGTACTTAAATGAATATAATTTTAGACTCTTTTTTTAACGTGCGAAAATCCACTCCGGTTGCCCCCCGCCGGGGCCAGCGGGGTGATAATGTTGGGCTCGAACCGACTAAAACCGCACAGCCATCTTGGGCCATCTGTTACCGAGGGTGAGGTAGCCTCTGGCATATCCGTCGCGTACCCCGACTGATCCAAGGCTATAGAAGGCCCCATTGGGTGTGGGATTTCGGCGTCCCCGTCTTTCCCTAGAAAAAGGCGGAGGGGCACTAATAAATATAACCCGCCGTCTCGGCCTGCTTCTGCTAGAGTGACAGGCGGCCCTACCTGTCACTCCCAGGCCCGCGCTCATGGAGGACGGAGGTCATAATATAATTTTAAACCCACAAATAAAATTGAAGTTAACTAGACAATAAGTATTTTTGTAAGTCTGTGTCTTGCAGTAATGAAGAGGCAACAGGACAGACTGAGTTAGTTTCGCATATTAATATTACTATGGTTTCTAGTACCTAAATGGATTTTTAACTAATTAAGCTCAGCGGTTCACGGATAAAAAGGTAACAGACTGACTGAGTTACCTTCACTTCTAACTTCCTTCTTCCTTCCTTCTTCCTTACTTTCTTTCTTTCTTGCTATGTTAGGACTATAAGTATATAGGTCATTTTTAATGTGGGAGTCACGTTTGTCGAACTCCAAACCGTCACGTTTCGCTGGTGAACTTCACGGAAAGTTTTTGAACTTTTACTTCCAATGATTTGTGCTCAAAAGTTCCCAAGTTTTAAGAACTATTTACTTGGGTTATGTTCGAGGTTCTCACGTTTTACTAAATGAAATAAATTGAGTGAAACGTGAGTTCAATAAAAATTAAGCTGCGTTTAATTTTTATTGAAATCGGTTCTTAACATTTATTGTATTAAGTAATTTGTATTGTTCCACACTATTTATTTATTATAGGTTTCACCGCACGGCATTTTTAGAATTCTATATAATTGCTTTTAAAATTTCGTGACGGGAAACACTAGCACCGGTCAAATGATATATATTGTGGAAAAGTGCAAGGGGCTTTATTCAATATATGTTATGGTAGTAGAAAGTTCCGCCAAGTATAGTCACCAATATAAATAGGTAGATTTTTTTAAAAGAATTTTAACAACCACAAGTCCTCATATTCCATCTAACACCACCAGCAAAACTAAATTACTTGTAGTACGAGTGGGTACTAAGCTACCGACACTTTTCTTCACTGTAGCGTCGCTTCTTTTTCATTACTGATATTCACTCTTTAAAAGGAGAAATTTATTCCAAATATTTTGATAACACAAAAAGCACTCGACAGATTAGCGAAAAAAATCTTTATATTCAAATTCTATTACAAAACAAATAAGTGCCTATTGTATAAATTCCATTTATTTTGTTACATTATAAGTATTACTACGACCTTAATCTCCTTTGCGTTCACATCAAAGACAGCTAAGTAAATTCAACAATTTGAAAGCTTCAAACATGCCTTTTTATGTAAAATAATATTTTATCTCCTTTGTACTAGGAGAGGAGATGCCTATATCCAGCAGCGGACTACGGTGGGCTGATTGACTCCTTTGTACTTACTTTTATTATTTTTAAACTTTATGCACAGTCTATTGTACAAAGGAGGACTTCAGTCAACATAAGGTAGACTGAAGTCTGCAGGGTTGCATTGTGGTAGGTGCAGGCAGAATAATGAACTGACAACCATAAGGATATATACATACACATTTACATACACTACTTATATACTCATATTATATATACCTACATAATATGTACTTACATACATTCAAGAATAGTTACAATCATAAAATATAATATTCCATATTTATCCATTATGACGTCTAGCCACTGTACTTATAGTAAAATGTATATAGAATACAGAAAATGTTTATTATCAAATTAGTTAAGCATACATTTTTTTATTCAACTTAGATGGTAGACAAGCACACAGCCCACCTGATGGAAAGTGGTTACCGTGACCTATGAACGTGTGCAAAACTAGAGGAGTCACACCCGTGCTACCGACCCTGTAGGAACGGAGAATTTCTGCGCCGTCAGTGCAGAATACACAATCAGGATAAGCCTTTAGTTTTCCCACTGACAGCACAAAATCTCTCCAGTGAGCTCTGCCTACCCTACTCACCGCCGGGAACACGAGGTTACTGCAAATGCACATATTGTGTTCCCGGCGGGGTTGTGTCCCACGTAATAGGAAGTGAGCATATTGCCGTATTCCAGGTACTATCGTTGACTCGAGCCATGTATCTGAGGCTGAGTCTGAGCTGTATACATCTGTCATGTTAAAAATAAAGTGCCTTGAAAAATATGAATCCATGTCCTTTCTTTGCGTAACTCAAATTACCAATCTGTGTATATATTAGTCTAGATTTCACCTCACAAGAAATATTCGAATGTAGTTAACAAAAAATAATTACCAACAGAAATGTCGTAATATTACAAAAAAATCGATTGTTTTGAGGTTCTTCTAAATGCAAGAAAATAATAGTACTGCTTAATCATGGTACTTCACGCAGTTTTTGGTGTTTGCGCATTTGATATATTTGGCAAACAATTGCCATGTGTGGACAGTGTATTTGACAAAGCATTTGCTTTATAGCCTATTTGACAAATATATGCAATTGACAAAGTAATTTAGTTTTTTTTTTAATTCTTTATGGCCAGAAACAGTAGCCAAATGTGACAATGCACATGTGACATCTCTTTGAAGTGATTGTGTTTATCTATATTTGCGTCAAATACTTTTCCAAATCAACAAACGCCCAATAGCCATGTGAATTGCCACCCTTAGATACAACTAGGACTAACACTTTAATTACATCGATTACTGGAACACGATTAAAGATCTAAAAAACACAACAGCCCTATCAAAAAAAAAGAACTGTGGTCAGTTTTCACAATATTTAGAAAAAGAAATGACTTGAGTAAATTTGAATGTACTGTAATGGCAACGCATAAAAAGGCTAATAAACGATTCAATTAATTTTATTACGAACAAACATTGATTTTTAATTACCTTTATCTAATGTTTATTATATTAAATGACGGTTAATATAATTCAATAAGGTACTTCACAAGATAACCGACTTTTATATCGCTAAACGTATTGTTATATTTTTATTTCCATAAAATCGTTATGAACATGAACGAACGGACAATTTGAAATATAACGATCGTAAAACAGTATGTATGGGTTTTGACGTTTATGACATGCGTTGACGACTGTCATAAATGTCAAATCCTATACATTTGACATTTTATTCTACTATATGACGAACAACGAATTGACACTGTCTAAAGGGGCATGGCCTGTAACTTGAGGTAATGAGGCGTAATCAGGGAAACCACCGACAATAAAGTCACTCAAGCGTAAAGCATGTACAGTCAGAAACAGATCGATCTGTATTTTCCCGTCTGTACCATGGTGAGTGTTCTGATGAGCTCTTCTAATTAGTCCCACTCTCCCCTCTCCTACACAGGACAACACGCGCAGGTCTTAGATGTCACCCGCACACGGTGCAGAACATCCGATCAAGAACCAAGCGGTTCGGTGACTCGTTCCTCTGTCGCACCATTAAGGCCCGGAATTCATTACCAGCTCACGTGTTTCCTTCTTCCTACAGTCCCGGGTCTTTTAAGCGGGGCGTGAAAAAGCATATGATGAAACCGTCAAGCTGAGTGTCACCATTGTCACATGGTGTGTGTAAGTAATGGTGACCCTCTTTTCTGAGACTTTGCCTTCAGCTTACCATCAGGCAAGACGAAACCTCATTGACGTGTTCTATATAAAAAAAATCTTGACGAACAAAGTACTCAAAATGATCTTAATGCCTTAGTCTTCCCGCCTTTCTGATGACTTATTGTTCTGATAATTGAGTTCACACCTTTAGTTCGGACATTAATATAATTTAAATCAATAAAACTGTTTGATTTGCTGTATTAAGAGACATTAATATAATTTTGAGACTTTGTAATCAAGATCGTTTTGAAGCTGACTGTACCTACTTACTGAAAATAGTGAAAATTCAGTTAACAATTATAATTACCTGTTATTATAGAGTGGCTATCGATTTTCAAAACTTTTCAACTCATGAATACCAAGTACGATACTATAATTATCGGTACCGTGCTTTTCAAAATCATATTTATTAATAAAAGGTGAGTCTTCGTTGACAGAATTAACTATATAACTGGTTTCCCAAACGTAACAACACCAAATCTCAAATTAAATCAGATAATCGATAACTACGAAACTCAAACTTAGGCAAATGTGTAACAGTCACTGTGTTGCGGATGCTTCTGGTATCGAAAGACGAGAGCGTGGCCTGGTGCTGGGATGCGAGAGGAGGGTTATTTTCGAGCTAGGTGCCATGTTTTATAGGAGGTAGGACACGGCGGTATTTCCGCCCGATTGAGCAGTCCGACTGGGGAAGTACCTCCGCCCTACAGAATACCGCGGCTATAATAACTTCGTGTTGTGTTCCCAGCGGTGAGTAGGGTAGCAAGAGCTCACTGGAGAATTTGTGTTGTCAGTGGGAAGACTAAAGGCTTGTCCTGCTTTGTCTTCTACTGACGACACAGAAACTCTGTACTTACAGGGTTGGCAGCGCGACTGTGTCTCCTCTGGTGTTGCAGACGTCCATAGGTCACGGTAACCACTTTCCATCAGGTGAGCCGTGTGCTTGTCTGCCAACTAAGTGGTATAAAAAAAATGTTAATTCGCTCTAGTTGTACTTGTACACGTAGGTATGTATATGATATGGCACAGAATAGCTAGAAAACATAATGTGGCAGACTAAATCGATTCCTTGGTTGGAGGAATAGAATTCAAAGATATAAATGTAGTCATATCGTGTACAATATTATGGGAAAAGCGACTTTTTTGCTATTGCAGAAAGGCTTTGATTTCATTAACGATTAGACCGTTGTTCTTAGACTTACTTTGTTTAGTTTGCTTAGTAAAGAAAATTTGATATGAATGCTAATATTTTTGTTAAGTCTCTCGTTAATTTATCATATCCCTTACCAGATTACTATATAATTATTCTTTCAATTTTGAATTTCATTTATCAAACAATTGATTTTTGTACATTGAATGTAAAATGAATTTCGATAATTGGGCTATCACTAGGTACGTTACTAACAGCTTTGAAAGACGGGAGAGCCCTATGTCCAGCAGTGGACTGCCGTGGGCTAATTGATTGATTGAGCTTTGACAATACTCTCTTTCAATCTGTGTGAATCTTACTAATGTTAGCGCCACGATAGAAATAGAACAGTACTTAATTCATGTGATTATATAAATATACTATGAAAACTATAATAATTTAAATACGCGGATTTTGTCACGTTAATAAAACATTATTGATTTATTAATAATTGCATTGATATTTATAAATGTCGATACAAATAATTTTATGAGTTGGCAACATGTAAAACGGTAGGCGCTATGGCGGGAAGGAAAAACGGGACGATGACATACGAGGGCTTTTGTTGACAAGTTGGTTTAACATTTCAAAAATAATAAATTCGTTGTATTATCAATACTGTAGTTTTTCTGGGTTGGAGACTTCGATCCTTCACTAAGTACCTATAATATGTATTTACATGATATGACATGACACAGTACAGTGATAATATACAGTGACGGAGAAAGAATACAAGTATCATCACCCCATCTCATCCGAAGGGAGTCATAAGAGGCGACTATCCGAAAAGTACGTAGACGATTTTACTGCTAGAGAAGGAAAACTCGAAATTAAACCCTTCACCAACCCCTCTATTATAGCCTCCCAACATCGGGATAGGTAAATGTCTAGCAGCGGATTGCATTGCTAGTTCATTTATTGATCATTATGTATTCATTAATTATTTTTATTGTGTGCAAAATTCCCGCGGATACCTTGACCATCGGGGCCGGTGGGGAAGGTTATTTCGGATATGAACCGACTAAAACGCACGCCGACTGTGTGGGCCGCAGGTGAGATTATCCGAGACATATGCCTCGCACCCCGGCCGGCCCAGGACCGTCTCTCATTAATTCACATGTCTAATGTAATCATTGTTAATTTTTTATCTTATTTGTTTCAGGTAAGCATTCAATCAAATCGTGGGTTCGCTGTCAGGTAAAGAGAAATAAAGGTAGCTTTGACGAAGTTGTACTTTGTGGTTTGTGGTACTGGTTTAGACTGTCGTAAAGGCTTTCTGTGGGGCTTCAATGCTTCTATAGATATATTACTATGAGTAGACAAACGTCAATCGGTGCACGACACAAAATACACATTATATAAAGAAAATTTTAGTACTTAATCGAAATTACTTTTCCTCTAAATCCTCGTTAGGGCAAAAAGTTGTTAATTTGGTAGTGGGTGCACGAACCCGAGACTTCTAAGCTTCGAAGCTTAGACATCTCAATTTTTTGCAAATACTTATTGTATACGAAAAATAGAATGCCGAGATATTCTTTCTATCTCTTCTCGTAAGACTATGGTTCACTTAAACTATACTCAATTTAGAAAAGTACTTGCCTAAACGTAAAAAAAGATGTGTCTTTTTAATAACATAAACATAACATAAACTCACGCCTATATTCCCGAAAGGGTAGGTAGAGGTGCTAGCACTCACATTTCGCCAGTTTATGTTTAGGTCCCAATATAATAGGAGGCGAGCCTATTGCCATTAACCGGGCACTTATAAACCTGCGATAAATACACACATAACTTCGAAAAGCATAGAAAAGTCATTGGTGTGTGCCATGGTAAAACCTGGGATCGAACCCGAGACATCGTCTCAGCAGTCCATTACCCATACCGCTAGGCTACCGCGGTATCTTTTTAATATGTTCATTTAAAACTTTGGTTTATTACAATTTTGTTTAGAAACACATTTTAATGACTAAAACCGAAACTGAACCACTAGTCACTAGTTAGTCAGTTAGTAAGCCTAGTTTATTTGTTTAATATGTGTTTTTATAAAAAATCGCTACAAGATTGATTTTTTTTTTACGTGCGCAAAATCCCCACGGATACCTCCCCACCGGAGCCGGTGGGAGAGGTTGTGTCGGACTCGAACCGACTAAAACGCACGCCGCCTGTGGGTCGCTTTGGTTGCCGAAGGTGACGTTGACATGCATATCCCTCGCACCCCGGCCGACAGGGCCATCTCTCACGATCTGGCCCTCTTCTCGGGTGTGGGGACTACAGAGTCCCCAACTCGTCCCCGGAAACGGGGAGGCGCGCCAGGCGCGCCATCGCCGCGGCCTGCTTCTGCCAGGGTGACAGGCGGCTCCACCTGTCACCCCCAGGCCTTAGTTCAGTACCTAACCGAATTGAGTATAGATGGCGCATTTATACGTCAATACTGATCTATTAAACATTTTGCTACGTTAATATTACAGGTATTTGTTGCGTATAACTTCAGACACCTTTTTTTTTAAATCCCCACGGATACCTCCCCACCGGAGCCGGTGGAGGAGGTTATGTCGGACTCGAACCGACTAAAACGCACGCCGCCTGTGGGTCGTTTTGGTTGCCGAAGGTGAGGTTGACAGGCATATCCCTCGCACCCCGGCCGACCCAGGGCCATCTCTCACGATATGGCCCTCTTCTCGGGTGTGGGGACTACAGAGTCCCCAACTCGTCCCCGGAAACGGGGAGGCGCGCCACGCGCGCCACCGCCGCGGCCTGCTTCTGCCAGGGTGACAGGCGGCTTCACCTGTCACCCCCAGGCCGGCGCTCATGGGGGGCGGAGGTCGTTCATCGACCTCCGACGCCCCAGTTGCCTTCGTACGCGGGCAGCTTGTCTTGCGATCCTTCGTCGCTCCCGCTGCCGCTCCCGCCCCGCCTCCTCCTTCACGAGCATTACTTGCTCGCAGAAGGAGGCGCCGGCCGCCCACGCATCCGCGCAGCGAACCATCGCCGCGAGCAAGGTGGAGAGCGTGAGAACCCTCACTCCCAGGGCCGCCACAAGCTCCCGCCTCGGCGTCTCCCACGCCGGACACTCGGTGAGCGTGTGCGGACCTGAGTCCTCGCTCGCGTCGCAGTGATGGCACTCGGACGTTGGCTCTTTGTGCATCCGACGCAGATACTTTCCGAAGCATCCGTGCTCGGTGATCATCTGCGTCAGACGGTACGAGAGGCTGCCGTGTGGCCTCTCTAGCCACTCCCCCATGATGGGTCTTACCGCCGTTACTACGGCGTGCCCTAACTTCAGACACCTTTGATAATCTAAATTTAGCTTAAATCGATAGTCATATTCATTACAAATGATAGGCAGGGTCGCCATTATACCGAATATTAACCTTAATTCGGTGTCCGGTCAAAGGATAACGAGAGAAGAGATTCTGTATATACCTACCTACTACAGATTATACAGATTATACAAGGACCTTCGATCCTTTTTATTAATAGCCGCATAATGATTTGGACAGATTATTAAACATTTTTCGTTTAAATTTTTAGGCTTCGTTATTTTTATACTATTTAAATAATATAAAATGGTAAGTAGAAAATTAATTGTGTTGGTTTAGCCCTTTTACTTTGATATACCTACTAATGTTGGATTAGTAGATTAATGAATTCAAGCGTTGTCGTGTCGGGGGTTAAAATATAGACAACTACAAAAAAAAATTTATTAGATACTTACTATATCGACGGTTGAAAGGCTAAAGGCCGTAAGCGACAAGAATAGTAGATGCACAAATTACACTGTGTTGTAAAGAGTGTTTCATGTGCTTTAAGACCTTTTTTTGTATGAAATTTCGATGTCGCTTGTACCTTTTTGCTTTTCAACCGTCGATATGCTGAAAAATTGTTAAGTACTGCACGCTAATATATAGAACGGATGTACCTAATGAAAAAAAAATTACACTCATATAATCACGCCTTTATCCCCAGAGGGTTAGACAGAGGCGAATTAACACCCACATTTCACCAATCATTAAATTCGGTCCCGTTTAATAGGGGGTGAGCGTATTGCCGCCTTCCGGGCACCATTGTTGACTCGAGCCGTGCATTTGAGGCTGAGTCTCGGCTGTATATATCTGTCTGATGTTAAACAGCCCTATCCCTTTGTCGCCTTGTACCATACCTCATGGGCAGAGAAAGGGTGATCCAAATTTTACTCTGCCTGGAACCACTCGGCTAATTCTACTCGGGGAATTTTTAATTGCACCTCTATTTAAAATTTAAGCAAACAACAATTATCCACTAATAATGTACCAGCATATCAAATAAATGACTATTTATCAAATGAAATAATTGTATAACTAAATGTGTAGCATAAGAAAATGTCTAAAATATATCAAAGTTAGCGACTTTATTTATCTAATTTTACTACGAAAATCTTGCTAAAACCACAGATATAAGCATTGTAAAACAAAATTACTCGCCATATAACAAAAATACTGATTTGCACACTAAATTATCCAATATTACCACCGAATTACTAAAATCATTATCTAAAATTGCATAACAAAGAATGCATGTTTTAGGTTATCTAATGACTACACTAATTTGCTACTTGTTGAACTAAAATCCCTTTAACCCAACTATATTTTTCTTTGTTCAACTGTTTTGTTGAAAACATATTTGGCGCGCTTTTGACCGCACTCAACGCTCGCGCTAGTCGCATCGCGCTCGCTCCTTCACTCTGGCACGGCGGCACGAGTGTGAGAGAGATCGAGTGATGTTATTCCACAGTCGTACACGGCGCATGGTCGCGTGCATTTATTATTGTTTTCGTTCATTAGATAAACATAACTTGCTCGAGTTTAAGTGCGAATTAGTTTATTAACTATATCTTTGTGCATTGTTTTAGTATATTACCTATACATATAAGTAAGGAATATTATTAATTGCACATCAAATAAATAATCACATATCAATATATTACGTTACTTTTATCCTTATAATGCGATACAAATAAATTTATTTAAGTACAAAAATTATAAATGTTTATCAAAAATACTAACTGCACAGCAAATTAACTAGTGCGCATGTAGAAGATACTACGCGTTCAGTAAAAATACTGATTGTACATCTAATTAATTTCAGAATGATCACCACCCACCCCGAAATGGATAGGTTAGGTTAGAAGACTAAGGCGGGAGCGAAGCGAAGCGGAGCTCCCGCCTTATGTCTTCGTGGTAATTTTTTTTATAAGCAAGTAAGTAGTTTGTTGGTGCTCAATCAGTATAAATTGTAGTGTGTTTCGGACTGGCTATCAGGTTAAAATATGTCACACCACCTGCAGAAGCTAAAAACATACCTATCGGGGTAAAGCGAAAACGCGGACGTCCATCAAAAGCAAGACCTGCCCTAATCTTACAGTAAAAATATATATTTTTTAATATTTTAATTAATTTGTTAAAAAATTCTGAGTAGTCTTACCGTTGTGCCATAATTAGTGATTATGATGATAACACTTATTTGATTTTTTGAGAACTATAATTTAATAAACATGACTGATTAACTGGTGTTTTATTTAGAATAACTCATGTTCTTTAAAATTTAATAGGTGACATATTCCAAAAAAACAGATTAAATGTTTCGTTGCACTGAAATTATAATTAGATTTACTATAAGTTATCAGATAGTAAACTAGTACAATAGTTTAGCTTTAAACATCAAACAGTGTAGTATATTTGATTTATTTGATGGGCAAATTGAGTGTGCAATTCAGTATTTTTGTTAGCAATTTCGAATACTTTGATAGAAAAATGTGGATTTACAGTTGTAAGATTAAATACTAACAAATCATTAGTTATGCACTTACTGTTTCCTGAAAAAATGTTCCTGCACGCAAATAATATAGAATGGATGTACCTACCTAATAAAATAAAATTTATTCACGTAAAAATAAATACATTTCTTTGAAACATATTACTTCTGCCAAAGTTCCGCCATTACAGTTTGTTGGCGTACGAATTACTGTGAAATGTAGGTAGGTATATTGACAATAACATAAACTCAACATTAAATAACAATAAACAGACTGCAATATACACGAATCTCACTGCACTAAGAGCTTTTAAATTATAATTTATCTGCGCATGTGTGTCGGACTAAACACCAATAATTTATAAAGGAATCAAGTGTTTATGACACACTACGTCAATACAAAAAACGTATCTTTCTTTATCCATACAAATATTACCGCGTGGTTCCTAGCAGAGTAGAATTTTATCACCCCCTCTCTTCCCATGCGTTGTCGTACAAGGGGACTAAAGGATACCCAGACTCAGCCTAAGATGCATGGCTTGAGTCAATAGTGCCTGGAAGACAACAATAGGCTCACCCCCTATTACGTGGTACCTAAATCAGTTACTGGTGAAATGTGGGTGTTAATTCACCTCTCCCTAACCCTCCGGGGATAAAGGTGTGATGATATAGTAACGCTGTCTGTCTGTTGCGCATTCACACCTATACCACTGAACCCAATTTCATGGATACTTATAGACTAGGGAAAGATCAGAAGCTAGGGGATCAAATAGGGAATGAAACTATGTACATAAGTCTGTCATTTTTAAGGATATTGTTGAAATTTAGATGTATAGGCATGATCAGAGTTTAGGAAACGACAGGCTGAGCCACGGGCAACAGCTAGTTCATTCTATTTTTATTACTTGTACATCACGGTATGCGATCAAAACAAAATTAAACCGATGGGAAGTACCAACCTAACTGAATTATCGCTGGCACGGTTCCATTTATAACGTGGCTTCAGGAAAATTGTATTAGATACACCACTCCTGGCACCGACTTTAATCTCTGCCGTTTATTATCATAAGTTTTACCTTTTTTATAATTTTGCGAAAAATCCTCACGGGGCATCCGTGGGGATTTTAGCTCCTCCCTGGAGCTGTTGGGGGAGGTTATGTTGGACATGAATCGACTATAACGCACGCCAGAACGGATGCTGGAGGCGAAGTTGCCGGAGTGGTATGTGGACCACGGAGTACCCATATAGACCCCGGGTACGTGATCGCAGCCTGCTTCTGCTAGTGTGACAGGTGGTTCCACCCGCCACCGACAGGTCCGTGCTCATGGAGATAGGAGGTTATTCTGCGACCTCCGATGCCGGAGTAGCCTCTGCTCGTCGCGGGCCATGCGAATGTCCTCCGTTCTCGCTCCGCCGCCGCCTTGTTGTAGTTTTGTTAACAGATGTGGCGTCATCTATACCTAGTATAGCCATAAATATTGTTACGAAGAAAAAACATTTTTTTTTATTGCAAATATTATTTATTACTTTTACAGTGTGTTATTTTAATACATAAATATAAAACAATTTAAAATATAAAAAGCTTATTCGAAGTGGTCTCCATTGGCTGCAACACAGTCCTTTAAACGTTGAGGCCAGTTATCAATAGAAGCACGCACTCTTTCCATGGGAAAATTCTTCACTGCCAATCGTATGGATTGTTTTAGGGACTCCAAATTATCATGGCGTTTAGAGCAAGACATACTCTCTAAAACTGACCATAAATCATAATCCAGCGGATTAAGATCGGGACTAGACGACGGCCAGTCTTCAGCTCTGATGAAGTCCGAAACGTTCACTTCCAACCAAGACTGCGTGGACCGAGCTTTATGACCCGGCGCTGAGTCTTGTTGGAAGGACCATACTTGGTTATTGAACATGGTGTTGTTAAGGGGTTTAACTACCTTCTCAAGAATGGTATCTTGATACACTTGTGCCGATGTTTTGGTACCTTTTTCACAAAAAAATCAGGCTCAGTCACTCCTTCATAGCTAACATCCCACCAAACCATCACTGAAGTCGGATAATGCCCACGTTGCACTCTGTCGACTAATTGGGAAGCTTCCTTAGAGCTTTGAGCATAAATACAGTCATTTTGTTTGTTAAAATGTTGCTCAATTGTAAAGATTTTCTCATCCGTAAACAAAATTTTTCTGTGACCTCCCTTTGCGTATCGCTTCAGTAGTTGCTTCGATTTTACCACCCTATTCTTTTTTAAATTATCAGTTAAAAAATGACCAGTGCGTCTCTTATAGGCTGCAAGTCCTAAGTCATCTTTTAAAATGCGCGACATGGTTCTGGGTGCTATCTTTATCTCCCGAGATAAAATCTTTTGCTTTCGGACAGGATTTCTTCGAATTCTTTCCCTTACTGCTTTGACCACCTTTTTCGTACGAACACTACGTGGACGGCCAGATCTTTTTCTGTCACAAACAGAGGAGGTCTCATTGTACCTATTAATAGTTCGGTACACAAACATTTGACTAATACCAAGCGTATGGAGAGTTTTAAAAATTACATTCGGCTCCATACCAACTTTGTGTGATGCAATCACAGCGATTCGGTTTTCTTTATCACCCCACTCCATTTTAATATAGCAAAATATTGTACAATGTATTGGCGCCAAAATTAGAAAACACAATGAACAATCGTATAAAAATGACAGATTCCAAATTCAAATGTAATATCTTTCTTATTTTAATTGTAACAGTATTTATGGCCAGACTAAGTATTTCAGTCTATTAAATCAGGCTGGTGGTGATCAAAGGATTAGTATCGTTGTGGTTCCCGAATTTACTATTTCTACAGAGTAGGAACATTTAACTAGACAACTGTTGTCCGCAGTCTACTCTACTTTCTGAGTGACTTTCAATCTAAATACTAAAAGATAAAATACCTTAAACTAACTAGTGGCTCCGATCCTCCCGGAAAGTCAGTGGGACTAGTGAAAATGATCCAATATTTTACTACAAATGTCCTAAACATACACGCAATCGTAAAACTACTTTTTGAATGAGAAAAATAAGAAAATCTATCCTGGTAATAGGTTCCCATGAACTGCGGGAACTGGAAAATTCCACGCGGTATATGTCGCGGGTAACAGCTAGTAAGTAATATTACAATTCTAAATGCAAATTCATTGCAAAGGTACACCCACATGTTGGCCACTAGATCAAAGCGGGAAATGAAAATGCGATGGCTTCTCCATTCCTAGAACACAGCTCGGCCATATTAACTATTAATGTGTTTCAGAGTTTACAATTCTAATATATATGTTGTTTAGAAACGATGCCAGTGCATGCGTCATTCACTTAGATTGCAAGAATTCGGAATGTAAAAGTTATAACATTGCCTTTTTTGGGGTAATAGATATTACTTATTGTCTAAAACGGGTCTAAAACGTCCCCGTTTTAGACCCATGGATCTGAAAAGACCACATTGAGCGATTCTGCTAAAGACGAATACAATTACGATTTTTTTATATATAGGTAGGACACGTTAACTTGACTTCACCGCGCCTGATGGTATACTAAAAGGCAAAGTAGCAGGAAAGAGGGCCAGCATTATAGACACTAGTCCAGTAGATCTCAATAGATTCCCATACAATTCGTAAAATGGTCACATGACCACAATTACAACAATTCATTTACTAAGCAGATTCTAATTTCGTGTAAATATCGCCGCAAGACAAAATATTGCAAATACGATTCCAATAAAGTGGCTATTAGACTTTCCAGTAGCATACAAAGCTTGCACTTTAAAGCCTGTTCTTTGATTTGCCTTTTTGCGAGCGACTGCCAACTGACTTCCCCATAACAAAGAAGAAAATCTGTGCTGGAGTCACATCCGTCAATCAGTTGGTGAACCAGCTTGCAGGTTGGCTTCACCTTCTTGCGGCAAATCATCTGTTCGAAAATTTTCCAATCTATCAATTCATTTATTCTTATTTTGTTTTTGATGATTTCTGCAGCGAACCACCGCAATTTTGCCAATGTCAAGTAAAGCTTTAGCTCACCTTTGTCCAGCAACTCTTGTAATGTAATTGTCTGTATTGTGTTTCTTTTTCTTTTGCTCCAATAAAGATTATTATTGGTTTTACCTACCTGCAAATATCTTTAAAATAATTAGTGGTGAGATGCTCATGTCAAGTTTTTCAAGTTGCGGTCCTTTAGAATGATTGTTGATGATCATGATGATGATGAGTTGATGATGATGATGCCGTTCAATGAGATGATGGCTGCGTCATTAAAGTTGTGGGGACTTTACTAGAAGCTCTAACACAAAAAGTCACAAATCACTGTAATATGCCACTTTCCTACACTTGTGCACGTTGTCAAAGATGTTGTGTCTAAAAATTCACCATTTGTATACAAATACCCTCGAATTCATACATACATATAATCACGCCTTTATCCCTGGAGGGTTAGGCAGAGATGAATTAACACCCCTGGATCGAAGAAAATGGCGCACATTGGGAGAGGCCTATGTCCAGCAGTGGACTGCAGTGGGCTGATTGATTGATTGATTGATTGAATTAACACCCACATTTCACCAATCATTAAATTCGGTTCCACGTAATAGGGGGTGAGCCTATTACAGTATTCCGGGCACTATTGTTGACTCGAGCCATGCATCTGAGGCTGAGTCTGGGCTGTATACATTTGTCTGATGTTAAACAGCCCTATCCCTTAGTCGCCTTGTACGACACCGCACAGGAAGAGATGGGGTGGTCCTATTCTTCTCTGCCGGAAACTACGCAGCACACACTAATTTCGGAAAATAATCAATACCACGATGCGCCCTTCTTCATGTTGGCACCAAAACCCCCTCAATGCATTTATTTGCATTATATAGAAATATATTTTTTTTACTTGAATATCTATCACACGAAGATTACATCTCAATCGTTTATAGGAAAAAATCCCGCTTCTTATCCATATTTAGTTGTTCCATAACTCATCGCATAAGTACATGTGGCGCAACCATCACGTGAGACGCCAGAAAAGGTCAACCTGCGAACATAAGAAATAGACGCAATTTCTGTAGCACAAGTAGGTAACATTTTCTGTAACACGACTGTGCTACATACGACAGTTTGGTATAAATAAATATACAACGAGGAGAGAAATCTACCTAACTACTTATATTGATTTCGTGCTTATACACACACACAATCAACTAATTAACTAAGTAATTCATAATTAATAGAGTGGAACGGTTTGCATTGGACCGCTAAGCAATTACTTATAACAGACTCGTCGATCTCCTACAAGGAATATCTTAAAACGGGGGTAAAAATAGAAGGAAAAGCAAGTAATACAGAATACCGAGGTTATAATAACTTCGGTTTTGTGTTCCCAGTGGTGAGTAGGGTAGCCAGAGCTCACTGGAGAATTTGTGCTGTCAGTGGGATGACTAAAGGTTTGTGCTGCTTTGTCCTCTACACTGACGGCACAGAGACTCTGTGCTTACAGGGTCGGCAGCGCGAGTATGCCCACTTCTCTGGTATTACACACGCCACGGTATCCACTTTCCATCAGGTGGGCCGTGTACTTGTCTGCCACCTAAGTGGTATAAAAAAAAGTAATGAAAATGAGATTATTGAAATGCAGAGAAAGCAAATTTTAAGCAATATATATATATTGTAAAAATATTAATTTGAAAAATAAAAATAAAAAGACATTTTTTTTCAAACTTTTTGGAAGTTGTTTTTAGTGACGGGGGTTTTTTAAATCTGTACAATAATAAAAGTCTGAAGATTTTGTTGTTGGTTGAACACGCTAATCTCAAGATTACTGGAGCGAATTAAAAATCTATTTGTGTTGAATAGTTGGTTTATCTAGAAAGATTATAGGCATATTATAGGTTCCCCCGCGAATACATCACACGTCAATAAATCCGGCAGATTTCCTATTTGATAAAATCAATTGTGAGCATGACTGGTTAAAAGGCGTGAAACAGAAAACAGAGTTTCGAAATATACGGGTGAAACCGGAGAGAGCCGGCTAGTCTTATAATAAAATTACTGTGTATTCAAATCCACGTCTGTGCTTCAATCCTTTCAATGGCTTTTAACCTCTTTTGTCCATTTGCCTACTCGCTTTTATTCTTTTAGAGTGCACGAGTTTGGGTCTTTATTTCGTTCAACAACATTTACATATAAAAGGGTCGTCAACCGGTAATGTTTTGAAAGACCTATCCAATCTCTTAATGCATGAAAATAAAAAATTGTTTGTCAGTATTTTATTATGTGCTGTATTGTTTAGCCGAGTGTGATACTTTGTCAACTGCTTGTATAGTGAAACCAACAATTCTGTGAACTGAAGGAGGCCGCCATTTTTTTTTTCAATAACGTCAAATCATGCTAAATTGTCTTTGACTCGTAATAAATCAGTATGTATTTGACAGTTGAAAATTGGGTGTGGCAGAAAAAGCATCAGAGTAGAGTAAATGCAGTAGAAATGCGTGCGTTGCGAAGTATGTGTGGCTTGAGGACCTTGAAAGATAGAGTGAGAAATAGCGTGATAAGAGAACGATGTGGAGTGATAGAAGATGTAGTGATGAGAATTGAGAGAGGAATGTTGAGATGGTTTGGTCATGTTGAGAGAATGAATGAAAACGAAACAGGTATATGAGGCGCGTGTGGATGGTACCGTCGGAAGTCTAATAGGGTAAAAGGGTAATAATAATAATCAGGGAAGTTTTAGAAAAAGGGCAGGTCAGAAGTACTCTAAACCAACGAGCATGCATGAAGAATGTAATGAGAGTGAATGAAGCGAGAGTAGTATGTCAGGATCGTAGCAAATGAAGATCCGTGATCTCTACCTACTCCTATGGGAAACAGGCGTGATTTTATGTATGTATGTATTTCACAGTGATAGCCTAGTTCCTATTATTGTCATTTCACGGAATCGTTGCTTTTGCTGTACTTACAACTCGTGTGAATTTACATGACATCTAGCTCGAAAACAACCCCCAACCGATGCCCAGCTCTCGTCCTTCGAGACCAGCAGCATCTGTAACACTGTTACCGTTACACGTTTGCCTTAGTTTGAGTTTCGTAGTTATTTGTTATCGAATTTTATTTGAGATTTGTTATTGTTACTTTTGCAAAGCCAGGTGCCATGTTAATGCGAGTTATTTATAGGTATTGATCGATCCTGACCTATAAAGTACTCAAATTGATCCTACTTATGATGTTAATACCCAATTTATTTATTTGATTTAAATCGTATTATCGTCCGAACTGCAGGTGTGCCAAATATCAGAACGACAGGAAGAGGGAATACCAAGGTATTAAGATCAATTTGAGTACTTTACTATTCAAGAACGATACGTGATTGTACTTGCGTTCGTATACCAGCAACCAGTTGAGGTTGGCTTGGGCCCCTAAGACGTTGGTAGTCCCCATTCACACACCAATTGTGCAACCATTTTTGTGTATATGTTAGCAGTTCAAATTTAAAAAATGCTTGGAATAAAAATATGTCAGAGTAGGTATATGTATTTATTATTATTTATCATTTGTTTTCGAAATTCAAAAAATAGTATCTTCCTTAAAATAATTTTACGTGGCATAAATTTAAGCGGATCAATTTAAACGTCAAAAGTTCAACGACCTATCAGTATTTAGCGAAAAAATAAAGGTAGCTGCCAGATCGCGTGCCAAAGACAGTTTGGGAGATAAACACCAACATGTGTGCTCTGTGCTCGGGATTATCGAATTTAATATAAACAACCACTTAAAATAAATACAATTACTTTTAATGGAACGCAAAAGTTAATGCAATACAGATGCCTTAAAAGAAAGTTTTTATTTTGGTTTTTTTTATGCAACTTAGGTGGCAGACAAGCACACGGCCCACCTGATGGAAAGTGGTTATGACCTATGAACGTGTGTAACACCAGTGGAGTCACATACGTGCTGCGGACCCTGTAAGAACAGAGATTTGGTGCCTCCAGTGCAGAACACAAAATCAGGACAAGCCTTTGCTCTTCCCACTGACAGCACAAAAGCTCTCCAGTGAGCACGGGCTACCCTACTCACCGTCGGGAACACAACACTAGGTTATTATAGCCGTGGTATTCTTTAAGGGAGGTACTTCCCCAGTCGGACTGCTCAATTCGGACGGGAATACCGTCGTGTCCTACCTCTTATAAATGGTTTTCTTGCCGGTACTCCTGTTAATTAACGAACGACGCTCTGTCACAGGTTTTCTTGGTTTAAGAGGTCATATGGTAGTCATAAAACCTGAATAATCCAATCGAAAAGAAGGAGGGGGTACTCCTTACCTAAGTTGGGCTTTGGGCTCCGAACCAGGTACAACGCTAGTTTTTTATCGCGTATTTTTTATATCACGTTATTCCATGTGAATTCAGCTTAGAAAGTACAATCCATACATAGCAAAATGATTCGCATCTATGTAAAATCCATAAATCTCAGCGTTAAGATAAGATAATATTTATTTCCAAATACAAATTTATTTGCGTTACTTCTGTATCCTTAGTACTTATTTTATGATAGACGTACAATGTACAGCCGCAGCGTATAATGTTACTGCGCATCAAAGTTGCGCATAAGATTTAGTGGGGGTAGTCTGGCCAGTTGCTATAAACCTTCGTAAACATGAAGTTGGTACTATTTTTATGAAATATTTTTTTAAAATACCAAGTTGTAGTCTAGTAGCCCGATTAATATAACGTTAGTCCATAGTCTCAAAATCATTTGGAACTGTAAAATGTTACAATTGAGAAAATTAGATAACAATGTTATGTTTAAGAAGTTATTTTGTGATTAAGTAAGTTGCAAAATTTAGAAACGTGATATTATGCGTTCGCATTAGACACAAAGCACTAAAATATTTACATCGACTTGAATGAAACCACTTCGAAAACTAGTGGATAGTTTAACTTTTATATCAACACAAAACGAACGTGGCGTTTTAAATTATATATTAGTACCATCTAAGAACTGAGCTTTACTCTCTGATATTGATGTTATTGGATTATACAAAATAATAATGTAAAATATTTCGAACGTAACACTGCCAACTGTTTAGCTCCCCTGATTCGCAAACCCGCGGCTTGCTCGTCGAGTTCGGCTGAATTTTGCTCAGTAGTCGATCAGGCTACGGTCTAGTACACCGTATCCTGATCGACTACCCTAAAAGACTTGTCGGCATAATATTATGCCAAATAGTAATGCACATAAATAATGTGTAATAATTCATTTTAGAATCGTTAATTATTTCCTTTTTTCTAAAGTAAATGTTGGACAAAGGATATAAAAAATAATAACTGATAATTGTAACTTTTTTCTAAATGAGACACATCAATATAACTCTAGATAATTAGCTAATAATAAATGAAAATAATATAACATACTAGCTGACACGGCGAATTTCGTACCATCATTTTTTTCGTCCTACCCGCAGCCCCTCGGCGTCTTGGAGTTCAGATCCCGTTCCTGCTGCACCTTCTATTTGTTTTATTTTTCTTTTAAATAGATGTTGCCCTGACAATAACGAACACAATAAAATAGAATTATCCAATTTGAGACAGTCGTTCCAAAGTTAAACATTTGGGTTGATTTTCTTTTTTTATATGAATTTAATGCCTTATGATATGATGCCAAATTAAAGTAGAGCTGACAATAAAAGCTTAAAACTGGGATCTATTAATTATTATGGCATGTATCATAATTTGTAACTAACTGTAAACTTTAAATTTCCCATTTTCTACGTTCCTAAAAAATAAACCTCATTCTTTTAGTCTACAGTCTATGCTAGATGGGCGCGCATAGTAAAACAAATTAATTTTTCTTGCTATGCGAAAATAATTCTCAACTCGTTTTCACTATTGAAATTATGGTTAATTATTAATTGAATTGTGTACAAGTACTAGTTATGAAGAAAATTATCAATACTGTTCACCGCCCTATATAAGATGTGAAGCCCTTAACGTTATGGAAAGCTTACTACGTGGAAACTACTAGGGTAAATATCTATTTTAGTGTTATTTTCCTCACAAGTGTGTTGAAAAACGTCATTTGACATACGTGTGTATTGATGATTACCGTCTTCGGCTCTCTTAAGAAAAGTAGTAATCACCAACGTGACACACTTGTACCAGAGTATATCTAGTATTATTATAAAATTATAATTAGGTATATTGAAACATAATTAATATATAAAACGAGTAGGTACGGAAAACGAAAAGTGATTAATAGTAACTGCTGCTTGTCTAAAAAAATATTGTGTACTACTCTAACCCTACTGATCACCTTCTGAATGGTCAGAGAACATTATGAGCTTATGTCAATCAAAATTCATCCCTAAAAGAAGATAACATAAAATTATACTGTGAAAATATGTAGACATATTTTTTTGCCGAATGATCTTAACTTTTATTAATATTATACTAATTCGGCACAAATTTTTAGGTTGACATATTACGATATATTGTATAAAAATAATGACAATGCGTCATTATTCTTATACAAAATAGCTTAAATATAATATTATAAGTATATTATATTTAATATATTATATTTATATTTTCCTAAACTTTATTATTATATTAAGGAAGCTAAAAGCCTAATTAAAGAAATCGGACAGTGGCTCATCGAGGCGACCGGTGACACTCGTTTCTGGTCCAAAGGCTGTCCATTGCCATCCAACGTGGCAACGCAGCAAGTGTTATGGGCACTTTTGCACCGGGAGCGATCAGGGGCGGGTTATTTGATTAGTACATGGACTAAGCATTGTTTGTTGAACCATATTGATAATTGTTGTAATAAACTAATTCAAAGCTAAATTATAAAATTATAATTAGGTATATTGAAGCATTTTTATTTTATTAAGTATGCTTCAATATAACGCGAAATAGGTACGAAAATAAGTGATTAATAGCAACTGCTGCTTATCTAAAAAAATATGGTATCCTACTCGGCCGATCACCTTCTGAATGATCAGAGAATATTATAAGCTTATGCCAATCAAAATTAAACCTGAAAAAAGATAACAGAAAATGATATCTAAGTGATGCGTGTACCTAAACAGTATACTATGAAAGCAACATGGCAAATTATTATTATGCCTTTAAGAATTATGCCAAAGTTTATTAGAATTGGTATGTCAATCAAGGTATGCTGTAAAGATTGGCACACTCATTAACGTTCGTTCGGGTATATTTGATATATATCCGAAGTAAGTACTTCCCTATTCGAACAATTTTCATGTTAGAAAAACACAGCTAAATCAAAAGTATTATGTTGATTTTATGGATCGAGCGTGCCCTCGAACGAACCTCACTTGTTTGGTTATGTCGTGACGTTCACATTGTTTCAGGCTTGGTGAATAATCGTCGTCATTATCATTTTTATTTTCACCTCTGCCTTCCTATTCTCCTTTGGTACCACAGACATAAATCTAGATTAGACTTGATTTATGTTTGTGCTTAGTACAGATAAACCAATTACTATCAGATGAACCGTGTGCTTATTTACTATTTAATAGTACAAGCAAAAGCTGAGCTTATTGAGGGCTCATGCTTTAAGGTTGTGTTTCAGTGATGTTAACTCTTTGGTTTTCGAACAGATGGCGTTAGTAGTACGGTAAAATTCTTTCCAATGAATACAAAACTGTTAATGATCATTTTCAATAGTTGCGGTGTTATAGAGTACCTATGTATTGTTTTCGAGAATGATCTCTTGATGATGATTACGGGTTGAGGCAGTCATAACCATTCCTACACAGATACAGTGACATTTTAGTAAAATTATGTTCCGAAATAAAATAATGTTTCACAACACTACATGTTACTGCGCATCATGGGTGCGCATAAGATTTTGTGGGCGAAGTCTGGCCAGTTGCTGCAAACCTTTTGTATGCATGAAATAGGTGTAATAATACTAATAGGTATATTCGCTTTGACATTGCTTTCATAGCAGGCATATCTTTATTTAAAAGCGTACCTAATTTTCAAACTGGGACAGTGTGATCCATATGAGATAGAAGGAAGGTGTCTTCTATTAGTTCCAGAACAGAGATTTCAACTCTATTCAATGTAAGAGCTTTATCTTTTACGAAATTTAATATGTAGTTTTATAAATTAATTATTACTTGAAAGGTGTATTTATTCAGTCAAAGAATATCTTGACCTTAAGAATTAGGATTTAAGTTTAGATAGTTTGTCTAATAACAAATTGATATGACAAAAATAATAATAATAATCTTTAATTTATAAGTATGTGACATTGTATTATAGTGCTATTATTTTTCTTTCTGTAATTTGAGGTCTGACAATTTAATATTTGTTATTTATTTTGTAATTTGAACGACATTTAGGTATGACCGTATAAGATTTTTTTTTGAGTACTTACAAAAAAAGTTAACTATACATACTTTGCAAATATAATAGAACTGCAAAAGCATGTTAGTTTGTAAGTATTTCTACACCGAATTGCGGTAGAGTTTGAGAAACATAACATTAAACATACCTGTTTAAACCATATTCTGAGAAATAAATGATTATGTTATTATTCTATTCTACTCTTAGAAACAATGGCACTTTTAGCATAAATATTGACATATTTAATTTATTAATCTGGCGTCGGTTTTTCATAGTAATTAATCATTACGATATTATTTTTATGACGCGTGGCTCCCGGCAGAGTAGAATTTGGGCCACCCCATCTCTTCCCATGCGGTGTCGTACAAGGCGACTAAGGGATAGGGCTGTTTAACATCAGACAGATATATACAGCCCAGACTCATGCAGTCTCAGATGCATGGCTCGAGTCAAGAACCCGGAAGAAGGCAATAGGTTCACCGCCTGTTACGTGGGACCGAATTCAATGAATGGTGAAATGTGGGAGTTAATTCATCTCTGCCTAACCCTCCGGGGATAAAGGCGTGATTATATTTATAAATGTATTTATATTATTTTTAAATGTAGATCTACTCAGTTTCCTGTAGTATGTAAGGAAAATTTCAAGGAAAATCGGAATAGCTTGATAAGAAATTGAAACTGATACTAGCTTTACTTGTGGACATACAGATTGTTAAGTGATAAAATATAAATTTAAGCTATGCTCATGTGTAGTTAGCAGCGGAGGTAAGCCCAAAAAAAGACGGATGGAATACATGAAAGATGATATAGCAAGGAACGGAGTGGTTGGAGAGATGATATCTGAAAGGAGTATATGGAGGAGAACGAATGAGCCGACCCTAAATAATTAGCACAAGGGTAGGATAATGATGATGCTCGTGTTGTAACCAACTGTTTAGATGCCCTGCCTCGCAAGCTAGAAGCTACCCCGTGGAGTTCGCCGAGCACTAGTTCATTTGACGACCAGGGTACCGTCTGTTTGGTACACTGTATCCCCTATAATGAAAATAACCTAGTCTGCTAACGCTAACATAATGACATAGAAAAAAATGTGTGATTATAATAATGATCTTTAGAATATTAGCGAAGTAAATATTGTCTTATAAACGAATAATGTATGGGCTATAGATAGTATTTTATTGAGATAGACATAGTTTATCCTATTGTAACTTATTGGAATGCAATAATCATGAAATCGGATATTTACAAAATGGCTGAATAGCGTCTGTTAACCATTTCATTTTTAAACAACATATTTTTTTCTAATAATGTATAAATGTGAACACTTTATTTATATTACAATTTAGCCTTTTTGACTAATTAGTAAACAAATTTCACCTAAATTACTACGTAAATGTATTTCTTAACACTTATTTTTTTTTATTAAGTCGAAGACACTTTGTGCAAGTGTACTTTGCCAGCAGCACTTATCACTACATTTATTCCGTCCGTTTTAGTCTTCTTACTGTATTAGTGATGCTGAATAGCCTTTATCTATTTTTAAATCCAAAATTTAAAGTGCCGGCCAAAGAAAAAAAAATACAATATTCCGTTAGAGCTTTTCCTTACTAGCATTTATTAATATCACGTCAAAATTGAGGTAACACCATCCTCTGTTGCTTTTTGAGTTCAAAAATCTTGCAAACATATATTTACAATGAAACGAATATAAAGCAATATAAGATATATAAAAAGTAAATGCGGTTCACAATCCGGGAATCGTTGCTACCCTTCCATATGTCATCACTAGCGCTAGATTCGTACCTTTACTGCTCGTAAAATATTACAACATCATCAATATAAATATAAGTGTCCATACCACGGCCCTGTTTCTGTCAGGACCAATTTAGACGCGAATTGATCGCCTACATAAATTCATGTACCTTTTATTCACTTTGCCGCTACTCGGGTTAAAAATATACGTCCCCTAATTATACGCTTTCGCCTCAGTTAACATTGTATGTACGTATAATAGAGTAGATGCAGGTAGACGGATATCAAGTCGAATCGGCGTCTTTTTATTAAAAGTCAAAACGGTAAGTTTATATGGTAATGTGTTCGAAATATTCAGGTATGACGTAATTTCGGGCTATTGTAAAATGGTTAGCTGTTTATACATACCACCTTTATTCCCAGAGGGTTAGGCAGAGGTGAAACACCCACATTTCACCAATAATTGTATTCGGTCCCACGTAATAGGGGTGGGGCCTATTGCCGAATTCCGGGTTCTATTATAGACTTGAGCCATGCACTTAAGGCTGAGTCTGGGCTGTATATATGTTTCTGATGTTAAACAGCCCTATCCCTTATTCGCATTTTACGACACCGCATGGGAAGAGATGGGGTGGTCCAAATTCCAAGCCACGCGGCTATCTGCCGAGAACCACGCGGCTAATTCTGTTTATAAATAACAACTAAAATAATTGTTCCCACTCTTTTATTATTCTTTTCTTATTATCATATAATTATCAGCCCTCATCATACCTATTGTCAGCAAAAGACTATTTTTACTGTAGTAAAACATATTGGCAGATACCTAGTCTATTTTCAGTAACGAAAATGCCATTTGTCAGATTTCAATCTATCAAGTAGACGTAAGTAATCATTTATTTCTCAAATATTTATTCAAAGAAATAAAATCGTCCACACTTTAATTAATTAAGGCGGGGTCCGATTCACTTGTAAGTCAAAATTTCTATATTTTGAGTGATAACCATTATTTATTTACAACTTTCTACACAATTTAGACCCATGGTAAGCATAGCTTAACTAGCTTGTATTGTCTAGAATACGGATAAACATACTTAAATACTTTTTTTTTGTAAATATACACATACAAACATCCAGACCAATGCAAATATACATATTCATTGCATACTAATATTTGCAGTTAGCGGGAATCGAACCCGCGCCTCCAGTCGAAGCACTCGAACTTTCTTCCACTACGCCCTACAAAGGCCATCAATAGTTTTCTTAATCATGTCGGTATATAAGGTATAAAGATATGTTTTAAAATTTAACACGATTTCGCATAAACTAAGGAGACCAAAAAAAAGTTTATTTTCATCTTATCGTCATTTTGGCAACGCGTTAATGGTGAGTAATGCTAAAGAGTGGAACGCATTACCTGAGACGTTTCCAAAAAGCTATAAAAGCTAAAACTCCTCGATCATATCATCACCAATAGGTGAGATGGATAATGGTTATGCGATGACAAGAAAAAGTTTTACAATTTTAACCTCGATAATAAATTGATATATGACTACGCCTTAATAAGCGAAAATAGATCACCTCTGTCATTGTTTACGTTGCGTGTATGTTCCTGGTATTTTCATATTCAATTTATTCGCATCGGATAACAGTTCTACGAATTGTCACACGAAATGAAGTGTAAGCAGTCTATAATATCAATCATATTTCTAGTATATCGTTGTGGAATTATTCATCTTAATAATAAATTTGTATGTAGGCAGCTGTAGGTATCAATTAAAGAGTGAAGGTATTTAATGGAGTGTATTCAGTAGTATTCCGTATGAATTATAAGGATTACTATTACTTGCGAGATACGAAGCTGCTTTTTTATACCACTTAGATGGCACGGCCTACCTGATGGAATGTGGTTACCAAGGCCTATGGACGTCTGTAACTCCAGAGGAGTCACAGTCGCGCTGCCAACCCTGTAAGTACAGAGTTTCTGTGCTGTCAGTAGAAGAAAAAGCAGGACAAGCCTTTAGTCTTCTCACTGACAGCACAAATTCTCCAGTGAGCTCTTGCTACTCTACTCACCGCTGGGAATACAACACGAAGTTGTTATAGCCGCAGTACTCTGTAGGGTGGAGGTACTTCCCCAGTCGGACTGCTCAATTGGGCGGAAATACCGCCGTGTCCTACCTCCTACCTACTACTACTGCTACTGTAGGAGACAGTAAAGTTGTAGGTCGGAATCAGTTTACTGCAATGAATACTGTTAAGTAACGCCATTTCTGTCTGCTGCTGCCGTTTGTATAACGCTGTCCGTGGTACGCTGTTTGCAGTTGCCGTCTGTGATCTGCTATTTGCGGTTTCCCATTTGCGGTCCACCGTCTGTTGTACGTTTAAACACCTAAAACATACCGTGTAAGTGAAATTTCCTCTTCAATTTTCTCTTTTAACGTACTGAGTACCCCAATTTTTCAACCAAAAAGATTTTTATAAAAAATTATTTATAAATAAATATAACCAAGAACGGCCAGTAGGTAAGTGAAGCAAGTAGAAATAATTAGGTTTCAACGTTACGAGAAAGTTAGAGGTTTTGTTTGCGAAATATTCTCGTTCGTGGTATTGAATGTCAAACGAGGATAATAATTTATTATGTAACCTTCGATATTTCTTGTGAGGGGTGGAATATTCTGCCATCAATAATTATATAGAGGGTTCATTTCATTTACAATACGTGAATATTTTATATCTGATTATTTACTTACCTCGACAAATGTGAAGACGAATGGAATCAAGAAATGTGAAATGTCAAATTATTAGGCCTAAAATCTGATTTTTGGAATGTCATGTCTTTTTCGCAGAAAAGCAAAAAAAATATGAGAACAATGTCGAATATTATTGTGAAATAAAACCTAATGGAATTGTGATTGGATCAGTAATAAGTTGCTGATCTCCTGATCTCCTTTCTGCTGACATATGTCAATTGCGCCACGCAGTTGTGTCACTTCACTTGTCAAGTGAATTCAATTAGTGGAAAACCTTTGGGATTTCTATTTACATAAAGCGTATTCATGTATTGAGACATTGTTTTGATATTTGTATTACGACGATGAGACGAATTTCTTCAATTAACATATCGTTAGATTCGTCTCGGTAACCCAAGTGTTCTTAGATAGGTGACGCGAATAAAAACCAACATGGCCGCTGTAATACGATATATTTTACATTAAAAAAAATTGTATACTCCAATATGGATTTCATATCGAAGGGCTTATAACGAGGATTTCGAAAAGGTATATCATGACCCATTTTAATTTAAAAAAATATAAAATATATAAAATTTCTATCGACTCGCATCAATTTGACTGAACCTTAATAAAAGTACAATTGTTTAAAATAATTCAGTAAGTGAATATAGAGAGAGAATAAAAATATAATTATAATTTTTAGGTACAGCATAAGTATAGTAGGTCACGGGCAGGACATGAGCAGTCCGACTGGGGAAGTACCTCCTCCCTAAAGAAAACAGCAGCCATAAACCTCGCGTTGTGGTCCCGGTGAGTAGGGTAGCCAGAGCTCACTGGAGAGATGATATTATACTGTCAATGGGAGGACCAAAAGCTTGTTCTGTTTTGTCTTCTGCACTAACAGCAAAGAAAATCTCTGTTCTTACAGGGTCGGCAGCACGAGTGTGACTCCCCTGGTTTTGCACACGTCCATAGGCAAACGGTAACCACTTGACATCATTTGGGCCATGTGTTTGTCTGCCACCTAAGCGGTATAAAAAAGAAAAGCGCTATGCTTTAATTCATGAATATTGAAAATTTATTACAAAAAACTACCGTTATCAAAAACATATTTGAATTTGAATATTTTCATTTTACTTCACAAATTCATAGGAAAACTCGATCATATTGGGTTCATAAAACCAATTACCCTAAACATGATTCCATAAGTATCATGAAACGTACTTTTTGAAATTATTAAATTATATTCGTGGATAATGAGAATCATGAAGTTACACAAAAACATTTTCTTGCTTATTACAGCATAAGCTCGTTGTTACTGGGGAATGTAAAAACCAAAATTTTCTCAGAATTCAGTAATTCGTTCCATTAACTAACTAACCATTATGAGAGTTGGGGATTCTGTGGTCCCCACACCCGAGATTGGCCAGATCGAGAGAGATAGCCCTGGGTACCGACCCAGGGCCATCTCTGCTGCGAGGGATATGCCTGTCAACCTCACCGTCGGCAACCAAAAACGACCCACAGGCGCTGTGCGCTTTAGTCGGTTCTAGTCCGACGTAACCTCTCCCACCGGCTTCGATGGGTGGGGTATCCGCTGGGATTTTTCGCACATAAGATAAAGTAACCATTAGGATCAACAGACGCAGGGTGAAACACAGAAGCATGCAAGTGATACTCTGAGAAAGAAAAAAAAACATTTTATTTTGGTTCAACACAATTATAAATAACTTACCCTATTATTATCAATTCACTTCAAGTCAGCAGGTAAATACTAAATTGGATACATTTATGTTGCACTAAGACAGGAGCCAGTTCAGCATAATGCCGGGCACGAGTACCCAGTACTGGTTTTCAACAGACTCATGGCAACAAAGGTTTCCAAACCGAAAAAAAAATGAATGTGTAGAATGTAAACTAATTATTTTATTATTGTTGAGAAATATATTAGAACTGAGTATGTAATCTTAGTGCACTTCAATAAAGTTTTCTTCACAACTTAGGTGGCTGACAAGCTCACGACCCACCTGATGGTAAGTGGCAACCGTGACCTATGAACGTGTGCAACACTAGGGGAGTCACACCCGTGCTACCGACCCTAAAAGAACAGAGAGTTTCTGTGTCGTCAGTGCAGAAGAAACAATCAGGATAAGCCTTTAGTCTTCCCACTGACAGCACAAAAACACCCCAGCGAGATCTGGCTACCCTACTCACCGCCGGGAACACAACACAAGGTTATCACGACCTTGGTATTCTGTAGCCGTGTACGTAACTGGGATAGACAGGATGCACTAAGCGGGGGATTGTGTATACGTTGGGAGAGGTCTATGTCCAGCAGTGGACTATAATAGGTTCTTTGATTCACATATTTACATACACCCTCCTTTCTCCTCCCTGGGTCGTACATGTAGGACAACCACCGCTAGTTGATACGTGTACTCCTTACATGGACGGTAAAAAAAGAAAATCAGGGAAATTATTTATTACAACTGCTAAAGCGCCGCTCATACAGAGTGACGGTACCTAAAGTTAATACAACATTTGCATAACGGTTTGGTCCACACATAGAGTATTATATATACAATAGAGTGGCTAAGTCCTGTGACATCAAACTGCTCTCTAAAAGAGGCAAAAATGGTGGTTACAAAATGGCTGATTTCACTGACATACGAAGCTACTGAAATTCTTTTACTACTCTAAGATGAATACTTGTAGAAATAATCGAAGTTTATAGTGTAGATGATTAAGATTTGCCCAGTATTTATTTATTTATTTATATACATGCAAAATATATATCTTTACATATGATATATATATGTACAAGTTATATACAACTATTACATATATTTATTACACATCCATTATCTGTATCTTCTTCTAGCTTTTGTAAGTGTGATTAAATTAAACTTATGACCGAGCAGTGAAATTAAATAAGGAAAACGTCACGGTACCCACAGGACAGGCCTGCCTAGTGTGGGGCCAACGGGAAAATCTATGTGAATGTGAAAACCTTCTTCTGGAAATAAATTATTGTTATTTTTATTTTTTTATTTTATTGTTCTATCCTTGCATCGTCTAAGTTTTATAGCTATTAATTGTCAAAGTAACGCTTTATAACTTCTCACTTAATTGGAAAACTTCGTCCATGCTTCAAGCTCCACAGGATCAAATCTCTTTATGGACACTTGTTAAATTATAATTACTTTCTGGCACCATGGAACTGACTCTGTTATACACCGAACCTGGTAAATATTTTACTTTCCTCTCCTTTAAATTATATTGTACCAAGACTTATCGACTATAATTTTTAATTAATATTCATTTTATTTGAATTACGGAATGTAAAAACATTCGTAAAATTGTTCTGATGGAAAAATTTTTTTATACCACTAAGGTGGATGGCAAGCATACGGTCCACCTGATGGGAAGTGGTTACCAGGAGCGTTGATCAATACACTACTTCGAACAAAAGCGTTGTGTGACAAATAAATTCCCTAGTTCATGGGTTTCCAAAATAAAGAGGGGCATTGTGACACCCTTCGCGTCCCGTTAAAACATATATATATATGTACTTCTTGAGATATTTGACGTCTTTGAAATCGTGCCTATCTACCTTTAATATCATTGTACATTATTTCGAAATACTAGGGGGCCGAGAGAAAATACGATACCTCTAGAGTACGCCGCGGTCCTATAAAGTTTGGGAACCTCTGCCCTAGTCCTTGAATGTACCTATAGTGTACCTAAACTCTGTCTGTGCTCTGTCTTGTCTGATTTCCATAATAGCAATTAGATTTTGACTATAAAGATCTCTAAGCTGCCAGCTCAGACAGCTTCATAATAAAGTTTTGCACGTTCAAACCACAAACTTGATATAATAAATAATAACTTTCCACAAAGAGGATTAGCACAAACGGCTCTATCAAATGCCTCCCAAGTTCACGAAACTACCCTTCAAGATTGTTTCTAGTGGATTTATATTAAAGATGACATACAGCGGAGATAACGCTGTCTAGACTCAAAGTATCTTGTTATGCCCAGCAGTTCTAGAATTTAGTTATTTTTCTAAATACATTTTGGTATATTATAAGTACACACACCCAGGCGAATGCAAATATAAGTAGGGATGCATATATATTAACAATAAACGGTATTCGAACCCACTACAGAGTTTAGTCTAGCCTAGGTTGGCTTGTACCCAGAAGATCTTAGTGGGGCTCACCACTTCAAGGACATGGTTTACCAATTTTGCTTATGCTCTCGACGACAGAATATTATGACAATTTCCTGCAGCGTCGTCACTCAATTAAAACTTCTAAAACGGATGGCGTAGTTTGAGTCCCAAGAGATATTGAAAGGAAAGTTTTGTCCCATAAATATCGTGGGCAGAGGTGTGTACCGTGTAGTAGACAACAAAGGAGCAAAACGATGACACACACACACATACACACAATACAAAGTAACATGGATATTTGCTGGTATGATGTAACAATGTTTAAGATATTGTCATGAAATAATTTCGTTTAAGTATTAGCTACCTTTTTTTTACATACATACATACATACATATAATTACGCCTTTATCCCCGGAGGGTTAGGCAGAGGTGAATTAACAACCACATTTCACCAATCATTGAATTCAGTCCCACGTAATAGGGGTGAGCCTATTGCCGTCTTCAGGGCACTATTGTTGACTCGAGCAATGCATCTAAAGCTAAGTCTGGACTGTATATATCTGTCTGGTGTTAAACAGCCCTATCCCTTAGTCACCTTGAACGACACCGCATGGGAAGTGATGGGGTGGCCCAAATTCTACTCTGCCGGGAACCACGCGGGTTGCCTTTTTTTACAGTGCGGAAATCCCCTCGAATATGACCCCACCACAGGCGGTGAAACGGTTATGTTCGATTCGAACCGATTAAAACCGCACACCGTTTTGGGTCTTCGGATGCGGGAGGTGAGATTGCTATTAACATATACCTCGCACCCCGGCTGACCCAGAGCTATTACTTTCGATGCTAAACACGTCACATGTACATGTGTTGGATGTCTTATGAATATAGCATGGGATATTACAGCGGCGGGAAGGTCAAATAAATCAACCATCGAATATATCAAACCAATCAGCGCGCCTCACGGTCTTATTTCTGTCGCGCCTTTTACATTTTTTTACGTGCGCAAAATCCCTACGGATACCTCCCCACCGGAGCCGCTGGAAGAGGTTATGTCGGACTCGAACCGACTAAAACGCACGCCGCCTGTGGGTCGTTTTGGTTGCCAAAGGTGAGGTTGACAGGCATATCCCTCGCACGCCGGCCGACCCAGGGCCATCTCCCACGATTTGGCCCTCTCCTCGGGTGTGGGGGGACTACAGAGTCCCCAACTTGATCCCGGAAACGGGGAGGCGCGCCAAGCACGCTGTCGCCGCGGCCTGCTTCTGCCAGGGTGACAGGCGGCTCCACCAGTCACCTCCAGGCCTATTTCTCTCGCGCCTTGAGACCATCATATGTGCCGGTATCTATTAACATTGTAAGGCGCAGGTACTTCGTAATTTAAAACCAACACGTGTAGAAAACAAAATAAAAGGCAAAAAAGTTTCTCGTTCGTTGCAAATGTGATCGAACGTGATTGCAGGTTTATTTTTATAATGAAGCGGTTAATGTGACTCGAGCTTTCAATTTGCTACTCTAATTTCAGTCTTCTCTTTCACTCTTACGTGACTAGTTGTTGTATGAGTGAGACAGAGGTGTGTGCTAATGAAGCCGTGAAACTGGAGCTCACGTTTCACATTTCAATGGATTAATTAATTAAATCTTCTCTGGGCTTCCCAATCAATGATGTATGAGCATATGTTGTTATTATTTTATGTAAATACCAGCTGTACCCGCGACTCCACTTGCGTTTTAAATTTTATTCGGCGCTCTAATGCCTTTTTAAAATTAAAAGTGCTCTACATAATGCCTTGTAATATCTGCTATCTACTGAAAAGATCTCGATGGAATTAGCCCAACCACTTTGAATTATACCCATTATTAGCCGCAACAAATAGACAAAGACAGACACTCACAGTTCAAAAACTATTTTAACATTACAAACAGATATATTACAAAGATGCAAAGAAAGATGCAAGCAGATGTACCAAAGAAAAAGCGAACATGTCGCTTTCTCGTTGGTACCAAGCCCTCTACAAAAAAGAAAAAAAAATGAAAAGATCTTTACAAACAGACACTTTAATTTTATTTATACATGTATACCTGAATCATACGATATTACTTCAAGTAAGGCTGGATTTACTAATGAAAATACTACAGGTGCAGAGAGCACCTGGAAAATGTAGTACTCTAACTATCCACAAATTGAGAAATCTTGGTCGTATAAATATGTAATAGTTACAATATTCATTTTACAAAACATAAACTCACGCCTATATCCCCGAAGGGGTAGGCAGAGGTGCTAGAACCCACATTTCGCTAGTTTATGATTAGGTCAGGTGGCGAGCCTATTGCCATTAATCGGGCACTTATAAACCTGCGATAAA
Organism: Eilema griseolum; assembly: GCA_963662185.1. NCBI lineage: Eukaryota > Metazoa > Arthropoda > Insecta > Lepidoptera > Erebidae > Eilema > Eilema griseolum. The sequence goes on from OY759230.1 coordinate 8,413,603, forward strand.
TACACACATAACTTCGAAAAGCATCCAGGTGTGTGCCATGGTAAAACCTGGTATCGAACCTGAAACCTCGTCTCAGCAGTCCATTACCCGTACCACTAGGCTACCGTGGTTAGTATTCATTTTAACATCTATTAAATACATTCAAGGCCACATAAAAGCAATTTTCAAAGGGCCTTCCCATCTTATGAGGTCGTTAATTCAACATGATTGATGTTCTAAATGATGTTTGGATTCTCCTATACACTTTGTAAGATCATGTGCTGGCTACAGATGACAAATTGCTTTAATCGGCATTGAGAGATTGTTCTCTTATAATAGAACACCTCTTGATAGATTAAAATGGTTCTGAAATATTGCCGCGTGGTTTCCGGCAGAGTGGAATTAGAGCCACCCCATCTCTTCCCATGCGGTGTCGTACAAGGCGTCGTTCAAAAGCACTATTAATTGTTAAACTGTGGAAAACTAGCATACGATAGTACAATTTTTGCAACCATTATTAAAAGCTAACAATTAATAGTGCTTTTGAATGAAATTTTAAATCATTTATTATGCATACCTACATACATATAATCACGCCTTTATCCCCGGAGGGTTAGGCAGAAGTGAATTAACACCCACATTTCACCAATCATTGAATTCGGTAGTAGGGGGTGAGGCTATTGCCGTATTCCGCACTATGGGTGGGCTGTGCGCTTGTCTGCAACCTAAGTGATATAAAAAAAACATTCTTGTTAACTCACTAGTTTCGGGCACAACTGAAAGAATATTCACTACGTTTCAGACTGTAATCTTCAACAAGAGAATCCCGATTACAATCAATTGCTGTAATCCGTGCACTATTGTTGGCTCGAGCCATTCATCTGATTCTGAGTCTGGGCTGTATATATCTGTGTAATGTTAAACAGCCCTATCCCTTAGTCGCCTTGTACGACCCCGCACGGGAAGAGATGGGTGGCCCAAATTCTACTCTGCCGGGAACCACGCGGCTAATATGCTAACTATTGAAATCGATTAAGAAAGAAAAAATGAAATCGGTTCAGGCGCGATTCGAACACGCGATCTTTCCCTTACAGGGGGACTGCTCTGACCTTTGAGCCACCGAACCTCGCCAGAAGCCATTTAATTTTTTCTATACATGTCCGTCTTGCGGCGACAGTGGGAGCCATTTACCGATACTCTTACGAACTATACTAAACGAGTTTGCATCCCGCTTGAACCGATTACATTTTTTCTGTCTTAATCAAATTAATACTATTTTTTTTTTACGTGCGCAAAATCCCCACGGATACCTCCCCACCGGAGCCGGTGGAGGAGGTTATGTCGGACTCGAACCGACTAAAACGCACGCCGCCTGTGGGTCGTTTTGGTTGCCGAAGGTGAGGTTGACAGGCATATCCCTCGCACTCCGGCCGACTCAGGGCCATCTCTCGCGATCTGGCCCTCGTCTCGGGTGTGAAATTAATACTACTGTACACAGCGATATACTGTAGTATTTGTAAGTTATAGGACCGTACAGGATATATATGGTTTCATTAGAGATAGCCAGCACGGTTAATGGAAAGTAATGGGTCAATATACTCGCACAGTCCGTCTCTGTAATGTTCAACTTTATTACTACCAATTGCCAATGGCTCGCCATTTTCTTCTGTGCTTCAACAGGGCCTCAATTCCAACATAACATAAACTCATAAACTCACGCCTATATCCCCGAAGGGGTAAGCGAAGCTGCTAGCATCCACATTTCGCCAGTTTATGTTTAGGTCCCCATGTAATAGGTGGCGAGCCTATTGCCATTAACCGGGCACTTATAAACCTGCGATAAATACACACATAACTTCGAAAAGCATCGAAAAGTCATTGGTGTGTGCCATGGTGAAACCTGGGATCGAACCCGACACCTCGTCTCAGCAGTCCATTACCCATACCACTAGGTTACCGCGGCCTCGATTCTGTTAAAGCAAAACTACTGTCATACTGTTTCAAAAAATAGATTAAATTTTGGACTTTAAAGGTATAGAAATAAAGTGCAAAATTTAATGCAATTTTTTGCAGTGTCTGGTATAACAGTGGTGGGCCAGTTCAAAAGCTTTCTTTATAGTCATTAAATCATCTTGTTGGCTCACTAGTTTCGGGAACATCTGAAAGAATATTCACTACAGTATGAAATCGTCAACAAGCTAATCCCGATCACAATCAATTGCCGTATTCCGGGCACTATTGATGATTCGAGCCATGCATCTGAGGCTGAGTCAGGACTGTATATATCTGTCTGATGTTAAAAAACCCTACCCCTTAGTCGCCTTGTACGAAACCGCATGGGAAGTGATGAGGTGGTCCAAATTCTACTCTGCCGGAAACCACACGACTAAAAGTTAATCAGCAATATTTTCCTTTAATTTCAGATTTACGCAGACGAAGACCTTAGTATATTGGACGGGAAGAACGTAGTTAAAGACAGGGCATACGACTCACTGGAGAAGCTCCAAGGTCTCACGGTACTAGAAGACGAAAGTCAAGGAGATGACGAAGACGCTGAGAGCGGAGATTGGTACCCTGATTACGACAAAAGAGCGGAACATGTAAGTAGTTTGAGATAATTATTATTAGATGGACACAACAAATTCCCATTCGCTTTCGATCTTACACGTTTAAGATACCTTTAAAGTATCTGAACATCTTACTTACCAATTTTGAATATCTGTGTTATATTTCCTACATACCGCGGTAGCCTAGTGTTATGAATAATGGACTGCTGAGACGAGGTCTCGGGTTCGATCCCAGGTTTTACCATGACACACACCAATGACTTTTCGATTCTTTTCGAAGTTATGTGTGTATTTATCGCAGGTTTATAAGTGCCCGGTTAATGGCAATAGGCTCGCCACCTATTAATTGGGACCTAAACATAAACTGGGGAAATGTGGATGCTAGCACCTTCTGCCTACCCCTTCGGGGATATAGGCGTGGGTTTATGTTATGTTATGTTATTTACTACATACGGAAACCCCTTGGGCTTTGTAAAGATTGGACTCGATCCAACAAAATCTGCGGTGTTTCTTCACGTTTATCTACGGTGCTCGGGTACCAGGTACGTCGTCTAACATAAATTTGCCTATTGCAATTCACTACTGGACATAGATCTCTTCGAATGTGCACCATGCACCATAACACTCGATATTCCAACTTCTAAACTATTTGAGAAACATTTTTCTGGTTGTTATTCCATCTTATTTTTTTATAATCATTTAAAAATAATAATGCTAAAATACAGTTCCGTTTTGGATTGTAACATAACTACATGTGCACACAGTTAAAACAATATGTCAAAAAACAGTAAAAGCTCAAAATTGGAAAAAGTATAATAATGACGTGTTTAAGTATTTTTTCAAAGCCGAACTACGGCCGAACTGCTATGGAGGATGTCTTTTAGAATTTTAATGAAACTGTTAAAATTGGGATGAAATATGTCCAGGAGTTTGTTCTTCTTTGCCACCTCGTTGTATTGGCGGGCCATTCTTGTTAAAGGATTAAAGAAAGAAACAAATATCTAACTGGGGATATCCATCTTTCGTTTGCCGTTTCGCTTTAAAACTCATTGCTCGATGTAAAGTCAGTTCGTATATTTTGCTAGCTATGTCGGTCGGCAAAGGTAACTTTAGTTCTCTGTCAGATGATCTCTTTAAAAACTTTATCCTTCAAAGAAACTCGAAGCAAAGTTCTTCTCCGTTACGTATATAAACCCACAATTCAATACAACGTACCTACTTATAGCATAACAGTTTGAAAGTAATGGTACTAGTAACTAAACGTTCAATCAATTATACTTTCAAGCAAATAGATTTTAGATAAGCTAATTGGACTGGTCGAACGCTAAATATAAAACTGAAAGGAAAGGTCAAATGTAATTCATATCTTATAACATACAGTAAATCAAAATAGATTTCGTAAGTTGCTTTGGTAATCGCAAGATTACAGTTACTTTTTTTTTTTACGTGCGCAAAATCCCCACGGATACCTCCCTACCGGAGCCGGCGAAGGAGGTTATGTCGGACTCGAACAGACTAAAACGCACGCCGCCTGTGGGTCGCTTTGGTTGCCGAAGGTGAGGTTGACAGGCATATCCCTCGCACCCCGGCCGACCCAGGGCCATCTCTCACGATCTGGCCCTCTTCTCGGGTGTGGGGACTACAGAGTCCCCAACTCGTCCCCGGAAACGGGGAGGCTCGCCAGGCGCGCCACCGCCGCGGCCTGCTTCTGCCAGGGTGACAGGCGGCTCCAAGATTACAGTTACTAAGATAAGCAATTTCCTGGTGAAAAGAGCGAGAAGGAAGTAATACTGAGCGTGAAATAAAGGAAAGAAGGCTTCCAGTATCTTTTTTTTTTTTACGTGCGCAAAATCCCCACGGATACCTCCCCACCGGAGCCGGTGGAGGAGGTTATGTCGGACTCGAACCGACTAAAACGCACGCCGCCCTCGCACCCCAGCCGACCCAGGGCCATCTCTCACGATCTGGCTCTCTTCTAGGGCGTGGGGACTACAGAGTCCCCAACTCGTCCCCGGTAAACGGGAAGGCGCACCAGGCGCGCCACCGCCGCGGCCTGCTTCTGCCAGGGTGACAGGCGGCTCCACCTGTCACCTCCAGGCCTGCATTTACGGGGGGTGGAGGTCGTTCATTGACCTTTGACGTCCGAGTTACCTTCGTACGCGGGCAGCTTGGCTTCATCCTTCGTCTCACCAGGCCTGCCCTCATGGGGCGAAGGTGATTAATCGACCGCCGAAGTTCGAGTTGCCTCAGTACGTGGACAGCGTGACTTGCGATCTTAGCATACCACTATTTAAAATAGTTATTTGTTTATTTATAAGAATACAGCTTTCAACTAAATATGGCTAAACAATAAATGATACAAACCACAGACCTTTCAATTCTGTAGTACTAACCCCGACTAGAAAGACAGTTAAGAATTTCCTCTAATAGAAAATATGAGATTTAATTGTTAAATGTTGAGATTCAAAGCTGAACAAATTACCACGGCTTTAACGTAATTGTGTCAGCCCAGAACAGGACAAACAAACAAAATTAGAGTTTACAAGTAAGAAAGTGACTTCACAATAAATTCACAAATTACTTGACTTAAGATAGCTATCGTTATGGCTTTACACTGTCCTTTTGTGACTTCCCTCTTTGTTGAGGGGGTTAGAGGGACGGCGTCCTCGCAAAAGTCAAAATGTGCCCGTTCCTAAATTGGCATTGTCACCGGGACCAAAACATGTCATTCAGATTAATAAGGTCAGGTTTCGAGTCAAAATAATAAAGTAAAAAATAATACATTACAATGTCATGAAATTATTATCACTATTCAATATTTACTTACAGTGATTTCATTGACACAAGTTCATCAAATGAGTTGAATGCTTGCTCAATAAACCATCGCTTTAACCGTACCTTGAAGGACCCAATCCTTGCAGCGGAAGTCACGCCAGGTGGTAACTCGTTGTACACCAACGGCCCAATGACATGAGTCGTCTTGTCGGATAAAATTAAGCTTTGGAGGTAACTAGGACAAATCCAAAAACACCCTAACATGTTGCATTACTCTCCGTAACATTAGTCAAAACCCACCCTTTAACTCACTAAGTTCTGCTCTCATGATATTATACTCTAACAAACAAAGCAAAATCCAAGGCCTCGAGACTAATTATTCGAAATATTGTTAAAACTTTAATCCGTAAAACGTCATCGTTCGTTACTGTCAAGGGTAGATAATATAATACGAAAATCAATACGTATTATCCAAGGCTTAAAGGCCATTATACACAGCCATCTTTGTCATACAAAAGTAATGCAAAGAAAACATAAGAACACCACTCACGTAGACTTTTAGGATGTTTTTTTATACCATTTAGGTGGCAGACAATTCCCACCTGATGGGAAGTGGTTACCGTGGCCTATGGACGTGTGCAACACCAGGGGCGTCACAATCGCGCTGCCGACCTTGAAGAAACGTTCTAATGCCCCTTTTTAAGTACCCCATATTGTAGGCGTATGGGAAAACCTCAGCAGGGAGTTTATTCCACAGCTTAAGTGTGCGTGGGATGAAGTTTATTTCATACCGCACAGTGCGTACCGTCTTAGGTTGCAATGTGTGGGGATGAATTCCCTGCCTATGGCGAGCGGTGCGTGGATAGTTGGTTTTCCACGGTGTGTGATTTTGCAGATTTTATCAATCACACGGCAGACGGACATGGACAGTCAAGCACTGTTTCCAGTTTCCACGAGGTGCGTCGGTCTGTTTCGAAGCCCACTGAGGTGTCTGCTCTTCTACCGATGGTATTCTTTCTCTTCTCTCTCTCGCTGTAATAGAATTCACTAGTAGCGACTAGGGACTTGTCTTCGTCGCAGTCGCCCTGAGATGCAGGAAGTTCTTAATAAAATCTTACTTCTTAGGGTAACATTTTTCCTCCTGCTAGTCAAAGTCAGAAGTCAGTCAAGAATCATTTATTCTGCATAAACCATTAAACCGGCACATACAAAAAACGTCACTATAAAAAGATGTTGGGATGTGGGGAGGTAAACGAAAGGTAGGGCGCCCCCTAGCCAGATAGACGGACGACCTGAAAAAGGGTGCTGGGACAGACTGGATGCGGAAGGCGGAGGATCGCAGAAAATGGCGCACATTGGGAGTGGCCTATGTCCAGCAGTGTACTATGGTGGGCTAATTGATTGATGTGGGAATGCTGGTGTACGGGCAACGTAATTGGCTAAGGATCTCTTGGAAATGGGCTAACGCAACTAAAATATAGCTATGAATTCTGAACTTTTCCAAAATAATTGATGAAAAAGAATTCATACAGCCCGTGTAGAGAGGATCTAACGGCCGGTCACCGCGGATCAACCGCAATATTGGACTAGGGTTTGGCATTTGCTCGGTGTTTGCTGTGACATTATTATTATCATAAAGGAAAACCCATTCATAGATGGGGATTATGTATTTTCTGTGTGAGATTGATTGGATTTTATCTGTTAGTTTTGTGGAAGAAATTATATTTTATTATACTTTTACTATATCTATTATATTGCTGTTATTTCTAGATAGATGATAGAAAAGAGATTCAAATGTGTCACACTAGAAGGTGATACTGTCCTAAAATCACAGCACTGATGTCTATCTAGACAAAAAAACAGTAAAGGTATGATGCTGCTGCTGTCTGCGCTCAGCCTTGGAGTCATAACTCTAAAAAACTGAAAAGTATTTTAGGGTTATCACTGGAAGACATTTAAATTCAATTTCAAATGTTTTATCTTAGCTTACAATTCCTTGTAGTATCTCTGTAGTATCAATAATTTCAGCCAATAGACTAATGGTTGTCATTGTCAACAGAATTCCAGAAAAATACATAAACTGAACAATACGTAAACAATACAATAATACAATTAGAGTCTTCAAGATATTTCACCTATGATGTTTTGAGTATTCAATAATTATACGAAATATGATACGAAAGAGAGTGGATCGATAAAATATATATTCATAGTTATTCTACCGCGGTAGCCTAGTGGTATGGGTGATAGACTGCTGAGACGAGGTCTCGGGTTCGATCTCAGGTTTTACCATGGCACACACCAATGACTTTTCGATGCTTTTCGAAGTTATGTGTGTATTTATCGCAGGTTTATAAGTGCCCGGTTAATGGCAATAGGCTAGCCACCTATTACATTGGGATCTAAACATAAACTGACGAAATGTGGGAGCTAGCACCTCTGCATACCCCTTTGAGGATATAGGCGTGAGTTTATGTTACAGCCGTACCAACAATTCCGTGATGCCTGGAAATTGATTTTGATTTGCATTAAAACACTACGCATTTAACATTGATAAATATAGTTCTAATTTTAGCCGAACAGATTTGTTGGTATATTTACAGTGCCAAAATATTGGATACTGAAAATAACACATGATAAATCTCCTGAAGACTAATACCAAATATCAGATCATCTACAATTCGTAAATCACATCACCGCCCGGTCAGACACTAAATACGTTCTTATAACCGATAAAACACCTTGGAATATCATTGGTATGATAATTATATTTTTCTCTTGATCTTGAGACAAAGAAACCAAATATAAATAGACAGCGTTCAATAAATTCAGAAGCGATCACACGTAATCCAGTGAGATTATTGAAGAGCGTTGATGAACGGCCTTCAAGCAAAACAAAACACTCAAGATGAACCAGAGCACGCCATTTTAAATCAATATTATTGCTCGTAAATAATTCTAAATCTTTAGATGAAATATATTAAATTTGTATTATACCGTTTTATTTTGTACTTAATTATCTTACTTCAGGTACCAACCAACATTGGGAATGGCTATGTCCAGTAGTGGACTACGATGAGCTGAATGATTGTCATCATACTTCGTTTTTTAAGATTTTTTATTATTTACTCGTAATTGAAAGTTTTCCCGATCCCATTTTGTATTTTCTTGGAAGTTTACTAACTATCGTAATCGCTTCGTAAACGTATCGTAAACGTATCGTAAACGTATCGTAAACGTATCGTAAACGTATCGTAAACGTATCGTTAACGTATCGTAAACGTATCGTAAACGTATCGTAATCGTATCTTAAACGTATCGTAAACGTATCGTAAACGTATGGAGAGATCGGAGCATAAATTGAGTGTGTGTGGAGCCGGCCAATCGCAATGCTCCGTTCTCTCAAAACGTTTACGATAGATTTTCGTGCAAGGGGAACAGTACAGACCAATACCTATTTGTTGGAAGCAATATTAATATTATACATAATGTAAGCAGTACCGCGGTAGCCTAGTGGTATGTGTATTGGACTGCTGAGACGAGGTCTCGGGTTCGATTCCAGGTCTTACCATGGCACACACCAATGACTTTTCTATACATTTCGAAGTTATGTCATACTAGCTGACCCACCCCAGCTTCGCCCGGGGTATATTTTGAAGCTTCATATCCCTTTGAGTCCGTATGTTTTAGTCTTCAAAATATGTATGAAAAATTGCCGGCTTTGTTAACATTTATTATCAATGCTCCGCTCCCTTAAGTAGTAGCGTGATGATATATAGCCTAAAACTACCTAACACTACCCAACACTGAAAGAATCATTCAAATCGGACCAGTACTTCCAGAGATTATTGCGTTCAAACAAAGAAACAAACATACTCTGCAGCTTTATAATATTAGTATAGATATCGCAGGTTTATAAGTGCCCGGTTAATGGCAATAGGCTCGCCACCTATTGCATTGGGACCTAAACATAAACTAGCGAAATGTGGGTGCTAGCACCTCTGCCTACCTCTTCGGGGATATAGGCGTGAGTTTATGTTATGTTATGTGTGTATCAGAACGGACAATTACATTACTAAACAGAAGACAAGCACTACAAAAAATGAAAGACAAATCTCGATCGGAAAAAAATGAACTTAGCGCCCTATACAAGTTAACTAGTAAGTACATAAAAAGGGATTATAAAAACTACAGAACTGAGAAAATACAAACTTTCCTTACAAAAGGTAAAAGTTTCAAAAAAGCTTTAAAAGAACTCCGTACAAACAAGACCTGGATCGAGGGATTAGATGACTCAGGACAAACAACACACAACCGTAGAGAAATAATTAATATTGCTACAGAATTTTATAGAAATCTATATAGTGTGCCGACGCAACAGATAAAAATGACAACCAGGAAGTATTAAACAGCCACGAAGAAAAAAATATAGACTGTATCGACGAAATGGAAATTATACTAGCAGCTAAGAAGTTAAAACTAGAAAAAAGCCCAGGCCCGGACTGCATTACCAATGAAGCAATAAAACATGGATGTGAAGTACTAGCATCACCACTTGCATCGCTATTTAATTTAACACTAAAAACTGCGAACATACCTGCACAATGGTCAGAATCCAATATAATATTGCTCTTTAAAAAAGGAAACCCAAATGACATCGGCAATTATAGACCAATAAGCCTTCTCCCAACGATTTACAAACTCTTCTCCTCAATAATAAATCAAAGAATAACAAAAACTTTAGAAAAGAAACAACCCGTAGAGCAAGCTGGTTTTCGTAAAGGATTCTCTACAATGGATCACATTCATACACTGGAACTCATTATGGAAAAATATCAAGAAAACAAAAGACCTATCTACATAGCCTACATAGATTACCAAAAAGCTTTTGACACAATTTCGCACAGCAGTATATGGGAAGCCTTAAGTAAACAAGGAGTAGAAAATGAGTACATAAATGTAATAAAAAATATATTCAACAACAGCGTAAGTAGAGTTAAACTGGAATCTTGTGGGCCTGATTTTAATATCAATAGAGGAGTGAGACAGGGTGACCCACTGTCCCTAACTCTATTTATTGCAGTATTGGAATTAATTATAAACAAATTAGACTGGAGAAAGTACGGTTTGTATATCAAGGGAAAATATCTGAGTCATGTAAGATTCGCAGACGACCTGGTACTTCTATCTGAAACAGGTGGAAACTTAGAATGTATGATACAATCGCTAAACGAAGCTAGTAGACAAGTCGGATTAGAAATAAATCTATTGAAAACAAACATCATGACCAATAGCCACAAACGAACAATCTCACTAGAGCAAAAACCAATACAGTACGTGGATCAGTATATCTATTTAGGAAAACGGATATCATTTGACAGCAATAACAACGAACTAGAGGTAGAGCGCAGATCAAGAATTGCATGGAATAAGTTCTGGAGTTACAAGGAAGTGATGAAAAGTAACATGCCAATAGAAGTGAAAAAGAAAATGATGGACTCGTGCATTTTACCATGTCTCACATATGCTTGCCAGACGTGGAAATTCACCTGTAAGGTAAAAAATAAAATAATAACATGCCAACGAGCAATGGAACGTAGCATGTTAAAGATAGGAAAAACACACAGAATCCGTCACACAAAAATAAGAAACATCACAAAAACAGTAGATGCGCTCAACTTTGCTCAAAGATTGAAATTTAAATGGGCTAGCCATGTAGCACGACTTAGAGATAATAGATGGACATCTGAAGTAACTACATGGAACAGCGCTCAGGGGAAGAGGCGTGTTGGTAGACCATGTATGCGCTGGGAGGACGATATTTAAAAAATCACCGGACCGGACTGGATCAAAGTAGCAAAAGACAGGGAAAAATGGAGATCTTTGGAGGAGGCCTTCACCTGGGAGGGGTCCATGTAAAAATACTAATTTTCAATTCAACATTAATTTATAATAAGCAATAATAATACTATTTACACCTAAATTATTTTCACATTTTAATTATTTACACATTTATATTGTATTTTAAATTAGATTAAGAATAAGATTATTGTTAATTTCATTTGTAAATGCATGGAATAAAAAGGCTATTTTATTTTTTATTTTTATTTTATTATGTGTGTATGTAAGCAGTATCCCATACTAAGAGTAACATACAATTTAACTAGAGAATTATAGACGGTGGCTGAAGTGAGTTGGATATTTATCACTATAATTATAGTCAAAGTAGTTTAAATTATAGATTTATCGCAAGTTGGTTAATAAAAGTTTTCAATACAGTTCTTATTTACTTTGGTTTCAGTATTAGAAATTGTTTTTCGACGATAATAATCAACTAAAAGTTCAGAAACTTTCTCCTTTACGACTTTCTGTTTTGCAGTCCACCGACAATTTAATTACGAAGTTAGAATATAATAAACGATAATGGGTAAAATCCATCCCCAGCAGAGTTTCGGAGAAATTGGGATCGGGGATGTTGTTGACATGAATTAGTTTAACTGGTTTATCGAATATCGACCATGGAAAAGCGTCTATGTCGGTAGTTTTATGTTGAATGACCTCGTTACGAATTTTATCCTTCAAAGAGACCCTATAACTCGCTCCATAGCTCCCACTATGTGACTTTTAGATAGTGAACTAACCCCACTTTCGGTGACCACGTTTCGGAACCGTAAATCTTAGAGTGCAGCAGATTATGAATCTAAAATCTAAACTAATCTTTTTTTCGTAGATATTATGACTACATATTCCACAAGTATCTAACATAAAAATGATTTTTTTTGTAATTAAGTGGCGTTAAAAGAAAGTCAATACTAATATTGGCGAACAAAAAAGTAGGTTAGTCGCGATTCCCTAGTTTTCGAAACCACCGATTTTTTTGATTTATAATAGAGCGATAAAACGTTGTTAAATATAAAAATTTCGGGCCAAATTGTGAAAGGAGGAATCGCGACTAACCCAGAAAAATGAATAGCAAAAAATCATAACACATCTAATTCTGATTCTTTTATTTTTACAAACAAAATAATATGGTGGATATTAATAACGGCATACCGCTCTGTCTCAAGTGGTACTTATCGACCATTGCTTCTGTCGTAGCCTCCTTACTTTCGTCCATCTTTATTCAGGCGTGGGTAAAAGATAGATAATTAAATATTAATTTTTATATGGCTTCTTTTAGATCTTCTGAAGAATTACCATGCAACAATTTATAATTTCATTTAGGCTTTATAAACATGACAGAATAAAAATTAAAATATTAGAAAATAATCAAATATGCAGTGGGATTATGAATGCGAATGCAAAATCAGTATGACTTAGTAAATTTCGAAACGGTATGACTTTTAGGGGGATGAATTGGCATACAATCTAAATCTGAACCCAATAGCAACACTGGACATTTTACGACGATGACATAGCCCACCGGATTGCCAAATGCACTAGGTCGGAGCACCATTAATCTACCTCTGAAAGAGACAGTGTTGAAACAAAAATAATATGTGCAAATATAACAAATATCGATTATTTATTTCTTAAAACGGTCCACATATATTTCAACAACAGCTTTAAGCACTGGTTTGTTTATTTGATTTCGAATGAAACATGGTATCTTTTAATAATTCTGTCAACGCTGTTGTCATCGTAGGCACTTACCTTCAGAAATCTTTACTGATTCATAGTTCCTCTAAATGTTTGATTTTGTTCCTTATAAATCGGAATTCCGCTTCATTCGTGCGCCTATCTTGGTTTTAGTGCCTAAAATTCAACCACACGTGCTGATGGACCACCTCTTCTCATGGGGTGCAGACATTACAGAAACAATTTTACCAGTGTAGTCAACGTCGATCTGGTAGAATTTCTTGAAAACTTAACAATGGCATCATCTCGTCATTATTATTGTAAAAATTGCAACGATTATGCTGCAAAATCAATAAAGAAAAAGAATCTTCGTTTCATTCCAAGTCTACACTGGAGCTGAGTTTATTACGAAAGCCACTGCTGTCTGACCCCTAAGCCCGAGAGGAAAGCTTGCATCAGATGCTCGTCCGTCAATCAACAGGGTCTCGATTCCGCTAAAGCAAAACTACTGTTATACCACGGATGCTACTAAAATTCTCTTCAATTTTAGATTTTAATGCAACGCGAATAAAGTTGAGAATGAAACTATTTTCATTTAATTTTGAACTTTATGTCTATAGAAATAAAGTCATTTTTGCATTGTGTGGTATGACAGTGGTATTAGTGGTAACTTACAACAAGGATCTTGGTGTGGCACAAACGCCTGTTTTGAAGTCGATTAATACATTTTTACATTTTTTTTTAACCAGATCGGTACTTCGGACATGGTACATCTTCAACCGGAAGACTTTGTGGACACAGACCTTGGGTTCAACACTGATGGAGACAAAGACATGCAGTCCAACATTAGGGAAATCAAACGAAGGCTTAACGAAAACCCTGAGGATCCTGACATTGCTTTAAGTATAAAGGCTGGTGAGTTACTTTCTTTAATTACATTCTGTAAATGTGATGATCGTGGTGCTTTTAAACTATTGCGGTGTCTACTATCGTGGTATATTCAGATAAAGTGGCTTTAGACTTTGTTTGGGGATCTACAGAGATCTAAGAAGGAAATCTAGATTAAAAGTTTTGCCCTCAAAATTATATTGTAGCAAGCACTAAATACTGAAAATATTCTTACGTGATGAGAATACATAACGTCATAATTTTAAGTGAACTGCATTTTCTTCTAACTTGTAACAATACATAATACATTTCTTGCTTCCATCTATAAATATTTAATTCGATAATATTTCGAACCCTGGATGAATTGGCAGAAACGCAGGTAAATTTGACAATACTTATATTGTTTGTCGTCTTGTACTAAAATATACGTTACCGTGTAATAAAATAGAAGATAAATACAAAATACAAAACAAGAGACACATCGTTGTAAAGGGAATACACAACACATTGCAACAACACTTAGAGAAGAAACCACTCAAGTTAACGAATCGTTTCCCCAAGGAATATCGATAGCTCTAAAATTTTATTCCATAAACTAGACACAACTTCAGTTGATATATTCAATGCAATTTATGTTTTGTCTGTATTAACCATCTTTGCCAGTTAATGAAAGTCCAAATATAAATGGATTTTTAGCAGTGTTCGTGGTAGGACAGAGGTGCTTTAGCAGAATTGAGGCCCAGATTTCACTACAAACTCGACAGCAATCTTGATCTGGATCAGCTTGTTCCCGGTTGTTTTTACATAAACGGACATTTGTTTTATTTATTTATTGATTTATAACTTTTACACTATCATTATAGATACATATCAAACCTAATACAATAGTGACGCTAGTGTATTCACATTTATTTTTATTGTTTGAACAAGCAATTATATTACGGCTCCATTTCGACGGTTCATATATTTGTTATCTACTACTACTAATATTTTTGCAGATATGAAGAACGCTGATCTTATTAAGCAAGTTATCGTGCCAGTAGAGAGATTGCGCGACAAACGCAGCGTTATTTCTGACTCGTCTACAGACACTGTCGATGAGTTTGCTGCACCTAGGATGATGGCGAAGACTGATGACAGGTAAAACATTTTTATTTAAATAATAATAAAGAATATGATAATTATAATATAGAAATGGTATGTAATTCTTCTCATACAAAAGCCTTTCTCCTGATGGGTGGTGTTGAGATGACAAATTTGCGAGAAAGTATGAGTGTTCTAGAAAATTAAACTCTGGTCAATATTATTAAATCCAGTGCGGATTTAAGTTGACAAGCTTGCCATCTTTCTGGACCACAGTAACTGCAAAAAATGCCGTAAAATTTTAGACTTAAATACTAATCCGTTAAAGTCTAAAATGAAAATATCGCGTTATTTTTTTTTTAATTTATTTATTACCATTTCACAAAGAAGTTAAATACATAGAAAAAATGCAAACTATAAGCCACTTGAGCTTGTCTGGAATGCTGTACCTCTTTTATATATATGTTATAATATTGTACATACACAAGAGTATATGTACAAATCTTTATGATTTTTGGCTATAACATCAAGAACATAATTTCTCACAGGTTGTTGTCAAAAAAACATGGCACGTAAAAATTAACTTCTTTATACAAAAAAACAGATGTATAAAAGGGGGAAGTTTGCTGTAGCTGCTGTTTTAAGAATGTGTCGTCATTATTTTGGCGAAACATCCAGGGCTGTCTAAAATAAGAAGATACGTATCGTTTTTTTAATATCAGATTAGAGTTTCAAAAGAATGAAACAAGGGGTGCTCATGAGGTTTACTGTTCACAGAACTACTAATAATTTATTGATTAACGAATGAGGTCCTAGTCTAGTTTTTTCTGAAGAAAACCTATTTACATTTTTAAGTTCAAAATCAGTCATTTATTATTCGGTCTCAATTAGAGTTTGTCTTCTTTTTTTAAATGGCTCGTTTATAAAAACCTTATTTCACTGAATAAATGAAAAAAAAAAAAATTAAATCAATGATAAATCAGATTATAGAGCTTGTTCATTACCAAAATTGTGTTCATTTTATAAAAAGGAATGTAAGGAACAAAACAAGTTCAAATTATTTGAAAGGGTTATCGCGTGATTACGGTGGACGGGCTAACATTCCAACCTAATTATTGAAATAGCTTTTCACGACTCTGTGAAGATGTACGTGGTTTGGTATTAACATAATATTGAACCGCGGTAGCGTAGTGGTATAGGAAATGGACTGCTGAGACGAGGTCTCGGGTTCGATCCCAGGTTTTACCATGACACACACCCTATGACTTTTCGATGTGTGTATTTATCGCAGGTTTATACGTGGCCACAGGCTCGCCACCTATTACATTGGGACCTAAACATAAACTAGCGAAATGTGGGTGCTAGCACCTCTGCCTACCCCTTCGGGGATATAGGCGTGGGTTTATGTTATGATGTTATGTTATAAATATTGAAATGCAAAATGTACCTTTATTTATTTCGTTTTCCTATTTGTACTAACTCTTTTTATAAGAATGTAACGAAGAATTAGCTAGTTATGATTACTTTGCGTCTAGATAGAAGTAATGCTGTGTAGTGCATCGTAGAATATTAAGAGTAAAGTTTTTATTCATGTTTATTATTTCATAATACTGTAAAAGGTCAACAGATTTGAATGTTACTAGATGAAAAATCTGATGTTTTAACATTAAAATACAATCATATTACTCAATTTTATTTATTTGTATAATTAACATAGTAATTACATATTTGAGCCGTTTGGGGTCGAGACGCTGGGATCATGGGGTCCAAGTGCCCGTCTTTTGTTTAGAGAAATTTCTAAACGTTTAATTGACGCTACCCGTGACGAGGGCTGGTTTATTCCTTGCGCAAAGGATTGGTATTGCCATTCAATGTGCCAATGCCGCCAGCCTTCTGGCCACCCTCCCGATTGACATCGATGGGAAGGAATTCTTTGACGCCTGAACCTGCAGGATTGTTTAGCTATTTATTGTTTTTTTTTAATTTATTTTAATTTAGATAACTTCCGTGTACATTATGTAAATATTAAACGATATAAACATAGTAATTATACATTTTAGGAGGATAGCATAAAACTATTTATGTTGGATCAATGATTGATACAACATCGTTCCAATGAAAAACAGTTTTTTTTATACCACTTAGGTGTCAGACAAGCACACGACCCACCTGATAGAAAGTGGTTATCTTAACCGACAGACGTGTGCAACACCAGGGGAATCACATCCATGATGCCGACCTTGTAAGAACAGAGAGTTTCTGTGCCGTCAATGCAGAAGACACAATCAAGACAAGCCTTTGGTCTTCCCACTGACAGCACAAAAACTCACCAGTGAGCTCTGGCTACCCTACTCACCGCCGGGAACACAACACGCGTTTATTATAAGACTTTTTCAATAAGTTTTCATTTATATTCAGTTATTTACTGAATATATCATACCTGTGTATACGTGCTACTTGTAACATCAGTGTAAAAGCAACAGGTTTGTATATTTCAGTAGCCATAACAAACAAAGACAGGATTGTTTCGACGTTTGTATTCCCTCGCAGGTCGTAGAATGGCTATAAAGGTGGGTGGGTACACGTGACCCCCGCACGTTGCGAGTTCGACCAATTTATATAGTTTAGTGCTCAGCACTTCGTGTATACATGCGAGTTTTAATCATCTATCTATACATGGAGCGGCTAATTGTATAGTTGTTTTGGAGCGATAGGTTAAATGCACAGTTTTGGTAGCAAAATATAATCGAAAGTATTCTTTAGCGTACTTTTTTTCTAATGTGACTCGTCTCATACATCTGTGATGTTGGTTTTATAAAAAAAAATTTTTCGCCGAGATCATATTTCCAGACAATTTTTTTTCATTTGAATCTGTGCTCAAAATATGGTGATCCAACCAAAATGGCTATAAAATCAGTCGGTATAGTTATTTTTCTCGACTGACTGACTGATTGATTCATCTCTTCTATGCCATCACCTCCTTATTGCATATGTTCAAATTTATGGGAACGACTGAATCTGTATCAGAGCCTCATCCGTTAATCAGCAGCTGTCGTTGAGGAAGATATTAGATATCACAGGACGAGGAAGTTGACTTGGGTACCAAAGATCTCATTGCCAACCCATACTTAAATATGGAATTCATTACCAGCACACGTGTTTCCTTCTTCCTACAGTCCCGGGGCCTTTAAGCGGGGCGTGAAAAAGCATCTGATGAGGCCGCCAAGCTGAGTGCCACCATTGTAGCACTTAGTGTCTGTAATGGTGACCCTCTTTCCTGAGACTTTGCCTTAAGCTTACCATCAGGCGAGGTGAGGTCAAGTTGGCGTGTCCTATATAAAAATTTTTTTACCTGGGATTACCTACGGATTCGACCTAGTCAACTCTCAATCGTAAGGCCGACTTCTTAACCTCTAAACTACCGACAATACTTGTAATATAATTTCAAAACCATCCTCAAGTTTTTCATCCAAAGTTTCCAACTTTTCTGAAACGAAGAACATATATTAACTTTCTCTAAGAATACGCACAAGATTAAACTTTTCCTGTAGAAAAATGAATTCAGTATTTCATTCCCGTAGCGTGAAAATTGAGTCATAAAAATAGCAATAAACATTATGGACCCGTGAATATTTGTCACGGAGCCGTGATGAAACCGGAGATGTCTGCGGTCGCATTCCTGATTGAATCGCGCCATCTTATATGCAGTTTATGCTTATATCTAGAAAGGAATTTGCGGTCGCATTTACGTTATAAACTAATACATAAAGCTAGACACAGCTAAACAGATGTTAAATGAAATAAAACTAGTTACTATACTTAAAGACCTGAAAAGTCAAGAGTACCCGAAACCGAGGAGCATGTATGAAAACAATTATGAAAGTAGATTTTGAGACACATTATTAAAAAAAATTACGCTGTATAATACGGATAGATTTTGCTAGCCTAAAAACCTATTGGAGGTAGGACACGGCGGTATTTCCACCCAATTGAGCAGTCCGACTGGGGAAGAACCTCCGCTCTGCAGAATTCCGCGGTCATAATAACTTCGTGTTGTGTTCCCAGCGGTGAGTAGGGTAGCCAGAGCTCACTGGAGAATATGTGCTGTCAGTAGGAAAACCAACGGCTTGCCCTGCTTTGTCTTCTACACTGACGGTACAAACACTTTCAGTGCTTACGGGTCGGTAGTGCAAGTGTGGCTCCTCTGGTGTAACACACGTCCATAGGCCACGGTAACCACTTTCCATCAGGTGAGTCGTGCGCTAGTCTGCCACCTAAGTGGTATAAAAAAAATAAAAAAACTATCTAAAATGTGCCCAAAATCTATCGCTCTAAAACGACTATACAATTAGCCGCTATATGTATAGATAGATGATTAAAACTCGCATGTATACACGAAGTGCTGAGCGCTAAACTATATAACTTGGACGAACTCGCAACGTGCGGGGGTCACGTGCACCCACCCACCTTTATAGCCACTCTACGACCTGCGAGGGAATACAAACGTCGAAACAATCCTGTCTTTGTTTGTTATGGCTACTGAAATATACAAACCTGTTGCTTTTACACTAATGTTATGGGTAGCACGTATACACAGGTATGATATGTTCAATGAACAACTGAATATAAATGCAAACTTGCTGAAAAAACCAATAACGAAAAATAATAACCTCGTGTTGTGTTCCCGGCGGTGAGTAGAGTAGCCAGAGCTCACAGGAGAGTTTTTGTACTATCAGTGGGAAGACTAAAGGCTTGTCTTGATTGTGTCTTCCGCATTGATGGCACAGAAACTCTCTGTTCTTCATGGGTCTGACGCACGGGTGTAACTCCCTGGTGTTGCCCATTTCGATCGTTTACGGTAACCACTTTTCATCAACCCAGCAACTCATCTACAAGTCAGTGCTGAGCTGGGATAGGCTTTACTATCAGAATTGGGAGAGAGATGACAATCGATCTCGTAAAAGCTACTCGTAAGTCCTCATGGAAAGCAGGAGTTGGAAAACGTTTAAATCTAAATCTAATCTATCTATCTTTAAATCTAAATAGGGCTGTAAATAATCCTTCAATATTTGTTTTAAGCGACTGATACAATAACAATAATAAAATAAAAGTTACGTTTGTCTTTCAAATAATTTATTAGTTTCTCTGACTGTCACATAAAATACTATTCGTTCAGTACCATTGTGAAGAAAAACATATTACAAAAAATATACAAGCAAGATCGATACTTGTTTGATTGGATTCCATACAGAATTGACAAACATCCTTCTTATATAAGTGTATAAGCCGATGGAAGGAAGTGTCACGACAATTCCGTTAAATTGTTTCCTGCAGAAAGGGTACACGTGGAAATAAAAATGTATCTCAATTTCGTGCGACACTGTACTACTACTATTTGTTTGAAGGTTCGTTTTGTAGATACAGTTGACGACAAAAGTAGCTTAACAAATATTAATCCTTTTTAACCTTTCATAAAATTATAAACGGTACACGTGGAAATAAAAATGTATCTCAATTTCGTGCGACACTGTACTACTACTATTTGTTTGAAGGTTCGTTTTGTAGATACAGTTGACGACAAAAGTAGCTTAACAAATATTAATCCTTTTTAACCTTTCATAAAATGATAAACGGTACACGTGGAAATAAAAATGTATCTCAATTTCGTGCGACACTGTACTACTACTATTTGTTTGAAGGTTCGTTTTGTAGATACAGTTGACGACAAAAGTAGCTTAACAAATATTAATCCTTTTTAACCTTTCATAAAATGATAAACACAACTTGAAATATATCCCTCCTGATCAGAAGGTTTAAGTAGCTGAACGACTAACATCGCGAGACGTCTAAGGTTAACCCTATTCTCAGAGGATTATAAAACTATTTATGTTTTTTTTTACACCACTTGGTTGGCAGACAAGCACACGGCCCACCTGATGGAAAGTACTTACCGTGGCCTATGGATGTGTGCAACACCAAGGGAGTCACACTCACACTGCCAACCCTGTAAGCGTAAGAGTTTATGTGCCGTCAGTTTAAAAGACAAAGCAGGACAAGCTTTTGGTCTTCCCACTGACAGTAGGTACAAAAACTCTCCAGTGAGCTCTGGCTACCCTACTCACCGCCGGGAACACAACACGAGGTTATTATGGCCGCGGTATTCAGTAGGGCGGAGGTACTTCCCCAGTCGGACTGCTCAATTGGACAGAAATACCGTCTTTTTTATTATTGATACAACTTAGTTCCAATGAAAAATAGATGTTTAATTATTTTAGTTCTAAGCAAGTGGTCGTTGACCTTACAGTATATGGTAACAGTAGTGTCCTCTATCCACTAGTACCTACCTTATAAAGTCATAGTTTATTAAACGTACTACCGAAAACGTAAAGTAGGTATCTAGTACATACTAAGAATTCAAAAAAGCTGAGATTCCTAATATAGATACACATATGGTGACACCAGTTCAAAGGACGATTTTACCGGACCTTAATAATATTGAGTAAAAATAAAACGGAGAATACAAAGAAAGAAAACGGTTACGAAGTAGCTTTTGAGATGAATAAAATTAAAATCGTTCCAATTTTGAGGAGGTAGGACACGGCGGTATTTTCGCCCAATTGAGCAGTCCGACTGGGGAAGTACCTCCGCCCTACAGAATACCGCGGTCATAATAACTTCGTGTTATGTTCCCAGCGGTGAGTAGGGTAGCCAGAGCTCACTGGAGAATTTATTGCTGTCAGTGGGAAGACTAAAGGCTTGTCCTGCTTTGTCTTCTACACTGACGGCACAGAAACTCTGTACTTATAGGGTTGGCAGCGCGACTGTGACTCCTCTGGTGTTACATACGCCCATAGGCCACGGTAACCACTTTCCATCAGGTGGGCCGTGTGCTTGACTGGCACCTAATTGATGTATAAAAAAATTAAAATAAATTAAAATTAAAATCGTTCCAATTTATATTACTTCTGTTATACTGCTGCATAGATATTCATCCCTAGCATCACACCAGCACTCATGATCTGACTTTACAAATGATAGCACTCTCTTAAATAATATCAACCCTAAACCTTATGTAGCACCTTGCGTATTTTATATCCGTTTCTATTCTAATATGTATTCTACCCATACTCTGCACTACCGCCGTACTTAGGTTTATATCTTTTTTTTACATGCTTAAAACCCCCACGGATTCCCTCCACCGGAGCCGGTGGAAGAGGTTATGTCGGACTCGAATTGACCAAAACGCACGCCGTCTGTTGGTCGTTTTAGGTTGCCGAAGGCGAGGTTAACAGGCCCTCGCACGGTGTGGGGACCACAGAGTTCCCAACTCGTCTCTGGAAATGGGGAGGCGCGCGAGGCACGCCGTCGCCGCGGGTTTATATCTGTATATTCGCTCGAACCAGTGGCTAAAGTCGGGTTTTCATAATATAATTCCACTCGAGTGAATTGGACGAATGCTACTGGAATACTACACGGTATGTAATCACAAGATTCAAGTTCACTCAGATGGCAACATTAGGACCTAACTCGTTCACAAATGGTACAAGGTTTTAATTTGAAAACATCTTGTATTAATAATTCTAACCAGATGGACGGACGACCTGAGGAAGGTGGCTTCGATAGACTGGATTCGGAAGGCAGAGGATAGGATAAAGTGGCGCACATTGGGAGAGGCCTGTGTCCAGCAATGAACTGGCTAATTGATTGATTGATTGATAACCCCTCAAACCTAATCATATCAATCGACTTCAACAAAAATACGACTGCAACAGCAGGCACATGCTGTAAGAATGTTTCGAACGATCGAACAAAATGTGCCTGCAGGTCATGCATCAAACAGTGATTGTGAAAGGGACCAATTACAAGTTCTGTCCCTTTCACACTCACTTGTATTGTAGAACGATTAATCAATCAATCAATTAGCCCACCTTAGTCCACTGCTAGACTTAGGCCTCTCCCAGTGTGCGCCATTTTTTCCGATCCTCTGCCTTCCGCATCCAGTCTGTCCCAGCTTTTCAGTTTTTCAGGTCGTCCGTCCATCTGGCTAGGCGACGTCCTATTTTCCGTTTACCTTTTCGCGGTCTCCACTCTAGGACTAAACCTCAACAAAGTAATCTTCGGCTGGTTTTGAGATGACAAATGAGTTATTTCACGCACTATTTCGCCGTTTTATTAGTACACCTGTGGTGGCCGCACTCGTGTTATAAAAACTCACCTACATTTATTACACTGTGAAATTTTCCACGTTACTCACAAGAACTATTTGAAGTAATTTGTGGCGCAATATAATTATTTCAAATGTCGCTGTCGTAGAAATGTCCGCACAACGGTAGTACTTGTATAATTCGTTATTTTGCTAACCTAAATCAAGTGTTGTATTGTAGAAGCGAGCTTCAGGGGGACAGTTTAAGTTGTAGGTATTTTTCTGAGTCATAACACTTTTCAATTTCGTTCAATATTGTGGGCTTTAATAAAACGTAGAATTTTATAAGAGAGATTTTTAAGTTTCCGAAGTTTAATTAAGTCAATGATTGGGCATTTTCTGACCTGGCAACTTAATGAAGGCGATATAAGGACGTGCATCCCCGATAGGAAATTACTGAATCTTCTCCTTCATCTCTATTATTCCAATCGCATCAGAAGCTTTCATCTTGGAGTCTGGGGTCCGCTGTATCTGTCTAACTGCTGATTTAGCTGAACTTCGATATTTTTGACTTATTTTTTTTTTAATGAAACGGTCTGCCATCTGACCTCCACAACCCAAACGCGATATCGAAGCGTTGCAGTTAGACCAGATGTTGGACTTTATAGCTACGCAGGAAGCGCAGATTCGATCCCCGGTCAGTTCAAATATTTGTATGCATGTATATGGGTGTCTGTATTAATCTGTTCTTGCCTCGAAGAGCATGTTAAACCATTGGTCCCGGTTGCTATACGAACACCTATGGCGGTAGTTTCAAGCCTCAAAAATTCGTTATAGACTAATATATTATAGACCACCGAATTTATCCCAGTTACGGGTTCAATCCCACGTTTTACCATGGCACAGACCAATGACTTTTCGATGCTTTTCGAAGTCATATGTGTATTTATCGCAAGTTTATAAGTGCCCGCTTAATGGCAAAAGGCTCGCCACCTATTCCATTGGGACCTAATCATAAACTGGCGAAATGTGGGTGCTGGCACCTCTGCCTACCGCTTCGGGGATGTAGGCGTGAGTTTATGTTATGTGTGAGTGAATGATGATGATGTTGAATACTACCACAAAATAAACAATGGTGCTGACAATTCAGCATGGCCTTTGAACTATTGAATGAACGCTATTCAATGTTTTAGTAACAAAATGGTCATCGTTTAACGTCGATTAGTAAAAATACTTGATTGTCTTTTAACTAATTGTAGTACATGAAGTGAAATTATTTACTTGTGACCAATTGAGACTCAATTTTCCAAAGTAATTTTAGCTGCTTGCGATTGAACTTGGACTGATGCTGGATTAAATGCGACAAATTTTAGAGTAACGATCAAACACATTTGCCGATTAAAATTTATTACATACATACATACATATAATCACGCCTTTATCCCCGGAGCGTTAGGCAGAGGTGAATTAACACCCACATTTCACCATCATTGTATTCGGTCCCACGCAATAAAGGGTGAGTCTAATGCCGTTTCCCGGGTATTATTTTGACCTCGAGTCATTCATCTGAGGCGGAGTCTGGGCTATATAATAAGCATATCATTATAGCATCATATATCCTTACTTCAGTGGACTATACACCTAAGTTCTAAGGTTCACAGGTGCGCTGAATAAAGTTATACAGTATCTAAGGCGAGTCTGAAATTACGAAAGGACCAAAGTTGCGGAATATGAGGAATAGTTGGAAACTTAAAACTTTCACAAAGTTTCAACGTATGTTACATAATATGAAGTTGTTTAGTTATACTAGCTGTTGTCCGCAGCTGCGCTCACGGAATACTGATCTCGGGAGCAACAGGTTTATTTGATGATTTGGGATGTTTGTTATGGAACCACGCTCAAGGTTGAACGGATCTGGATGAAATTTGGTACAGCAATAGATTATATTTGGGATAATATATTGACTACTTCTTATCCCTGGAGTTGGTTCCCATGGGTGGAGGGAGAATTTCACGAGGGAGATCATAATATAATTTTTTAAGATGTGCCCCAAATTCTTGCATATCTACCGCTCGATTTTTAGGAAGATTTAGCTAAACATAAACTGGCGAAATGTGGGTGCCTTTGCCTACCCCTTCGGGGATATAGGCGTGAGTTTATGTATAATAATAATATATGTATTTGCTTAAGATGTGGTAAATACAAGGTGACAAACAATTTATGAGCATAAGACACATTTTGCCATTCTGTCATGACATGCAAACATTAAATTAACATAATATTGTGTATTGAATTGTCAAAATAGAACATCAAAATATCAAAATATGTATGTATGTTTAGCTAATAACAGATTGATATTGTTTCAGACGCAAAACCAAGAAGTACTCGTCGAACGCGGAGTTGTTGCCAGCTAAAATGGCGCTTCACACCGTCACCAGGACTGTCAGGAATAGTGATAATGATGTAAGGAATTTTTATTTTATTATAATATAATAAACATCCTCGTAGCGATTGGTGTGCTGAAAAGGCTATGCCTGGCCTTCCACTAGAAAGCGCAGATATACCTTTTCAGGGTTCCGTACCCAAAGGATAAAAACAGAACCCTTTTACTAAAATACCGCTGTCCATTTGTCTGTCTATATGTCTATCATATCTCATGAACGGCGATAACTATCTTTTTTTATCGTTTATTACCATGAACAGTCTCTTCACGAACAACTTTCTTTATTATGTTTATTATTATAAATTATAGATTACCTAGGTAAGGTAGCCTAGTGGTATTTTTTTTATATACGTGCGCAAAATCCCCACGGAATCCCCACCGGAGCCGGTGGAAGAGGTTATGTCGGACTCGAACCGACTAAAACGCACGCCGCCTGTGGGTCGCTTTGGTTGCCGAAGGTGAGGTTGGCAAGCCTAGTGGTATGGGTAATGGACTGCTGAGACAAAGTCTCGGGTTCGATCCCAGGTTTTACCATGGCACACACCAATTACTTTGCGATGCTTTTCGAAGTTATGTGTGTATTTATCGCAGGTTTATAAGCGCCGGGTAATGGCAATAGGCTCGCCACCTATTACATTGGGACCTAAACATAAACTGGCGAAATGTGGGTTCTAGCACCTCTGCCTACCCCTTCGGGGATATAGGCGTGAGTTTATGTTATGTTATGTTATTATAAATTATCCTTTGTTTGTATATGTTTAGTGTGCAATAATGAGTATTTATCTATATCTATATATATTTTCCAGGAAATACGGAGGCCGTTCATCGCAGCCCATTTCCATGGGAACACGTCACACTTGAACCAAGAAACACACGAGCACTACAAAGGTATATCATTTTTACGATCATTGTGTTCTCAGGACTGCGCATTCTTAATAGAGATGGGATGAAGATCGTGAATGAATTCATGACTACATACATCGCAAACGATGGCTTGAAGGATCAGTAGCTTAGTGGTTTAGAGTTGGTCTTACGATTGAGAGGTACCTAGCCATTACGCTATCGACGTGAACTCTGCTTGCTCCCTCTCCTCCTTTTGATGTGGCCTTTATGGAACCTCTCAACCGCAAAAACAAAGTCTGTACCGAAACTTCGTCCATTAATTAGCAGGGTATATACCGGCTTTGCAGATAAGATTGGATTGAGCCCCGAGGATATAGGTAGAGTCACCCCAAGTTAAATTAATTATTGGACTAATTAAGTTAAACTTGAATACTTGCTTATAATTTACGAAATTGTTCATTAATTATTCATCCTAAGAACATTTAAATCGCATAAACTGAAACAAAAGAAATTAGTTAGCTCATGATAAATTTGTGAAGCCAGGCCAAATCATTTATATTTAAATATCTTGAATTCGAAGATGGAAAAAGTGGTCAAGCGCGAGCCGATTTCGCGCATTTGGTTTCGTATACAACTGGTTAGTGGTATTATTGAAATTGCAGACATGAAATTAATTTCTTTATGACATGACATTTAGTTGGAGATCCGTGATCTCTGCCTACCCCTATGGGAGACAGGCGTGATTTTATGTATGTATGTGTGTATGTAATTTCTCCACGTGCTCTATGAGATAGGTGAAAATTAATTGGTTGAACTAAGTTTTAAATTGCATTTTTGTAATGTAGACTTTCAAAGTCAAATTCAAAAACCATTAGATAATACTGCATGGACAATTATATCGGCACTTACAAAACGATATAAATGGATATAAAAAGAAATATGAAAGACTAGTTTAGCAAATGGACCACACTGGTTCGAAACGCGGCTCCGACCTAAGAAGACCCTGCCAAAAAAATCAGCGGGCATTTTGTTTTTGGTCTATTTACAAACATTTACTAAGTGTACTTAGTCTAAATACAACAATTTACTTGCGTCGCATATTTGAGTGAACAACTAATTTTCAAGCTTGTTTATCATCTAAGTATTCTTAGATTTTATTTTATTAACTATATTTTAAAATTTATTCGCAGAGGAATCCATAATTTTATTAGGGAGCTTGTACGAGTCATATATCGTACATGGCACGCGCGCATCATTCACATCAGCACTTTTCTGTCGCCTTACATAAATTGTATATTTTCGCGACAGTACGCATTCACAGTTCATAATAAGCGGTACTCATCAATCCATTTTAGCATTAGTTACAGAATAGTTAAGTGAGCAATAAACGCATCTCATTCTATCTATATCAGTGACTTATCTTTTCAAGTAACAAAGTTTTGTGTGCGCCACATTCAGCAGTGCAGACATACTTTTGGTCCTTCGAGAGTGAAGATTTTAAGTATTCCGAGGTTTCTTTGTGCGGTGGCGAATCGGTTGAACTGGCCTCCCAGAAGCGGGTCTCACCAGTCCAATTGAGAAGGCGCATTAGCCGTACATAGGACACGGATCACTTAGATCAAACATCGGATACCGGCATCTCCGGTTCTCGGCTGGATTCAAGGCGATATCAGAGCTTGTTAAAAAAGCGTATACAGTTGCCCCAGAACGAATAACTAATATTTTGAAGTCTACTATCACAGACTACAAGATTGTTTTTGTGTCTGGTATTTATATTATGACTGTCTTAGGCCTCCACTTAGGTACGGGACCCTAAAAATGTCTGAATATTAATGAATTAGAGTACGCAGTATATAGCGTCTGTTTGCTTTTGGTAGCGTTTAATATTTGCTACCTAAAAAGAAAAGGTATTCTGCCAGAAACACTGAAATATTAAAGTTATATTCTCAAGAAAAAAGGTCAACAATAAAATTTAAATATACCTACCTGCTCGCTTTGCAGAAGATAAGGGACATTACAAAGTAAAGTCGGCAAAGGAAATAAGTATAAGTTACATACAATTTCATAGGTGAAGGCGTACATTTATCTCCCTTGCTGACTGTACGTAGTTGGTTCGGAAACCGCGAGATCTACTCGTATCTTACTTGACTCGTATGTCAACATAATAAGGATGTATAAGGCTCAACCAAGATCTTCAGAGCCTAAACCAAACATGCCGGTCTTTCCATCAGGTGGGCCATGTGCTTGTCTGCCACCTAAGTTGTATAAAGAAAAATAATACCTGCTGACTGATGAACAAGGATCTAGTAAAAGCTTTCCTCTAGAGAGTTCAGAAATACTCCTCACGGCACGAGGTTCTTAGATGCATCTGGAATGGCACTCGGATGAATAAGTGAATTTAAGAAATGCGACAGAATCATGACTCACCCATAAATAATTTACAAATATAACCTACCTTTTTGTAGGAGGTAGGACACGACGGTATTTCCGTCCCAATTGAGCAGTCTGACTGGGGAAGTACCTCCACCCTACCGAATACCAGGGCTATAGTAACCTCGTGTTGTGTTCCTGACGATGAGTAGGGTAGCCAGAGCTCACTGGAGAGATTTTGAGCTGTCAATGGGAAAACCAAAGGCTTCTCCTGATTTTGTGTTCTGGATTGAAGGCACAGAAAATATCTGTTGTAACAGGGTCAGCAGCACGGGTCTGAGTCCCCGGTGTAACAAACTTTCATAGGTCACAGTAACCACTTGCCATCAAATGGGTCGTATGCTTGTCTGCCACTTAAAATGTATAAATAAAAACCTTTGTCTTACAGGCAACGGACTGCTTCGCGTAAATCATGGAGCTCACCACGACGTGTGGTACCCTTCCCAGTGGACAGCAGCGGCCCCTAGCGGCCACCCGACGCTCAACAACGGCCACGTGCACGTCCACCATACAGGCGTTTACCTCGTATACGTGCAGGTGAGATTCATACAAACACAAGCCCCCTATATACAAGTGGCTATAGGTTGAGCTGATGGCGGCCCTGGGAGTAAGAGTCCTCACGCTTGCCACTTTGCTCGTGGCGATGGTTCTTAGCGCGGATGCGTGGGCGGCCGGTGCCTCCTGCTGCGCGCAAGTATTCTCGTAACAGTACCAATTATCAAGAAAAACCATTGACATTGTGATCTTTTTTGACATTTGCTAGATTGAGATTAGATTGAAACTGAGTTTTGAACAGATTTTTATTTTCAAATTCTGAACTAGAACTCGTTTCATAAAATTATAAGAATTGTATTATATTATTTGTCGTAAAACTAAATGTTTTAAGTCGATTAAGATATATAAAAAAAATTATTCCCCCTGTAAAGGAAATATCCCGGGTTCGAATCCCGCCTGAACCATCATACTGAATAATAAAACTATTTAACAAATGTTTTGTTTTTTTTACCTTAACCTATTGTGACAACCCTACCAAAATAGGTATCAATTTTGCACGTTCTTAAGAAGCTTTGTCTCTGTACGGCTTTCTACTCATGTGGCCATACTAAATGCTTTAAAATTTCATTCAAAAATGCTTAAAGATTTTACGTGATTTGATCTTATTTCGAGTTATATATTGTTCGTGTAATAATTACTTAGAATTCGATAATTCATGTTACCGTTTTCAGTATACATAATTATTACATAATAAGTGTAAGCTAACAGCAATTAATATGTTCAAAAGACGAAGTTAATAGAGTGTGCTGAATCTTTATACCTACTGAAATGGTTCGTGAAGATTTATTGCTCAATTTATATCCTCTAATACTGATAAAGTAAGTCTTAAAGATTTAATTTTGAAAATCTCTCTTGAATTTCTTACTTTAGTTTTTCATTTATATTTCAGTTGTCATTTAAATCCAATGAATATAAAAAGTCAATTATAGATGATTTTTTAATACTTTCGGTCCATTTACCCACGTTTTAATATGAAATACTAAAATTTTATCTAAACTAAAAATTATATTGGTAACTATACATATATAAAACACATAAATAACTATATACTAAAATGTATTCATTGATAAACTAGATCGTAAACTCGCCGGGATATTTACCATGTTCACTTATTGTTTTCTCTGAGTAAACGGTATTTCAGCACTGTTACAAGTGCCATGATTGCATACCGGGAGAGTACACCGTGACCACTGCGCTTTTAACATCGTAAATATCCCGGCGAATTTCACTCTACTAATAATAATAATAAATTTGTTTTTTCCTACAAACCAAATAAATCCTAACTATTCTCCATTTTTTACAATCATTATTTGTCTGCCATTGCTTCAATTATTTCAACATATTATTGTTCTCTCTTTCTTATATCTTTTAACTTTGGCTAAGCTAACCAAAAAAACAATGAATGGAAAATATCTATGTGGTTTATACTAATATTTAGTATATACATATTGAGAATGAATAATGAAGTATGCAACGTAATGAAGAAGAATCATTTGAATTGTAATTCTAATTATTATACATACATGACAGCATCATGTATGGAACAAATGTGATATACCTATATAAAAAAGTCAAAAGTCAAAAATCATTTATTCTGTATAGACCATTATATCGGCACTTACAAAACGTCAACAAAAAAGGAACATGAATATCAGTTTAGTAAATGGACCACCGGTTCCAAACGCGGCCCAGACCTGAGAAGACTCCGGCAAGAAACGCAGCGGGCATTTCTTTTTTTTGGTCTATTTACAAACTTACACTTAGGCTACTTAATCTAAATACAAAAATTTACTTGAGTAGCATAGTTGAGCGAACAGCTCATTTCCAAGCTTGTTTATCATCCAAGTATTCTTGGATTTTTTAAATAGCTTTCTGGTACAATTTATTTTAACAATATTTTTAAATTTATCCACAGGTAAATCCCTAATTTCATTAGGGAGCTTGTTAAAAAAGCATATACAGTTGCCCTGGAATGAATGACTAATTTTTTCAAGTCGACTACCACAGACTACAAGATTGTTTTTGTGTCTGGTATTTATTTTATGCTGGTCACAAAGTCTAGAGAATTTTGAAATTGTTATCATATATAAAGGCTATTTGTTTAGTAGATATTTGTAAAAGTCAGTATAGATGTAAAGCAATTTATTACTTTTCCACCAGATCTACTACCTGGACGACCACGACGTGATCTCCTGGGTTCTTCACCGCACAGGCCGTGGTATCGAAGGCCGGGAGAAAGTAATGCAATGCGCCCAATCTACACATTCAAATGGCTCCGAAAAAGCAAACTCTTGCTTCTCTGCTGCAGCTGTGTTCCTAAATAAAAACGACAGACTAGCTGTTAGAAATACAGGAGGAGACAGGCACTCGTTGATGCAGCCAGAGAAGAGCTTCATCGGTCTTATCAAACTAGCTGATGCTGAAGATCCTAACCAGGAGCTGTAGAATCCTCAGATTGAAAAAGTTTTAGAAGCATCCCTATAATTAAAGTGTAGGTAACAGTTATACGGTCGAGTAGACCAGTCGGTGCAATAGTAATTTCT
Organism: Eilema griseolum; assembly: GCA_963662185.1. Taxonomy (NCBI): domain Eukaryota; kingdom Metazoa; phylum Arthropoda; class Insecta; order Lepidoptera; family Erebidae; genus Eilema; species Eilema griseolum. The sequence continues at coordinate 8,445,430 of OY759230.1, forward strand.
GGTCTCATCTAACCATGACAGAGGTTTTTCAGGAATTGTAAAAGTACTTCTGTGAATATCAAATAGTATTGATATCTTTTCCACATGTTGAGTGCAAACTGTAAAACATCGATTTTCTGAAACTTAGATAGTAGGAATATCCTAATTTGAATAGTAATAGTTTTCGTCTGAATATGTTTGTATACTTAAATGTGTAACAGCAGCTTACTTCATAAGCATGTATTATCTTCTGGCTACTTACGAGTATCTTACACAATGTGTACTAAGTTAAACTTTTAGCTCCCGCAGTAAGGCCTAGTTAGGCCTTACGTGCCTCATATCAATGCATCTATAAAGTCTATACATTATTATTATAAGTTCAAATGAAAACGGTTTTCAAACATACAGAAACGTGATAATTTTATTATAGTCAAAAAAGTGCCATCGTAATGGATTTTAAGAAGTGGTAATTATAGGAACAAGTTATTGTAAGTATTTTTGAGCCGTCTTATCATTCATTGAAACGAAAACGAGCAACACTAAGTAGGTACCTGTGTTGCCATATTACTGTGGTAGAAATGTGTTTATGGTATTTTTTTTACTATTTTGATACCTTTATTTTTAAGGAATATCGTAAACACTTTTTTTAAATATTTTAATAGTGTTTTGTTATTTTAAAACAATTGTGTATTTTTTACATATATCTTAGTAATAATATCAATCGCAAGATCTGTTATACCATTGATATTGTAAGTACCTACTAACATTAAAACATAAAATAATTTATTTGTACGTAAATAGGTATACTCTTTTAATATAGAAGCTAAATGCAACTATGCATTTTCTATATTCATGTTTGGTAAGGTGCGAAAATAAAGTCTTATTACTTTTAAACAGTTGAGTTTTATTTATCTTTTTTTTTACGTGCGCAGTATCCCCACGGATACGAGGAGGTTATGTCGGAATCGAACCGACTAAAACGCACGCCGCCTGTGGTTCGTTTTGGTTGCCGAAGGTGAGGTTGACAGGCATATCCCTCGCACCCCGGCCGACGCAGCGCCATCTCTCACGACCTGGCCCTCGTCTCGGGTGTGAGGACTACAGAGTCCCCAACTCGACCCCGGAAACGGGGAGGCGCGCCAGGCGCGCCACCGCCGCGGCCTGTTTATGCCAGGGTGACAGGCGGTTCCACCTGTCACCCCCAGGCCGGCGCACATGGGGGGCGGAGGTCGTTCATCGACCGAGTTTTATTCATCTTAGTATTTATAAAATTGCTACTAGCGGGTACATAAACATGATTGGGCTACAATATCACATGTTAAAAACACTAATGACAGCCTCGATAGCGTGACGGTAGTGAACTCGATTGCTACGCAGGGCCGCGGGTTCGATTCGCGCTCAGTACAAATATGTATACATTTGGAGAACACGTTTAACCGTCAGTCGCGTAAGTCCCGGTTGTCATATGAACGTTTGTGGCAGTAGTTATGTATAGCTGGAGATCTAAAATAGTCCACCAACCGGTCTAATCACAATGTATGGGTTGTGGAGGGTAGTTTCAGACGTGACGCAGTTAGACTGAAAAATGTGGACCCCGGACCGGTAATACATATTAAAAACTTCGGTTGGATATCGCGACAGAATAATTATGTAGCTAGAGTTCGCAGGTCTCTTTACTTTCTAGAACGCAGTACGGAAAAGAGTGATTATCACGGTGATAATAATAATTGATCGTGGTAATCTCATCAGTGGCTTTTATAATAGTAGATAAGTAACATCTGGCGATAAATTTGACCAATATTTTATTGATGCACTTATAGTTTTACGATCAACGCAATGACAAAGCCCCTTGAATAATTTTATGGAACTCGCAGAAGGCTAGCAGTACATGCTCTGTCTCGATGCTTGAACAAATACTACATTAGTTAGCTACTACTATTAAGGCAGACAAGCACACGGCCCACCTGATGGAAAGTAGTTACCGTGACCTATGGACGTCTGTAACACCAGAGGAATCACAGTCGCGCTGTCAACCTTGTAAGTACAGAGTTTCTGTGCCGTCAGTAGAAGACAAATCAGAACAAGCCTTTAGTCTTCCCACTGACAGCACAAATTCTCCAGTGAGCTCTGGCTACCCTACTCACCGCTGGGAACACAACACGAAGTTATTATAACCGCGGTATTCTGTAGGACGGAGGTACTTCCCCAGTTGGACTGCTCAATCGGGCGGAAATACCGCCGGGATAAGTAAAACAATCACAAGACATATCGATCAACCCACACAGAGTAGGTACTAACTTCAAGTCAAGCCTGCGCCAGAGACTCTTTCATCAATCAGCACGTATAAGGGTCATTGGTTCTACTAAAGCAAAATCACTGTCGTAACATATACACAGCAAAAATGGCATTAAATTTTAGACTTTATTTCTATACTTTTAAGTTCAAAGTTAAATGAAAAGAATTTTAATTATACTTTTTCATTCACTCTACAAAATAGCCTTTTCGTTGTAGACTTAACCAAGTCTAAAATTCAATAAATTTTTAAACAGAGGATCGTGTTCCAAATATTTGAAGCTATAATTGAAAATTATATAAAATAATTGAGGAGGTAGGATATGACGGTATCTCCCGTCCAAAATTGAGCAGTCCGTCTGGGTAAGTACCTCCGCCCTACAGAATACCCCGGCTATAATAACCTTGAATTGTGTTCCCGGCGGTGAGTAGGGTAGCCAGAGCTCACTGGAGAGGTTTTGTGCTGTCAGTGGGAAGACCAAAGCCTTAAATTGACCCCACTGACTGGTGGGGACGTGAAATGATGGCGCGGTGGTCAGGGAGGCTGTACGGTTCCCGAACCTGGGGATTACTTAATCTCCACCCGAGGAGGCTGAACCAGCAGCCTGTGTAAAGTTCCCGGTGCTGTAGCCGTGCCGGAGGAGGAAACCGGAGTGGACTCGGCTTCAGTATCTGGGAGGGGACTGGGGGCCCTTCCGCCCACCGCGTCAGCCAGTCACACAACCCCAACTTGTCTGTAGGGGCAGGACGCCTTGCTTTGTCTTCTACACTGGAGGCACAAAATCTCTTTTTATCTTCTTCCCCCCTCCCCCCAACTCAAACATGAAATTTGCAAAAGGCAAGAGAAACGTTACCACAGCGGCACCATCATCCACAGTTAATGTGGATTTCTGCAACATCAGGGGCCTACACTCCAACCTTAACGCGGTCCATCTCCACTTAGAGACCACGCAGCCTACCTTGCTTTTTCTGACGGAGACGCAAATATCATGCCCGGCCGATACAGCTTACCTAATGTACCCCGGGTACAAACTCGAGCACAACTTTATGACTCGCGCCGGGATATGCTTGTACGTACGGGATGATATTTGCTGCCGCCGTCTCCATGGTCTTGAGGACAGGGACCTGTCAACTATATGGGTACGTATAGATCACGGTGGCCACACCCGTATCTATGCGTGCCTTTACAGGACTCATAGCGGTGACCTGGGCACGGCTCAACTGTTTCAGCATCTGCAGCGGTCGGCGGACAGCATAATTGAGCAGTACCCCACTGCGGATTTAGTATTCTTGGGGGACTTCAACGCTCACCACGTGGAGTGGCTAGGGTCTTAGTCTTAGATTGGACCGCGGCTCTTGCCAATAAGGATCCAAACATCGCTGAAGTGAAGCGGAAGTTGAATGTTGCTTCGAGGTCCAGTAAAAAGGCAACGTCTAGGGCAAAGTTTGAGTTCATCGGCAGATTGGTCGCTCGCCAAAGCTGCCGAGGGAAACTTCTGCCAGTCTTGCCGCTGCAAAAATCCGACGGTAGTCTGGCCCATGGCGCTAAGGAGAAGGCCGATCTTTTGGGTAATCTCTTTGCGTCAAACTCGACTATGAACAACGGGAACGCCGAACCGCCCATCATCCCCAGCTGTGGTGCTTTCATGACCGAAGTTAAAATCACGCAACGGGTGGTTCGGCGCGAGCTTAAGTCCCTAGATGTTTGGAAGTCGAGTGGGCCGGACTATGGTGCTTAAGCACTGTGCGCCCGAGCTGTGCCCTGTACTTACACGCCTTTTCGCACTCTCATACTCCGCGAGGCAGGTCCCGGCCTCGTGGAAGACCGCATTCGTGCACCCTGTACCTAAGAAAGGTGTCAGGACAGATCCGACCTATTACAAGCCTATCGCTATAACCTCGCTTCTCTCGAAGGTTATGGAGCGTGTTATTAATACACAGCTCCTGAGGTACCTTGAAGGAAACGATTTACTGAGCGACCGACAGTACGACTTTCGCCACCGTCGCTCTACCGGTGACCTTCTTGTGTATCTCACAAACCGGTGGGCGCAAGCCACCGAGAATCGGGGTAAGGCACTAGCGGTCAGCCTCGATATAGCAAAGGCCTTCGATCGGGTCTGGTACAAAGGTCTTCTTGCGAAGTTGCCGTACTATGGACTCCCTGAGGGACTTTGCGAATGGATCGCCAGTTTTTTGTCCAACAGAAGCATCCAAGCTGTCGTCGACGGCAGCTGCTCGGACCGCATGAACATAAACGCTGGTGTCCCTCAAGGTTCCGTGTTGTCTCCGACCCTGTTTCTGCTGCATATCAATGACATGCTGTCTGATGGCTCCATTCATTGTTATGCGGATGACAGTACTGGGGACACGTGTTACACGGGCCGTGCAAATATCCCTCAGTCCGAGGTGGAGAAGAGTCGCGAACAACTTGTGTCTGAAAACGAGACTACTCTCTCTGGAGTATCCGATTGGGGACGACTAAACTTAGTCTTGAATTAGACTTACTTGATTAGAGAAATTCAACCCCACTAAGACACAAGTATGTGTATTCACCGCTAAGAAAACCCCATTCATTGTAGCGCCGCAATTCCTGAGCACACCGCTTACCATCTCCTCGAGTATCGGGATACTTGGTGTCGATATTTCCAGCGACGTCCAGTACCGTAGTCATTTGGAGGACAAGGTTAAGTTGGCATCAAAAAACTTGGAGTACTTAACTGGCCGAAGCAGTACTTCACTGCGGGGCAGCAACTTCTTTATAAGGCACAGGTCCGGCCCCACATGGAGTTTGACCCCTTCGACTCGGTGCAGGGACGGGCGTTGAGGCTGGTTGACAATCCTATACTCACAGGTAGTGTGGAACCTCTTAGCCTTAGAAGGGACTTTGCTTCGCTATGTGTTTTCTACCGCCTATGCAATGGTTTGTGTTCAGATGAATTGTTTGACATGATGCCCACAGCTACATTCTATCATCGCACCTCTCGCCATAGGCAGGGAATTCATTCTCACACATTGCGAACTGAGAAGGTGCACACTGTGCGGTATGAAAGAAACTTCATCCCACGCACACTTAAGATGTGGAATGACCTCCCTGCTGCGGTTTTGCCAAGCACCTACTATAAGGGGTTCTTCAAGAGGGGCATCAGAAGTTCTACATGGTCGGCAGCGCGAGTTGAACATCCCTAGTGTTGCATACGTCCATAGGCCACGGTAACCACTTTCCATCAGGTGGGCCGTGTGCTTGTCTGCCATCAAAGTGGTATAAAAAAAAATGGCTCTATATTCCCCATGCAAAATGTCATTCACATAATAAAATTTAGTGCCCTATATGTATATACCTCGTGATTCTCGGCAGAGTAAAATTTGGGCCACCCCATCTCTTCCATGCGTACAAGGCGATAGGGATGTTTAACAACAGATAGATATATACAGCCCTGACTCAACTTCAAATGCATGCATGCTCATGAGTCAACAATAGTGCCCGGAATACGGCAATAGGCTCACCTCAAATGCATGCATGCTCATGAGTCAACAATAGTGCCCGGAATACGGCAATAGGCTCACCCCCTACTATATAGGATCGAAGACATAAAGGAGTGATTATAAGAAAAAGCACTAGATATGCTGCTACCATGGACAGAACTGGGGTTTGAGTAAATATACATGCACAGTTTTTTCTTTTGTTTGGTTATAATGAGCAACTAATTCTGGTTTTCTTTTTTTATTGCCTCCGATGTTTAGAATTCGGAGACCTCCCAACTCTGGTTAGAGGTTCATGTAATGACAAGACTAAGACAAAAGAGATAGGTATATTATAAAATCATAATCCTCTTTTATTATGATATATACCTATCTCTTAATGGAACTTGTCTTATTCGAGGTTTTGTTACAATGGTTGTGACGGCCATCCGCTGAGTCGCTGAGATGAAACAGTCTACGACAAAACCTTCTTTTCAATTAACATTATTTCCACTGAATCTTTAAAATAAAGCACTGCTGCTTGTCAAAAATAAATCTTTACATGTTCCATATAACGATAAACCTTCTTATTAGGTGTTTTCTATTTCCACCTCGTTCCAGGAATACTTCTGAAAAGATCTTAATTTTTTTTTTTTTCAATTAAATTTTGCACCATAAAGCAATACACAGCCGGTTCTTCAAATAATTCTTAATACATTTTACGTAGGGCGTTACTTAAATTATACCTTTTAGATCTTTTGTTATTATTTTAACAAAGGCTTTCCTTTCTCAAAGGTAAAAGAAAAAGTTGGGGCTGTTTTATGCCAATGCATAGAATAATCGAATATTTATTAACCTCCCCATTAGCATTTCTTAGAATGTATCAAAAAGCAATTTACTTTGTTTTTAAAAGGTTTTTTTTATGTAAGTGAGGCGAAGGAAACGTCTTTAATAATATATTCTTGGAAATGTAAAGAATAAACCCGAATAAAAGGTCCTTCGACCCTTAGTAAACGCCCGAGGGCAAGTGTCATGGCGGAGGTAGGATATAAGTCTGAAAAATTGTTCATCTATCTATCTATCTATACTGTTATATAATAATCGTGAAGTGGTTGCATAGGAGATATAAAAAAAATATACTAGGGTTATGTTATATTTACGATACTGAACACAAAAATATATTATTTTTAATTCTTGTCTGTCTGTTCGCAATGGATTCAAAGACCACTGAACGAATTTAGATGCGGTTTTTTTAAAGGTCTTGGTAAGATTTAAAATCTTACGTTTCTTTATCTCGGTCAATTAGTAACAGAGATATGGTCACCTGACTGGTTTCACTCTCACTACAAACTCTAACCCGATCTCGATCACGTTCACGACATACGATGCTTACTGTATCCACTCGCGATTTTGTTTTAGCTTGTTCCCGGTTGTTTTTGCAAAGACGGACCACTGGATGCCAGACGTTCGGCAGTTGAAACCCATCCTCACGATTGAAATTTTTATACTTTTTTATTTCAATTGCCAATAGTTACCAATAGTAGTGCAGATACGCGTAGTAAAAGAACTCGAAAGAGGGTAGATCGATATAATTACTCCTAGGAAAAAACTTTTTCTTTGTTCACCGCCACTACTCCAGTTCCTCTGTGACCATGGTGCTTGCAACAGCGCCGAAATATCGGAAACTCAAAATTATGAAACATGGTAAATATCACGTTTATTCTGATACTGACGTAGTGATATTGTCTGCATATTTTTCCGTTAGTCGCCTCTTACGGCTACGATGGGGTGGTGATATTTGTTGTCTTGTCCCGTCACCACACGGATTATCTAGATTTACTTAAAGTTAAAAATTTAGTAGAATACAACAACACTTAGTAGAATGACATAATAGCAATTTCAATGCTGCACCAGAGACTCGTCCGTATATCAGCAGGTATGTCGACTTGATGGTGAGGTTGGGAAGGGGATCCGAATTTCTATTTAATTATTAAGTTACATTAATAGAATAGGATGTCACATTAGTGAATTTTCTACTACTGACCTAATTATCTTTTTATCATGCGAGAGATAGGTAGGTCAACACATCACTAAAGTGACTATCTCGATGATACCGTTTAATTTTGTCTGATCCACGGTACCACCAGGGGTATGGTCAGGGGTACTGTGGGTCTGATAATCGAATTACATGGGCCCCTTAATGCCCCCCCCCCCCTCCCTTTTCCTAGTTACAACCAAGTTTGATAACAAAATATTACATTATATGGGTAAAGTACACAACATTTACTTGCATGTTTACAACACACGCTTTATATTTACCTTAGCAAAAAGGCGGGAAGTGCTCACTTCGTTAAAGGAACACCGTTTATTAAATACTAAAAGGATTTATTCTCGCACCGCATTCCTATCCTAAGTAGGAATGCGGTGTCAAGAAAATTTTAAAAAGAATTTTAGCAGCACTGTAAGTACAGTGCTGCTAAAATTCTTATTGCATTGGTAATTTAATTGCTTGTAACATCCCAATTTGTGTGTCGTACCTCCTTATACACCTACACACCCCTGACAATCCGAGTTGGTTTATCTTCAGAGAGTGAGTGAGATTAATCATACTATCGAATTAACATGGTTTCCTTCTTGTACCAGGTGTTATAGTTCCATTCCTCTTTCTCGTTCCCCAACTCCCAGGCCCTTGATTATATTAAAGAAAAACCACTATAATACACAAGACACTGCAAAAAATGACATAACATTTTAGACTTTATTTCTATACCCTAAAAGTCCAAAATTAGAAAAAAGATTTCAGTGTTCTTGTTACGAATCTGTAACCATAAAAAACAGGCATTGATTGGATCCTAACATTTTTGACGCTTTGACAATTTTTGACGCTGGATGTGCCGTTTTATTAGCCTACACAGAGATGCTAGCATCGTAATCGTGGGCCAGATCGTGAGAGATGGCCCTGGGTTGGCCGGGGTGCGAGGGATATGCCTGTCAACCTCACCTTCGGCAACCAAAACGATCCACAGGCGGCGTGCGTTTTAGTCGATTCGAGTCTGACATAACCTCTCTCACCGGCTCCGGTGGAGAGGTATCCGTGGGGATTTTGCGCACGTAAAAAAAAAAGCTCGTAATCGTAATGTAAACGTATCGAGAGGATAGAACATTCACACACATACAGGTTCAGAGTAGACATGCGACCAATTGCAATACTCCGATCTCTCGTTACGTTCATGATACGATATATTACGATTACGATACGATAAATTATTTGAGTTTTTTTTTATACCACTTAAGTGGCAGACAAGCACACGGCCCACCTGATGGAAAGTGGTTACCGTGGCCTATGGGCGTGTGTAACACCAGAGAAGCTACACTCGCGCCGCCGACCCTGCAAGCACAGAGTCTCTGTGCTGTCAGTGCAGAGGACAAAGCCTTTAGTCATCCCACTGACAGCACAAATTCTCCAGTGAGCTCTGGCTACCCCACTCACCGCTGGGAACACAACACGAAGTTATTATAACCGCGGTATTCTGTAGGGCGGAGTACTTCCCCAGTCGGACTGCTCAATTGGGCGGAAATACCGCCGTGTCCTACCTCCTTAGAAATGATTATGATTTTTATAACAGGAATTTATTTCTGTATCAAGTTTTAGCCAGATCCGTATAGCAGTTTGAACGTCATTGAGTCTTTTTCACTTCTTCAGACTAAACACAGCACTCTCACAGTTTACATATCCTCGACATTCGGGCATGTGGTGACGAGTGGAGCCGCCTGTCACCCTAGCAGAAGCAGGCCGAGGCGACAGCGCAATACGCGCCTCCAAATTCCCGGAGGCTAGATATTCCCACACCCAAACTCTCTCGACCAGCCGACTAAGAGGAGGTGAGCCTCCGGCATCCAGCGTTTTAGTTGGTTCGAGTCCGACATAACCATCCCCGCTGACTCCGAGAGGGGGGAGAACTTGCGCACGTTAAAATAAAAGTACCTCTACATTCTTCATTCAGTCTGTTTAATGTCGCCCATGAAAGATACGACCAACGGCATTTGTTTGCATATAGGTACTCGTATTTCATTTTATAAATTGGCTAGCAATTCTTCTATATAAACATGTCACCGCTCCCTTATAAATTTACGCTACATTAATATTCATTCCTATTTGCATGCATGATATAGTTGAAATGCAGCTCGTGTACGCCTTCATGATTCTATGCTAGACCACCGCGCGCCGACCGCTTATAATGTCAATCAAATGAAACGCGCTGAAGCAATTTCATTAAACGAGTTGGCATTTGCGGTCGCAATGCTGAAAGTACACCCACGTAGAATTGTTCTAAAGAACCGTGTGTGTGTGTGTGTGTGTGTGTGTGTGTGTGTGTGTGTGTCTGTGTGTGTGGGTGAGTCTGACTTTGCAGACTTCTACTGAAAATTCATTATTCATTTTTAGACAAAAATATGTAATAAATTTTATTATTGTTCCCAATGCCTTGTTAATATTGTAAATGTTTTTAAGGGTAAGTTTTCGGTTCATTGAGTATCTGGCTACCTCAAGTTTGAAGTTTATTATTATCTAGGAGTGGTATTTTATTAAATGTTATCTTTCTCCTACTATCTTTTGTTTCTTTTTTTTATACCACTTAGGTGGCAGACAAGCGCACGGCCCACCTAAAGTGGTTACCGTGGCCTATGGACGTGTGTAACACCAGAGAAGCCACACTCGCGCTGCCGACCCTGTAATCACAGAGTTTATGTGCCGTCAGTGTAGAGGACAAAGCAGGACAAGCCTTTAGTCATCCCACTGACAGCACAAAAAACAAAAAACCGGTACAAGAAGGCTTTAACGATTTTAATTCGATAGTATAATTAATCTCATTCACTCTCTGTAGATAAACAAACTCGGATCGTCGGGGTTGTGTAGACGAACTCTACTTATATAGTTTTGTAACCAGTGAAAAGAGCCTATTCCCTACAGTTCACTAAATCAGTTTTGTTATTTTTGACTATAGGTTTCACAATAGCTTTACTCACGCAAATATGACTCACTCACGTAAAGGTTAAAAACTAAATACTCTTAGTTTATGAAAACACTTAAATTGAGGTAGACATGTACTCATTGTACGGAATACTTACCCATAGATATTTATAATATAAATAAGATGTAATTTTGTAGGAGGTAGGACACGGCGGTATTTCCGCCCAATTGAGCAGTCCGACTGGGGAAGTACCTCCGCCCTACAGAATACCGCGGTTATAATAACTTCGAGTTGTGTTCCCGGCGGTGAGTAGGGTAGCCAGAGCTCACTGGAGAGATTTTATACTAACAGTGGAAATACCAAAAGCTTGTCCTGCTTTGTCTTTTATACTGACAGCACAGAAACTCTTGTGCTTACAGGGTTGGCAGCGCGAGTGTGACTCCCTTAATGTTGCAGACGTCCATAGGCCACGGTAACCACTTTCCATCAGGTGGGTCGTTTGTTTGTTTGCCAACCAAGGGGTATAAAAAAAACTACCTCCATATACCTAATGTCTATAAGCTGTTTTTCTTTTGTATTTCCAATAAATATCCATAAATGACTTTGTTTTGATATAATTATGATATTCTTTCCGTGTTTATATCACCTTTCGCATCATGTGTATAAATTATTATGAAAATAAAAACATTTATGTAACAATAGTGAAGACTCTCCTCGTCATAATATTGTCATAGGCAGTACACGTGTATTATTAATACATATAATATACATACATACAATCACGCCTTTTACTAGAATGTAAGTAGGTATTGTTTTTTTAGACAAAGTGGCATACAACCACGGTTATCCTTGATATTTTCTTGTTTAGTACTTTTTAAACGCGTGATTTTTCGGCAGTCGGGTTCTAATTTTAAACTTATTGCCATCTCATTCAATGAGAAACTCTGAACTTCGTGGTGACGAATGACAAGTTTTATGAATTTTTACAAGTTATAAAACCTCATATGTATCGAACATATGAGATTTTATAACTTGTAACATCATATTACAGTACATTATTTCATCAAGCGATAGGTCTCTCCGCCACCGCGAGCTATGTCACACTCTTACGTAGTATATTACTTATTCTGTGTGTCATACTAGCAGCAGCGGAACGGCGCAACGCAAGCCACGCGAGCGGCCCAACAAACGAGGAGAATATGTTTTTTAACGCGCCGCTCCGTTGACGCACCGCGCCTCTACGCTTCAATGTCGCTATAGTGCGGTTTCACCATTCTTTCATCATCATGTCAGCCACACATAGTCCACTGCTGAACATGGGCCTCTCCCACAGACTTCCAGAATGACCGATCTAAAGCAGCCGCGTCTAGCGCTTCCCGGCGACCTTGATGAGGTCGTCCTTCCACCTGGCCGTTGGGCGTCCCGTCACTACGTTTGCCAGTAGTACACCTTTTTTTACTATCAAAAAATTACACAGTATATTATACAGCTATTATGTTGAAATTTACGTAAAAAATTAATTGGCATAGCTAAGTACATACAGGTGTATATACCTTGTGTAGTGTTTTTTATTAGTAAGAGCCTTAATGGAAAATAGAATACTATAAGTATAATGGATGTCAATTCCAGAGCAATCCTGACATTCAGCGGTGACACTGACAGGGGAATTTATCAGTACCTTGTCGCTAGAAAATCTGATAACAGCCTGTCGACTTACGTCACTCATCTAGCTCACGGCTCACTGTTTCAGAAAAGATAGTTGATTTTTTTCCTTTATGTGACGGTAAAAAAGGTATTGCGTTAAAGGATTACTAACTTTTTATGCCTATCTGTAATATTAGGTAAGGTAGGTAAGTAGAATATCCCAATATCTTGGTGAGATAATGGTAGCAAGTGCGATTGTCGTATTTGAGGTAGGTCGTAGGATTTTCCGCCCAAATGAGCAGTCTGACTGGGGAAGTACCTCCGCCCTATAGAATACCGCGGCCATAATAACCTCGTGTTGTGTTCCCGGCGTTAAATAGGGTAGCCAGAGCTCACTGGAGAGTTTTGGCACTGTCAGTGGGAAGACCAAAAGCTTGTCCTGCTTTATCTTTTATACTAACGGCACAGAAACTCACTGTGCTTACAGGGTTGGCAGCGCGAGTGTGACTCCCTTGGTTTTGCACACATCCATAGGCCACGGTAACCACTTTCCATCAGGTGGGCCATGTGTTTGTCTGCCAACTAAGTGGCATAAAAAAAGGTTCGATTACCAGGAAGGGTAAATCAGTTAAATCAAAAGGATGAGAAGGAGTAAGCGGTCAACGAACTCCGAGATGAAAGCTTAGGATGCAGCCTGGAATAATGCTCAGATTAGGATGATAGGTATCATAATTGTCATTATGTTGATATAGTATGATGATGAAATAATATTACTCGATACTTCGCCCTCGTAGAATTCTGATCACGTATCTGTTGCAAGTGTTCTTTTTAAAACTATACATTATATGCCCCTAATTTAATAAATTTCAATTAATGTTTGAGAATCTACCGGATTTTTTTTCAATTTATTATTACTACTCCACTATCTTAGATAGTAACGTGATGATATACAGCCTATGTTACTTACAAATAATGTGTTTTCCTATTGGTAATTTTTTTTTTAATCGGTGCAGTAAGTTCGGTTGCATATTCCATACAAACAAACAACCAAATCTTTGCTTATTATAATCTTAGTATAGATAACATAACATAAACTCACGCCTATATCCACGAAGGGGTAGGCAGAGATGCTAGTACCCACATTTCGCCAGTTTAAGTTTAGGTACCAATGTAATAAGGTGGCGAGCCTATTGCCATTAACCGGGCACTTATAAACCTGCGATAAATACACACATAACTTCGAAAAGCATCGAAAAGTCATTGGTGTGTGCCATGGTAAAACCTGGGATCGAAACCGAGACCTCGTCTAAGCAGTCCATTACCCATACCACTAGGCTACCGCGGTTATTATAGATAGATTATAACAGACAATAAAACAACTGTATACTGTATAAACTACTGAGTTCGTGTTCATGACATACTCGTATTCAATTAAGATACAATAGAAGTAAAATGCCAGAGAAATTCTTGGATGGCGAATGCTTGGTTTTACCGGCGCCATAAAACATAATGGTTCTTGTGTTAATGAAATTAAATACTGTTCTTAATTTCACGCATTTCGAAGAGGAACTTAAGCATTCTCCAAAGGGTAAGCAGAGATGTATCGACATCCATATTTCTTCATCAATGTTTTTCGATTAACGGAACTATGACCAAAGGAGGAGGGTTGTCCATGGGTAGGAATACCTAGCCAAAGCGAGAGGTAATCCCTTCTCCAAAAAAAGAACATATATATAATTTTCATCCCCTTTGCGGAGAGTATGGGCGAGCTCACACAGTATCGTGGGCGTATTGTGCGATAGGTGGGACAGTCCGATGCTGGGGCACTGGGTACGATTACACGCAATGTAGACTTGTGGAGGTCTCAAACTATCAAAAATATGTGATACCTATTAATAATATTATATTGTTACTAACACTAGTATTAAGATTATTGTTACTAACACGCTATGGACCCTGGTCCGATAAAATGATTTTTATTTTATTTTATTTATCAATCAAATCAACTAGCCTTTCGCAGTCCATTGCTGGACTAGGCCTCTCCCAATGTTGGGAGGCATTGGTCTACTGTTTCCACGCTGGCCAGACGGGTCGGTACAGGGTTTCATTTCGAGTTTTCCTTCTCTCGCAGTGATATGGTTTGCGTATGTTTCCATTTGTCGCCTCTTACGACACCCTTCAGATGAGATGGGGTGGTGTTACTTGTATTCTTTCTCCGTCACCACACTGATGATTTTATTCATATACTTACTTACTGTAGAGATTTTTACAAAATTATACATCTAGTAAGTATGCGTTCTGTTTTCGTTAATTAATTTGGCGCAATAAAGGTGTACAGACCATCATTTGGCTTCCTCACTCTGTAGGATTTGAAGTCATAGAAGTTTGATCTATAATGAAACTTTCTAAAGTTTGAAGCGATAAAGTAATTAAATTGTCCCTCCAATAAAATAATGACACAGACAATATGATATTTGACAAGTTTGTCCGATTCTTCCCAATACTGCTTAATATGTTAGTAATAAGAAATTGCATAACCAAACTGCAACTATAACTTTTCATTATTTTTAATTCCCAAAGTAAGTCAAAATATAAACAATCATATTCAGTCCCTAATTATAACTTTTTAGATTCCTCGTTAAATTACAAATTACTTTTATTACTAACTATACATATGTAAACACAACGTAGACCGAGATAAATACGAAATTCTCACTTGCATTACTCGCGACTAGCATGTGACGTCACTAGCAAGTACGATTTTGTATGGAGCGTTTTCGGGTGGCGCGAGAAATTGAATTGTCAAACTCAAACATCTATTAAACTATTTTTGTGGTAAGAATATTTCATATTTTATTTTTTCGAAGCCTAAAGTTGCAGTCTCTCTCTTTTTCTCTATTTCATTTTTGTATATATTGTATAGTTAGCATTATTAATTAAAGTAGTAGTAATTGTATATATTTTTTCGGTATATTATAATCTTTTAGCAGTTCATTATATTATTATTATTATAGTTACATAGTGGTAATTTTTCGATAGTTAAAAAATGACAATTAGCTTATTCATGTTTGTATTGAAAGAAGACACACTTTTCATGTTATTGTACATAGCACATGAACTAAGCGGTTCGGCGACTCTTTTCTTTGCCGCAGTCCATAGTCCTGAAATTCTTTGCCGGTACACGTGTATCCTTATTCCTACACATCTGTCGAGAGCATCAATGTAACAACCTTCATTCTGGGGACAGTACCAGTATTGGCGGCTTCTATTTTTTGCACTGCACTAACCATCAACAGGGGTGTAGTCAATTGCCGACCCAATTATGAAAAAAAACAATATCGCTATCACGCGAGGAACATTATCAATTGGTGATAGTCTGGAGGAATACTCCGACGCAATATTTATCTTTTATTTCGTTAAACTTGGTGGCTTCTATTTTTTGGTCTGTACTCTATGCTTGCCATTAGGTGCTGTGTAATCAAATGATAACCCAATTAAGAAAACAAGTGTCGCCATCACACGCGGAACATTTTCAGAACATTAGTAATCGGTGATAGTCTGGAGGAATTTTGCGACGCAATATTCCCTGCCGCGTGGTTCCCGGCAGAGTAGAATTTGGGCCACCCCATCACATCACATGCGGTGTCGTTCAAGGCGACTAAGGGATAGGGCTGTTTAACACCAGACAGATATATACAGCCCAGACTCAGCTTTAGATGCATTGTTCGAGTCAACAATAGTGCCCGGAAGACGGCAATAGGCTCACCCCCTATTACGTGGGACCGAATTCAATGATTGGTGAAATGTGGGTGTTAATTCACCCCTGCCTAACCCTCCGGGGACAAAGGCGTCATTATATGTAGGTATGTATGTATATTTATTTTTTATTTTGTTTTATTTTAAACACTAACTGGCGGTCACTATTTTTTGGTCTGTACTCTAAGTCTGTAATCAGGGGGTGTAACTAAATGATGACCCAATAAGGAAAAAAAAGTATCGCCATCACACTTGGAACATTTTCGGAATATTACTATCGGTGATAGTTTGGAGAAATTCTGAGATGCAAAATTTATCTATTATTTCCTTATTTTATTTTAAATAGGTACTTATGTTTGTATGTAATACTATATACTTTTTTTGTTTGTTTGTTTGTTTTTTTTTTTGTTTGATTGTTTGTATTCAATACGTATGTAAATATAGTCGGCGGTCGCTATTTTTTGGTCTTTTTTTTTTTCGTGCGCAAAATCCCCACGGATACCTCCCCACCGGAGCCGGTGGGAGAGGTTATGTCGGACTCGAACCGACTAAAACGCACGCCGCTGTGGGTCGTTTTGGTTGCCGAAGGTGAGGTTGCCAGGCATATCCCTCGCACCCCGGCCGACCCAGGGCCATCTCGAAAACGGGGAGGCGCGCCAGTCGCGCCGCCGCAGCGGTCTGCTTCTGCCAGGGTGACAGGCGCCTCCACCTGTCACCCCCAGGATCGCTATTTTTTGGTCTGTACTCTAAGCATACAATCAGGTGGGGTGTAATCAAATGATGACCCAATTAGGGAAAAACAGTGTCGCCATCACGCGCAGAACATTTTTGGAACATTACCAATTGGTGATAGTCTGGAGGAATTCTGCGACGCAATATTTATCTTTTATTTCGTTATTTTATTTCAAACATTTTAATTGGCGGCCACTATTTTTTGGTCTGTTCTCGGCGGGGTTTAGTCAAATGACGATCTAATTATAAAAAAAGTACTGCCATTCCACGTGGAACATTTTGGGAATGTTACTAATCGGTGATAATCTGGCGAAATTCTACTACGCCTAAGTGAATATTTATCTTTTATTTCATTATATTAATCTAAACACTTAAGTTTAATCAATCATTATTTTAGAATCAAAAAGGGTTTAAGTAATACTGTCCTCCAAAAGCTCCATTTAACGTAACACGGGTTCGTTTTTCACACACTTGTCACAAGTGAACATCCCACGCACCGTTCTGATGGAAATCAGACCCTCTCTAGTGTGATTACATCAGCATCTAATACAGGCTGAGCTTCAGGGATAAACTCTTTGATAAAGGAAAGTCAATATGTGTGAAACTAAATGGATAATGACTGAGATTAAATGTTGGACGAAAATAGAATTTAAAAAATCGAGAAAATAAACCATTACTTTCACGGGTTTTTTTTTTAATATGTTCTATGATATCATGCGTTACTTTAGGATTTCATTATGGTTATATTTACATCATTCATTCATTTATTAACGTAACTGTGACTCATTTTGGTTGAGAAAAAGACAAGTAACAATTAGTAACAATTTTGGTTTAAGTCTATGTTAGTGTGTCGTACATGTTTTCTTAATATTAAGTATATATTATTATAAATTAATTTAAATTTTAAAACTCAAGTCCAAATAAATACGTTATTTGATTATAGTCCAAAATTAAGTTACAATTGAAATTAATTTTGTTATAAAATTGACTTAATATACTTACTATACATAAATCATCATCATCATAGGAGGTAGGACACGGCGGTATTTCCGCCCAATTTAGCAGTCCGACTGGGGAAGTACCTCCGCCCTACAGAATACCGCGGTTATAATAACTTCGTGTTGTGTTCCCAGCGGTGAGTAGAGTAGCCAGAGCGCACTGGAGAATTTGTGCTGTCGTGGGAAGACTAAAGGCTTGTCCTGCTTTGTCCTCTACACTAACGGTACAGAAACTCTGTGCTTACAGGGTCGGCAGCGCGAGTGTGGCTTCTCTGGTGTTACACACGTCCATAGGCCACGGTAACCACTTTCCATCAGGTGGGTCGTGCGCTTGCCTGTCACCTAAGAGGTACAAAAAAAAATTACAATAAAAATAACAGATACTAAATTAAAATTATATTAAAATTCTAAATAGTATCATTACTAGCATTAAAATCAATGGTAAATTTAATATATAAGTAATAAAAAATTAAAATTGTCGCTACTTCAACATTCCAGCAGAAAATTGTAAAGTAAAAAAATATTGTAAAGTCTTCTTCTCAACTTTATCAAAGTCTTTCTTTTGTTTGTTTTTGGGGTTTATATTTTACGTCCCCGTGAAGTGCAAAAAGACAAAAGTAAATCTGGGCTATTATTTTCTCTACTCCGAAGTGAGCCCGCTGAAATAACCTTTAAGCTTTCTGAAGCTTTCCAATTTGCAACACAAAATTTTCTTATTCTTCATTATATAGATCTACAATTGAAAAATACCAAATTAATGAATCAATTTAGTGTTTTTCAATAAACAGACTTTTTAATATTATTGTCAATTTCATTCATAGACATTTTAAACTGGGCAGCAAAATATAGGTACATAAAAGAAAGTCATGTTAGTTAGACTATTTATAACTCAAGAACAGCTGTACCAATTTGGCTGAAAATTTGAGGGGGATATAGTTTAGAACCAGGAGACGGACATAGGATACTTTTATTCTCGTTCGACCTTCATGCCAAATTTTAAATTTAGTCAGAAATCAAAAGCAAGTAGAAATCAGTTTTTTTAAGTCACTCGAAAAAAACTTTCTCCACAGTGAATATACGAAAATAGGTTTAACGCATAAATTAGAGTTACAAAAATGAACTTAATCTATCTTAATGTATTCCGAATGTAAAGCGGACAAAGCGCAGGCAAAAGCTATTTTTAATAAGTGGACATATTGATTGGTGGCGCGATTGGCCACGTGAGCTAGTGGACTGTATTATGCGGGGATGAAGTTAACTGTTCCATTGACGCTTTACACACAAACAAGACAGGTGATCGGGTTGCCGCGGATGTGATCTAGGCAATGAATGCAACCCGAGAAATTGGGAGAGGATGCACTAACCTTCACGACACCACGTGTTTTCATCGCAGCCGGTGCACGGATCTTCTCTTCCTTGCTCAGGAGCTGCCGCCCACATCACTAAATCACTTGAGGGACACACGAGAGGCACAATCCGATCGGTAAGGGTCTATGAAGCGGTTAAAATGCAACAAATATTATTCATTTCTGAGAGACGCGCGCGCGGTCCGCCTTTACGCTGGCTAGTTCATAGCGGGACTGAATAAGCGTCTATTGTGTCAATTGGCGGGCGAAAACTATTGCTAGTACTATACTATAGGTAGTGCGGGAGGGGAGATGGGTATAGGAGGAGTGTGTTTCCGCGTCAGAAAATACAGATTCTACATCGGCGCAACCATTCCCCCCGGCTTGAAGGGTTACCTTTGAAACGAAAAATGCGGAACAAATCTAAAGTCTAATCTAAATCTAGGTTTGGGAAATAACAACTAAAATATAAACCTAGATTTGAACTCGTGCCTACTGCTGGTTAGGCAGAGGGCAGAGGCGAACAACCGGGCGCAGATACGATCCGGTTGCAGTTTTAACCCGTACAACACGAGTTATCCCGCGGGAATCGGGAAAAACTTCCTCTACTACTCCTAGAGGCCAATGTAAAGGAGGTGCATTCCCAGTCATAAGGACTACCACCGTACCTACAGTAATTGGGTTAGATGGAGTATTCCATTTTTGACGCGACTGCAGCGTGTGCAAACAATCGGTTCTCCAACGATTCCAAAACGATTGGACTAATCCATCTAAAAGAGCGTGACGAGTTAGAAGGTGCATTCTATCGTCATCAACATCTACTGCGGGCAAATATTTTAGCGTACTTAAATCACCGGTCAACTATATGACCGCGCGTAGATAAAATTCTCAAAAATCGGCCTACATAAACAACACAACGCAACAGTCTCGACCAAGACGAGACACGATTAGCCAACAACAAAATAAGGGTCTCTTCACGTGGGACCGATACAACAAGCGAGTGCTTCTTCTCCTCGGGTGGTTCGGAAACCGTAGTGGGATTGAATTGACTAACTGGCCACTTATCTAACGCGGCATGAATCCAGGACGGTCCACTAAACCATAACGGGTGATCTAAAATTTGCGAAGGAAGCAATCCACGAGAGAGACAATCGGCTGGGTTGTCGGTGCCAGCAACGTGAAAGAGATTTTGTGGCGCTAATTCAGATTGAATATTTGCCACTCTATTAGCGACGAATGTGTCCCAACGATGGGGCGAAGAGTGGGCCCAACACAAAGCGACTGTTGAGTCCGAAAAAGCTAAAATTCTACTAATATTAATGCGAAAATTTACAATTATGTCAAATAAATTACCTTAAAGATTTTGACCACAATACAAAATGTCATTAAGCGACACGGAAGTGCTAGTCTTAGCACTGCCATCCAAAACTACGCGGAGTTTAGTAGTAAGCTTATCTTCTCTAATAACTCCGTGGTGCGGGATAATGTACGAAGGCTGGGTCCCGCCAGTGTCCGCAGGCGCAGGTGAGATGCAACCTTTATCTAAATATTCGTTAACAACCTCATCACAGGCCCGCTTCAACTTTGGAGACGCCTGCATCTTTCGTTCTAAACAAAGAAAGCGTTTTTCAGCGGATACACGGGAGTCACCGAGCGAAAAAATATCTCCCTTGAAAGGGAGCGCGACAACATAACGACCCTGCTCATCACGAGTAGTCGTGCGACAACAAATCTCCTCAGCCATCTTGTCATCAGGGCTTAGGATAGGTGGGACATTGACCTCTTCAATTTCCCAAAACTTGCGGATGGTAGACTCCAGTGGCGGCTCGACGGTGCAACAGAACGAAGCAGTCGAGTGACTAAAACTATCTATAGAAGCGGGTGCGGAACCAATTATAACAAAGCCAAGAACTGTTTCCAGTGCGTGCGGAGCGGGGTACGTCGGTCCCCCTTGAATCTTACGTGATAACTGGAGGTGCGGGAGAATCGAAGCGCCGATCAATATATCGACGACTCCAGGATCAGCGTAAGTCTCATCTGCTAAAGGCAAGTCTTTAAATTTCGTTAATAAAGACGTGTCAACCGGGACGGTAGGCAACTGTTCAGTTATTTTATCTATAACGAGCGAATCCATGTCAAACCAAATATTATTATTAAAACGAGATCTAAACCTTGTTTTAACGGTGCCCTGAACAACTGAACGTAAGCCTCCAAAACCCTTCACCACTGAGCGGGCTGAACGCTTATTAACATTGAAACCAAGACGTTGACAACAATCTTGAGTAATAAAATTACTTTGCGAAGCGCCATCTAACAGCGCTCGAACAATGCGCGGCTTACCTAATGCATCAACAATAACAACGCGAGCGGTCGCAAGACACACAGTAGTGAGTGCAGCACTAGCGGAGAACGAACACAAGGTGACGTCATTCGCAGCGGTCTCCGGGCCGGCCGGAGCGCGCGCGAGCGCGGGCGGCGGCCGTGGCGCAGGCCGCCGTGTGCCACCGCTCGACGAACCAACTGTGCTCACATTGGATGCGGCATTACTATTTTCAAAATGAAGTAAAGTGTGGTGTCTCGCTTGACATTTGCGACAACTATTTCTACTATTACATAAAACAACGCGGTGTTTAGTACCGAGACAATTAAAACAAAAATTATTAGCGCGAACAAATTTATAACGATCACTAGGCGACAATTTTAGGAAACCAGGACACTTGTACAGTTGCGAATGATGAGTATTACACAAAGAGCAAACAGGTGATTGTACATGTGCTGGTGCGGTATTAACATAAGTATGAGTTGATCTCAGTGACCTCGATGAGGCCTCTATTTTGCGTTCAGAACTAACAACCTTCTTCGCGCCTTCATGTTTCGATGAAGAGCGTTGCAATATTTTTATATGCTCGCGAACAAAACTTTCTAAGTCTTCGAACTTAGGAATTTTATTGCCGCGATGATCCGACTCAAATAAACGAATGGTTTCGGAATCTAATTTCTTTAAACCCATATACAAAAATAAGAAGTCGCAGAGGTCATCGATCTTTAGGTTCTTTACGGCGCGAACAGATGATGCGAAAGTATCAAGAAATTTCTCTAAGTTTTGATCGTTACATGCCGTAATGGCTTTCAAATCAAACATCTGATCCAAATATGCGTTAGCTACCGATCTTTTATCCTCATACTTAGCTTTCAAAGTATTTAAAATTAAATTATAATTTTCGGCACTAAACGTAATTCCAGCGCAAACGGTTATAGCTTTACCAGTCAATTTTTCAACGAGATAATGCAATTTTTCGTGATCTGTCAACGAATCGTTCTTATCTATTGTATTCTCAAAACTATCTATAAACAAACACCAATTGCGAATGTTACCATCAAATTCGGGTATTTGAATTGGTGGCAACTTAGGTCGGTCGCGAGTGGGATTGGGTCGGTCAGACGGTTTCTCCAAACTCCTAGCGACGCGTTTGATACGACAATACAAATCGTCAAACGACGACAAGGCCTGATAACTCACTGAGTAATCGGGATTTAAATTTAACTCTAAAACGTTGATGTCATGTAATACAGACTCGAAATCCGGGCGCAAACTATCCAAGTTTTCTATAGAACACAAGAACGAATCTCTAATAGCCAAATCAGAGGTTTTAAGTGCATTATCACAAATCGATTGTACGCGAGAGTAAATCATTTCTTTTTTAGCGTATAAAAGTTTCAATTGAACTTTACCGGTCCTATCAACCTTTGGGGACATGTTTACAATTAAATCTCAAACTAAAGTGCGGTAAACAACAAATATGAAATGACTTAATCTTAGCGGTACAGAGCAGCGACGCGGCGCGAGCGATACTCCGCAGGTAGGTAGGTACTTACAACTGTGAATGCACGCTTGAACAAAACGCGCCTAGCAACAGCCAGATCGTACTTACGCGAGCCAGACCGCTGTCTAGGTTCAACTATTATTTCAGAGATTAAGTATTGCGTAATATTTATTCAAATTAAAATACTTTCGTATGAATTTGAATGAAATGCGGGCGAGGTAGGTACAACCACGTATCTACCCACGTAGGTATTAGGTAAATACGATTCGAGCTGCGGCGAACGAACAACTTAATTGAAAAAAATAAAACAAAAGCCAAATGCGTTAGGTATTACACTGTGCCTATGCACTAGGGTGTCTAGTATACCTAAGATCTAAGCCTAAATGCCTAGATGCGGGGTTTTCTACTAAAATAACTAGGTATTTAGGCGCGGTGCGTTTATTCCCAATAGAATAATAACAAAATTGCGAACTACGACTAAGTGTTGATACAATACCTAACCTATGTATGTACTAGGTAGGTACGATGCGAGCCAGCGGCGAACGGACAACAAAATTCTAAGCCTAAATGTCTAGATGCGGGGTTTTCTACTAAAATAACCAGGCATTTAGGTGCGGTGCGCTTATTCCCAATAGAATAATAACAAACTACGAACTACAGCTAAGAATCCGGCTCGAAGGACCAAAGAATGGTGGCGCGATTGGCCACGTGAGCTAGTGGACTGTATTATGCGGGGATGAAGTTAACTGTTCCATTGACGCTTTACACACAAACAAGACAGGTGATCGGGTTGCCGCGGATGTGATCTAGGCAATGAATGCAACCCGAGAAATTGGGAGAGGATGCACTAACTTTCACGACACCACGTGTTTTCATCGCAGCCGGTGCACGGATCTTCTCTTCCTTGCTCAGGAGCTGCCGCCCACATCACTAAATCACTTGAGGGACACACGAGAGGCACAATCCGATCGGTAAGGGTCTATGAAGCGGTTAAAATGCAACAAATATTATTCATTTCTGAGAGACGCGCGCGCGGTCCGCCTTTACGCTGGCTAGTTCATAGCGGGACTGAATAAGCGTCTATTGTGTCAATTGGCGGGCGAAAACTATTGCTAGTACTATACTATAGGTAGTGCGGGAGGGGAGATGGGTATAGGAGGAGTGTGTTTCCGCGTCAGAAAATACAGATTCTACATCGGCGCAACCATTGATCATAATATGTATATTTTAATACTTTAGATCTCTTATTAAAACTGAAGGAATCAGTGTAGTCATTCTCAATTAATGGCGTGACTAAGGGAAATAAGGATTCACTTCCATTTAGATAGATAGAGACACCTCGCTCACGGTCTCGGTCGTTGTCAAGCCGCCCTCTCTGTCGTCGAGAATGCGACCTAATACTACAGACACGAGATAATGTCGCCCAAAATGTGAAATATTATCTTACAAAATCATCTTATCAAGTTAATTAAGTGTGTGAATACCGCCATATTACCTACCTACAATGGCAAATTAACTTCTAATATGAACACATAAGATTTTGGTTACAATAATGTTAACAGGAATTAACGCGATCATGGTATCAGGTACATACATACCTTTTTATATACAAATTTTATATACAATTTATATACAAATTCCCGTTAACAATTTTGCATATTATGGAACGCGATAGTTTAAACGTTATAATTTCTGTTACAAATTGTCAATTAAGAGATAATCGATTAACTCGTGTACTTAAATAAGCATGAGAGGGTTAGGTTGAAGCGGTTAGGTGTGGTCGCTCAGCGACCTCCGCCCTTCACGAGCGTAGGCCTGGGGGTGAATGGAGCCGAATGTCACATTAGCAGAAGCAGGGCGCGAAGGTGGCGCAATGCACGCTCCCATTCCGGGACAAGATGGGGACACCGTGATTCCCACACATCATGGGGTCAACTTGCAATTTAAGATGTTACAGGACAGTCGGGGTGCGAGGGAAATTCTTCCGTGGTTCCCGGCAGTGTAGAATTTGGATCACCCCATCTCTTCCCATACGGTGTCATACAAAGCGACTAAGGAATAGGGCTGTTTAACATCAGACAGATATATACAGCCCAGACTCAGCGTCAGATGCATGACTTGAGTCAACAATAGTGCCCGAAAGACGGCAAAAGGATCACCCCCGATTACGTGGGACCGAATTTAATGATTGGTGAAATGTAGGTGTTAATTCACCTCTGCCTAACCCTCTGGGGATAAAGGCGTGATTATATGTATGTTAGCTTACACCCCGGCATTTGAGGTCCTAGACGGTGTGCGGTGTCAGGTGGTTCAAGTCCGACATTGCTACCTGCCGACAATGGGTATCCGTGCAGATTTCCGCACGAAAAGAAAGGGTCTAGTTAGGCGAAGGAAGTGTCCCTGTTCCGTGAAATTTTATCTTGGCTATGAAATATATATATATATATATATGTATGTGTGTAGGAACGAGGTGATATGTTCCTCCAACACATAGGGAGTATCCTCCGACCAGGTAAGGTGATCACCTGACGGGCCGCGGCCCAACGATTGACGTTGGGACTATTTACATGTATTGTTCCAGCGCGAAAACTTCACTTGCGAGATGTAGGATTCGTAGTTACGTAATAGTTCTGCTTGCTGTCGTTAGATGGCGCTGGGCACATACGCACGGCATCGCCACATACGTAATTCATGTTTTTATTAACTACCACAGGCACCAGTGATCCACAACCCAATGTGTATACAGTAATCCTTTTGTGTCATATTTTGCTTTTATTGGTCTGTGGTGAGAAATAAACAATTTTTATTTTTCAAATATATCTTGTCTTGGCTATATATTTGAGTCTTGACTTTCAGAGGTTATTTACACGAATGGCTAACTGCAAATAAGATGTTGTGTTCGTATAACAAGCCGTAGTGCCTTATTAAATCTTTTGTCTTTTTCAGCCTTGACTCTTGTCAAATAATACAACAGAGGTCCCAACATATTTTTTGTGACCTTATTTTGATTTTTTGTTGATAAGAGGGTTAGTTAGATTGTATACGAAATAATTAAAAAGAAAGTTTTCCACATGAAATTATGTATTCATCTTTTTTTGCGCAGAAAATCTCACGTACTTACACCCTAGCGAGCTATCGAATCGATTTTTGATTTCGAATTCGATTCTACTAAAGCAAAGTCATACCACACAGATACTGCAAAAATGGCATTTAATTATAGTTTTTATTGCTATAACCTTAAAGTCCAAAGTCAAATGAAAAGAGTTTCAGTACTTTTTCATTCGCTTTCCAAAAAGTCTTTTAGTTTTTTTTAACTTTAACCAGTTTTAAAGTCTTTTAATTAAATGATTTTCTAGCAATGTCAGTGGTTTTACTTTTGCAGAATCGAGACCCAGGAGTGGTTATGTCGGAGTTGAACCGACTAAAACCACACACAAGCTTTTATTCAAAATCAGGATCGAAGAATTATCAATTTGACAAGTAGCTTTTTTTTATACAACTTAGGTGGCAGACAAGCACACGGCCCACCTGATGGAAAGTGGTTACCGTGACCTATGAACGTGTGCAACACCAGTGGAGTCATATCCGCGCTGCCGATCCTGTAAGAACAGAGATTTTCTGTGCCTTCAGTGCAGAATACAAAATCAGGACAAGCCTTTGGTCTGCCCACTGACAGCACAGAAACTCTCCAGTGAGCTCAGGCTATCCTACTCACCGCCGGGAACACAACACGAGGTTATTATAGCCGTGGTATTCTGTAGGGAGAGGTACTTCCCCATATATTCACATAGCATAAATGAATCAGGAAGAAGCACAAACAGACAGATCTACTATCACATTAAATCATCACTATGAATCACTTAATAGAATGAGATATTTATAT
This sequence comes from Eilema griseolum, assembly GCA_963662185.1. NCBI lineage: Eukaryota > Metazoa > Arthropoda > Insecta > Lepidoptera > Erebidae > Eilema > Eilema griseolum. The sequence continues at coordinate 8,472,313 of OY759230.1, forward strand.
AATAGTACAAGACATCTAATTCTTCAACATAAATGACACAAACGCATTTTTATTAGGTACCTACTCGAAATGTTCTAGTCATTACGTGAATAACAAATACACTCGAGAGCAATGAATCCGGGTCACTTAAAGAATGTTAAAAATCTCGGAAACTAAAAATGATAGGTTAATGCAATAAATTGTATTTAATAGACAATGTAATACTCCTTAAATGAAAGTAAAAAAAATATGAGTCACCATACATTTTATTAACACAAAATTACATAAAGAAAAAAACTGCTGATCTCTCCTTAAAACAAAAATAGGAAACATGAAATTTTTGAACTTTATTACGATTTTCTTGAATTTTAATACTTCGTATTGCCTCCTCGTGCTTCCATTACTGCGTTTACGCGGTTTGGCATGCTGTACACCAAGTTCCTTATACGATTTTGGGGAATATTCTCCCATTCCTCTGTGAGAGCAATTTTGAGCTCACGAAGCGTGATTGGGGGAGGGTTTCGTTGTTTTACGCATCTGCCTAGCTCGTCCCAAGCATGCTCGATCGGGTTGATATCCGGGCTGCGCGCTGGCCACTCCATACGAGTAATGTTCATCTCTTGAAGGTAGTCATTCACAATCCTACCTGTATGAGGTCTGGCATTGTCATGCATAAATATAGCATCCTCACCTAAATTGACCATAAATGGACCAACGTGATCATTGAGGATTTCTTCCACATATCTTACGCTAGTTAAAGAGCCGTTTTCTATGATCACCAGCTCTGTGCGACTTTCAGAAGAAATTCCGGCCCACACAAGTACAGACCCACCACCGTAGGCTACTTTTTCTTCGATGCATGCTTGCTTGAATCTTTCCCCTGGTCTTCGATACACTCTGTGTCTTCCATCGTGCTTGTAGAGCATAAATTTTGATTCGTCGGAGAACATAACTTTTGACCAATCTTCAATACTCCAATTTACGTGGCTCTGGGCATAACTTAGTCTCGAAATACGATGCCCACGCTCCAGTTTAGGGCCGTTTGCAGGTCTAAGGGGTTTTAAGTTAGATTCAGCAAGCCGACGTCTTACTGTCCATGCACTTGGGTTACTTCCTCCGAGGCGTCGAAACTGATTGGTGAGTTCAGTTCCTGTGAGAAAGCGATTTCGAAGCATGGTGTTCACCAAGTATCGGTCTTCTCGTGCTGTGGTACACCTGGTTCTGCCCGTTCCTGGTCTGCGTAGGTTAGAACCAGTTTCTTCGTAACGTCGGAGAACTCTTTGTACTGTTGACAGCGACACACCGACAGTCCTGGCTGTATCGCGCTGACTCCGGCCGGTTTCCAGCATTGTAAGTATTCTGGTGCATTCTTCAGGCGTAAGCGACATAATTTCAGCTTGATTAATGAATATAGAGCACTATCAACATGGTTTATGTACCCACATAAATGACAGATTACAAACAAAAGCAACACCAAATGCTGTAATTTCGTAAATCCATCTTCGAAAGTGGCCCTTTTTCAAATTTGATTTTTTTATGATATAACTTTACAATAACTAAGAAGTTTTAATACCTTCATTTAAGGAGTATTACATTGTCTATTAAATACAATTTATTGCATTAACCTAGCATTTTTAGTTTCCGAGATTTTTAGGATTCTTTAAGTGACCCGGATTCATTGCTCTCGAGTGTATTATTACGAAGGTACTTATGTATAAAAAGCACTACTCACTAAATGGCGGCGCCCGCTGCTTTGCAAATTGAAAATGATATTGCTTTTGCGGTAAAATTACAAAATATGGCTTGAAAACGTGTTTATGAATCTATTGGGTGGCATTAGGATTTACATAGTATAGGTACAGTCAGTTACAGAAGCTGTTGAACTTCTACAAATTTAAAAAACAAAAATCCAAAAGTTATTTATTGATGAAGTTTTTTTTTAATCTCAGAAGACAAGGTTTATGTATATTATTATATACTATCTATATTTCACAAGAGACTAGCTGTTGCTTGTAGCTCCATCAGCGTGCAATTCTAATCATGGTCCAAGAATTCTGTCTCATATATAAGAATGTATTCCTTTGTTATGAAAGAGCATATGTGTCATGTGAAATTGTAACATATAATCTATTCTTGTGCTAAATAGTCATCCATTATATGTACTGTCACAATATAGATAATAGTACTGGTTCTACAGTTCTAAAGTAAGCAAAATAAGAAAGAAAAATATTTCCTAAAAGTTGGACTACTCAATGCTTAATTATGTGTGTATTTGGCTCCCCAGATTCAATCTTCCAATACAAGTACCTATAAATAGACACTGATTCGTAATAAAACCCACAGCCTTTTGTACTCATTCAAAAACCCCGAATCAATCAACCAATATTATATTCGTATCTTCAAAAGCATAGAAGCCTTATCATCCTTAATTAGAACTTTTCATAAGACCATTTGATATCAAAACTTGATGAAGTATAATTACAAAAGCAATTTCGTCTATTACTCTTTGAAAAATCGCAATAACATGTAACCAAACACTCATTTTACTAATTGTATTGTTAAAGGAAAATATTTAGAAGCATAATATTAACAAGGCTCTGTTTACCATCAGTTGATACTAACAGTAAAATCTATGTAAGCATTTTGAACTACGACGGAAAAGAGCCGACATTTTATTCCGCATAATTAAAATGAAATACATTACACGCATTCCCTATAAAATAAAACTTCCCACTCATATCTAGAGTGTGTCACAAGCAGTGTATTTTGAAACTGGTGGCTGTAAATTCTGTAATAAAAGAAACACGACTAACCATCAACATATAGTTTTCCAATAAAATGAAAAATATGTGCTCGCGTCCTACGGCCCGCCCGCCCCCAGTATCGATCTACCGCGTTATATAACCTCCCCCCGCGCACTCCGCGCCTCCGACGCCCGCCAACAAAAGATACCTTTCGCAGGCTATATCATTCATAAGTCAGGTTCCGCAGCCGGCGGTCCGTGCTGCTCCTTCCCGAACATATAATTCCTCACTGCGCATCAAGCTTCGCGCAAGTTGTCCAACACAGTCTCAGTTGTTTTTCAACCCCTCAAGTGAACAAACGTTTCTGAGACTCTGTGTTTTGTTGTATACAACCGCGATAAATGTTCTAAGGTAAGTGCTTTAACTCATATTAAATAATATTTTTTCAGTTTTCCACCTGTTCTTGTGTTGTAACAAAAATTTTTGCGCGATAGATGACCAATAAAGAAAAGCTTTGTTCGTTTATAGTTTATGGGTCATTAAAAGGGTGATTAATCAGGTCAGGTCAGGGAGATGCTGCTGGTAATTGTTTATTAAATCAGCTGTTGACTGACTTTACGTACTTTTGTACAATTATTGCTGTAATTTATCTGCACTAGGGTTTGTTTTTAATTGTGAAATATGAACCATTGCATACATTGGAGCTGTATTCGACGATTTTTTTTTCTCGAGGATATTAGGATTGTTTTTGATTATTTACAGGTTAAATATTAGCAAAGATGTCTCTATTCATATATTTCTTTAAGGTCTAGACTTTTTTACAGTACTATGTTGAAAAGTATAAAGTGCGTGCGTCTGGCAGAAAGTGGTCTCGATGCCTATAAGCACTCGGGCTTTTAAGGTGTCAGTTGCAGTTCCCCTCACCAGGACCTCTCGTGAGCCTCTCTACTAGCAGTAACACAATACTATGTGAATGTTAGGATAATTCTGATGTATCCTCCATCAAGAAAATATTATTGTTCAAGGATTTTATAATATCTTTGAGAAAATCACGTTCTGTTAACGTTTAATATCTTTGTTTTGGAATTCAGAATGCAATAACAAAGCCTCACTCAAATTACTTGCTTTTTTTTACGTGCGGAAATTACCACTAATACCCCCCCCCCCCCCCTATCATAGCTGGTGGGAGAAGTTGTATCGGACTCGAACCGACTAAAACGCACGACGCCTGTGGGTCGTTTTGTTTGCCGAAGGTGGGGTTGACAGGCATATGCCTCGCACCCCGGCCGACCCGAAAGGTTAATGCTGTAATATTATATTTAACAGCTGTTGGTCTCACTAAAAGTATATAATAAGCTAAATCTAGAGGATGAGTAGGAGTGAGCGTACCCTGAGCTAAAAATTACAAGGTTTTCATGTTACTGGGACCACAAAATAGATAATAGTAGCTGGGAATATGATGACAATGGCACTTGGCTTTACTCGGGTGCCGAGTTTTCCTGTTAGATTTTTTTTTTAAATACAATAGAACGCTGCACCTACATTTGTATTTTTTTTGTTTTAATAATTTGCATTGTAGGTCGGGCAAACCTTTATATCCAAAATCCGTCTATATTGCAGTTAGCAAAATAAAAAACATCTGAATTGAGAACCTCCTCTTTTCTAGAGCTCGGTTAAAAGTACACGCTGCTGTACCCGTAGAGTATGCTCCAGTTGAATGAAATTTTAAAGCATTTAGTATGCTAACTATTTAGTATGCTAACTATTTAGTATGCTAACTATTTAGTATGCTAACTATTCAAATCGTTTAAGATATAGAAAAAATCGGATCAGTTCAGGCGAGATTCGAACCCTCGATCTTTCCCTTACAGGCGGAACGTTCTGGCCACTAAGCTACAGAACCTTCGTCCGAAATCATCCAAATTCTTCTATACATATATCCGTCTTACCGATATTCGAATCTCGCCTGAACCCATTAAATTTTTTCTATACCTTAATCGCTATGCTCTAGTTATCAGCAAAAAAATAAAAAACCATAGGAATGTGAAATGAAGACGCTACACAATGGCTATTTGTATTTGTGTATTTGACAAACAATCAATTTTTGTATTTAGATTAAGTAGACTAAGTATGTTTGTAAATAGACCAAAAAAAAGAAATGCCCGCTGAGTTTCTTGCCGGAGTCTTCTCAGGTCGGGGCCGCGTTTCGAACCGGTGGTCCATTTACTAAACTGATATTCATGTTCCTTTTTTGTTGACGTTTTGTAAGTGCCGATATAATAGTGTATACAGAATAAATGATTTTTGACTTTGACTTTGACATATGTGGACAGTGTATCCGATATCCGATATCCGATATCCGATATCCGATATCCGATATCCGATATCCGATATCCGATATCCGATATCCGATATCCGATATCCGATATCCGATATCCGATATTCGATATCCCATATTCTATTATTCTGCCTGAGGTGCGGAGCAAGAATCATAGGCCTCTATCGCCTCGTATGCGAGAAGAAATATCCTCCTGTTACTTAAAGAGACGCACGTGGAGGTAGGTTAATATCTCATGCCTTTATAAGAGCCATCTTGAAAGTGGTGCGTAGACCTGCCCAAAGAGACGATGGCGTACTTTTGCTTTACCATAGGGCGGTAAGAGTAAGACACCCCCTGGACTTTACAGGAAGGTCGCCTTCTATTCAACAGGCAGTCGCAGTCAGCCAATTTATTTATAGGTTATATTTTTAAGCCGCGTGGTTCCCGGCAGAGTAGAATTTGGACCACCCCATCTCTTCCCATGCGGTGTCGTACAAAGCGACTAAGGTATAGGGCTGTTTAACATAAGGCCCATATACAGCCCAGACTCACACTCAGATACATGGCTTGAATCAAAAATAGTGCCCGGAATACGACAATAGGCTCACCCCCTATAACATGGGACCGAATTTGATGATCGGTGAAATGTGGGTGTTAATTCACCTCTGCCTTACCCTCCTATTTGTATGTATGTATATTTTTACTTCGATAGGTAGGTACAGTAGGGATCTATCGGGATATTACATTGTTGCTATATTTATTTTGATTACTGAGGGATATGATTTGATCAGCGAACTATACACCTTTGTTCAATGGAGAATAAAATTAAATTCATACTAGCAAACTATAATAGCAAAAATATTTTTTGGTAAAGTAAATCAGCTGTTATATTAACTTCGCACATGGATGAACACTAAAAGAAGATAACAGTACTGCCTCATTAATTATTTTCCTATTCAAAATAATTGATGTGAAGGAAAAATACTTTCTGCTTTTCTAAAAATAACCTGTCTTAGATTTTTTTTCTGCCTCCCTTTTGGTAAGTAATAGATGTATGCCGATGTCAAGTAAACGTCTTTACAATTTTTAATGGCGAGACGCCAAGGTCAAGTTTTTCAAGTTATGGTTCTTCAGTAAAGTTGTGGGGACTTTACTACAAGCTCCCTAGGGAGGGTTGGAACCAACACAAAAAGTCACAATTCACTGTAACTTGCCACTCACTTGTGTGCGTTGTCAAAGAAATTATATCTAAAAATCCACCATTTTTATACATAAAATCTCGAATTCACACCAATTTCGGAAAATAAAAATATACCGCCCTTCTTCAACTTGGCGCCAAAACTCTCCTGTCTTAGATTTCTTTTTCATTGAAATAACAAATTTACTTTTTTTAAACTAGTAACTTGTTACTGAAGATTGACAGCTACGATAGATTGACAGTACGGGCCAGTACGTAGTGAAATTAATCAACAAACGAAGTTAAGACTTAAAACTTGATAGTTGACTCTAATTGTTATTTGTAATTTCGAAAATTTCAGCAATTACTTCCATTTTCTATTTTCGCATTGTCCGATTTCAAAGATTCACTGTTATTGTTAGAAATATTGTAAGACCTAATGGCCGTGATTCATTTAAAAGTAATCAAACTTTTTGGTACTTCCTTTTTTCTTTTTTTTTACTTCCAAAGTAATGTAATGTATGCTGCCAGCATATATTACGGCTAAAATAAGCGTTAAACGTCGTCATGTAGTAGAAAACAACCATTTCTTGTGTATTCAGTGGTGTTCCACGGTTGTCTTTATCTGTACAATACCTACCCGGGCTCATGTATGTGAAAGCAATGAAAGCACAGAACACTGAGCTGTTTGCAAAGCTGCTTACAAAGAATTTCTTATATGACGCATGCGGCATGTACAAAGAAAACTGGGTGTTATTTGTATTGTAGTTACACAAACAGAAAGAAAAGCAGTTTTCTATATGAAGTCTAAAATGGTCCTACAATTTTATAGAATACATACATACATACATATAATCACGCCTTTATCCCTGGAGGGTTAGGCAGAGGTGATTTAACACCCATATTTCACCCAATAATTGTTTTCGGTCCCACGTAATAGGGAGTGAGCCTATTGCCGTAATCCAGGCACTATTGTTGACTCGAGCCGTGCATCTGAGGCTGAGTCTGAGCTGTAAATATCTGTCTGATGTTAAACAGCCCTATCCCTTAGTCGCCTTGTACGACACCGCATAGGAAAAGATGGGGTAGCCCTAATTCTACTCTGCCGGAAACCACGCGGCTTTTATAGAATATTCTGTATGTAACTCTGCAGGTTAAGATCCTGAGATGACTGCTCGATTTACAAATATTAAATTTGAGACTCGTAGTTATGTTAATGACCAGTGCTGGATTTTTTTTTATTTGCGATACCCTCGGATTCCGCCTCGTTCCCTAACGGAGTGGTTATGTCGGACCCAAACCGGCTAAAACCGCACGCTATCTTTGTATCTTCAGATATCGAGGACAGAAGAACTGAAACTAAAAACAGTTTCAGCTTTTCTGTTCTCCATATCTCACATAGTCCTTTTGCCTTGCGAATCCAGCTGATAATTTAAAACAGTAAAAATAACAATCTTGACGTTTTTAAATGTTCCTTTGTGATATTTTTTATTTGAATCGTATTTATTTATTAGTAACACTCATGATAAAATTCGTATACCCCCGTTCAGTAGAAATACACTACGAAAAAAATATAACACAGGCCCTATTTATTTAATAGTTCTGTAACTGCCGAGGAAGATATTATCGCAAGAGTTTGTGACGTCACCTTTTAATCATTTGTTTATGTCCGTTTGTGTTTATTGTATTGGTAGGATGACCTTAAGTCTATGTTATTTATCAGATGTAGGGTGCAAGATGTAGAAAATAATAATCATGGCATGTCATCATTGCTTTTACTGTTGCTACAGCACCGACCAAGGTAACACTATTTACAATAAACCGTAGAATAATATTTATTTTATCTCTACTCACAATTAAAACAGAAAAACAGAATCTAATCATTGGATCCGGCCCTCACCGTACGCAGTGCAAAGGTGTTCCGCAATATCCCCGCGTGTTCCGCAATATCCCCGCTAATATATAAGCAATGCAGCCATTTTTGAGGAGCACTTTTGCGAGTCAAAGCTGAATTCACCAGACTTGTCTTTCTCTTTGACAGCCTCTGTGGCGTGGCGGTAGTGAACGGGACTGCTACGCAGGAGGTGCGGGTTCGATCCCCGCTCAGTGCAAATATTTGTATGCATGAATATGAGTATTTGCATTGGTCTGGGTGTTTTTATGTATAATATGTATGTATTTACAAAATAAAAAGATGATTGCAGATAATGATTGAACATTTGTATTGTAATTAATTTAATTTGTACTTATTTGAAATAAAAATATTAAACCATAAATAAAAAGTATTTAAGTACGTTTATCCGTATTCCAGATTCCATAACACAAGCTAGTTAAACTATGCTTACCATGGGTCTAGAATGTTGTAGAATATTTAGATTATATTATATTATAATACCAACGCCCTAATTTGTTCACAAAATTTTTGCCATCGTTTCCCCAAGTAGGCAAATATACGAGGTGGCAAAGGAAAAATTCGGTAAGAGCACGTCAAAATCTATAAAATTACCAATTTTCAAAACTCCCGGAAAACTTTCCAAGTAAAAATACGAAATGACTGTACTAAAATAAATAAGAGTAATATTAATATTTCTCAACTCTAATTATAGTTCAAAGAAGAACCTTTGAGGATAATATAACTAACAAAGTAATATAATAATAAGTTATTTCAGAAATTACAATTTGCTATCTAATTTTGCAAGCTATATTGTTTAGATATCATGTATCAGTAGGTGAGAACTTTCACTTTTCGAGTGCTAAAGTAGTCACATCTCTGTAGCTCATACTGTTTTACCTTTTACGAGAACAGTGCTCGTAAAAGATAAAAGCAGACTAAGTCCTAAAAGTTGAAACTAGGTATATAAAAATGTTAAGTAGTCTTTTTTTATATGCTTAGTTTCATCCTTTAAATACAAAAACTTTTGTTCGTCTCGTCCAAAATAAAACGGCTCGTATACATAAACTACAGTGTCTTCTAAAATTTTCCAATTACGATCGAACTGCAATCAAAACAATGCAATAGTGATAAGGCCGCCCATTGTGCATTTAACTGTAACTTTAATTATGTCTGTATATCTTTTATAATATCGGTGCGCAAAAAAGAATTATCTATAAATCCAAAGAATGCGAAGTTCTTTTCTTCTCCAAGTCTAAGATCTAAAGCTCAATCTTATACGACTTTCTAGTTCAGTAACTGTAACAATATGTCGTTATCTGAATTTCTAAAGTTATTAGAATAATATCTAACTAGCTCCAAGTTTTTAATGCTGACTGTACCTATCACGAGACCAATCCTGCTGCGGTTTTCTCAAGCACCTACAATATGGGGTTCTTCAAGAGGGGCATCAGAAGGTTTCTTCATGGTCGGCAGCGCGAGTGTGACACCCCTGGTGTTGCATACGTCCATAGGCCACGGTAACCGCTTCCCATCAGGTGGGCCGTGTGCTTGTCTGCCAACTAAGTGGTATAAAAAAAAAATTGAATTAAATTTTAATGCATTTAGTATGCTAACTATTCAGCCAACTAAGTGGTATAAAAAAAAAATATTGAATTAAATTTTAATGCATTTAGTATGCTAACTATTCAATAGTTAGTTATTATAATAGTTACTATACTTAGTTGGCAGACAAGCACACGGCCCACCTGATGGGAAGCGGTTATGACGATTAAGATAAGAAAAAACTTGAACCAACTCAGGCGGGACTCGAACCCACTATCTTTCCCTTACAGGGGGAATGCTCTGACCACTAAACCACCGAACCATGCCTGAAATCATCCAAATCATCCTATATATATCCGTCTTACGGTGACGGTGGGAGACATCTACCGATATTCGTACGAACTATCGGAACCAATTAATGATATTACAATCATTAATAAACATTGATTTTTGATGACTCCACCGATGATTCGAGTCCGGCCTGAAATTAATCAATTTTTTTTTTCTTATTCGCTTTGCATAATAAATTAATGACGAATAGAAAAGAATTCGTGTTGAAACGAATTTGCTCATGAATGACAATTTTTTTACAGACCCTAGACCGGTTAATAAAATTGGTAGAAAATTCTACCATATAGTGGGCAGATACTGTTTCAAATTATTTCCTGAATAATAATACCCAACTGTGTTGAACTTTTTCAGCTTAAATTTATTTGTATCATAATAATCGGGATATTTACCAAGTGGCAATAGGCTCGCCACCTATTACATTGGGACCTAAACATAAACTGGCGAAATGTGGGTGCTAGCACCTCTACCTACCCCTTCGGAGGGATATAGGCGTGAGTTTATGTTATGTTATTTACCAAGTTGCATTGTTTCGAGTTTCCGATATTTCGGTGCTGTTGCAAGCACCACGATCACGGAGGAACTGGAGTAGTGGCAGTGAACAGAGAAAAAGTTTTTTCTAGGAGTAAATATATCGATCTACCCACTTTCGTGTTCTTTTACTACGCGTATCTGCACTACCACTGGTTTCACTCTCACTACAAACTCTTTTACTGAATCCACTGGCAATTTTGTTTTGGCTTGTTCCCGGTTGCTTTTGCAAAGACGGACCACTGGATGCCAGACGTTCGGCAGTTGAAATCAATCCTCACGATTGAATTTTTTATATACCTATATTAAATTTATTTGTTCCACCTGCGTGAAAGTTTGAGCTCATTCCGACAACCATTGGAAACCAATCCAGAGATAAAAAGTGTTATCTATGAGTTATTCAAAACTGTAAACTAACTCTGCACCAAATTACAGCCAGAACCATTCGGCTTTTAGTAATAAACATTCAAACATCATCGTCACTTTTCACAAAATAAATATTAGTATAAACTGACACGACAATTTTTATAATTTTTAAGCAGTTTTGGTTCCCGGTGGAAAAAAAAATTAAGTTTAAAACTAAAACCCGACTCAGTAGTCATAATATTTTTTAGTTATATTATTTAGGGGCAAGCAATAGGTAAAATTTATAAATATTTGAAATGTGCTAATTAAGTCCTTTCAGTTTATACCAAACACTACATATTTATCTCAAATTTTTTTTTTTTACACACTACTTTATGACCGCTAGAGGGCGCCACAATAGATTCAGTGACACATTATATAGCCTATAACCAGCGGACGACTAAGGCGCATCCAACGATACCTCATTTGTCCAGAACTGATAAGTCGTTGAGGAGTTATGAGAAAATAGACGAACCTACATACAAACATAGCCTGTCATAATCATAACCCTCCTTTTGATTCGCCGTAGTCGGGTAATAAAATAGAGACACCCCATCTCTTCTTGTGGGTTTCGTAGGAGGCATCTAAGGAATAGGGCTGATTTCCATCCGACAGTAAGCCCATGACTAAGTGCCCGTTGACGGCAAAAGACTCGCATCCTATAACGTGGGACCGAAAATCATAATTATTAGTATACCTCTGCCTACCCCTTCGCGGATTTGCAGTTTCATTTAAGACCCCTTCGACATTTGGTGTCTCGTAGTATTGATCGTATTAAGACTGGAATTTTATTCACATCTCTTAAAGTTTAATTGTGATCGCTTTAATTAAATTCCTTCCCACACCTCACAATGCCAGAGGTACCACGCATCCTGTCCTAGGAATCCCTCTTGAAATATTTGTAATACTTAACATGTAAATAAAACTGGTTTACGTTATGCGTAAAAAATATTAAAAAACCGAATTTCTTTCTGATTTCTTTTGAATATTTTGAGACGGTCTCTGTGTCGTAGCGGTAGATCTTTCAACTTCAACACAGGAGGCGCGGGTTCGACTCCCTGTTAGTGTACGGATATGCATATTTGCATTGGTATTATATTGTAAATACAAAAAAAATATCTAAGTATGTTTATCCGCATTCTAGATGAAGAAAAAGAAAAAAAGAAAAATAATCTAGTTCTAATATGGTTCGCTGAGTTTCTTGCTGGTATCTTCTCAGTAGAACTAGCCTACCGAACCAGCGAAAGAATCATTTTGAAATGGTTTGTTTTTACATTATTTAATATTTTTATATTATATCTTGACAAAACTAATTGTAAAATGTTGACGTTCATATGTGCTCTTTATGTGCCTAAATTGAATAAATGAAATTGATTCTTTGATTCTTTGATTCATAACACAAACTAGTTTATACAGGTATCTGGGTAATACACATATGGGTGTTCGAATAAAATAACTTAAAATTTTACGACAGTAAGTGAAGACTTTTATTTTTAAGTATAATTATTGCTACTTTTCTATTTACTCATAATATTTCAAACTATGAAGTGATATTTCTTTATTAAATATACAAAACAAAATGTTGCAAAAGTCTCGTCGTGTGGACTGTTCAGATTCGGGGTATGAGTGTTCAGATAGATGTAGTTAATTATTTTGGTACATATTTATCAAAACATCACTGTCTCTTTTACGTGATATGTAATGAATATTATTTTTATTACATAGTTGATAATAATTGCACAAGATATTTTTTTTTATTTTCAATAAACATGCTGTTATACGGATTAAGGTCTTTTTGGTGGACCTAAAAATCAACCAAATTTTTGTTTCTACTAAAGCTACCATGCATCGAATATTTTTTAAATCGACAATACTGGATTGTCGCCATTTGTGGGAATCCTTATCAGTACAGCTACGTGCCATTTTCTAATTTACGAAGTATTAAAATAAAATTAAGAGTTTTTGTCAAAGTTCAGTGCGTCTTTTCTGTTTGGGTAGTAATTTGGTAAGTTATTATTTAATATTTTAGTAAATATTCCGGTGATATGTCTTTTGAGGAGTATTTTTAAAGTTTCTTTTGTTGTGTTTCTAACCTTAAACATAAAATGGCTGCTTTGATTTTAGTTGTAAATATCTCTCATGTGGACATCTTTCCTGTGGCTATAAATGTCCACAGGAAAGATGTATGTCCACAAAAAATAATATTTTAACGGTTTTCCATACTAATAAAGCTATAATGTTGGTCAAACAAACGGGCATGCTGTGATAGCATGATTTAAATACTGCATTATTGGTATCGGCACCCGAAAAACGAGCTTGATCTATTTTTTACCAAATGTGGGGTGCTTAGCATGATTGGGTTTGTTTCAGGTACAATGCCTCGATCAAGTCGGTCTAGAACCCAATTAACTAACGAAGAGAAGAAAAAACGTCGTCGTGAACAGAAAAAACTGAGCATGCAAAGAGCTAGAGCTAAATTGGATGCTACTGCCATAGAAGAAAGACGTAGAAAAGAACGCGAAAGATATCATCTAAAGAAACAAAATGGGTTATTGAAGACAATTAAAGATTTTACACCTAGACAGCAGCGACAAATGCGAAAAATGTGGCGTGAAAAAGCCAAGCTAAGACGTGAAAGAGATCGACTAAGAAAACAAACAGAAGAAATAGTACGCGTGAATACACCGCTTTCTTCTCCCAGTTCTTCTCGCTCATCACAGTCACGTGTAGAGGTAGGTAAAGCAATACGATTACGAAATCGCCGAATATTGAAGGCTCAAAATCAGTTTTTAATTGAAAGATTAAATATTTTGGAACGGAAGCTCTCTAAATATAGGATGCGAATAATAAGATTAAAAAAAGTTAAAGGACAGGAGATTAGCATAAATACTGGCTTAAGGAAAAGGATACATGAATTTTTAATCAATGACGAAAATAGCAGACTAACGGCTGGTAAAAAGGAAACGATCACGCGCAGAAAAGTCAAAAAGCAAATACGTCTTTTGAATGATACACTGCTAAACCTTCACAAACAATTTAATAATACGACTGGTTTGAATATCTCATACGAAACATTCCGCCGACATCGTCCATTCTGGGTAGTGTTCCCTAAAGCTGCTTCAAGAAATACTTGCCTGTGTTCCGTTCATACCAATAATGATTTTATTGTTCGAGCCTTACACCAAGCTAAGATATTAAATCATTCTTCTGCCACCGATCTTGCAAAATCTCTTCGCTGTAATAATGCTTTTAGTGTTCTTTGCTTAGAAAGGAAATGCTCACAATGTTCTGAGATAGTGCCAAAGTACACTTTATTAAATGGCAATGATACAATAATTTACCAAAGATGGGTAACTAAGAATTTTACTGTAATAATTAAAGATAATGAGAAGATTTGCAAGAAAACTGTGAAAGAAAACGTAAAGACATCGCGTCAATTGCTTGTTAATATTTTAAATAAAAACCTTCCTATATTCATGCAGCATCTTGCCAACATCACTAATCAGTATAACGCAATGAAATTCATAAAACAAAATCTTTCGCCGTCTGAAGGGTTACTACATATAGACTTTTCAGAGAACTATTCTTGCAAGTACGGATCTGAAATTCAATCAACCCATTTTGGAGGATCAAAATCGCAACTATCATTACACACGTGCGTCTACTATTCTGCTAATACAGAACCACCACAAAACGTAGTAAAAACTACGTCTTTCTGTTCGGTTTCTGAAAATTTGAGACACGATCCCGTTCTTATTTGCGCACATCTGACCTATAGTTGAAAAAATTAAAATTATCTCGCCACAGTTGAAGGAATTACATATTCTAAGCGATGGGCCTACAACACAATATCGGAACAAGACAATGTTCCATTTAATTGTGAATTATGTGAGTAAAATCACCAATGCAGAGAGGATCGTGTGGCATTATAGTGAAGCTGGTCACGGTAAAGGGGCACCTGATGGTGTTGGTGGCTGCGTGAAGCGGACGTGTGACAATAATGTTGCCCATGGAAGAGATATTTCAAATATTGACAGTTTTGTCAGTTGTTTGGAGGACAATTGTAAAGGTATTGAAATTGTTCCTGTTGATAATACCCATGTTCCTGAAATTCAAAGAATAGCGGATGCAAATAAATGTCTTCCATTTAAAGGTACCTTTCAAATCCATCAAGTTACATGGGACGCTACTGAACCTTATTTACTTCACGCCAGGAGATTAAGCTGTATTTCATGCGCCACTCACGTTCGTTGTCCTCATTTTGAAATAGGACAAATTCATATTGAATGTGTCTCAGATCCTGTAGAAGATTCATCAGCAGCTTCTTCAAGGCCTTCGTCAAGTATTTCTATGTCGCCATCTTCTCATAGAACAGCATCTGTATCAACTATCACTGGGCCAAGAACTCCTTCGCCATTGTTGTTAACACCTTCTCCAGAAATTTTAGACAATGTAGCTAGTCAACCATGTACTCCGCGAAAGAGGATTCTCTGTGAGAATAACTATTCTGATGACTCAGTTACACCACCTAAAAAACCTAAAGTAGGACCTTCGTTCTTTGAAAGTGACGATAGTGATGAAAACATTTTTTGAAAGCGTATTTGTATGTTAATTTTTGATTAGTTTGACGTTTTATTGATAAAGAAAAATGATCAGAATATTTCATAATTTATCAAAGAAAAAGTAAGATATTTTGTTTGTATTTTTCTAAGTAAATATAATTGGCTGGATAACTTTTGTTAATTATTACGAGTTTAAATGACAAGTAAATGTCAATATCAGAGTGGAACCTCTCTTCTGTGGAAAGGGGTCTTTTCTGTGGACGTAAAAAAAATTAAAAGGTTAATAACTGGCTGAAATCAGAATAACGATCTGGTTTTTGATTAATTTCTAATTACTTGTAAGATTACCTAATAAATGAGACTGATTTAGAAAAAAAATAAACCACTTTTTATTTCGTATATTTTCATAACCCATTTTGTGTATGACCCATCTATATCTTTCTTGGATATCATTTTCATTTCATGTTGCTATAAAAACTACTATTATTTATTATTATATAGGGCACGTCAATTAGATTTCGCCTCGCCTGATGGTAAACTGAAGGCAAAGTCTCCGAAAAGAGGGTCACCATTACTTACATATAACGTGTTACAATGGTGTCACTCAGCTTATCTTTGATTATTTATGATTCGAGTACTTACTGTACTTAGATAAACACTGCTATGACATAATATACTATTACCAATTACCATCAATCTGTAAGCTTTATCTGATATCTAGTGTACCTATTATATCAGACAGGGTACTCCCACAGGTAAGGTACAAGAGTAGAATTTAGACCACCCTATCTCTTCCAATTCGGTGTCATTCCAGGCGACTTAGGAATAGGGCTGTTCAAATATCAAACAGATATATACAGCCCAGACTCAGCCTCAGATGCATGGCTCGAGTCAACAATAGTGCCCGAAATACGGCAATTGGCTCACCCCCTATTACGTGGGACCGAATACAATTATTGGTGAAATGTGGGTGATAATTTAACTCTGCCTAACCCTCCGGAGATAAAAGCGTGATTATATGTATGTATGTATGGTGCACAGGGTACAAGTAATATAAATTGCATCGAAAAAATATTATTTCAAAGGCACAAAAACAAGATCCGAATAACGAAATAAAAAATCAGTTAAGATGTATTTTTCTTGTAAATACCGTTATCATGGCATTTTTTATGTAAAGATAAAGTTAAAAACGTTAAAAAGGTTGAGAGAGAAAACGAAACATAAAACGCGAACGTTTCGGGTTTATCAAAAACTGTTCTACTATTTAAAAATATGAACACAAAGCGTAACGTAATTAAGAGCGAATATAAAAACGTCTCGTCTTGTTTCCTCTCTCAGTTTACTTTCCCTTTGGTTATTTTACCGTTTTTAGTACCCCAGTACGGAGATAATAAAAATGTTCACTTATTATTTGAAATGGAATATACTGGTGCGGTTCCTGAAGTGTACCTTTTTACGTACCCCCTTGGGGTTTACCTTACCTGAGCTGGGAGCACAGGCGTGTACGTCGGAGTTGAATTGACACAAACTGTACAATTTTTCTTTGCCATCGTCGGCAGCTGAGTTCGGAATCGTGCCTTAGGGGTCAACAAAGACCAAGCGGAATAATACAAGAGCACTTTTTAAATATTAATTAAAAATTAACCTAATTCTATTAAAACAAATCTAAAAATAGGACGCGGTAAAGTCTTGTCATACCGCTGCATATAATTTTCAACCTTGTGTAAACGAGATAAGGTTGATATTCAATAAACACTCTTTTCTTTGCCGAACCACCAAGACCTGGAATTCATTACCAGCTCACGTGTTTCCTTCTTCCTACAGTCCCGGGTCCTTTAAGCGCGGCGTGAAAAAGCACCTGATGAGGCCGCCAACCTGAGTGATACTCTTTCCTGAGACTTTGTCCTTAGTTTACTATCAGGCGAGACGAAGTCATATGGGCGTGTCCTAGATAAAAAAATGTTTCTTAACCCTTATTCGTCATTCGCTCTGATCGCTTTTGCTAAAAGTTTTCCATCACACGACAGCTTCGCGTCGATAATCGTTTGTTATAAAAGCGTTATCGATGGGGAAAAAGATTTGCAGAACCTGATTAAACTTTAATATCTAAATGATAATGATAATAATGATCGATCAATAGCGAAGCGCGACTTCCGAGCATAGGTACTTAAAAATGCAATACATACATAAGCTTAAATTATGTTACCTTGAATACACACATAACTTCGAAAAGCATCGAAACGTCACTGGTGTGTGCCATGGAAAAACCTGGGATCGAACCAGAAACCTCGTCTCAGCAGTCCATTACCCATACCACTAGGCTACCGCGGCTACTAACATTTAATAGCAAACTAACATTTAATAAGAATCCCTTTAGATTTTTAATAAGCGTTCCTCTCTAATGCGTCATTTACATTTAACGGACTTAAATATGGAGTATATTAAGCCTCACTGTTCATACGGGGTGCTGGCTAAAGGGTTAACATAATGTTGTTCGATTCACGCGATTAAACCCTTAATGAGGGGTGCTGCTGAGAATATATTAGAGCGATTAAAGCTAAATATATAGCATTACTGAATCTACAACGTCTTTTGAAAATCAAGATCCGCACCAATAACAATTTCAGTTGTTATAATGTAATTTACATATCGAACGCAAAGAATGGGCTATCCCCGCTTTCCCTCATCGACTTTCCCCCACTGGGTTTCCCAAGCACTTACAATATGGGGTTCTTCAAGAAGCATCAGAAGGTTTCTTCATGGTCGGCAGCGCGAGTGTAACACCCCTGGTGTTGCATACGTCCATAGGCCACGGTAACAGTTTCCCATCAGGTGTGCCGTGTGATTGTCTGCCACCTAAGTGTAATAAAAAAACACAACTCTTTCAATAAATTCAACTCATAAAAGATCCCAAATAACCAACATAAATTTCTCTGATTAGCCCAATTAGGTATTTGACAGACTAGTCAAATTAGTTACTTTTTACTAAACGTCAAAACTATGAGGAAACTTGTATGAAATAATTTATTATAACGTCATAATGTTTATAGTCAAATCAATTAATATTATAGGTTTTGTGGATGATTAAAAATAAATTAAAACGATAAAATAAGAACAGACGCAACGTGTACCGCTTTTTTACCATTCTAAATTTAATAAGCTCAGTTAAATAATTTATTTTAACTACAGGAAAATACCTAATTACAACGTAACTAATTTTAACAATATACCTTCTTAGTTCCTGGCAAAGACAAAAATTACAAAGTTTCTAAACAACTAGGCCCCATTTGAAATCACAAAATTTCCCCATTTGTGATGTAGGCAATCTTTACAATATAGCTTGCTTGCTGCTAGCAAAGAAATTATTGTGGAATGACCAAAAAATCAATATTTTTGATTAATTCTTTCCCAATTTGCGTGGACGAGTTTTACCCCCTTAGGGGTGGAGTTTTGTAAAATCCGTTCTTAGCGGACGTCTACACCCTATAGTCAAAGTCAAAGTCAAAAATCATTTATTCTGCATAGACCATCCAGACTGCGATGGAAAAATAAGGGTTGATCGTAGGGGATTAAAAATTTAGGGTTGTTTTTCACAAGAAAATAAAATAAAAAATTATATTTAAAATTATAAAAATAAGTTAGCGGGACTACCCTTAACATTTAGGGGGAAGAAAAATAGATATACACACAAAATTTCATGAGAATCGGTCAAGCCGTTTCGAAGTAGTTTAACTACAAACACCGCGACACGAGAATTTTATAAATTAGATTGACATTGTCAAGTTTTTACATTCAGTGACCCGAAAAAATACCAATCATGCTTTATGCCTGATTAAACTCTCTAGCTACAAAAACCAATACCCCTTTTTACATTACCTATATAAAAATATAGGATCAATGTCAAGTAGGTACTCGATTAAACGATTACGACACAACTCACGTCGGCTTTGATCCGCAAAGAACTTGGTGGCACCCTGCCCTCTTAATATACATTCCCGGCCATCTTTAATAGACCCTGAATATCGGGCGACGCGTTCAGAATGTCAATTTCATTAAGGCTCTGCTGTTTATTATTACTTACATGACTTTGTAAACGGAGTAGATTTAATATAATCGTCTGAGAGGTAGACCCGCAAAGATATTGGTCCATTCTAGGGCCTTTTCGGGTCAGAAATTACTTTAGTTTGAAATTTAGTTTTTTTGTTTGTTTTTAGCTTCTTGTAGAGCTTTTAGTCACTATCGTGTTAGTGACTAGCATTTAGTATTGTATTAATATCTTTTAAAATGATAGTTGATGATAACGATGATGATAGGTGATGACGATCAAAGAGATAATGGTTGCGTCAGAAAAATTTGTGGGGACTTTACTATAAGCTCCCTAGAGAGAGTTGGGATCAACACGAAAAATTACAATTCACTGTAATATGCCACTTTCCTACACTTGTGTACGTTGTCAAAGACGTTATACCTAAAAATCTTCCATTTTTATACATAAAAACTCGAATTCACACCAATTTCGAAAAATAAAATAATCCCACGATGCGCCCATTTTCGTGTTGGCGCCAATACTCCCATAGTGTCAAACTCAGTCGATAAAAAAGGTACTTAATATTAATATTCCCTTGTATTAGTATTCAACGAAGGCGGGGCCACAGTTATTAGTTGCATGTTGCATTAGTGAATGAATAGAAATGAATAGTTTTCGACTCATTTCGCTAACAATATCATCTAAATTCAAAGAATACTTTTCATTTTCGTAGCCTTACCGTAGCTTCCGTAGACCTACGAAGTGCTACATCGGAAACCGTTATTACACCGTATCCAACTAATATTATAGATATGAAACTTTGAATATTAAGTTTGAGAATTGTATGCTCAAACCTAGGAGAAGCAGTGAGAAAATCCCGTCACAAGTATTTATGAACTTACTGGGATTTCTCTCAATTTATGGATGTTATAACATATATTTAAAAACATTTATATGTTTAAATAGGTTTCCTCGATACAGGCTTGCCTAGTGAGGAAACCACAGATAGATCTAGGTTAGGTTAAGTGGGTTTTCTGCAGAATGTTTCTCATTAGATCATAACATACTTATTACACAAAACTTGGTCAGAGTTACCCAAAATGACTATAGTTGTTGTGTTATGAAATTGTGTACCTATGTAACATTTTGCATCAATAAATATTTTTTCATTTTTCATTTGGATTTGATTTGCTTTGATATTAGTCAATCATACTCAAACTGCTGAAAAGGTACAGGAATAAAGACTGAAATAATACAAAGGATTAGGGGAATGGAAACAGAATTCTATGCGGGCAGAGCTATAATATAAGGCGTTCAATATGAAAGCATATGTTTGTATACTGTTCTCGTTTGTTTTATTTCCGGGGCGAATTGCAAAGAGGGTTTGTTAATAAGATTAGTATCGACCCGACCCACTTCAAACCTGAGCGAAAAGCTCGATATTGAAGGGTTGAACAAACAGTTTAGAAAGCATTTTATCATTTATCGCTTATCTGATCTATCGGAACAATCTATGGAGTGGTCGACTAAAACGAAGTGAATTGAAGTCAATGATCTAACCGCCCAACCGTCTCCCTGTTAAAGGAGTTAGCAGAGGAGTATTTATACAAACATTTCACCTACTATGTTTCCAGTTTCATCCCATTTTATTTCTGTAGTGTACATTATGATATATGCTGTAGCCGCGTGGTTCCCGGTAGAGTAGAATTTGGGCCACCCCATCTCTTCCCATGCGGTGTCGTACAAGGCAACTAAAGGATAGGGGTGTTCTTTTTTTTACGTGCGCAAAATTCCCACGGATACCTCCCCACCGGAGCCGGAGAAGGATGGTTATGTCGGACTCGAACCGACTAAAACGCACGCCACCTGTGGGTCGCTTTGGTTGCCGAAGATGAGGTTAACAGGCATATCCCTCGCACCCCGGCCGACCCAGGGCCATCTCTCACGATCTGGCCCTCTTCCCGGGTGTGGGGACTACAGAGTCCCCAACTCGTCCCCGGAAACGGGGAGGCGCGCCACGCGCGTCACCGCCGCGGCCTGCTTCTGCCAGGGTGACAGGTGGCTCCACCTGTCACCCCCCGTTGCCTTCGTACGCGGGCAGCTTGTCTTGCGATCCTTCGTCGCTCCCGCTGCCGCTCCCGCCCCGCCTCCTCCTTCACGAGCATTACTTGCTCGCAGAAGGAGGCGCCGGCCGCCCACGCATCCGCGCAGCGTACCATCGCCGCGAGCAAGGTGGAGACGGTGAGAACCCTCACTCCCAGGGCCGCCACAAGCTCCCGCCTCGAGGATAGGGCTGTTTGACATTAGACAGATAAACACCTCAACAAAGTCTAGGGAACAAGATGACCCCAATTTTTTTTTTTCGTGTAAATCTTGTATTGCAAATAACTGGCAGCAAATAAATGAAAATAGAATAAAGTAGATTACAGAGTTGTTCGAAATTTAAAAATGAATTTAAATAAGTGATGATTTTCGAATATGTAGGTAAAACTTTTAAAAGTGTTTGATTGTGCAGTTTCTCTGAGGCACAATAAAAATTATTTTCTTTGATTGTAAATAACGTTTATTATCAATAATACGTCTTTTACGTATGGTTTGTGCATTTTTGTGACTGTAGTCATCATGTCACGTCGTCATTTAAGTCGCGAAGAGATGTTAAGGGCTGTTGGTATGCTGCAAGCTGGACGAACTCAACGCGACGTAGCGGATGCTGTCAACACCCAACCAAGCGTAATTTGCAGATTATGGGCACGCTACAGGTCTAGAGGGGATGTTGGCGAACGTCACAGGGGACGAAATAGGGTTACTACCCCGCGACAAGATCGTTTCTTGCAAAATTCCGCAAGGCGGCAACCCACGATTACTGCTCGTCAGTTGGTCGCAGGCCTCCAGTCTCAGCATCAAATGGTTATTAGCGATCAAACTGTCAGGAGAAGACTACACGAAGCCAATCTTCATGCTCGCAGACCGCTTAGGGTTCCAGCTCTTCGACGTGGAAATCGAGGTCGTCGCTTATTGTGGGCCAACGCATATTTACAGTGGACCGACCATCAATGGGCACGGGTTCTGTTTTCCGACGAATCTCGCTTCGGTTTTCATCCTGATTCAAGAAGAGTGCGTTTATGGCGAGTTTCTGGACGTCAAAGTCGTCTCCAGAATCTGCAAGAAGTTCATCCTTACCAAGGTGGAGCAATCATGGTATGGGCTGGAATTCACCTTGGTGGAAGGACCGACCTCGTTTGGATACTGGGCAATTTGAATGCAAACCAATACATTCAGGAGGTTATACACCCCATGGTAATCCCTCATCGACAGCAGTTCGGTCAAGATTTTATGTTCATGCAAGATAATGCACGGTCACACACCACGAGGGTAGTGGTCAATGCGTTAAGCGAGCACAATATTACTACGTTGGAATGGCCTGCTCAGTCTGCCGACCTCAATCCCATAGAGCATGCCTGGGATTTGCTTGGGAGAAGAGCTTTCAGTGATTCTTTGGAAAATCTGAACACTGAAGAACAACTTTTTTTACACCTTCGCAGTGTATGGAGCCATATTCCACAGACGATGTTTGACAATCTCATACTAAGTATGCCACGCCGTTGTCGAGCTGTTGCTAATGCTTTAGGAGGTCCTACAGATTATTAAAAACGTTTAAAGTACGGTTAATTACTGTATTTCTTACTACCTCGTTATTTTTGTGCCTAATCATAGAAGGTTGTAATACTCAATATTGGCACTAATCAATTCTTTCTTAAAAAAAATATTTTTTGATATGAGAATGTTTTTATTAAAATTAAAATTAAAAACGGTATAAAAATACCCTTCTATTGATATAAAACACTCACTATTACAAGAAAGGGTTTTTAAATAAAAACTAGAAATGTCCTTGTTCCCTAGACTTTGTTGATGATACAGCACAGACTCAGCAGAGGCTTGGCTCGAGTCAACAATAGTGCCCGGAATACGGCTATGAGCTCACCCCCTATTACGTGGGTCCGAATACAATGATTGGAAAAATTCACCTCTGCCTAACCCTCCGGGGATAAAGGCGTGATTATATAATGGCAGTTCTCAGTTTATCGAATAATAAGCATGATCAAAATCCAACATACAGTGTAAATGGTGCAAAATCCTTGTTTATACCGCAACGGCCTCAACAGTACGCTACTGTAGTGGCCGTTACGGTAAGCACGCCATTCTAGAGACAGTATTTGAAATGGCGGCTATGCATCATAGCTGTTCGCCCGGAATACGAACTCTTCATCACGTCATGGTAGATTACTATTATAACTATTTATGGGATATTTACTATATATGTTAAGTTGATTTTCCCATATTTCGGCATTTTCAAGCGCCATGATCAAGGATATACTGGCTGGTGTTCGACGAGAAGTCATCAGCAAAACAAATAGATCTTCCTTTCGATAAAGATATAGAAAAATTTAATCGGTTCAGGCAGGATTAGAACCCGCGATCTTTCCCTTACAGGGGGAACGCTCTGACTACTAAGCCACAGAACCTTCGCAAATTCTTCCAAACATATAACCGTCTTACGGCGATGGTGTCTTCCTTTTCCTCACTCCTTTCATACTAAATTTATGTACGGGTAATTAAATTTCAACCTTATTCGATTAAAACCACGCTTAGAATTACTATACTACTTTGAGCTTTGTCTTACCAACTCGCTTAGTTCAGCCAGCTCATTTGTACCGAGAAAAGTATACCTTAACCACCTTCGAAAACAAAGTAATTTGCATAACACTAACCAATTACTGGACCCATTTAAGTAATTGGTCAGATAATTGCCTGAAACAATAAACCACTAGTTTATTTCTTTTATAGTAGGCAATGTAGGCCTATAGCTGGACTACATACAGGAGCTCTTACAGTCCAATGATGAACAAAATAAACGAAATAATACAAACTACATACATACATAGGTACATACAAACTAGGAGGTAGGACATGGCGGTATTTCCGCCCGATTGAGCAGTCCGACTGGGGTAGTACCTCCGCTCTACAGAATACCACGGCTATAATAACTTCGTGTTATGTTCCCAGCGGTGAGTAGGGTAGCCAGAGCTCACTGGAGAATTTGTGCTGTCAGTGGGAAAACTAAAGGCTTGTCCTGCTTTGTCTTCTACTGACGGCACAGAAACTCTGTACTTACAGGGTGGGCAGCGCGACTGTGACTCCTCTGGTGTTACAGACGTCCATTGGTCACGGTAACCACTTTCCATCAGGTGGACCGTGTGCTTGTCTGCCAACTCAGTGGTATAAAAAAAAAATACTTAACATCACAATCATAACAGCAACGGCAGTCTGATTGTAAATAGCCGGGGTGCGAGGGCTATGTCTCAGATAATCTCACCTATCTGCAGCCCACACAGTCGGCGTGCGTTTTAGTCGGTTCAAGTCTGACATAACCTTCCCCACCAGCTCCGGTGTTGGGAGTATCCGTTGGGATTTATCGCACAATAAAAAAAAAGCCTGGTTGTAAATTAGACTTGTACATTTGAGCGCGGTGTTCACTCTCCTATTTTTCTTTGTAATTTGGTTGCTCATGGCATTTACGAAATCATTATCATCCTTACGTTAACTCGGTCGCATCCTCAGCCTTGATAGAGTCCGGGGTCCGGATTTTCCAGTGTAACTATGATGCGGCTAAACATAACTACCATTTGACCTCAACAACGCATTGCCAACATCTAGGTATTGCGGTTAGACCAGCCGTTGGACTTTTCAAAACTCAAACTTGCTCGAATTACCCGTGACAATGATTGTCCTTAACACCCAAACTTCAAAAGGAAAGCCTGTTTCAGACCCTCGGTTGTTAACCAGTAGGTGTGTGTGGTGAGACTGGCTGGAGGTTATTGATGAGCTTGTATAGACGACTATAGCCTCTGTGGTGTGGCGATAGAACTTTTAATTCTCGAGGGTTGGATTCCATCATAGTTCAAGTATTAGTGTGAATGAATATGTATATCTGAATTTAATTGGGCGTTTGTTTAAGTGTATGATTGTAAAGCGCCTAGTGGTATGGGTAATGGACTGCTGAGACGAGGTCTCGGGATCGATCCCAGTTTATACCATGGCACATGCCAATGACTTATCGATACATTTCGAAGTTATGTGTGTATTTATCGCAGGTTTATAAGTGCCCAGTTAATGGCAATAGGCTCGCCACCTATTACATTGGGACCTAAACAAAAACTGGCGAAATGTGGGTGCTAGCACCTCTGCCTACCCCTTCGGGGATATAGGTGTGAGTTTATGTTATGTTATAATTGTATAGGTATTAACAAAAAAAATATCTAAGTAGGTATGTTTATCCGAAAGCTGTGCTTACTTTGGGTCTAAATAGCGCTGTGTAAATATAGTAGAATATTATTTATTGAGTTATAGACCTCACACCATCACCATCACCCTAGATAATCCAATTAAGTGGTCGATAACTAATAACAGGGTAATTTGCCATGCTAATTGATATCGAACAATCAATAACGTCTACTGAATCGCAACTTCTACTCAAATCAATTAGTTTATTTGTTTTAATATCGCGTGCCGTTATAAAATAATTTTATAGGTAATATATAACTCCACATCTATGTGGAGGATTAAGGTGTGATGACGTGATGATGATCTGATCACGATGATCACGATAGAAATTTGAAACAGAAACAGATTAGACTGTGAGAAAGGACGTAGGCTATTACTTGGTCATCAACGCGGGTAGCCACGAGCAACAGCTAGTATTGTATTGCTTGATGTATTGAGTCGATAATTTTTTTTATTGTCAAAAATAAATTAATAAAACCATTATCCAGTATCATAAATCCTAAAATCAGGGCATAATTGACCAAACATGAACTCCACAAAACATATTATGGTATATTAAAATTTACGAGACCTTGGGGCTATCAGTTTGAATATTAGTTATATTCTGACCTTTTGAAAATAGTGACCTAGCTTAATTTCTAATAATAACACAATGAACATAAACTTTTATTAGATCCACCACAATTAACAATTATATTTCCCAACAATCTTTTATCTTTTATTGTCTAGAATATTTCATTCACATTCATTTTCGCAATTGTGTTCAATGATTAGAAATATTAAAAATAATGTGAATTAATAATTATTATTTTTTTGCGGAAATCCTCTCGAGGTTTCTCTCGCACCCCGGCTGAACAGGGTACCACGAATTGGTTTGCTTTAAAAGGTCCATTATATTGTGTCACAAGCGTTTCTATAAGGATATGATTGAGTTACCTTGAGAGGTAATCTCGTGAAAAAATGTTTAATCAATTCATGGGATCCATGAGCATTGAAAAGCATTAGATTATAATTATATTAAGTAACGTGCTGGAGCGTACTGAAGTTTTGTAAATCGGTGTACTCTGTTCTGCAGAAAAGACAAGCAGTACCATGGCCCTCAGGTGGCTGTTGGCGGTAGCCGCGTGTGCGGTGGCGTGCGCAGGCGCCGACCGTGGAGGCTCATCGCTGCGTGGAGCGCTCGAAGCTCTACAGCGTCGGCAACGAGGACGCATGCATGTGCCTATCGTGCCGCAACCCGATTATGAAGCTTTATATGAATTCGTAGCACCACAAGCGTATTCAGGTACTTAGCTATAATATTTTTATAGTACGTAGAAATTGTAATTGATAAGTCAGCGTTTTAGGCCTTAACACATAAATTATATCACATAACTATAAAGAAATTGCACTCGTTCTTTCAGAAGCAGATTATCCTGTAGATGTCGAAGATATTGACGATGAGGCCGTTCCAAAATATTTTGTAAAATTAGAAGATGATGAACCAAGATACCAATACAAACTGATTAAAAAAAAGTCTACCTCTAATCCAGTGAATAAAAAAGAATCGGCATTCCGTGAGAGAAGTCATCATTCAGACAATGAGAGATTACGTGGCTTGTTTATGGATAAAAGTGAATCTGAACAGCAAAACATACTTGAAGATAATGCTGATAACGATGCTGAATATGCCTTACTCCTAGGTGAACTGTGGGCAAAATATAAATATAATAAAGAACACGCTAACAATATTGAAAATGCCCCACAAGGTGTGGTTAAACTTTACAAAGACAAAATAGTAAAAAAACGCTACCCGGACAATTGGGGACCTATCGCTTTTAAAAGAAAACGAAGTTCAGACTCAGATACAGATCATCCAGTTTTATTTGATTATGATGCCCGAAAGACTGATGGAGGATCATCAGATCCAAACTACAATTCATACACTCTTACAGATGATGACAAAGATGACCTTCGGGAAGAATATGCTATTGCGTTTCAACCATTGGAGGACAGCGATTCTGATATAACTGATGAAGATCAATATACATACGATAACATAGAAAAACGTTTTCCCGTAGCTAAAAGAAGCAGTAACCCTTACAACTTAAGTGTTCAGAAAAAAAGATTTGCACAAAGTCAAAATAAACGCGAGACATCAAAGTCATTCCGAAGCAGTGCAGGAACAGATCCAAAGATTATGAGAGACCTCTCGAAAATATTTGGAGACACAGAAATTGAAATTATCAAATCACCGGTAAAACGAAGTAGTGATCAGCATGAGCATGGGCCCGAACACGAAGTGAAACCTCCTATGATAACTACAGCTCATAATAATACTCATGAACACAACAATTCAGCTATAATAGATGAAGACAGCCACGAGCACCATAGCCATAACATCCATCATCCTGGTATTACTGGTAAAGAAGCAGAACATGAAGATGTACATAATCATGATCATACGCATGACCATAATCATGGTGAACAAGATAAACCGATTAATGTTAGAAAGAAATCTATTGACTGGTCTGATTATTTTGGTATAGATAAGCGTAACAACAAACGTGTATCTTTTGTTAACGATTTTACCCAGGACAAACTAAGAAAACAATACTTTGACACGTTTAACAAGGAAGTAATTTACCCGTTGAACTCATTCCGTCGACACAGTAGCGTTAAAAGGAACTACATTGAACCCAAGCCAAATGAAGAAACTGAAATTCAAATAGATAGAGCTCACATCGCAGTCCAAAAAGATGAAAAGAGAAGTCCTACTGATAATGATTCGAAATTAGACAATATTGATAAAAAACTAAGAAATATGGAAGGTTTGATCGTAGACGAGGCTCTACATTATTCGAATGTAGGAGCAGATCTAGACTCTAAAGAAGAACAAGAAATGAAAGAAAAGTTGCTATCACGTTTAGCAGCAGCGTACAGTTTGGAAAAAATGAGGAAGGCCTTAAAAGAATTTAAGCAAAGTCTACAAATTCAGAAGACGAAAGTTAACGCGCCGTCACCAATTCCAACTGATGAAATGAAAGAAAAGCGAGTAGCTATAAAGAAGGAAAAAGTTGAACTGATGAACAATGAAATTCCCGAATTTGAAAAAGGAGATGAAAGGAACAACGATTTTGAAGACGAACAAGGAGCTGGTCACTACTTAAACGGGAAAATAGAAGATCAGTTTTCCGAAGGTTATATGGGGGGAAGTGGAAGACAACGCATACCCGTAATGGCAACAGGTGATTTTATTTATCAGCAATAAAGTCAAAAACATGAGCAAACTTATAAAAAGTACTATAATTGAATATTAATTTTATAGTTGGGGCCTCTGGAGCCTGCCCAGTGCTAGCAAAGATTGTGCAGCGTTGTCGTGGAGTAGATCTACTAGCTGGCGACCGCGGTCAACTGTTTCTTCCTCATTGCAGTCTTCATCAAATCTGTTATCTTTGCGTAAGTCTTATTTTACATTATTCATATTGAAGTATTCTGCGTTCACAAGAAACCATTTATGTATTTAATTTCTTTCCAGGGTGAGGCGCCACCAACGACCTGTGATCTGATGTTCCTTTCCGAGGCTGACACTACGTGCGAAGGTGATACGAGTTGCCAGCGCGCGGCGCGTTCTGCTCTAATGGCACTGCGGGAACTTCACGATAGCCTGGCTGATGAGCTTGATGGCGAATGCGAGGCAAGTCCATGCCTCCCCGCCACGCTCAAGCTCAACCACGGCTGGCAGCGCGCCTTTCTGCGATAGAAAACCCAACCAAACGCGACCATTACTAAACAAGAATCTAAAGCCTATGCCATATATAATAGACGAAGGCTTGTATTTATCATCTGATGAATAATGTACTTATTTTTGGTCTTGTCACATTAAGATGTATCAGTTCACCATTAGTATTAAACGTTTGTTATTGTATTCGTACGAGTCTAACCAGCCATAGGCCCGTAGGAATATAGAATTAAGATTCACACAAAGTTGATCTTAATAGTTACGTCAGCTAGAGTGTTACTTATGCGATATTTCTACGCTTTCATTGTTAAATGTAATTTAAATATTATTATATTATACTGAACGTTGTATGAACTTTGCTAGATATGTTTTTGCGATTGTATTTCATGTGTAGATCTATATATTGTGAAGTTCGGGGCAGGAGTAGACTTGGGATTTTCGGTAATCGAAGTGTTTTTGAATGTATAAGATGCTAAATTTATTGTTGTTAAGTATTTACTTGCGTATGTTTATATTTAAGTGTGTCCACATAAGTATTGGAACTAAAACTAATAATAAATGTAATTTCAAAATATGAGACTATTATAAACGGAGTATATTCCAGTGTAATACAAAAATATCTTATGGGTACCTTCAAAATAAATGAGTACCTACTTATATCTATATTTTCTATTCGTTTAAAAATATGTATACTTAGGGTTATAAAGAAATGGGAACGAAGATATACATAAACAGCATTGCTTTGTCAAACGCCCCATCACTAACATCAGGCCAGAGAAAATGTGAAATGCAAATTGAATTAGGTCTAGCAGCACTTTAGACTATACTAGGACAATAATATGTTTCGTTTACACGAGTGACGTCAGCTCTACGTGTGACGTCACGAGTGTCTTTAGATGAGTGGGTATTGCACTCGATTCTCCAAGTCTTCCGATCAAAATTTGGCTTCAAGATGCGTCCTTTGTATCACAAACAAACCGCGTTATTTACAACTCCCTATGCGAAATTTACAATGTTTTATCTCGACATTTACAATAAACGTTAGTTGGAGTGAAGAATATTAGATAGAATTTATGAATGTAATTTATTAAAAGAAGTACTGTACAATACTGTGCCGTTTTTAACAACTTGAATGTTATCACTTTATTCAAGTAATTAATAACACCCAAATATAAATGGTTTTCAATAAAAATTGTTTCAATCATTATTTTCATTTTACTGTTTGTTGTAAAAGACCACACCTCAATATATTCATCAGTTGAAATATGAATAGATTTACATTAAACCTTTAAACTAATAAATAACTACATACTTACTGGAATAATAAACAATAATAAAAAGCACTTTAAAGCACCTATAAAGGTAAAAAAAGGACAATTTTAATGAATACTAATAAAGTAGCTAGGTAGATAAAGCAAAGACGATATTTATGACTCGACTCTAAAATCTTATGCGTTAGATATGTAAAAAGAACCATGTCGAAAAATATATACATATACATGCCTACGTAAGAGTAATGAAATAAATATACTGATTGACATAATAGCAAACTTCGAAGATTTAACGAAACAAATACTCAAAATTCATGTCATTGGACATGTCATTACAAAAAGTATATACAAATGTTTTTATACTGTTGATTGATGGCACTTGGTGGAATTTATTGGTTTAAGGTTTAACCTTTGACGATGCTGTAAGGCGAAACTGGTCAGGTCCAATAATAAGTACTGTGGACAGTAAATAATAAATAAAGCACAAGTGTGTTCTCAATATGTGTAAAAAATCTCCATGAATTGAGAACGGAAAACAAAATCACAACGAACTACAATTTTCTCTATACAGAAGTCTATTCATTACTTTGCGCAAGTATCTACCTGATATATATTTCATTACTAAGCAGACAAAACAAAGTATATCTTGATATAATTAATATATCACATATAATAATTACTACAGCGATTAAAGTACATAACACAAGTATCGACGTGTGACAAGTCGATAATAACGCGAACCTATCATTTTAGATAAAAGATAAGGCAACGAATAAAATACACTGATAAGGCAGTTTGCCAACACACAGACAACAAATAACACATATATCACTAAACGAAGCAGGACATTGTTTAAAAAAAATCAATCAAGGTGATTCTGCAATGGGTGAAGGAGCTCGTCTCAACGAAGCGAGGGGAATCGATAATCTAGCTGCAACTGAAGGTAATAATGATATTTTATATGGTGGTGAAGTAG
This sequence comes from Eilema griseolum, assembly GCA_963662185.1. Classification (NCBI taxonomy): domain Eukaryota; kingdom Metazoa; phylum Arthropoda; class Insecta; order Lepidoptera; family Erebidae; genus Eilema; species Eilema griseolum. The sequence goes on from OY759230.1 coordinate 8,504,152, forward strand.
ATGTATTACCAGTACATGTTATAGGATTCATAACTATTCATAAATGTGATTTTGAAGTTATCTAATATCCTGATTAACATTGATTTATTAAAAAATAATCAAACTACATATTTTAGTTCTTGTGAGCTAACGTAAAAATACTAATATACTCGTAATATCTGCTATAAATCGTAGTATCTGCTAATAGATACGTCAAGTGTCTTAATTGCTTTAAGTTCTAATTCATGACTGAAACTGAAGATAATCGCAATGTCACTCAAGTATGCAATTAGAACGTCTGCAATATTATTTTTTGTCCCACGTCGCCACCAAGCCAATGTTTTCCATAAACTGGAAGGCTACGAAACAGTAGCCACCTTATCATTTAAAGTAATTTTACAGGGCAAACTTTGGATTTTGAGGTCTCCCCCATTCAATTATTGCCCCGTAAAAAATGCTAAGATGATGATTGCGACGGGTAAAATTTTAAAATCTTTCCTTAGAAATAAAATTTTTAAAAAATTAAACAGAAAAAAATTGAATTTATAGATTTATTAAGCTGTTAGTCAGTCAATTTTAAAATTGGTTAAAAATACACGTTGAAGCACAAATCTTCTTCTTCTTCATCCCAGCGTTAATCCCAATCGCATCCCAAGTTTACACCTCAAAGTCTGGGGTCCCCTTTACCAGTTTAACTGAGGATTTGGTTGAACTTCGATTTTGCCGTGATGCGACTGCTATCTGACCTCCACAGCGTCATATGGCAATCGGGATCAATGGATTAACATGCTCTCTTAGGTACGACCAGACTAATGCTAATACCCATATTCATATAAACCAGTATTTGCACTCAGCGGGAATCGAACTCGTCTCTTGTGAAGCGGCCGCATTCACTACCGCTATGCCACAGATGCTGTCATATTGAATCACATGTATCATATACAAAATGCACGTGCAACAGGGGATCAACCATTACTTCAATTGAAAATTCTTTAAACCACAGATAATCTCTCATAGATCTCCTACCTTGGATTCGTTAGGCTATTCCTATATAGGTATGATATGTATAGGTGACAGGACCGATCCGACCAATTACAGGCCTATCGCTATCACCTCCCTACTCTCGAAGGTAATGGAGCGTGTTATTAATACACAGCTCCTGAGATACCTTGAGGGAAACGATCTACTGAGCGATCGACAGTACGGCTTTCGCCACCGTCGCTCTACCGGTGACCTTCTTGTGTATCTCACAAACCGGTGGGCGCAGGCCATCGAGAGTCGGGGTGAGGCACTAGCGGTCAGCCTCAATATAGCGAAGGCCTTCGATCGGGTCTGGCACAAAGGTCTTCTTGCGAAGTTGCCATATTATGGACTCCCCGAGGGACTGTGCGAATGGATCTCCAGCTTTTTGTCCAACAGAAGCATCCAAGCCGTCGTCGACGGCAGCTGCTCGGACCGCATGAACATAAACGCTGGTGTCCCACAAGGCTCCGTGTTGTCTCCGACGCTGTTTCTGCTGCATATCAATGACATGCTGTCTGATGGCTCCATTCATTGTTATGCGGACGACAGTACCTGAGACACGTGTTACACGGGCCGTGCAAATATCCCTCAGTCCGAGGTGGAGAAGAGTCGCGAACAACTTGTGTCTGAAATTGAGATTACTCTCTCTGGAGTATCCGATTGGGGACGACTAAACCTAGTCCAATTCAACTCCACTAAGACACAAGTATGTATATTCACGGCTAAGAAAACCCCATTCATTGTGGCGCCGCAATTCTTGGGCACACCGCTTACCATCTCCTCGAGTATAGGGATCCTTGGTGTCGATATCTCCAGCGACGTCCAATACCGAAGTCATTTGCGGGACAAGGTTAAGTTGGCATCAAGAAAGCTCGGAGTGCTCAACAGGGCGAAGCAGTACTTCACTGCGGGGCAGCAACTCCTTCTTTATAAAGCACAGGTCCGGCCTCACATGGAGTACTGCTGTCACCTTTTTGCTGGAGCACCTGCATACCAGCTTGACTCCTTCGACTCAGTGCAAAGACGGGCATTGAAGTTGGTTGACAATCCCATACTCACAGGTAGTGTGGAACCTCTTAGCCTTAGGAGGGATTTTGCCTCACTGTGTGTGTTCTACCGCCTATACAATGGTTTGTGCTCAGATGAATTGTTTTACATGATGCCCGTAGCTACATTCTATCATCGCACCTTTCGCCATAGGCAGGGAATTCATCCTCACACATTGCGACCTGCGACGGTGCGCACTGTGCGGTATTAAAGAAACTTTATCCCACGCACACTCAAGCTGTGAAATGACCTCCCTGCTGCGGTTTTCCCAAGCGCCTACAATATGGGGTTCTTCAAGAGGGGCATCAGAAGGTTTCTTCATGGTCGGCAGCGCGAGTGTGACACCCCTGGTGTTGCATACGTCCATAGGCCACGGTAACCGCTTCCCATCAGGTGGGCCGTGTGATTGTCTGCCAACTAAGTGGTATAAAAAAAAGGTATCCTAATTTTCATAGAGAAGATGGTTTTGTAGCTTTTATCTATCCATCTACCTTATCAAACGCAAGAAAAGGGACAATACAACAAGACTACGCGACACTGTGAGCTCATTTGAATTTAGCGTAGCAGGAGGGGTTAGAGGGAATATTAGTTATTTCGATTCTAATATTCTTTAAAAAACTTCTTAATTTTATATCTACCCTAAACTACTAACTTATAAATAGTTTACTTATAAATAGTTTTCGGGGACGAGTTGGGGACCCTGCGGTCCCCGCACCCGAGAAAGGCCAAATCGAGAGAGATGGTCCTGGTTCAGCCGGGGTGCGAGGGACATCCTCAACCTCACCTTTGGCAACCAACAATCACCCACAGGCGTCGTGCGTTTTAGTCGGTTCGAGTCCGACATACCCTCTTTCACCCACTGCGGCTGGGAGGTATCCGTGGGGATTTTGTCGCACGTAAAAAACACATTAAAGTACGAGGCATGTGTATTAAGTATTCGCATACACTTTTGACAATACCTGTCATAAAATGGATCAACTGTCAAAATTTCAGGTCTGGAGCTCCAGCAGGGTAGGCTCTACGTTGATGAATCAGTCATGACAAGTAATTATGTATATGTATATTTATATTGCATGTATACATCACACGAATACGTACACATCTATAGAAAACATACATAAAGCTTAAAATATATAGTTATTTATACTGTTGATTGATGGCGCTTGGTGGAATTTGTTGTTACACATATTGAAATACACTCGTACTTTTTCCACGGTATTTTTATTATTACACCTGACCGGTTTCGCCTTACGGCATCCTCAATTGTTTACAATTGAAGTAAAGAACATACTTCTCAAACATTACGACACTATTATTAATGATAGGCGAATAATAGTGTCGTTATGTTTTCACATATCATTTTCACAATTTTGGTTTATGATGCATCCAAAATTCACAATTTTAAAGTCTAAAGTTTTAATAGAAGTGCCTATCGTCTGACTTCCCAAACCCGCTACCGCTACCTCCTCTACGCCAGGGCCTCATCCGTTAGTCAATAGGTGAGATTCACTCAGCCCTGAATCTTGGATTCCATACTTTATTTTTACCCCATGAAAGTGATCGACGACTAATACCTAATTATGACTTCCTTAGGTTAAGGTCTTGTGCCCATAAGATGGGGCAGAGCATCTCCATCCGCCATCCCTATCGGTCTTGAGCTTCGCGGCTTTGTTTCACTCTACGTCTTACCTATATCTTCCGCCTCTGCAATGATGATCCGTTTGTTTCAAGAACAGCAACGCTTACGCCTTCTTTGGGGATTTCAGTCTAAGGCTGGCTTTGGTATTTGGTCAAGGTCCCTTCGAAATGTGTCAAAGATGAGATAACGATAATGAAAATTACAATTGCACAAGTTCTCGCTTTCATTACGTCATGATAAAATAATGACTCAAAAAACAATTCTGGAAGGATCTCTCCCGAATCCTACAAAGATTGGTGTCACTGTTTTATCTATCTCGTTCCAAAAACAATTTGGATTAATATGACACATACTTTTATTCTTGTATTATTACTGCAATACAATATATATACCTAGATACAAAAATATGGTACTTCATACGTTCGTGATATTTTTACAGACAATGGAAGAGATCTGAGTGAAGATCTAGTAATACGAGTGCAACCTTCGCAAGGTGAGTCAACCATAAGAAAACTATCTATTATCAGGGCACATATGTGTCATAATTAATTAATTTTTAGCTGGTACTACTTACCACTAGCTTATCTGGGAGCCGCAGGTGCCGCATCTGTGGGTTGGTACTTGCAATTTTATATATCTTCAAAAAAATTATACACTAAAAGTATCATAAAATTTTGGAAACTTTCATAACACCTGCCTCTCATGGTCATGAATTACCGATGGAATTTTTAGCCACAATTGATGAAAATGCTGTCGGGGGTATTCTGTATCGGAATAACATTTTAAGGGTAACTACTAAATTTATAAGTGTTATTAGGGTGTCGTAATAAAATATTTGACTGTTTCGCCTATTTTACTACTCAAGCTTGTCAGTTTTAACGAACATTATTCACACATGAATAAAAAACCCGTACCGGAAAAACCGGATCAGAAAAATCGTACCGGGATCACAAGGGTTCACTTACTTCATGGTGTTCTTTCCCGTACGATAAGTACGTCACATAAGAGTGTTCAATATAATATTGTAATGTATGCAAAATTTAAATCAATTTTCAAGATGTTCGTATCAATGTTATGCTCAACAAGCAATAAAAGCAGAATTTAAAACCTTACAGGTGAAATCCAACTACCAGTTTCCACAATCGATTGGCAGTCGAACCCTCGTGGCCAGTTTATACTAGTCCAGGGATTGGACTTCCTCATAGGGGTCTCCAGACTACTCATCCAACAGACTGTGGAATTACATGATCGTAAGTATATTCAACATCATTTATCAAGGACCGATTACCAAAAATATTTTCTGGGTCAAGAGGCCTTGGATGGGATGTAAAGGGACTCTTTTGTCCGCACTCAGCCTCCTTTTTTGGGCCATTGTGTATGCAAGCCATATAAATACTTCACCTCCTAGAGAGGCGAAACTGTTATTTAAAAACCGAAAATTTTCTGGGGATTCGCGAATAACTCGAAATATGATTCCGTAAGGTTTATAAGTGCCCGGTTAATGACAATAGGCTCGCCACCTATTATATTGGGACCTAAACATAAACTGGCGAAATGCGGGTGCTAGCACCTTTGCCTACCCCTTCGGGGATATAGGCGTGAGTTAATGTTATGTTATGTTATAATTCCGTAATTGAAGAATACTGCATTTTTAAGGTTTGTAACTAATTTTGTACATACTTTGATTACTTCGAGAGGTTCTGTTTTCTATTCCTTTTTTTTTTACGAGCGTAAAATCCCCACGGATACCTCCCCACCGGAGCCGGTGGAGGAGGTTATGTCGGACTCGAACCGACCAAAACGCACTCCGCCTGTGGGTCGTTTTGGTTGCCGAAGGTGAGGTTGACAGGCATATCCCTCGCACCCCGGCCGAACCAGGGCCATCTCTCACGATCTGGCCCTCTCCTCGGGTGTGTGGGGACTACAGAGTCCCCAAGTTTTCTATTCCTTTATATTAGTAAGTCTATGTATGTATGGCTGTTACTATCACCGTCACTATTTAGTAATGGTGTTTCATGATACTTTCCCATTCTTCTTCATCTGGTTAATCCCAGTCGCATCCGAAGTTTTCACCTCGGAGTGTGAACAATCATCCCAAATCCCTCAACTGCAGATTTGGTTAAACTTCGATATTTTCTGTGAAGCGACGGCCTTCCTCCACAATCCGAAGGTGATATCGCAGCATTGCAGTTATTCCAGTTGTTGGACTTTTTAGGGCTCCAATACCGGAACCAACGGCTTGACGTGCTTTCTGAGATACGACCAGACCTATGTAAATACCCATATTCTCGCATGGAAATATTTGCACTGATCGAACACGAGCTTCCTGCGTGGTGGCCGCGTTCATTACCGCCACGCCATTGAGGCTGTCCTTGTTACTTTCCCCTATTGGGGCCTAATTAGATATGGTAGTAGGTATAAGCCCGGCGGTGAGTAGGGTAGCCAGACCCCACTGGAGAGTTTTTGTGCCGTCAGTGGGATGACCAAAGGCTTGTCCTGCTTTGTCCTCTACACTGACGGCCCAAAATCTCTGTTCTTACAGGGTCGGCAGCACGGATGAGACTCCACTGGTGTTACACACGTTCATAGGTCATGGTAACCACTTTCCATCAGGTGGGCCGTGTGCTTATCTGCCACCTAAGTTGAATAAAAAAAAAATTTGGCTCACCAAGCTATTCGGAGACAAGCCAACCTCACTTGGTGATTGACGAATGAGGCTCTGGCGTGCGTGTGCTTGTCTGCTACTCTAGTATGTAGTTTAAAAAAAACATAGCAACACAATGTACAAAGTATTAAAATGTTTTATCTTTATTTATTACGTTAAAAACATATGAATCATAGAAAACGCATACTTTCTGGTGTCAATGTCTTTTATCATCTAATATCAGTAAATACCAAGTAAAAGTACCTAACTAGCTTTAATTTATCTTTAATACAGCTATCGTCACAGATCTGAAAAAGTGAGTATCGTGAGAACGGTACCTTCTCAGAATTGTATAAGAAGGAGGCAGGATGTGATGATATCAGGGCTATACATATGATAAATACATGGCCTATATTCGTATTTGTTAAAAGTATAATTTATAATTGCCTTTTGTATCTTCAGCTTGCTCATGGAAGACATAATTTGATACACTTATCGAGTCGATAGGTAGCGTAATATTTTTCTACTTTTTATCGCTGCTATCGTTATAAGTCCTGATCGCATCCTAGACCTTCACCTCGGCAGTTCGGGTTCTCCTTAAAATATGATTTGGCCTGGTTTTTTGGCTATATTTTGACCGACTACCATTTGAACTCCCAGCCTGAGTTGCGGTTAGTGGCACACACAGCAATTGGAACACGGGTAGAGTTGTTCAGGTGGCCCATGTTAGGCTTCTATTCACAGCTGTGACCTGGGACCGATTTTGACGGGCCCTCTAAAGCATGAAAGTGCTCAAACGAGATACCATCGTGATAGATAGATAGCTTAACTCACTGATTACCCGCCTCCCCCCCCCCTCCCCCCATATAGCCTCTAAAATTAAGATTTTCGGAAGTTTTCAAAAAAGACACCCAAATTAACATTAAAATACATTTTTCTTTCATAGTAACTGCTAGAATCGAGTCAGAGAATCGCTACATCGTGCGAGTACCCAATGGCGAGGCTCTCTTCATAGCCAGCGAGACGTCCAGCTCCACACAACGGTGTCTCTGCGGGTCAGGTCGAGCCTTCGTGATGCGTCTCCATGACAACACGAGGCAAGAGGCTCTGGTGTTGGAAAGAAGATTGGCTTCAGCTTCCTGCTGTTTTCCTTGCCGATTACAGGTAATGGCACATTTTTACAGTATGGATAATAAGATAACCGCGGTAGCCTAGTAATGGTCTGCTGAGACGAGGACTCGGGTTCTATCCCAGGTTCTACCATGGCACACACCAAAGACTTTTCGATGTTTTTCGAAGTTATGTGTGTATTTATCGCAGGTTCATAAATGTCCGCTTAATGGCAATAGGCTCGCCACCTATTACATTGGGACCTAAACATAAACTGGCGAAATATGGGTGCTAGCACCTCTGCCTACCCCTTCGAGGATATATACGTGAGTTTATGTATATGTTATGTTATAATAAGACATAAAATGGATGTATGTTTATACAGATGAGAAAACGGCTGCACGAATCTGAATGAATGTCAAATTTTATCCTGAGAATAAGTTCCTATGGGTCGAGGGGTCGCGGTCTGTATTTCACGAAGGTGAGACCGCTGGCAACCACTTATTTTAGTTAGTAAATATGATAATATTTTGTCATTATTCATGTTGTTCTCCGTCTGATATTAAACACAGCCTGTTACAGAGTGCGTACTTGACGGCAATAGGCTTATAACACATTGCGTGGAACTGAAAATCCTGAGTGTTAATACACCTCTGCCAATACCAACGGATGTTATTAGGCGTATGTATGAATACATATTATCTCACCATGATTACACCACGCAACAGGTTATAATGGTTTACTAGTCTGCAAGAAACATTCACTAAACACTGCATCTAAAATACTTCAGGAGATGATAGTCACAACGCCTCCAGGCGACTACGTGGGACGCATCCAGCAGCAGTGGACATGTATGGTGCCTTTCTTCCTAGTGCGAGATGCCAACGATGTAGTGCTATTCGTCTTAGAAGGGCCTGCTGTGCTATGGAGGAGGTCGCTGATTTTGTCAGAATTCAGAGTGAGTAATACTTTTTAGGGTTAGTAAGTACTCATAGGATAAAAATGAAACCCTATTATTAAGACTTCACTGTGCGTCTGCCTGTTTATCAATAGACTGTATCTCAAGATACAAATACATTTTCAATTGAAATACTTCATCCGTGATAGCCAGATACTTGCAAGTTTCATGGATGATGTATTTTTGTTGCTCATAGCTACAAAAACAAATACTCTTCTCTTCATCTTAGCGTTAATAAGCTTAGCTTTCCCGCAGCAGTCTGAGGTCCGCTTTATCAGTCTAACTGTGGATTTGGCTGAACTTCGATATTTTCTCTGAAGCGTCTTCCAATTGACCTCCATAACCCAATGGCGATATGGAAGCATTGCAGTTAACGGAGGTAGAACACGGCAGTATTTCCGCCCAATTGACTGGGGACTGAATCCGACTGGGGAATTACCTCCGCCCTACAGAATACCGCGGCTATAATAACTTCGTATTGTATTCCCAGCAGTTAGTAGGGTAGCCAGAGCTCACTGGAGAATTTGTGCTGTCAGTGGGAAGACTAAAGGCCTGCTTTGTCTTCTACACTGACGGCACAGAAACTCTGTACTTACAGGGTTATCAGCGCGACTGTGACTCCTTTGGTGTTACAGACGTCCAAAGGCCACGGTAACTACTTTCCATCAGGTGGGCCGTATGCATATCTGCCACCTAAGTGGTATATAAAAAAAGACTGGTAATTGGGGATCCAACATCCAACTACCCGTAACGAATGCAATAGATGTTGGCATAGCAACCGGGACCGATGGCTCAACGTGCTCTCCAAGGCACGACCAGACCAATGCAAATACCAATATTCAGGCATACAAATATTTACACTGAGCGGGGATCGAACACGCTTCTCCTGCGTAGCGTTGTCCCGTTCACTACAGCTACGTCACAGAGGCTGTCTAAAATGTTAAAAAAGAAATAAGCCGCGTGGTTTCCAACAGAGTAGAATTAGGGCTACCCCATCTCTTCCCATGCGGTGTCGTACAAGGCGACTGAGGGATAGGGCTGTTTAACATCAGGCAGATATATACAGCCCAGACTCAGCCTCAGATGCATGGCTCGAGTCAACAATAGTGCCCGGAATAAGGCAATAGGCTCACCCCCTATTACGTGGAACCGAATACAATTATTGGTGAAATGTGGGTGTTAATTCACCTCTGTCTAACCCTCCAGGGATAAAAGCATGATTTTATGTATGTATGCATGTAATAAATGCTAAACAAACCTCATCGGCTGGACGTCGCGCCTGCTGATTGACGCACGTGGCCTTCTTCTCCAGGTTGGCGGCAATCACTTGAGAATTGATATTAGCAAATCTTCATATTAGCGTTAATCCCAGTCCCATTCATAGCTATTCACCTCGGCGTTTGGGGTCGGCTTAACCAGTCTAACTGCAGATTTGGCTAAACTTCAATATTTTAATAGTAAATATGTATCTGCTTTTTACAGATAATGACAGGTGATTCGTTACGCGAGGTTGGCAAGATAGTCCACGGGTGGGACCGCGAGCTGGTCAGCTTCACGACCACGCTGCAGCTTCCTAACGTCGCCGTACAACCGAAACACAAAGCCCTTCTCCTAGCTGCTAGCTTTCTTTTGGTAATTACTATTCTGAAAATAATATAACACTGAAGACTACCATGAAACCTCCGAAATTTCGGGCCGGGAGCAAGAATGAAAAACATAGCATTTTCGTAGTCATGTGTCATGAATTCACTTTGGTTTTCTTACGGTAGGACTTCAACCTAACGGTCCAAAGACGGTAGGTTCATCTTTGTATTGAATTTCGGGATAAATGCGGGAATATAATCCTAATGGTTGGACCTGTTACATGGAACCGTATATAATAATAGGTCGTTACATAATATATGAAATTGCCGTTCTTTTGAAGAAATTGGAGGAAACCCAATTTTCAGTACTAACATTTTTGCATTTTTTTTAGTAATGAGTAATGACAAATCTAAATTTTATGATTTTTTGTGTATGAATGAGACAACATTAAGCTAACAAACACTTTTATTACATTTTTGAAGAGTGACAGCTGTAAAAAAGTAATACGGAATTTATCATCAAAATGTATAACATTTACGAAGTACTGTTTTTGAAGATCGAACTTAACTTATCAAGCTGACAATAACAACAAAATTTAATACAGAGTTGTAAAATCTTGAAATCAACTTTCAAACAAAATATAAATAATGGAAATAGCTATTAAATAACAGGAATAACGAAATCATGAATTTGTAAGAAAATTTCGGCAATTTCATAGGTAAAGACCTAATATAATTAAATAAATAATAATAAATTAAGTAAATAAAAAAAGAAAGAGAAAAAGAAAGATGATAAATGAAAAATGAATGTATATTTCAATTATTTTTAAAAAATGTTTTGTTTCAGGAATACACGTATTTTGAAAAATCAAAGTCTTCTTGCAGAATGTGTTCCTGTTGTTGAAACATTACCGAAATAGAAGACACGTACAGCCGACGACAGAAGTTGATTTTTACATTAAAATATTGACAAACCTTTTTTACATTTCAGTATCAAAATAAACGGGATATTTAGCATGTTTCATTGTTTTGAGTTTCCGATATTAAATATCCCGTTTATTTTGATACTGATGTGAGTGACCATGATAGTTTAAATACTTTTTTACATTCTTCGTCTTCTTCTCAATATCCTGCTGCTTTGCAGCCACATTTACTCCGTTTGGTTAGGTACTTAACTAAAGGTAAATAACCTTCTTTTAGCTTCGCCGTAGTCGGGTAACAATGTGGTTCGATATCGGTTTCTAGTTGCGTTCTATTTTTGAACTGAATTTTTAAATAAGAAATATTAAAAGATACATCAAGATTATTTAACCTAACCATACGGAGTATACAATGTCTGTATTCTATTAAGATAAAAAAAAAGAATCTGTTCAAGCGGGATTCAAACCTGCGATCTTTCCAGGAGGAATCTGACCAAAGAGCCATCAAACCTCGCCTAAAACCATTCAATTTTATCTATTTTAATCGAAGTGAATAGTTAGCATACTAAATGCTTTAAAATTTAATTCAATATGTGTATTAATAATTCTAAATTGATTATTAATACACATATTGAACGCTACCCGTGACCAGAGGGCTGGTTTATTCTTTGCGCAAAGGATTGGTATTGCCATTCAACGTGGCAATGCCGCCAGCCTTCTGGCTACCCTCCCGGTTGACGTAGATGGGGAGGAATTCTTTGACACCTGAACCTGCAGGATTATTTAGTTATATTCAGTTTTTTTCTTTTTTTAAATACTTGAATTTAGGAAACTTCCGTGTACATTATGTACATATTGAATTAAATTAAAAAAATAAAGTATGAGTAGTTTACTAATCTTCAGAGGACAAAGTTAATATATTTCCTATCTTGATTATTATTGTACAAAGGGCTTAAGAGCTACAGTGATCAATGCAATAGAATTTGTGCAGCCACTTTTGTCGTTCACTGTACAAATATTATCTTAAAAATATATTTTTGTAGTATATAAATATAACTTCAAACAAACTGTATGTTACGCATTATTATTTTTTTATTTTATACTCTATAATAAAATAATTTTAGTAATTTGGTCTTATTTTAATTTATCCATTCCTGCCATCTTGGAAAGACTGCGCCATAGCTTTAATTTTTCTTCTATATAAGTATATCAGTTGATCTTATAGTCAATTCAGAGCAAAAGATTTTGTTTTAGCATAAATAAATTGGCGAAAAAAGGAGGTTTATTTATAACACCCATTCATTATTACGTACACTTGCACACTCTACCCCTAAATTAGGTATTTCTTAATTATTTTTTTGCGCGAAATTAATATTTCCAGACGATTTTCCATCTGAAACAATGCTCAAAATCTTTCGCTCTGAACTATAAAATCAGCCGGTACAAAATATGTAGATAAGGTTATATTATCACAAAATTTCATTCAAATCATTATAATAATAATAATAAATATTCCACAACATTCTACACAACGCTACCCAGACCCATGTTAAGCATAACTCACTGGAGAGATTTAATGCTGTCGGTGGAAAGACCAAAAGCTTGTCCTTCTTTGTCTTTTACACTAACGGCACAGAAACTCTGTGCTTACAGGGTTGGCAGCGCGATTGTGTCTCCCTTAGTTTTGCTCACGTCTATAGGCCACGGTACCTACTTTTCATCAGGTGGGCCGTGGGTTTGTCTGCCACCTAAGTTATATAAACAAAAAACTAGATTGTATTACGGAACACTTAGATACTTTTTTTGGTAAATACCTACATACATATCATCATACATAGAAACACCCAGACCAATGCAAATATACATATTCATGCATACAAATATTTACATTGAGCGGTCGATTCCCGCTCCCGGACCCAAGCCTCCTGTGTAGCAGTCGAACACTCTACCTCTACGCCACAGAGATCGTTTTTTTTTTTTTATACCACTTAGTTGGCAGACAAGCACACGGCCCACCTGATGGAAAGTGGTTACCGTGACCTATGGACGTCTGTAACACCAGAGGAGTCACAGTCGCGCTGCCAACCCTGTAAGTACAGAGTTTCTGTGCCGTCAGTAGAAGACAAAGCAGGACAAGCCTTTAGTCTTCCCACTGGCAGCACAAATTCTCCAGTGAGCTCTGGCTACCCTACTCACCGCTGGGAACACAACACGAAGTTATTATAACCTTAATATTCTGTAGGGCGGAGGTACTACCCCAGTCGGACTGCTCAATCGGGCGGAGATACCGCCGTGTCCTACCTCCTCCACAATCGTCCATCATTGGTGCTGTTTCTTAGATAGGTAGTAATATAAATAGATTTCACATTTATATAAGACTGTTCGTATGTACTATCTATTCGATAAGTAAGTTAATCCAGGAAATATCTAAGCTGTTTGTTATCTAAATTAGGCATGGTCATTGCCGTCATAACGGATATTTGCATTAACACTCGTTTAGCTCCTATAGTAAGTACTTACGGAGAAAATATACTCTCACTAGTTCCATGGAACAAATTCAGTCGAACTAGTGGAACATCATTATTTAACCTTGCAATAGCCTGCTGAATAGTGGCTTACCGTGAAATCCGAATTTTAAGGACCAATTTGTTTGAAACTATTTCTTCTTCCTCAGCATTCGACAGAATTATAAGCAATAGTACGGTGGTTCCTCTGCCAATCGCTCTAATATCCCAGCCGATTGTTGCCCACATAGAATCTACATTTTTTTAAATGTACTTTTTAATACATTTATATATGTACGGAATTCATTCATTCGATTCGCATCGTGATCGCATCGCATCATTAATCTATATCTATCTGACCGATATCGGCTATCAGTGCAATTCTATGTCGAATGACGTCATCTGCAAAAGCAGGAAAAACTACTACTGTTATCTAATCTGTGTAAAGTGATAATGATTTTTTTATATGATATCGATTTTTAAGTGTCGGCGCGTGTGAGGAGCATCGATAACTGGCATTATATACCTAAATAACATCCTCCCTGCTTAGTTGTGTTTTGATTCTGCTAAAGCAATGTTTATCGTGAAACTTTATATAATACAATATTTAAAACTGCTTCTTTAAAAATGGAATCACCAGCAAAAAAGGCGAGGTTATTAAACTCCCCATCAAACAGTGCATCCAACAATATACGAAATGTAAATGTTGATTTCGATATTGAAGAGTTCGTGAAGAAATTACAAACCCAACGTGAACAAACCGCTGAATCTATTTTGAATTTTACATTCAATACAAACCGCCGTAGATTCATATCACAATGTGACAGAATACCTGATAGATGCGCAGGAGTGGTCTACTGGATGTCGCGCGATAATCGAGTGCAAGATAATTGGGCGTTTTTATTTGCACAAAAACTAGCACTACAGAAAGAAGTTCCTTTACATGTCTGTTTTTGTTTGGCCAGACATTTTGATAGCTCTGTTAGGCGATTGGATTTTTTAATAAAAGGTTAGTGTGATAACTACCAATTTTTAATATGTTTTATACCATTTAGGTGGCAGACAAGGACACGGCCCACCTGATGGAAAGTGGTCACTGTGGCCTATGGACGTGTGCAAAACCAAGAGAGTCACACTCGCGCTGCTAGCCCTGTAAGCATTGAGAGTTTCTGTGCCGTCAGTGTAAAAGACAAAGCAGGACAAGCTTTTGGTCTTTTCACCGACAGCACAATAATCCTCCAGTGAACTATTATATATTACATTTGTAGTTTGTTTTGGTTGAGCGTTTGACTGGTAATTTTGAATTCGTTGGATCAAATATATGTATGTTTGCATAAATAAGTCTTGGTGGCGCGATTCTCATGCCACCTGAGCTAGTGGACTGTATTTTGCGGGGATGAAGTTAACATGTTTCATATGACACTTTACACAACAAACAAGATAGGTGATCGGGTTGCCGCGGAGGTGGTTTAGGCATTGAATGCAACCCGAGAAATTAGGAGAGGATGCACTAACCTTTACTACGCCACGTGCTGTTTTGTCATTTGCTGGCTGGGCCGTTGCACCGATCTTCTCTTCCTGGCTCAGGAGCTGCTGCCCACATCACTAAATCACTTGAGGGACACACGAGAGGCACAATCCGATCGGTAAAGGTCTATGAAAGCGGTTAAAATCCAACAAACATTATTAATTTCTGAGAGACGCGCGCGCCGCCGGCCATTGTTTTTTAGTTCAAAAGCGGAAGAGAATATGCGTCTATTTTGACAATTGAGCGGTGCGAAAACTATTGCTATCTCACTTTAAAAGGTAGCGCGGGAGGGAGATGGGTACAGGAAGCGTGTGTTTCAGTGTCAATGACTTGAATTACTACTATTGAGCAAAAAAATACAAATTCTACCATCAGCGCAACCATTCCCCCCGGCTTGAAGGGTTACCTTCAAACGAAAAATGCGGAACAAATCTAAAGTCTAATCTAAATCTAGGTTTGGGAAATAACAACTAAAATATAAACCTAGGTTTGAACTCGTGCCTACTGCTGGTTAGGCAGAGGGCAGAGGCGAACAACCGGGCGCAGATACGATCCGGTTGCGGTTTTAACCCGTACAACACGAGTTATACCGCGGGAATCGGGAAAAACTTCCTCTACTACTCCTAGAGGCCAATGCAAAGGAGGCGCATTCCCAGTCATAAGGACTACCACCGTACCTACAGTAATTGGGTTAGATGGAGTATTCCATTTTTGACGCGACTGCAGCGTGTGCAAATAATCGGTTCTCCAACGATTCCAAAACGATTGGACTAATTTATCTAAAAGAGCGTGACGAGTTAGAAGGTGCATTCTATCGTCATTAACATCTATTGCGGGCAAATATTTTGCGTACTTAAATCACCGGTCAACTCTATATGACCGCGCGTAGATAAAATTCTCAAAAATCGGCCTACATAAACAACACAACGCAACAGTCTCGACCAAGACGAGACGCGATTAGCCAACAACAAAATAAGGGACTCTTCACGCGGGACCGACACAACAAGCGAGTGCTTCTTCTCCTCGGGTGGTTCGGAAACCGTAGTGGGATTGAATTGACTAACTGGCCACTTATCTAACGCGGCATGAATCCAGGACGGTCCACTAAACCATAACGGGTGATCTAAAATTTGCGAAGGAAGCAATCCACGAGAGAGACAATAGGCTGGGTTGTCGGTGCCAGCAGCGTGAAAGAGATTTTGTGGCGCTAATTCAGATTGAATTTTTGCCACTATTAGCGACGAATGTGTCCCAACGATGGGGCGAAGAGTGGGCCCAACACAAAGCGACTGTTGAGTCCGAAAAAGCTAAAATTCTACTAATATTAATGCGAAAATTTACAATTATGTCAAATAAATTACCTTAAAGATTTTGACCACAATACAAAATGTCATTAAGCGACACGGAAGTGCTAGTCTTAGCACTGCCATCCAAAACTACGCGGAGTTTAGTAGTAAGCTTATCTTCTCTAATAACTCCGTGGTGCGGGATAATGTACGAAGGCTGGGTCTCGTCAGTGTCCGCAGGCGCAGGTGAGATGTAACCTTTATCTAAATATTCGTTAACAACCTCATCATAGGCTTGCTTTAACTTTGGAGACGCCTGCATCTTTCGTTCTAAACAAAGAAAGCGTTTTTCAGCGGATACACGGGAGTCACCAAGCGAAAAAATATCTCCCTTGAAAGGGAGCGCGACAACACAACGACCCTGCTCGTCACGAGTAGTCGTGCGACAATAAATCTCCTCAGCCATCTTGTCATCAGGGCTTAGGATAGGTGGGACATTGACCTCTTCAATTTCCCAAAACTTGCGGATGGTAGACTCCAGTGGCGGCTCGACGGTGCAACAGAACGAAGCAGTCGAGTGACTAAAACTATCTATAGAAGCGGGTGCGGAACCAATTATAACAAAACCTAGAACTGTTTCCAGTGCGTGCGGAGCGGGGTACGTCGGTCCCCCTTGAACCTTACGTGATAACTGGAGGTGCGGGAGAATCGAAGCGCCGATCAATATATCGACGACTCCAGGAACAGCGTAAGTCTCATCTGCTAAAGGCAAGTCTTTAAATTTCGTTAATAAAGACGTGTCAACCGGGACGGTAGGCAACTGTTCAGTTATTTTATCTATAACGAGCGAATCCATGTCAAACCAAATATTATTATTAAAACGAGATCCAAACCTTGTTTTAACGGTGCCATGAACAGCTGACTGTAAACCTCCAAAACCCTTCACCACTGAGCGGGTTGAACGCTTATTAACATTGAAACCAAGACGTTGACAACAATCTTGAGTAATAAAATTACTTTGCGAAGCGCCATCTAATAGCGCTCGAACAATGTGCGGTTTACCTAATGCATCGACAACAATAACGCGAGCAGTCGCGAGGACAACAGTAGTGAGCGCAGTACTAGCGGACAACGAACACAAGGTGACGTCATTCGCAGCGGTCACCGGGCGGGCCGGAGCGCGCGCGAGCGCGGGCTGCGGCTGTGGCGCAGGCCGCCGTGTGTCACCGCTCGACGAACCAACTGTGCTCACATTGGATGCGGCATTACTATTTTCAAAATGAAGTAAAGTATGGTGTCTCGCTTGACATTTGCGACAACTATTGCTACTATTACATAAAACAACGCGGTGTTTAGTACCGAGACAATTAAAACAAAAATTATTAGCGCGAACAAATTTATAACGATCATTAGGCGATAATTTTAGGAAACCCGGACACTTGTACAATTGCGAATGATGAGTATTACACAAAGAGCAAACAGGTGATTGTACACGTGCTGGTGCGGTATTAACATAAGTATGAGTTGACTTCAGTGACTTCGATGACGCATCTATTTTGCGTTCCGAACTAACAACTTTCTTCGCGCCTTCATGTTTCGATGAAGAGCGTTGCAATATTTTTATATGCTCGCGAACAAAACTTTCTAAGTCTTCGAACTTAGGAATTTTATTGCCGCGGTGATCCGACTCAAATAAACGAAGGGTTTCGGAATCTAATTTCTTTAAACCCATATACAAAAATAAGAAGTCGCAGAGGTCATCGATCTTTAGGTTCTTTACGGCGCGAACAGATGATGCGAAAGTATCTAGAAACTTCTCTAAGTTTTGATCGTTACATGCCGTAATGGATTTCAAGTCAAACATCTGATCCAAATATGCGTTAGCTACCGATCTTTTATCCTCATACTTAGCTTTCAAAGTATTTAAAATTAAATTATAATTTTCGGCACTAAACGTAATTCCAGCGCAAACGGTTATAGCTTTACCAGTTAATTTTTCAACGAGATAATGCAATTTTTCGTGATCTGTCAACGAATCGTTCTTATCTATTGTATTCTCAAAACTATCTATAAATAAACACCAATTGCGAATGTTACCATCAAATTCGGGTATTTGAATTGGTGGCAACTTAGGTCGGTCGCGAGTGGGATTGGGTCGGTCAGACGGTTTCTCCAAACTCCTAGCGACGCGTTTGATACGACAATACAAATCGTCAAACGACGACAAGGCCTGATAACTCACTGAGTAATCGGGATTTAAATTTAACTCTAAAACGTTGATGTCATGTACTAAGGATTCGAAATCCGCGCGTAAACATTCCAAGTTTTCTATAGAACACAAGAACGAATCTCTAATAGCCAAATCAGAGGTTTTAAGTGCATTATCACAAATCGATTGTACACGAGAGTAAATCATTTCTCTTTTAGCGTATAAAAGTTTCAATTGAACTTTACTATCGGTGCTACCAACCTTTGGGGGCATTTTTACAACTAATATTAAACTAAAGTGCGGTAAACAACAAATGAAATGACTTAATCTTAGCGGTACCTACAGTACAGCGACGCGGCGCGAACGATATCCGTAGGTAGGTAGGTACTTATAACTGCGAGTGCCAGCTTGAACAAAACGCGCATAGCAACAAGATCGTACCTACGCGAGCTAGATCGCTGTCTAGGTTCAACTATTATTTCAGGGATTAAGTATTGCGTAATATCTATTCAAATTAAAATACTTTCGTATGTATTTGAATGAAATGCGAGCGAGGTATAACCACGTATCTACCCACGTAGGTATTAGGTAAATACGATGCGAGCTAGCGGCGAACGGACAACTTAATTGAAACAAATAAAAACAAAAGCCAAATGCGTTAGGTATTACACTGTGCCTATGCACTAGGGTGTCAGGATACCTAAGATCTAAACCTAAATGCCTAGATGCGGGGTTTTCTACTAAAATAACTAGGTATTTAGGTGCGGTGCGTTTATTCCCTGTGGAATAAATAACAAAAGCGAGCTACGACTAAGGATCGATACGATAAGAGAAATGCGAGCGAGGTATAACCACGTACCTAACCTATGTAGGTATCAGGTAAACACGATGCGAGCCAGCGGCGAACGGACAACCCAGAAATTGAAATAGCCAAATGCGTTAGGTATTACGCTGTGCCTATGCACTAGGGTGTCTAGTATACCTAAGATCTAAACCTAAATGCCTAGATGCGGGGTTTTCTACTAAAATAACTAGGTATTTAGGTGCGGTGCGTTTATTCCCAATAGAATAATAACATAACAAAATGCGAAACTACGACTAAGTATCCGGCTCGAAGGACCAAAAAGAATGGTGGCGCGATTCTCATGCCACCTGAGCTAGTGGACTGTATTTTGCGGGGATGAAGTTAACATGTTTCATATGACACTTTACACAACAAACAAGATAGGTGATCGGGTTGCCGCGGAGGTGGTTTAGGCATTGAATGCAACCCGAGAAATTAGGAGAGGATGCACTAACCTTTACTACGCCACGTGCTGTTTTGTCATTTGCTGGCTGGGCCGTTGCACCGATCTTCTCTTCCTGGCTCAGGAGCTGCTGCCCACATCACTAAATCACTTGAGGGACACACGAGAGGCACAATCCGATCGGTAAAGGTCTATGAAAGCGGTTAAAATCCAACAAACATTATTAATTTCTGAGAGACGCGCGCGCCGCCGGCCATTGTTTTTTAGTTCAAAAGCGGAAGAGAATATGCGTCTATTTTGACAATTGAGCGGTGCGAAAACTATTGCTATCTCACTTTAAAAGGTAGCGCGGGAGGGAGATGGGTACAGGAAGCGTGTGTTTCAGTGTCAATGACTTGAATTACTACTAATGAGCAAAAAAATACAAATTCTACCATCGGCGCAACCAAGTCTTACATAGGTTTTTGTATGTGGGTATGCGTATGACATGTGTTTTAAAAAGTATCTGAGTATGTTTATCCGCATATTTTTTATGTACCATTGTGAATATTCTGATGAGCTCTTCCAATTAGTCCCACCCTTTCCTTTCTAACTCAGGACAACATGTGCAGGGCTCAGATGTCCACCCGCATACGATGCAAAATATTTATTCAAAAAGCAAGCGGTTTCGAGACTCTTTCCTTTGTCGCACTATAAAGGAATGCATTACCAGCTCACTGTTTCCTTCTTCCGACAGTCCAGGGTTCTTTAAGCGGGTTGTGATAAAGCATATAATGAGGCCATCAAGCTGAGTGTCACCATTGTAACATTGTATATGTATGTATTGGTGACCCTCTTTTGTTTTTTGTTCTATCGTTGACATGTCCTATATAAAATAATATCGCTTTGCCAATAAAAGAGTAGGAATGATAACCTACTTTTAATATCCTAATTAATCTATCTTTCAATCCTAATCAAATAACTTATCATGTCAAGAATATTTATATTAAATTTATTTGTGACGGTTTTATTTTTTTATTCACCTTCTGTAGGCCTCAAGAAAGTGGCAGCAGAGTGTCGGGAACTGAACATATCGTTCTATTTACTGGAAGGTAACGGAGCAGAGGTCCTTCCTCAGTGGGTGGAGAGACACAATATAGGAGCAGTTGTTTGTGACTTCAACCCCTTAAGAGGACCTCGACGCGTACTTGACGAGTGTAAACAGAATTTACAAAATGATGTCCCACTTATACAAGTAAATATTAAACACAATTTCGTAATGTGTCTTAATTATTTTATTATATATTAGTGTGGCAATAACCTAAATATTCTATTTATTGTTATTTTTAAAAATAGTCTGGAAATATATAAATCTGAGGCATACCTATATGGATAAACATGAAAAGCAAAACCTTAATAAATTAAAAATACAAAAAAATTGTTCGCTTAAGCTGTTTCTGGAAATAGCAATAAAGATAGTAGGTACACTAATTTATACAGGATTGGTCATTTAATAGTATCTATTCGATAAGTAATATGTGAATCCAGGAAATACCTGAGCTTTAATATTCATTTTCGTCTAAACACTCCCGCTGATTCCGGCATTATCACAGCGATTTTAGTCCCGGTCATCTCGGTTGTAGATGTCCAGAGCTTGCACTTGGGGCTTGAGGTCAGCAACATTGGACTGTCTGACCGCAAGTCATCCACACACACATTTTTTTTTGTAATACAACTTAGGTGGCAAACAAGCACATGGCCCAAATCACGGAAAGTAGTTTCCGCGACCTATAAACATACTGTCGGTAGCACACCCGTGCTGTCGGCCCTATAAGAACATTGAGTTTCTGTGCCGTCAGTACAGAAGACACAATCAGAACAAGCCTTTGGTCTTCCCGCTGACAGCACAAAATCTCTTCAGAGCTCTGACTACCTTACTTACCGCCGGGAACATAACACGAGGTTAGGATAGCCTTGGTATTCTGTAAGATGGAGGTAGTTCCCCAGTCGGAGTGCTTAATTGAAACGGGAATACCGTCGTGTCCTACCTCCTTTTTATGGTTGATAGGCTCGCGTTTGACCATAATCTCACCTGTTTGTAAGTGACGATACGGTTGACGGAGGAACACGCTTGTCTCGAAGTAACCCTCTTCAAGACTAGGATGAATAGCTATTCAGAAACACATATTCGGGTTTGGACATTCCACTCCTTGGCAGTACGCATGATGAACGTACCGCCAAATCGTTTAGTATGTATGAGTGGTATGTCCACGGTGTACCAGTGGTATGTCATCGTACGTCTGGTCATTCAATGGTGGAATGGATGTGGAGGAATTAGGCTGTGCAGCTCCACCGAACAGTCCCTGAAGTGCATCTGATAGAACAACGAGAGACATACACCTCACATTCTCACAACAATTTTTCACATTTTCGACATTATTATCAATTAAGTTAGTAAGTACCTTCTAATTTTCCTACGATTTTATCTGTGCTATAATTTTCAGGTGGATGCCCACAACGTAGTCCCCTGTTGGAGAGCTTCTCCTAAAAAAGAATATTCGGCAAAAACCTTCAGAGATAAAATCACTCTGAAGTTCAATGAATACTTGACAGAATTTCCTCCTGTCATTAGGCACCCTTACACAGGCCTTATTTGGCGCCAGGTAAAGGAAATTTCTACAATACTATACCTAAAAATATTTATTTTCCACATTCTTCTTTATATTTACAATAGTAATCATTAATATTTTGAGAGTCACCTTTGGTTTCGTTTCGAGCATCTCGGGTTGAATAATACTTCTGCGGTTTGAGCTAGGCATATGAATATTTAATAGAATATAGGTAATATTTTTTAGACAATCACATACTTACTAATGTTACTACCAGATGGACTATGCAGTTCTTCAAGCCCATCATTCTTAAGTATTCAATTCCGAAAAAGTCTAACAGCTTCAAAATACCCTATACCCAGGATGTCCTCTACACAGAATTTCTAATTTGGACAGTTAGATGTAATCCACTTTACCCACCATGCCAAGGTCCAAAGTAATTATACGAACAAAGATCCAATAGTATATTTCCATCTAGAAATAGTTAAGTATATGTAACTCTAACTGCAGCGGTTTGCAGGAATATGAATAATTTTTATAACTTATTCAAACTCCATAAAATTGCAGCCTATAGATTGGAATCGAGCAATAGAATCCAGGGAGGCAGACAGGAGTGTAGGCCCAGTGACCTGGGCTCGTCCTGGCTATAATGAAGCCCTCAGAATACTTAAACGTTTTATTGATGAAAAGCTCAAAATTTTTGATGATGAACGAAAAAATCCTACCATAGACGCGCGCAGTGGATTATCACCGTGGTTTAATTTTGGTAAATATTTTTTTTTAACTATCTATTTAACGTTTCTTCAAAGTCTTCTGATTAGATACTTTGAATTACTACATGTGGATGACATAAATAAAGGATCCATTGAGTTCAGCCTTTCATCAAGTGATCGCAGTTATTTTCTCCGGTGAAATCTTCCCTAAACATTAAAACATGTGATCCAGGCTCCAAGTTCTAAATTACACAAGCCACAAAGTATTATAGATTTTTTCCGTGAAAAATTTATCAGAAGCAGTAAAAACTTCCCACTTGACATCAATAATTTTAACCTCAGTTAAAACCAAGCAAAATAACGTCAAATGAAATGGAAAACACAGGGATTTTTTCTTATACAAAAAAACATACTATACCAAACTAAAGCCAACTAACACATATTGAGAAACTCACTTTTACTTTTCCACATAATTTTTAAAATATATTAGACCTGACCGGTTTCGCCTTATGGCATCCTCAAAGGTTTGAATTTATCGATATGTGTAACAACAAATTCCACCAAGTGCCATCAATCAACAATATAAATAGTCTATAAACTAAATTAAGTTTTAATGTTTCAGGTCAAATCTCAGCCCAGAGAGCAGCATTATGCATGGAGGAATGCAAACCAATACACACAAAGAGTGTGGAGACGTTCCTTGAACATACCATCGTGCGTCGTGAATTGGCCGACAATTTCTGCTACTACTGTGAACACTATGACAGGATCGAGGGGACTAGCGATTGGGCACGTCGGACCTTAAATGATCACAGGCAAGTTGACCATCTTGTCGTTAAGCTATATTTTTTGTTCTTTGCTCTGCCGTAAAAAGATACCTTATGCACATTATCCAACATGGAAAATTAAAGATAGCTGTGTGGGAGGCCACACCACAGAACATTCGTTTTTTAAGTGTGGAAATCCTAACGGTTATCATCTCCCCCGGGCTTTCTGTGGAATGACTGTTTAGAGATGGAAGATGAATGAATAATAATAAATTTGAATGCCGCCTCGAGGTCTAGTAAAAAAGCAACGGCCAGGGCTAAATTTGAGTTTATCGGCAGAATTGGTGAGCGGCTTGCGCGCTACCCATCTGGCAGTCGTGCATTGTAGTCGCTTCCCAAAGCTGCCGAAGGAAACATCTGCCAGTTTTGCCTTCCGCCGCTGCAAAAATCCGTTGGTAGTCTGACTCCCCATGGCGCTAAGGAGAAAGTCGATCTGTTGGGTAATCTCTTTGCGTCAAATTTGACTATAAACGAAGGGAACGCCGAATCACCCATAATCCCCAGCTGTGGTGCTTCCAAGACTGAAGTTAAAACACGCAACGCGTGGTCTGACGTGAGCTGAAGTCCCTAGATATTCGGAAGTCAAGTGGGCCGGACGGTATACTGGCGATGGTGCTTAAGCACTGTGCCCCCGAGCTGTGCCCTGTACTTGCACTGCCACGCACTCTCATATTCCGCAAAGCGGGTCCCGACCTCGTGGAAGACCGCATTCGTGCACCCTGTACTTAAGAAAGGTGACAGGACAGATCCGACCAATTACAGGCCTACCGCTATCACCTCCCTTCTCTCGAAAGTAACGGAGCGTGTTACTAATACACAGCTCCTGAGATACCTTGAGCGAAACGATCTACTGAGCGATCGTCAGTACGGCTTTCGCCACCGTCGCTCTACCAGTGACTTTCTTGTGTATCTCACAAACCGGTGGGCGCAAGCCATCGAGAATCGGAGTGAGGCACTAACGGTCAGCCTCGATATAGTGAAGGCCTTCGATCGGGTCTGGTACAAAGATCTTCTTACGAAGTTGCCGTATTATGGACTCCCCGAGGGACTGTACAAATGGATCTCCAGTTTTTTGTCCAACAGAAGCATCCAAGCCATCGTCGACGGCAGCTGCTCGGACCACATGAACATGAACGCTGGTGTCCCACAAGGCTCCGTGTTGTCTCCGACGCTGTTTCTGCTGCATATCAATGACATGCTGTCTGATGGCTCCATTCATTTGTTATGCGGACGACAGTACCGGGGACACGTGTTACACGGGCCGTGCAAATATCCCTCAGTCCGAAGTGGAGAAGAGTCGCGAACAACTTGTGTCTGAAATCAAGACTACTCTCTCTGGAGTATCCGATTGGGGACGATTAAACCTAGTCCAATTCAACCCCACTAAGACATAAGTATGTGTATTCACCGCTAAGAAAACCCCATTCATTGTAGCGCCGCAATTCCTGGGTACACCGCTTACCATCTCCTCGAGTATCGGGATCCTTGGTGTCGATATCTCCAGTCATTTGCAGGACAAGTTGGCATCAAGAAAACTTGGAGTGCTCAACAGGGCGAAGCAGTACTTCACTGCGGGGCAGCAACTCCTTCTTTATAAAGCACAGGTCCGGCCTCACATGGAGTACTGCTGTCACCTTTTTGCTGGAGCACCTGCATTCCAGCTTGACCCCTTCGACTCAGTGCAAAGACGGGCATTGAGGCTGGTTGACAATCCCATATTCACAGGTAGTGTGGAACCTTAGGAGGGATTTTGCCTCACTGTCTGTGTTCTACCGCCTATACAATGGTTTGTGCTCAGATGAATTGTTTGACATGATGCCCGTAGCTACATTCTACCATCGCACCTCTCGCCATAGGCAGGGAATTCTTCCTCACACATTCATCCCACGCACACTCAAGCTGTGGAATGACCTCCCTGCTGCGGTTTTCCCAAGCGCCTACAATATGAGGTTCTTCAAGAGGTGCATCAGAAGGTTTCTTCGTGGTCGGCAGCGCGATTGTGACACCCCTGGTGTTGCATACGTCCATAGGCCACGGTAACCGCTTCCCATCAGGTGGGCCGTGTGATTGTTTGCCAACTAAGTGGTATAAAAAAATAAAAAAATAAATATTCCACTTTCCACACAACGCTATCTAGACCCATGGTAAGCATAGCCTAACTAGCTTGTGTTATGGAATCTAGAATGCGAATAAACATACTTAGAAACTTTTTTTTGTAAATACATACATATTAAACATAGAAACACCTAGACCAATGCAAATATACATATTTATTCATACAAAAATTTGCACTGAGCGGGAATCGAACACGCACCTCCTACGTACCAGTCGAACGTTCTACCGCTACATAGTCAGTCATATGAATGAACCACACAGTTAATCAGCATGACCTATATTTTCAGACAGCGGGTAGCCTCCAAGTTCCACCGCACTTAGTGACCAGATTCATCTTGACCACCTTACAGTGCTATCGAGTATACGCCTGGATTAGTATTAGTAACAACATAAACATAAAATAAACATCACATAACGTAAACTCACGCCTATATCCCCGAAAGGGTAGATAAAGGTGCTAGCATCCACATTTCGTCAGTTTATGTTTAGGTCCCAATGTAATAGGTGGCGAGCCTATTGCCTATTGCCACATAACTTCGAAAAGCATTGAAAAGTCATTGGTATGTGCCATGGTAAAACCTGGGATCGAACCCGAGACCTCGTCTCAGCAGTCCATTACCCATACCACAAGGCTACCGCAGTCACTAGTAACAACAGTAATCTTTTTACCTAGAAATGACGATCGCCCACACATCTACACGCGTGAACAGTTCGCCAACGCTGACACTCATGATACCCTCTACAATACTGCTCAAAGAAGACTCGTAAACGAAGGAAGAATGCATGGATGGATACGAATGTATTGGGCTAAGAA
Source organism: Eilema griseolum (assembly GCA_963662185.1). Taxonomy (NCBI): domain Eukaryota; kingdom Metazoa; phylum Arthropoda; class Insecta; order Lepidoptera; family Erebidae; genus Eilema; species Eilema griseolum. The sequence continues at coordinate 8,530,886 of OY759230.1, forward strand.
GATCCTGGAGTGGACACCCTCGCCGGAAGACGCACTGGAATATACCATTTATCTAAATGATCACTTTAGTCTTGATGGGTGCGATCCCATTAGTTATGTGGGTAAGTTAGCGATTTGTATGGATGGATGGATGGAACGCAATCACAACAGTATTCTCACGGCGGTATTTCCGTCCAATTGAGCAGTCCGACTGGAGACATACCTCCGCCCTACAGAATACCACGGCCATAATAACCTCGTATTGTATTTCCGGCGGTGAGTAAGGTAGCCAGAGCTCATTAGAGAGATTTTGTACTGTCAGTGGGTAGACCTAAAAAAGCCAAAAGCTTGTCCTGCTTTGTCTTTTACACTGACGGCACAGAAACTCTTGTGTTTACAGGGTTGGCAGCGCGAGTGTAACTTCCTTGGCGTTGCGGCGTTGCACACGTCCATAGGCCACGGTAACCACTTTCCGTCAGATGGGCCATGTGCTTGTGCGCCAACCGAGTAGATCTGTCAGTTGAATTGTATCACTAAGTAACTTTAACTATAATTATGTAAACAAATTTACCTGAAACCACATTATTATTATCATTGGACAACAGTGAAACACATCAAATCAAAACTATCTTTCTTCTTTTTCCCCATCTACAATAATCTTCTTTATTGAAAGCAAATCTATCTATTTGTCTATTAACTTTTCAGACTCGATACCGATAAGAATTTATATACCCGTTTAATTTTGTATAGAGATCTTAAGTATTTTTTTATACCACTTAGTTTGCAGACAAGCACACGGCCCACCTGATGGGAAGCGATTACCGTGGCCTATAGACGTATGCAACACCAGGGATGTTACACTCGCGGTGCCGACCATGAATAAACCTTCTGATGCCCCTCTTGATGAACCGCAGCAGGGAGGTCATTCCACAGCTTGAGTGTGCGTGGAATGCAGTTTCTTTCATACCGCAGCACAGTGCGCACCGTCCCAGGTCGCAATGTGTGAGGATGGATTCCCTGCCTACGGCGGGCGGTGCGATGATAGAATGTTGCTGCGGGCATCATGTCAAACAATTCATCTGAGCACAAACCATTGGTGTTTCAAGCGGCTCACTTAGATCACTAACGTCTTACCTCACGGACAGAATTCAAAAAGTTAACGTTAATGGCACTGACTCTTCTGGTGCCCCATTAGTTATGGGAGTATTAGGACCCCTTCTATTCTTGATACATGTTAATGATCTTCCTTACTTTGCGACAAATCTTTGTGAAATTGTATTATTTGCTGATGACACATCATTAATTTTTAAGACTGATTGACATGAAGTAGTACTTGACGAAGTGAATAATACCCTTTCTGATATATTACATTGGGACACAGGTAACAACTTGCTGCTCAATGCGAAGAAAACTAAATGTGTAAAGTTTACTATGCCAAATGTAAGACAGGCAGATATTAATATTAAAATGAATAACGAATCTGTCCAAATAGTCAATACCACAGTTTTTCTTGGAATAACTCTAGATAGTAAACTGCAATGGGGTTCTCATATCACAGCCTTGGCAGGAAGACTTAGCTCAGCTGCCTATGCGGTTAGAAAGATAAGGTCACTGACTGACGAGGAAACTGCACGACTAGTTTATTTTAGCTACTTTCATAGCGTTATGTCATACGGTCTGCTGCTGTGGGGCTCAGCTGCCGATATTGAAACTATATTTGTACTACAGAAACGAGCGATACGAGCGATCTATAGCCTCAGACCCCGTGACTCGCTGAAAGAACTTTTCAAAGAAATTAATATTTTAACAGTTGCTTCTCAATACATTTATGAAAATATCTTATATGTACGAAAAAACCTAAATATTTTCGAAAAACTATCTGATGTACACAATTTTAATACGAGAAATAAAAATAAACCAGTTGTACCAAAACTTAGGCTTCACAAGGTTAGTGATTCATTTGTAGGCAGCTGCATAAAAATATTTAACAAAATTCCTCAGGACTTGATTAATATGCCAATAAATAAATTTAAAATAGAAGTGAAAAAAACTTTAATGAGTAAAGGTTACTATAAAGTGGATGAGTACCTTAATGATGTTAATGCGTGGTCAACATAAGTCTCTTGCTTGCTCGCACAAAATAAATTGTAAACCAAAACAAATTTAAAAAAGAAAAATAATCTAGTTTTAATGTAGTTCGCTGAGATTCTTGCTGGTATCTTCTCAGTAGAACTAATCTACCGAACCAGCGAAAGAATCATTTTCCAATGGTTTATTTTTACATTATTTAATATTTTTATATTATTTCTTGACATACATAATTGTAAAATTTTGACGTTCATATGTGCTCTTTATGTGCCTAAACTGAATAAATGAAATTGATTCTTTGATTGTATAGGCGGTAGAACACACACAGTGAGAGGTTCCCTCCTAAGGCTAAGAGGTTCCACGCTACCTGTGAGTACCTTTGGGATTGTCAACCAGCCTCAATGCCCGTATTTGAACTGAGTCGATGGGGTCAAACTGGTATGCAGGCGCTCTAGCAAAAAGGTGACAGCAGTACTCCATGTGTGGTATTGTTTATTATGTACCTAAAGAAGAATATAGAGTATTATGGAAAGCAGCTAGACACCTAGTTTGTTATATTCATATAAATATAAATGTGTCGTTATCTTACAGGTTGCATGTGGTCCGTGTGCGGTCTCCATGATACAGCTTGGGGGGAGCGACCAATATTCGGGAAAGTTCGATACATGAACGGTAATTCATTGCGAAATAGGAGAGTGCAAAGAAGTAAGAATGCCTAATTTCACTTATGAAATCTCTAACATAAGATTTAGGTATTTATTGAAAAAATATTTCAACACACTTGCTCATAAAGTGACTCTAATTTCACCGCAATTAGGAACATAATGAAAAAAAATAAAAGAACTTTAATCAAACTGTAAATTTTCCTCCCAACATTTGAGAATTGAGTGATAGGTTTTTTTTATTTTATTGGTTGCTTTGTTCTAAAAAAGTTTTGATACAAAATATATAATGTTTAATAGTACAAATAAATTAATTATGCAATATTAATTTGTATATGTACTTATATATTTAAATACATAATTTCAACTTGTACGTGTTTAATAAACAAAACTATTCAATTATAATATTTTACAAACTGCTCATTTACTGTTTCTCTAAATAAACTTTTTATCTAAGTAGGTACTACGAGTATATAATAGTAGATAATGAAACTGTTGCATAATAAGGGTTCTTAATCCAAATTATGTGCAGTTTGCCGATGTGAAAATTGTGTGCAATTTCATACAATAATATACCTAATTTGATGAAATAGTTAACATAATTTGCGTAAAATTACAAAGTTATTTTTAGCGCCAAAATCCATTTGCTGATCGCGCACATATGTTACGTCGCAGCCACCACAGACAATGTAAAAAAGTTAAGATAGATAGATATATAATTCTTTATTGTACACCAAAAGATTTACAGTAGGACAAGTAGGTAGCATGTATACAGTTCAATGTTGGTGGTTAGTTGGTTCATGTTAGTGTTTCTACGCAGTTGATGAATTTATGAAGTGACAGGGTCTAGGTGTACATGCATGAATATTTATTAAATAAATATTGTAATGTATAATTATTTTTGACCTTATGTATTGATCTGAGTGCTTGCATGTACATTTTATATTTTATTATTCAATTTAATCTGTATCTTGACATTTTATAATTTGGAATTTTTCTTGACTTGACATACTTACTTAATAATTCACTTTAATTGGTGTCAGTCTCATTGTTCATAAATTTAAGAAATACTAAACTTAGACTAATATTTCTATATTTTCAATACAATGTAACATTGTTCAGAAAAATAAATAAATAAATGTACAATGGGCGGCCTCATCGCTGAAGCGATTTCATCCAGTCAACCTTGTGATGGACAGTAATGTTATAAAAATAAAAGATATGGTGTAGTTACCGACTAAACTTAAATAGGTAGTGTATTAAAAACAAAAGAAAGAGAGAAATGTATAAGTAAAATAAATTTAATATACGGCTTTACACAAATTATTATCAACATAAATACTGATATACATATACTATAACACACAAATAGACATATAAGGTTAATGTAATTTTTTAATTTAGTTTGATACTCTGTGCGTTTTTAGTATTATTTTATTACGCAAGTGTGTTGAAATACCGTTGAATAATTATGATTACCGTTTTCGGATCAGAATGGTGCCTCGGCGGTAATCACCAACTTTACACACTCGTACCATAATATACCATTAAATGTGTGCCACTCGGTTGCACTAGGCTCGCACACCTATTACGTCGAGATGGAACAGTTAACGAAATTGGGGATACCCCCATAGGCTATATTTACACAAACTAATTTTTTTACAGGACAACAACTGCTTCCACGGCGTTAATAGTCTTCCTAGAGGTTCAAGGTAACGACGGGAAGAAAGTTGTACGTGTACCATACAACAACCGACAAAATAAAAACTGTCAAAATTGCAATATATTTAATAAATTTATATTCTTTTAATATTACTCGAGTTTTTATTAGATCCTAATCCTTTATACAGATTGTACCAAACTAAATGAAGTATGTTGGGAGGAATCTCCATTCCCATGCGGTTTTCAGTAGCTATAAGATGCTATAATAACTGAATTAGTACAATGTTTTCAAATTTTTTTTTCCTCACCTTCCCTACACAGGACAACATGTGCAGGTCTTAGCTGTCATCCGCACACGGTGCAGAACATCCGATCAAGAACCAAGCGGTTTGGTGACTCTTTCCTCTGTCGCACCATTAAGGCCTGGAATTAATTACCAGCTCACGTGTTTCCTTCTTCGTACAGTCCCAGGTCATTTAAGCGGGACGTGAAAAAGCATATGATGAGGCCGTCAAGCTGAGTGTCACCATTGTCACACGGTATGTGTAAGTAATGGTGACCCTCAGCTTACCATCAGGCAAGGCGAAGTCTAATTGACGTGTACTATTTAAAAAAAAATATTTCATATGCTAAACTAAAGTAATGGTTAAGTAATATTAACTGAATTACATAATATGTTATGTTATTATTTAACCAAAGCTCCTTAACATCTGGTCAAAGCCATTATAGTGATCCTTAACACCTGATCCGGCAAACATTGAATGGCAACGTTAAAAAAAAATTGGGGTGGACTACCCTTAACATTTAGGGGGATAAAAAATAGATGCATCCGATTCTCAGACCTACCCAATATGCACAAAAAATTTCATGAGAATCAGTCAAGCCGTTTCGGAGGCGTCTAACTACAAACTGCGACACGAGAATTTTATGTATTAGGTGAGTGAGAATCTATATTCAAAGAAATAAAACAAAAGATAGGTAACCAGATGACCATTGCTGATTTATAGGTACAATTAACCACGTTATGATAACATTGGAGGGACGAGGGCTACCTACTTGAGTTCAGGTGGTTTCACTCGTATATTGTACAAAGAGAATATAACCAATTTTGAGCACTATGGTTGATTATTATCTGTCTACAACTGGGTAAATTGACATCAACTTAAGTCAAAACGGTCAACACTGACAATGCGCTATTATTATTTCAATGTTTTAGATAATTTATACAAATTATACATTTAAAAGTAACTTTGGAACTAGAGATGGCGTCTTCTATTTCGCAATGTCAACCGCCGCAGACGACGATAGAGAAAGAATGGCCTTACCACGAGTACTATGTAGGACAGAGAGATGAGGAGCAGCGGAAGAACGGAGTCGGAAGAAACCATTGGTCTGGAGCTGAGGTTTCTCTTACTTCCATTCTAATAAGTTGAAGACCTTAGTGTCCAGCGCAGTTACAGAAACTAAATTCTAGAGAACAAATCACAATTCAATTCATGACTCATGGTTGTATTAGGCACATGTGTCTGAAACTTTTATTTACCCAAAATATTCCAAAATACATCTCATTCGTCGTTGCATCCAAAGCTTGTAATTCTCTTATTTCTTCTATATATATAAGACATTGCAAAAAATGGCAATAAATTTTGAAATTTATTCCATACCCTTAAAGTCCAGAATTATATGAATAGAGATTCATTACACTTTTTCATTCACTCTGCAAAAATCCGTTTAATTTTGTACTTCAACTGCATTTTTTGTATTTTTTATACAACTTAGGTGGCAAACAAGCACACGGTCCACCTGATGGAAAGTGGTTACCGTGACCTATGAACGTGTGAACACCAGTGGAGTCACATCCGTGCTCCCAACCCTGTAAGAACATTTATTTTATGTGCCCTCAGTGCAGAACACAAAATCAGGACAAGCCTTTCGTCTTCCTACTGACAGCACAAAAACTCTCCAGTGAGCTCTGGCTATCCTACTCACCGCTGGGAACACAACATGAAGTTATTATAACCGCGGTATTCTGTAGGGCGGAGGTACTTGATATATCGTGACGTGACAGCTGCGAGCGCGAACGTGTTTTCTGTTATTTACGATGAAAACAATTAAATAATTATAATACTTAACTATTGTAAGACAATTGCAGTGTAAGACTAAATAAGTGTGTCGTGTGCTTCGTTTTTCAGCGTTATTCATTTCTGTCACTAAGCAGAAATGAACTAAATCGGTAAACGTGACATGATAAGTAAGTATGGCTAGTGTGGAATCTAGCCCGTTTGGCCGAAGCCAAAAGATGCGCCGAAGTCCGCCACCTACACCACGACCTGTAGACCAGCCAGGAAATGCGGAAAATGAGTTACCAGCCGAAGTTGTAGCCACATCAGAGATTCAGAGATGGATGAAGGCAATCGATGTGAAGTTAAACGAAGTTTGCACCATAGTTGAGGAGGGGAAGATGAACTCGAACCAAAAACTCCGAGTTACAAATCTGTGCCGTGAGGTCTCTAGCGGAACATGAGATGGCTGTTTTTTACCAGGTTCTGAAACAGAAAACAGTTGTAGCCCATGAACGCATCCAGCACCTGCAGGAACAACAGAATGTTGTTACCTCCTGGGAACATTTTAAACAGGTCGTTGAGGAGAAAATAAATTCAGCCGAATCTTCGTACGCGAATATGGTGAAGAAAGGAGCCGATAAACTCGTCCGTCCCGCAAACCTAAGCGCCGTGGCCATCTACCCTAGTGATAGAAACAAGACCAGTGATGAGACAAAGGCTTTAGTTCAGAAAATTATTTCACCGGAGGAACTGAAACTCCAAGTCCGTGGCCTCAGGAAAGTCAGAAATGGGGGCGTCATAATAAGCACGGAAGGGAGAGGAGATGTCGAAAAATTAAAGAACTTCCACAAATTTGTAACATCAGGCCTTATAATTGAAGAACCTTCCAAGCGCAGACCAAGAATTGTAATTGTTGGTGTCCCCGTAACTCTAACCGACGAAGAGGTGCGTGAGTGCATTTATGAGCAGAACCTAGCAGATAAAGTACCAAACTACACACGGGAGTCCTTCGCAGCAGTAAAGTTGAGCCACAAATCAGGTAAGAAAAACCTTTCCACCTGTAACTACATCTTCGAGGTACCTCCTGCCATCAGAAAGGTACTTATAAACCAAGGGCGCATCTTCATTAACTGGACTTCGTGTCCGGTGAGGGACTTCACTCTTGTGACCAGGTGTTTTAAATGTCAGATGTTTGGACACGCCGCTAAGTTCTGCCGTGAAGAAACAGTCACTTGCAACCACTGTGGAGAAGTAGGTCATTCCCACAAGGAGTGCACTAAGAAAACTTGTCCCCCAGTATGTGCGACGTGCAAACGTTTTAAGAGGAAGTGCGACCATCAAACAGGTGATGACAGTTGCCTGGCTCGTAAATACGCGGAGGCTTATTATATAAACTCAATAGACTATGAGGGCGCCTAAGAGCGTCACCAAACAAACTATACTTTAAGCACATTAGAAAACTAATTTATTTGTATTAGTGTTAGAGTTAAATAATGACAGCAAATCAACTGGTATGTGATCTAGATAGTTTTTCCGTGTCGGAAATGAATATTTGTAATGTTGAAGATTGTAAACAATTCCTACCCACGGGAGGCAAATTACTAACACTACTAACACAAAACATTCGTAGTATAAACTGCAACATGAGTGCACTAGAGGTTTTGCTGCACGATCTAAACGTAAGTTGTGATGTCGTAGTTCTTACAGAGTGTTGGCTGGAGGGCCAAGGAAATAACTTACCATCTCTTGATAACTACTCGTCTTACGCCTCCGGTAACTTCATTAACCAAAACGATGGATTGGTGGTATATGTTAAGGATAACCTAAACACAATAGTGGAGGAATTGTTGTTTCATGGATGTAGCTGTCTTATAATTGAAATAAAAGATGATACCGCCTAGGCCGCCTTCACTAAGTATAGACATATTTTTGGAATCACTTGATATTACTTTAAAAAGGCTAACATCTTATAAAAATATCATAATTATTGGGGATATAAACATCAATATCGTCCATGAGGAAGCCAAGGCTGACGCACATAGGTACCTGAATATGTGCGCATCTCATGGTCTGCTACCCACCCACTATTGTCCAACATTTAAGACTGGTTCATGCATGGATTATTTTATTATAAAATGTAAAGTACTAACCAAAACATTCATAACTAACTCTTGGCTTACAGATCATCGAGCAATTTTATTGGCATTAGAAACATATACACCGAGAAAAACTTGCACACACAACATTACTAAGGTCAATATGTGCAACCTAGAAAATGATATACGTAGCATTGATTTTGACCCCGTTTACACCTCAAGCGATCCAAATACCTCATTAGACTACTTTATAAAATCTGTCCAATCAGCAATATTACGAAATACTTGCTATAAAATATTACCTAAAAAATACAATAACATTAAGCCATGGATTACTCCAGGCCTCGTCAGATGTATAAGGCATAGAGATAGACTACATTTTAAGGCGACGCATGCGCCTGACAACGAAATACTTACACTGACATATAAAAGGTATAGTAATTTTTGCAATAACCTACTTAAAAAACTAAAGTTGCAACACAACAGGAATGAACTGTAAAAGGCTGGCAACAATACTAAGCAAATTTGGAAATTCATCAAAAAGAATACGTTCAGGTCACAACCACCCGTACCACCACTCGATTTATTATCTAATTCTAATGGGAACCCACTCAACACAATGAATGACATTAACGCCTACTTTGTAAATGTTGGCAAAAGTCTCGCAGAAAAAATTCAAAACCCAGCCTGCTCTAGTGATAGTTCCACTACTTTGAAATCCCAAAATGTACGCTCAAACTATTCTACCCTAAACTCCTTTGTTTTATTAAATACAGACGCTGAGGAAATAACTAGAATAATAGCAGGGCTGAAGGATAATTGTTCTACTGGGTGGGACAACATTCCTAATAACATACTAAAAAAGTTCAAATCCATCTTTGCACCCCCTTTAACCCATATTTACGAACTGTGCTTGACTAACGGTATTTTCCCGAAATCACTTAAACAAGCAGTCGTTACCCCGATATTTAAATCTGGTGATAAATCTTGTGTCAATAACTACAGACCTATCTCGGTGTTAACAGGCCTCTCTAAAATATTAGAAAAAATTATACACACCAGATTAACAAAATATCTGGAAGACAATAACTTACTCTCTGACTATCAATTTGGTTTCAGGCCAAATAGGTCGACTAGCCAAGCTGTACACACTCTAACAGACTACATAACTAACAACCTGGATAAAGGCATGAAAACTATGGGGATTTTCCTGGATCTAGCCAAGGCATTTGATTCCATATCATGTTCCATATTATTAAAAAAACTGGAAGCTCTTGGAGTAAGAGGAACGCAACTACTATTATTTAGAGATTATCTGAGGGATCGTCAACAGTGTGTGAAAATTGGACAGAAAGTGAGCTCAGAACTCCAAAATAGCGGATACGGAATCCCCCAAGGGAGTGTATTAGGGACAACTTTATTCTTAATTTATATCAATGACCTTTGCAACTCAAAACTTCAAAATGGCTATATTATATCATATGCTGATGATACGGCTCTTTTGTTCTCAGCTAAATCCAGAGAGTTATTTAAACACGCTCAAAAGGGTTTTAATTATGTGACGAAATGGCTCCAACGAAATCTTTTATCACTAAATACCGATAAAACTAAATATATGTTGTTTACAATGCGAAATACTAATAAACCTGTGACTAACATAAACATGTATGCACATTATTGTACAACCGCTGACCTTACATGCGCTTGTCCTACTTTGACAAAAACTGACAATACCTATAAAATATCTTGGAGTAACGATTGACACAAATCTGAATTTCTGTAAACATATTGAATTGCTTTATGCAAGAGTACGAAAATTAATGTATATATTTAAGAATTTACGCGCAATATCGGGCTATAAATTAATTAAGCAGGTATATTTGGCGTTGTGTCAGTCCATTCTTACTTATTTTATAACGTCCTGGGGTGGGGCTGGACCCTCAATCTTACTTCCATTATAGCGTGCTCAAAGAGCTATCTTAAAAGTAGCCACATTTCGTCCTTTTAGGTTTCCTACATAACAACTCTACAGGGCCTGTAAGGTGTTAATAGTTCGCCAATTATTTATTCTGAACATCATACTACTCCAACATACCAAACTCCCTATACCCGCAGTACCTTCAGATAAGAGAAGAAAAGATATAGTTTGTGAAAATCCACAAGCTAAGCATGAGTTCGTAAATAAATTTTATATATTTTTAGGACCTTTTCTGTATAACAAATTAAACAAAATACTTGCCATATATAATCTAAGTTATTGGAACTGTAAGGTTTTAACTACAAAATATTTAGAAAAACTAGATTACGCAGACACGGAGAAACTGTTAGAAATATTAAAATAGGTAGCGATAAGCTGTAAACATAGATACTTTTACATTATGTTGTATAACTTTTGCAATAGGCACTTTAAATAATAGAACAGACATAACCTGAAGCACAGGTTTATAAAAACCTAGATCAGGTAGGTCGCAAAATGTAAATATAGTAAGATTATTAATTTAAATTCTATTTTACCAATAAAAACTATTCTATGGCACATTTATAATATGCTACTTCTAATGTAGACATTATATATGTAGTACTTACTTATATGACTTAGCTATTAAGACCATAATTGTAAAACTAGTATTAGTACAATGTACAGCCCTCATTTTTGATGAATAAATTATTATTATTATTATTATTACTTCCCCAGTCGGACTGCTCAATTGGGCGGAAATACCACCGTGTCCTACCTCATCATAAAAGTTTCCTTTTCAGTCGCTAGAGTGCTACACCGGTCGTCTGCTGCGCGATACAATGCATGGTGTCGGCGAGTACCGCTGTCGGTACCGCGGTAGCGATCATCTCGCCATTACCTACGAAGGCAATTTCTACAACAATTGTATGCATGGATACGGATTCACTTCTTATCCTAACGGAAAAGTTTTCAGTGTTAGTATGAATAGCATTCTAATTCTATGGAATAAATTTTGAAACTATTCTCCATTAACTGTGATCACTTGTCAGCCTTTACTACAGGCACATGCTGTAAGAATGTTCCTAATGATTTGACATTGCTTTAAAATTGATGACGACACGTTGCCGAGCACATAAACATACATATCACTATCGACTTGAGCTCGACGTCACCAAATTTACAGCATGAGAAATTGAAATCTTACCTCGGATTCAGCTTTCGAGTTCGTTCGCTTGTTCGAAATGTTCTTACAGCATGTGACTCCTGAACATGGATCATACTTTCCCTTCTTATTAGTATGTACTATTTACTTCATATATCTATTTATGTGCTAAAGTTGGATATTTATTTTACTTGAATTGAACTTCTCTCATATCATTCTTTCTTTTTATTTTGTTCTTTTAATACACCTTGTTTCTAGTTTATTTGCTAACTACACCAAATCTTTTGCTTTATTACACTACTGTTCATCCCAAGGTTGCCTGGAAGAAATCGCTTTCAGTGATAAGGCCGCCCATTGTACATTAAACTGTATGCATGCTTACTACAAGTTTTTCTGTAATCTATTGGTGTGCAATAAAGAATTATCTATCTATCTATCATATGACAGAAATATAAGTTCAGTGACTCGTTTGGTAGAGCCAGAGCCACATTTCTCATCATAAATGTATTGATTCGACTTTGGAATTATCCCTCTCGCACGTTTTCAAATTATTCCTCTATCGTACACTTCTAATGATAACTTTACAAAATGTAGCATAGCTACTGCTACTAAATAATCACAAAATTTCGGTCGGTAACTACCAAGAATTGATCATGTTAGCTTAGATCAAAACCAAATGCAGTGATTGGACCATGATGGTGAAGGTCATGATATTAGTTTATCACATTTTGATATGTCCAAATCTATTTTTTCTATCTATTTTACTACTTTACTAAACTAATACCAGATACAGTCATAATCCTAGTCCAATCTCAATCGAACCCGAAACATTTCCAATCTCCAACCATGACCTCATTCCCAGGGTCTTTACTATAACAATTTGCGCTGGGGTCCCGGTGTGGAATCCGAAGCACGTCTCCGTGAAAACGTCGGTCTATGGAGAGGCGATCAATTAATACGGCTGACTTGGAAGCCAGATACACCCAGCGTGGCTCCTGATCTAATGTCTACACCTAACGGGATTGATGTTGTGGCAAGATTTAGAAAAGTGCTGGTTGCTACCAAAAAGACTGTTAGTACAGGAAACTTTATTTTAGGATTTTATTACAATTATCAATCAAATGACATGGTAGGTATATTCTTCGTATTTAGGTTGGCTGTTGGAGCGTTTTCATGTATTTTCGTCATAGGACAGAGGTAGAGCTTCAGAAATACATGTAGGTAGGTACTCAGCATGGCTCAGTACAGTCAGTACCCATTTATTAAGTCGTTACACATGAAATTGCCGGTTTTTTGAAGAAATTGGAGGAAACTCAATTTTCAGTACTAACATTTTTGCATTTTTTAGGAATGACAAATTCAAATTTTATGTTTTTTTTTTGTATGAATTAGTCAACATTAAGCTAACAAACACATTTATTATACTTTTGAAAGTGGCAGTTGTAAAAAATAATACAAAATTTATCATCAAAATGGATAGCATTTAAGGAAGTACTGTTTTTGTCAATCGAATTTAATTTATCAGGCGGTCAATAAAAACAGAATTTAATACAGACTTGTATAATCTTGAAATTAACCTTCAAACAAAATATAAATGAACGAATAGGAATAACGAACTCATGAATCTGTAAGAAAATTTCGGCAATTTCATAGGTAAAGATCTAATACGTTTAAGTAACACAACTGTAGTAATTAAGTAAAGGACAATGGGCGGTTTCGTCCCAAGTGCTGTAACATGTTGCTGCCTACATATTTAAAAGATCTCAATGAGTGCTATGTTTTATTGTATGGGCATAACTCCGTATCTCGTGTAGGGAAACAGTTATAGTGGTTTCTTTATCTCATAAAAATGTTAAAAATATCTTAATTAATTAGTCATTTAATAACTAACGGACAAAGGCGATTTAAAAAAAAATCAAGTGGAAAAAACTGCGTGATCGACAAAACAGGTTATAACAGGTCTGCAAATACATCCAACAGCTGTCTTTTTCCATATTGCAGGACAGCTAATCTTGTAAGAGTACCACATGTTATAAAATCACGGATGTTAGTAGAATATAAGTTATATATTCCACCAAGTGCTCGTATCTGTCAGATTCATTTGACTTCAAACGAATGGAATGAGTTAGAGCAGCTGAATAATTCGTCTTTTACGGCTGAGCATTTAAAGGACATTCTAGATATGTTAAGAGATGCCTGCCAAAAAACTAGATTCAATTTCGAAAATATTGAATCTTTAACAACATCGGAGCTTCAGTTTTGTACGGGTCTAAATCATGAAAAATTCAACGTACTTCTGGAGCAAACACCCTCTATATCCCAGCACTCGCAACGTCAAAAAACAGTGCTAGGAGCTTATTTAATGAAAATAAGAACGGGAGAACCAAATGAACGACTATCAAGTCGTTTAGGCATGAGTCGGCGTACTTTTGAACGAAAATTGGAATTAGCACGTGAATGCTTAAAAAATGAGTTTGTTCCTCGGCATCTTGGATGGGACCACATTAGTCGTGATGAAATTGTAGCAAGAAACTGTCGATCTAGATTATTCATGTCCATAATGAATTATTCCTTATTATAGATTGGTGAAACTAACCCAGCCCTAGAGCTTTTAAAGCAGTATGGCGCTCAGCCACTAGCAGCCGCCGAAAATTGGACAAAATTATATCCCAAGAATTGCACTGATCCAAGAAGTCAGCTGTATCATGCGGATGTATTCGATCGTGCTTACTATAAGAACGAAATAGTCACGTTGGAGTCCTTTGTTAACGAATTGAAGACTAAAGTACAGGTGCTTTATGAGCATTTATGCTACTTTTTTACAGACATTTTACAAAGATTTTCATCCAAGGAATATTGTTATGGAAATGTCTCAACGGTCAAACTATAGTGCACTAAATCAATTTCAGGAAGGAAGTCAAAAGAGTAACAGTATTCTAGGTAATGATGAGCAGACATTTTACTCTTGGAACAACAACGAAATGATCGCACATATGATGAAGCATTGTTACCAACATGAAGAGCAACTGAAAAACACCAATGTTGATTTAGCAGCAATTCTTAATGGCCCAAGAACATTGTTTAAGCCTCCAGCTGACCACGAATCAGATTGCAGGTTTGTATCCTTGAAAGAAACACGATGAGTTGATACGTTGGCCGAAAAATAAATCAATAGAAGCCAACTCCTATGGTGATGATAACGGTAGGACACGGCGGTATTTCCGCCCAATTGCGCAGTCCGACTGGGGAAGTACCTCGGCCCTACAGAATACCGCGGTTATAATAACTTCGTGTTGTGTTCCCAGCGGTGAGTAGGGTAGCCAGTGCTCAATGGAGAATTTGTGCCGTCAGTGGGATGACTAAAGGCTTGTCCTTACTTTGTCCTCTACACTGACGGCACAGAAACTCTGTGCTCACAAAGTCGGCAGCGCATCACTGCGACGCGAGCGAGGACTCAGGTCCGCACACGCTCACCGAGTGTCCGGCGTGGGAGACGCCGAGGCGGGAGCTTGTGGCGGCCCTGGGAGTGAGGGTTCTCACGCTCTCCACCTTGCTCGCGGCGATGGTTCGCTGCGCGGATGCGTGGGCGGCCGGCGCCTCCTTCTGCGAGCAAGTAATGCTCGTGAAGGAGAAGGCGGGGCGGGAGCGGCAGTGGGAGCGACGAAGGATCGCAAGACAAGCTGCCCGCGTACGAAGGCAACTCGGGCGTCGGAGGTCGATGAACGACCTCCGCCCCCCATGAGCGCCGGCCTGGGGGTGACAGGTGGAGCCGCCTGTCACCCTGGCAGAAGCAGGCCGCGGCGGTGGTGCGTGTGGCGCGCCTCCCCGTTTCCGGGGACGAGTTGGGGACTCTGTAGTCCCCACACCCGAGAAGAGGGCCAGATCGTGAGAGATGGCCCTAGGTTGGCCGGGGTGCGAGGGATATGCCTGTCAACCTCACCTTCGGCAACAAAGCGACCCACAGGGGGCGTGCGTTTTAGTCGGTTCGAGTCCGACATAACCTCCTCCACCGACTCCGGTGGGAAGGTATCCGTGGGGATTTTGCGCACGTAAAAAAAAAAAAGGGTCGGCAGCGCGAGTGTGACTTCTTTGGTGTCACACACGTCCATAGGCCACGGTAACCACTTTCAATTAGGTGGGGCGTATGCTTGTCTGCCACCTTTTTTTATACCCAAGTGGTATAAAAATTGATTTCTAGTTATTTGCGTTTGTGGCATATATTTTTACCACTATTGCTGTAGACAAGCAAAAACCCTCCGTGTGATATTAAGCAGCCATCGAATTTGAACGTTGCAATGACAGTCACAAAGTTTCAATGTAATTACTTCATTTTTGTATTATAAGCCTGTCATAGCTACATAATTGATATATTGTACAGTAAATCAGGGAGTTACTTGGGAATACTCCGTAATACCATTTAAAGTACATCTTGACTTACAGAAGGTTACTTCTGAAAACCTACTAGTGCTACTCCCCTCTACTCCTCTTCTGTTACTAGTGTAACTCTGATGGAGTGCTAACTGGGCTGAATGCCATTCCGTCTTGGATCAAGCAGTTCAAACACTTATACGTTGTTTATAAAGTGCGGGTATCGCTCTGTTGTGTTGAGCGAAAATAAGGAATTAAATAATATTTGTTAAGTAATTTTAACGGTGACGGGTATTTCTTTTATTTTTATTTTATATTACTAAGGTAGCAGACAAGCACACAGCCCACCTGATGGAAAGTGGTTACCAAAGCTTATGAACGTGTGCAATAACAAGGTAGTAACACTCGCGCTGCCAACCTTGTAAGCACAGAGAGTTACTGTGCCGTCTGTTTAAAAGACAGAGCAGAACAACATTTTGGTCTCCCCACTTACAGCGCAGAACTGTACAGTGAGCTCTGGCTACCCTACTGACAACACAACGTTATTATGGCCGCGGTAGTCTGTAGGGCGTATTTCCCCAGTCGGACTGCTCAATTGGACGGAAATACCGTCGTGACCTACCTCCTGTTTTGCTACTAATTAAGGTTGAGCAAGGATCCTCGGTACTGTTGATACTCGTGCCTACAGTTCATACTTAGTATAGCGCGCTCTGTAGCTTAATGTATACCCTAAGATTCATCACAACAAACAAACAAACATTTTATCATTTTCCAGTTCTTTCTTACTGGCATGTTATTTGGGTCACGTCAAAAATGTTGCCCAACTCATAAATGAATATGGCGTCAATCCTAACGTAACAGATATGCAAGGGAACTCAGCTATTATGTACGCTGCAGTGAGTACACACTACTTGAAATATTCAAATAGGTATATTTTATAACCCGACTACAGTAAAGTCAAAGGAGTGTTATGATTTTTCAATAATATGTAGATGAAAAGTAGCTGGCGTGTGAAGTTTATAAAAGCCACGTAGCTGAACCAGATATTCTGACCCACTTACTCGTTTCCAGACTCACATGTTCCACATTAACATTTAATTCAATTACATAAATAAATCTCTTCTCCTTCCTCTCCTAGACTATGCTGATGTCACCTTTCTGGATGCAACTGAAGAACTCTGGAACAAGATGGAGCGACTGCAAAATTTATGTATTCGTTTTATTTTCGGCCTACGTAAGTACGACCACGTTTCGGAGTTCAGAAGGCAACTGAAATGGTTACCAATTCGGCGGCGTCGAGATGTTCACATTCTTTCCCTTCTCTTTTCTATTCTTCACAACCCTCATTCTCCTTCATATCTTCGTGAGCGTTTTGAGTTCCTTGTACCCAGGGGTAAGCCCTGTCGCACTTCGTCTTCTCTTTTACTTCGAACTCCCTCGCATAGTTCGACTTGCTACGACAATTCCTTCACAGTTTCTGCAGTACGACTGTGGAATTCTCTTCCTCACTCCATACGCGATAGTCCTTCTCTGAATATTTTTAAAAGACGTATAAGAGATTACTTTCTCTCTCAACAATAGCAGACATACATTATATGTATTTGTATGTATGTATGTATGTTTATTTATGTATTTATGTATTTATGTATGTATGTAGGTATGTATGTATGTATGTATGTATGTATGTATGTATGTACGTGAGTATGTGTGTGTGTGTATATGTGTATGTGTATATTTGTGCCTATTGTCGGGGGTATACACATTTTATACCTTCTTATATTAATTTTACACCTGTGCACTAGACTTAGCCTCTCGTATTGCAATTCCTCTGTACACTCCCGGGTTTGCTGGAAGAGAACTCAACTTTGAGTTAAGCTCGCCTTTGTACATTACATCTCATCTTGTTATATTAATGTAATATGTGTGTACAATAAAGTATAAATAAATAAATAAATAAATAAAATCATGTGTGAACGAAAGGCTATTTTCGATCCTCAGCGTGGCGAAGATGGTTTGCATTCCCCGATCGCTAACTATTTGCCATCAGCTTATAGGTCTATTTTTATTTTATACCTATTAGGTGGCAGACAAGCCCACAGCCCACCTGATGGAAAGTGGTTACCGTGGCCTATGGACGTGTGTAACACCAGAGAAGCCACACTCTCGCTGCCGACCCTATAAGCACAATCTCTGTGCCGTCAGTGCAGAGAACAAAGCAGAACAAGCCTTTAGTCATCCCACTGACAGCACAAATTCTCCAGTGAGTTCTGGCTACCCTACTTACCGCTGGGAACACAACACGAAGTTAGGTATTATAACCACGGTATTCTGTAGGTCGGAGGTACTCCCCCAGTCGGACTGTTCAATTGGGCGGAAATACCGCCGTGTCCTACCTCCTATAAAATTAAAAGGTCTATACCTATTGTTAATCTGGCGGTTGTCTAGTCTACAAAAACCCATAAGGGTTTTTTGACAACTGCCTGCAAAAAAAACTGCAAAAATACCTTACAAGGCCACATTTGTGAATACTAATAAATCAAAAAACAAATATATATATCTATTATTAAATATGATATTATTAATTAAAAGATTAATCACAATATTATAGTGTGGAAAACAACCCAATGTAATACACTTCCTAGTTGAAGCTGGAGCTGAAATAAACAATTACAATGATGCCTGCTGCACTCCACTAGGAGCTGTTTTAATTAATTATGCTTGTACTGAACTGGATATACTACCTAGTGATATTATTAAAGCCATAATACCAACTTCTACAGCTACAACAAGCGGTGAGATTAGTCTACACGTTAATCATGCAATCTATTGTTTTATAAGTTTCTTTGTCTGTAATAATACAAAGTGTTCCATTCCAGATCAAATAGATAAAACTACTTCAGAATGGAAAATTAATCGTAATTCGTCAGCCATAACTTCTACTTCAACGAAAAAAGATGTTGAACCATCTATTGCTAAACCAGCTGGGAATATAAAAAAAAGATCATCACTGTCCTTTGGTTCTAAAATACTTAAAAAAAGTGACACAAGCGCACCCGAAGATAACAAAACTGAAACGCTAGCTCCAACTCGTGGCGTATTTAACGAAGAAAATCGACTATACATAAATTTGGTTACCGAATTCAACATTAGAGTTAATGAAATGTTTGCTACAAATGGTAAAACAGCACCAGTAAATTACATTTTTGAAGTAAATGATATGGTTATGGAAATAGATAGAATGGAAGCAGAAGAACTAAAAAAGTTAGCAGAAAAAAAAGATGCGAAGAAAGACGCCGCTAAGGCTGTAAAAGATGTAATAAAGAAGCCGAGTGCACACAATAATGTGGCAGTTGTAAGTCCAGAACAGAGAGATTCTTTTGACGCCAAAGCTAAGATGAAAAGTGATCAGTTAGTATAAATTTACGATTTTCCTTTGGCTTGGTCGACTTGGCCGCGGGTTTCCGGCAGAGTAGAATTTGGACCACCCCATCTCTTGCCATGCGGTGTCGTACGAGGCGACTAAGGGATATCCCTTAGCTATCCCTGTTTAACACCAGACACGTATATACTGTCCAGCAGATTCTATCTCATATGCGCATGCCTCAAGTCAACAATAGCACCCGGATATTTTAGGAGGTAGGACACGACGGTATTTTCGTCCAATTGAGCAGTCCGACTGGGGAAGTATCTCCACCCTATAGAATAACGTGGTCATAATAACCTTGTGTTGTGTTCCCTGCGGTGAGTAGGATAGCCAGCGGTCACTGACGGCACACATACTCCCTGTGCTTACAAGGTGGGCAGCGCGAGTGTGAACCCTTGGTTTTGCACATGTCTGTAGGTCACTGTTATCACTTTCCATTAGGTGAGTCGTGTGCTTGTCTGCCACCTAAGTGGTATAAAAAAACGGCAATTGGCTCACTACATATTACGTGGCACCGAATACAATGATTGGTGAAATGTGGGCGTTAATTCACCTCTGCCTAAACCTAACAAGGCTCTTTTTACTTTGATAGAGTTGGTAGTCTTACCTTTTTCGATTTCTAGATACAGAAACCAGAGTCCAGAGCCATGACCCACATTGTTAAAAACCTTATTACAACAGTGTGTTTATTTTCTTAGTAGTTTAAAGAAGTAGTAAGATACCTACATTTAAATGGAAATAGTTAATGACAGATAGATAGTGTTACATGCACGAGGTACAATTAAATGCCGTTTACTCAACGAAAGAGATTTATAAGCTCGCCATAAACTAGATAATTTAATCACTAGTACACACAGTACTCTTCAACAGTTCCAGACGCTCAGTAGTTCACAGTCGTTGCTCAGGTCGCAGGTAGAACCTTCTTTGGTCGCCTAAGCTCGCTGTGTTCGTTATCGGTCTCGAAAGACGGAATGACTCGTGTCACTATGCGAGCGTGTTTTTATACCTCGCAACTAGGAGGGTCGAATCATCTAGAAAATACGCGAACGATAACTACCTACCTACTCTTTTGAAGTTTGCCGCCGTCGCTGACCTTCGAGTTCATTCTCGATATTTACCTATTCTTTTTGTGAAAGAGTAGGTACTCTTAGGTAGGTTGTGACTTTGTGTTGACGATTCTAGATTTTTCTATGCCAATCGGTAGAGTACCTCGTCACTAACAATGCGTTTTTATTTCTTGAAGATTCGATTACTAGTTTTCGAGATATCGACGTCCGTCGTAACAATAGAATAAAATAATGGTTTTATATAATAACAGGATTGCGCAGCTGAGTGCAACTATCACGCAGCTACTGTTAGACGGTGCAGATGAAAGTCTGGTGTGTTGTCCACAACCTGCACTCTTCATCGCTATAGTAGCAAAGGCTCCGGATCTCGTCCATTCTTTGGTAAATTACGGAGCTAACGTAAATGAAATATATCCGCAGGTGTGCAAATTATGTCTACTAATAATTGTAATCATACTTTCTGTCCGCATATAAGTAGTTTGAAGTCATCTATCATCTATATTGAAAATTATCTAGGTCATCTACTTCGTAGACTCAGTTTTTATTTTTAATATTAATGGAACCTCTTAGCCTTAGGAGGGATTTTGCCTCACTGTGTGTGTTCTACCCACAGAACAGTTAAAGGAGTTCTACCGCCTATACAATGGTTTGTGCTTAGATGAATTGTTTGACATGATGCCCGTAGCTACATTCTATCATCGCACCTCTCGCCTTAGGCAGGGAATTCATCCTCACACATTGCGACCTGAGACGGTGCGCACTGTGCGGTATAAAAGAAACTTCATCCCACGCACACTCAAGCGGTGGCATGACATCCCTGCTGCAGTTTTCCCAAGCGCCTACAATATGGGGTTCTTCAAGAGGGGCATCAGAAGGTTTCTTCATGGTCAGCAGCGCGAGTGTGACACCCCTGGTGTTGCATACGTCCATAGGCCACGATAACCGCTTCCCATCAGGTGGGCCGTGTGCTTGTCTGCCAACTAAGTGGTATAAAAAAAAACTATATTCTCTAGAATAAACAATAATCATGGTCCGTTTATTAGTTTCTTGTTGTCATTGGAGTTAAAATTGAAGAAATGGCACTAATGGCACCAATCAAGACTTTAAGTGACGACGAAGTCTACCACTTACCAATATTGACTATTTCGCCAGATTATGGAGTACACGCCATTAGACATAGCAGTAAGTCAGCCATTGACGTACAAGAATTTGGAAGTTGTTCGTACATTACTTGAGAATGGGGCTAAACCAGATCATAGGCTGGTTGTTAATAATCCTGATATGGACTCAGGTTCTATTGAGTTAGGGCCGACATTGCTGCATGCAGTTCTGGCCAAACAATATGAAGATGAGACTAACGAAGAAGTAAGTTCTTTTTTATCTTTATTTTAATTAATGGCTTTTATTCAAAAAAATATGCCAGTCATTCAGTCTTTCGTTTAGATATGTAGACACTGATGAGGTGATTCCATAATTAAACAACACAATTTAGGCATCCTAGATTTGGGGGTGACTGGTGGAGCCGCCTGTCACCCTGGCAGAAGCAGGACGCGGCGGCGGCGCGCCTCGCGCCTGCCTGCCTGTCAACCTCCCTTCGGCAACCAAAACGACCCACAGGCGGCGTGCGTTTTAGTCGGTTCGAGTCCGATATAACCTCTTCCACCGGCTCTGGTGGGGAGGTATCCGTGGGGATTTTGCGCACGTAAAACAAAAGTCATCATAGATTTTGTAACATATAATATGAATATCTCGGAAATATTTCGTTTTAAATATACTTAATTACTCTATTTCAGTATAAAAATAGTGTTTTCGGATTGTTTGCGACCTAAAACAATAGTGAAAGTGTTATCTTGAGGATCTTTTGCAAGCTTAGCAGTGACGAACTCTCGTAAAATTCTATAACCTCTAACCACTGCATTTCAAATAAATTTCTATCAAAATGCCGGTTTGCCTGAAATGTATCAAGGATATACCTAAAATCGATGAAAAAAAACCCTAAAATACAGTGTTACGGTTGCGAAAGGCGTATTTGTGTGAAGTGTAGTGGGTTGCTTGCAACGGAGTTGAGAGTTATTGTGCTGCAGTCACCTACCCTTAAGTATTTGTGCCCTGACTGCCAGCTCGGAGTGCGTCAATTGCCTGCATTAAGAAACACCGTCTCTCAGCTAAAAATAGAAATCGAGGCCTTAAAAGCGAAACAAAATCAGGGTACAAGTATGGAATGCATTCTCGGTGAGTTGGCGGAGAGGGGGAAACGCAGCACGAATGTCATCATGTTTGGCATTAATGAGTGTCAGCGGCAGAGCGGCGATGCTGATCGGGATAAAGAGGTACGTGTTGAACACGATAAAAAGTAGGTACAGCAAGCCCTGACTGATGTATCGGTCTCAGACTCACCGGTGGCTGTGATTCGTCTTGGCAAACCTAACCAAAGCTCTTCCCCTCGTCCTCTGAAGGTAATATTTGCCAGCAAGAAATCTGCAATTAACGTGCTAAAAAATGACAAGAACCTACCGTCTGGGATATCCGCTAAGAATGATCTTACGCCCTATCAACGCGAATACCTTAAGAACCTGAAAGAAGAGCTAAAGCAGCGGACTCACAATGGTGAAACTGACTTGACCCGAAAATATGTCAATAACACTCCCAAGATTATTAGTACAAAAAAGTTATAAACACATACAATAGTATTGTGCAAATTACAATTTTCTATACGAACCTGGCATCCATTATGGCTAAACGAGATTTGCTTATTGTTGAGGTTAATAGGCTAAAACCTACATTTATTGTAATAACTGAGACACATTTAAAACCGTCAATACCTATCTGGTTGACATCAAGGGCTATATACTTTTTCGTCACGATAGAATGAAAGGTACTGGATGGGGTGGAGTTGCTGTTTTCGTGTCAACAGAATTTCAAGGCAGGCCTATTCAGGCTACCCTACACCCCACATACTACAATAACACACAAGTGGAAGCTTTATGGTTGAACATAAAGTATGAAGATTTCAAAATGGTACTTGCTGGTGTCTATCGTCCCACCCATTACACGTTTGAAGAGACCGACAAATTGTTATTTGAAACTATCAAACAGGCTTCTGATGGAAATGACCCCTTGCTAATAATGGGCGATTTTAATCTCCCATAACTAAAATGGCCGTTAAACAATGTAGACACCGATAAATACAATACGCTCCATGAACGGTTTATTGACATGTACGAGAACAGTAACCTCAATCAACTTGTGAATAAAGTTACGAGACAGCGAAATTACGAGGAATCGCTACTTGACCTCATTCTCTGTAATGAGGATAATCTCTGTACCAGCGTCGAACACTTTCCGAATATAGGCAAGAGCGACCATCATGTGTTGTTGGTTACACTACAATTCAGACGTAAATTAACTGGAAAATCGCTTACCCAAACACCTAGAAGGAACTTCTTTAATGTCAATTACTCTGAAATGATGACCCACACACTAAACGAAGAAATTATACTTGATACAGATATAACTGACGTAAATGTAGCTTGGAAGAATTTCGCACAGAGAACACAATATGCTTTTGAAAAACATATACCACTTAAAACCAATTATAAGAAACCTAACCTCAACAAGCCCTGGATAAACCAACAAGTTTTAGACAAAGTTGAATGCAAAATGCGTTTGTGGAAACAGTATACATTAAGTGGTTCTAAAACAGCATATAAGAAATACAGGCAAGCTAACAATAAACTTGTAACCATGGTTAGAAATCTCAGAATGGAATTTGAGAGAGGAATTGTAGGAAGTGGACCTAAGTCATTTTATTCCTACGTACGCCAACAACTTTCCTCAACGGTATCCGTACCACCATCATTAAAAGACGACAGTGGGAACATTACAAATGATCAAATGAAAGTTGCCAACCTGTTCGCCCAACAATTTGAGAAATCCTTTGTAGTGGAACCAAAAAATATGACTATCCCTCAAGTACAAATGCCGAGAGTAGAAAATTCTATCGAATCACTGATAATTACACCAGATAAAGTTTCCAAGGCCTTAAATACTTTTAACGACTCTACTTCGATGGGACCAGATGCCTTGCCGTCAATATTGTTAAAGCAATGCAGTAAGGTCCTCAGCACACAGTTGGCTCACATCATAAGAAGTTATAAAGTTATTGTACAATGCCTATGTTCGCAGTGTTTTGGAGTTTAACGCAATTGTATGGAATCCCACAGAACAACTGTACATACTGATGGTTGAAAGAGTTCAGCGTAAATTTGCTCGATACCTGTACAAGCGTACCTATGGATACTATCCATTTCTTTACCCGTCCATCTTCGTGTCAGGGATGATCGGCCTTGATACATTGCGGCTCAGGCGGGAGTTTGCGCACATAATGCACTATTATTTCTTATTAAATTTTAAAGTAGATAACCCGTCGGTGCGTGAGTGTGTCCACTTCTATGTGCCGGACAGCTACATGCGTGGCGCTGGACGACGACAGCATCAGCTCTTGACTTGCCCACCAGCTTGGCACTTTCTTGCCTGGAGTAGCCCTACTTATAGAGCTGTTCAATACCTAAATGAGTTTTTGAAAAAGAATCCAAATGCGGACTTATTCCATGATGGGCCAAGTGTCATTGGTATGAGTGTCACAAAATATTTGTGCAATTTATAGCACCCACTGTATGCCTAAAATTATTATAATTGATGTATTTCATTTTATAATATTGAAGTTTTGAATAGTTCGTCATCGTTGTCAGCTTGCTGTGGCTCTGGACGTGTGTCGAGTTTCGCTTTAATACGATTTTACGATTGGTCAGTTTTAATTTTTTCGAATCTCTGTCGCACATCAAGTGTTCTTATAGACTAGCTCCTCCTCTAGGGCGTGACGTGAAAGAGACGCATAATTTTACTTTAATTGCACCTCTAAAAGTGATCGTGTTGTGTCGGTGATTGGTGAAGGATTTGAACCCCGGGACATTGGCGCGCAGCTGCAACTTCAAGTTGATTGCATTCCCGCTCGGCTTAAGTGAATACTAGACGCGTGCATTGAATTAGCTAAGTGTGTGCTACGCATCGAGCTACGTCATCCAGCCACTTACGCACACAACGCACAGGGCCTACAACACATACAACTGTGGTTTACTACCTGAGCGGCCGCGTTTCTCAAACTTGTTTATTACTTTATTTGCCTATTTTTATTAAAAATAAATAAACAATGGTCTGTTGTTTCCGATGTGGTGATGAGGCTTCTGATGCTATTCAATGCAATAGTTGCAAGAAGCATTATGATTTCCCATGTTCTGGGGTCACTGAGGCCGGTTACCGTAAACTGGGTGCCGAGTGACAAGCAGCATGGAAATGTCCAGGTTGCAAGTCAGCGTCGGCTTCTTCTAGCTCGGATGTCGGTTCCCCTAAGCCTATATCCCTGAATCAAATAATGCAGGAAATATGTAATATCAAGTTGACTCTTAACACATTATTAGAAGTCATATCTGATATCAAGGGCATCAAAAATGATGTCGGTCTTCTCAAAAGTTCGATGGAGGACTTTGCGACAAAATACAAGGACCTGGATGAAAGGGTTCGGGCTGTTGAAAAGACGAGAGATGAGGTCGTATGGATGCGGTTGAAGTTGGAGGCGATTGAAGACAATTTGAATGAGAGAGACCAATTTATGAGGTTAAACAACGTCGAAATGAAAACCTTATCGATATTGTTGGTAAAATTGCTTCAAGGATCCAGTGCCCCATCTCAAAGCACAACATTAATTTCGTCGTGAGGGTGCCGTCCAAGGAAAACAGAGTCAAGCCCATTATAGTTTCGTTCTTGAACAGATATACCAAGGGGGATTTTGTGGCTGCAGCACGTACCTATAAAACACTATGTCCAGCTGATATTAATCTCGAGGGGACTGGCAGAGTTTATGTCAACGATCATCTTACTGTCCAAAATAAATTGCTGTTAACTAAGGCAATAAAGTTAGCAAAGGAAAATGACTTTCAATTTGTCTGGGTCAAAAACTCCAAAATTTTTGTTAGAAGAGATCAAATGTCAAAGTCTTTTCCCATAAAAAACGAGAAGGATCTGTCCAGGATCTTTTAGCAGTGTCCTTGTGTAAATTGGGTTTATACCATAATCATTTATTGTACGTCAATATAAAAACTTTGAGCATCGCAGCGTGTTTACCAGTATTTTTTTGTGTGGTCAGTTTGCTATTCACGGAATCGGTCTATTGTTTGTTAACTATCCAATTTCTATTTATATATATTAATATATATTATGTCCCCTCTTACGTTTGGAATGCTGTTTGCTTACGGCTCAGAACATCTGTTTTTGCGGAACTGACGCTTGTTTACTGTATGGTCGTGTTTTCTACTTGTTTGTATATACATCTATTGATCGTATTTTCGGTCATTAATGCTCAATTTCTACTACCAAAATTGTAGGGGGCTCCGCACCAAGACATCTATTTTCTTTCGTAATCTCTGTATGACTAACTACGATATTATTTTGTTGACTGAGACCTGGTTAGTTGAGAGTATTGGTGATAGTGAACTATTTGATCACCGATACATGGTGTTCCGCCGTGATCGCGACTATACGCTCACAGAGCAATTGTATGGGGGTGGGGTACTAATTGCTGTCCTACGACATCATGATGTCGTGCACAACGTGGATTGGAGGTCAAGTGCTGAGGATATCTGGATAACATTGAAATCACGTAACTCGCATAATGTTGTAATTAAAACGCATATCTGTACGTTATATTTATGTGCGCAGAATAAGGGTAACCCATTTCATTTGCAGCTCAATAATTTTTTAAACAAGCTTACAAGTTTAGTTGATACTAATGCGTCTGATTATTTTTTGGTGGTCGGCGATTTCAATATGAGTGAGATCCAGTGGATATTGCACGAGGATGATGATGGTTTTCAGGCGGCATACCTGAACAACGTGCATCATAACAATTTTATTACGAAGTTGAGTGAGTGCGGCCTTGTTCAATATAACTCACACAAAAACTATAGCGGTGGACTATTAGACTTGGTCTTATGCAATGACCCTGTTTCCGTGTCATCCTGTTCTGACCCGATCGTCGGGGAGGACCCTTATCACACGAGCTTGGTAATTAAACCGTCATTTCTCTGCTCAGTTACACTCAATGAAAGTCCGCGTACCAAATTCTGTTACCAGCTTGGGGACTATGACAGTATTCGCGTTGAGCTAGCTGATGTAGACTGGGTGACGTTGCTTGGCGGTGGGTGCTTAGATGACGCTGTTAGTTCTTTTTATGATATATTGTACCGGCTTAGGGTTAAATATATTCCTTTGCGCCAAGTAAAAAATACCCAATACCCTCCGTGGTACAACGGAGCGCTGATTAAATGCATTAAAGAAAAAGGGGGATGTCCAATTATGGCCATACTAAATTACCGAGTGCCCAAAAATATGCTATATAGCAAAAAAACCGCCGTTATTTTTAATTACGTATCAAGATATTCGTATATCAGTATAACTTAGGAGCAATGTTCTAAAATAGTAAAGTACCGTCATGATTTCCTGTTTACTTTTTGCAAAGCATAATGGCATGGGCGTAATGTTACCCAGTTCTAAAATCGGTAATAAACTACATATCGATTATTATTATAATATATTTTTATTTAGCATTATTGATTATAAATCGATAAACAAAATAGGAAAATGAAAATGATTTTAATATTGAGTACCATTTTTAATCATTTGATTAACTGGGAAAAGTAGATGACATCGATTATTTTATTTTATCAGTTGCAATATCCCGTGAGGCAGTAAAAAGTTAGAAAAGTACATTGGATGTGAACAATTCATTTTTTGCATAATGATTTGTATTTTGCACTATCAATTAAAAAATCAATAAATAAAATAAGAAATAAAAATAAAAAAAATATAACTGCAAAAAGTTGTACACAATAAAAATGTAAAATATTATTCATGAATCGATTAATTATGTGTGTGATATCGATTTGCCAAATGTTTTATTTCATTCATGTTGCAACATCGACATGTCATGTAAGTTAGAAAATAAACTGTCAGAAGATTTTCAAACTTCGTATTTATAATATTATTCTCTTTCCTTTGAATACGCTAAGCGTTTCGCTTTTGAAAATCTTTTATTAACGAATAAGCATCATAAATGGACCACGACGATACGGCTTTAATTAACGGCTAATTTGGAGTATTTCGGCACGACATAATCTGCTTTGAACGTGAACTCGCATCTGCATACTCTAATAATAACCCAGGCTCCAGTTCTTCACAATCTTCTGGAGCTACAGTGCCAAGAGGGCATTTACGGTGCATTAATTGTGGTTTAAACATTAACCGGCTTCGTAAACATGTTTTGGAAATAGCAGAAGTTCGACATCTCTTACAGCGACAGCGGCAACAGGTAGGCGTTTATGTTCATGTTTTATTGTATTTGAGCTTCAGTCTAAAAGAAATGTGATCTCAATTGGTAAGTAACTAATGACATATTTCTTTTTTATTTCAGATACAGGTATCAAGCGACGGCCAGTTGACCGTCGCATGGAATCATATACGTCATCCAATCAGTCATGATATACCTATAATTGGTCATGGGCATGTATGCATCAGCTGTGACAGATCAGACACCACACGTTAACCGGATAAGAGATGCTGTAACCCATCAAATCCGTCCACTTGAGGTAACACTATATTACAATTTCTATGGTGGTTTTTCACCTCCTTTTGGTTTAAATTAAATGGTTTTTATGTCTGCAAATGCCCTCCGATATCCCAACCTTAAGATGAAAGCCCACACTAGAGTCTCAACCATCAATCCTACTGGCTTAGACTGGCTGGCCTCATACACCCACACACTTCATACTGATGTTACAACTATATTCTAATTTGCCAAAAGCATATTAAACCACAACTTAACCTTTGCTTATTGTTATAGCTCCCACCAACGGCTCACCTTAGTCTCGATTGCTGGCGAAGGCCTGACCAAGCAACATCAGATTATACTGAGAGATCTCAGTAAGTGAGCCGGTGCAATCAGAATATTCCCATATTCCTCTACAAGAAAGACCTGCAGATGGTGTTACCACTAATGGTATTTTGCTACCTAATTACTCAAGAGCAGCAATAATACAAAATCAATGTTTTGTACCCAGTTGTCATGAACCTAATCGGCTCTCTGTTCCAACTGCGTTGTGAGTAGATTTGTTTTGCAACTGTAATTATTACATACCACCAAATTGTAGGGTTTGCCAGTCATATACGTACCAACAACTGGGACTTAATCTTGGAGCAAGGTACTCCAATAAGAATATTCAGCGCTGAACAAATTGAAGATGCATAATGGAAGGTTTACGCTTTGGTCCTAACTGCTTATTAATTAGAGCAAGAATTGCATGTAAGCAGTAAAATATATTTTGTTTACATATTAGTAAGTATGACTGGTTATACTGCTATCCAACAGTATCATTGCAACTGCATTGTTGGTCGTCGAACAGTGGGAAGCTGTGCATGACTGTTAAATGGTATTTAGGGTGGGCACAGCATGAAGTTAATATATCTCCCCTGCAGGATGTTTAGATGATATTTTAATTATCTATGAATAATTAATATATTAATTTTTATTTTCTTTTTTTTCCTCTTTTTTTTCTTTTTATTTTGCTTTTTTTTTCTTTATATTTCTCTTTTTATTCTCATTTTCTATGCTATAGCATAGAAATAGTCATAAAGAGAACTTAAGTATCATATTTGGTACCATCAATACAACAATATGTAGTTGAGTATGTAGTTTGAGTTTTAAAATCATGTTCAGCAGCTGTTAAAATCGATTGTATACGTGTTTTTCTGTGAAATAAAAACTTGATTTATTTTCTAAACTCGAAGTTTTATTTAAAATATTACAATTGTATTTTAATGGTGGTATGGTATACTACCATTTGCATACACTTTTTGCTGTGGGCACCACATGGCCAAAGTGTCTATGGAAAGTGGTCATCCCCCTTTAAATACTTCAAAAAATACAGAAATTATAATAACAATTCTGATGGGATCACCTTTAATCTGCTACGCGCTAGAGTAAAGGAAATGGCAGATATATGTTACAAAAATTATACTAGGAGTATTGAGAATTCCATAACTGAAAACCCCAAGCGCTTCTGGTCTTATATTAAGTCCAAACGTGGTAGCAGTAATTACCCAGCACTAGTGACTTATGCTGATAGGTGTGGTGACACTGGACCAGACATTAGTGAGCTTTTTTCTGATTATTTTGCATCGAACTTTCTTGTTGATAACGGTATCTCTTTGCCATCGCGTCATGCTGCGTCATCTGGCCAAATCTGTGACATCTCCACAGTACAGATAAATGTTGGGCAGGTATACGAACTATTGAAAGCACTTGATCCATACAAGTCTGCTGGTCCGGATTCAATACCAGCTTCCTTTTTGATTCCATGTGCGAAGGAACTATCCACACCTATCACTCTGCTCTTCCAACGGTCACTGAATGAGAGTGTCGTTCCAACTATGTGGAAATCAGCTTTCGTTTCTCCTATCCATAAAAGTGGATCTAGAAGCGCAGTTACAAACTATAGGCCTATATCAAAATTATGTTTAATTGCAAAAGTTCTGGAACGCCTTGTTTTTGATCAGCTTTACGAGGCTGTGAAATCTGAGTTCATACCTCAACAGCATGGCTTTTTGCGGGGCAGGTCGGTTGTTACTAACCTGTTGGTATTTAATGAGTACCTAACCAGTAATATGGACTGTGGTAATCAGGTGGATGTGGTCTACACTGATTACAGCAAAGCTTTTGATCGTGTAGATCACTTAATCTTACTTGAAAAGCTTCTGGATATCGGTATCCACGGCAGACTCCATAGCTGGTTTTCTTCTTATCTGCTAAACAGGTCTCAGTCAGTGGTGTTGAGTGGTTATGCGTCGTCATGGGTTAAAATCCCCTCTGGAGTTCCTCAGGGTGCTCTTTGTTATTTTTATTAATGATAGTGGTCTCTGTTTTAAATATTCAAATTTTTTGCTCTTTGCCGATGATATGAAGATATTCCGTATGGTTAACGATGTTCACGATGCCGTTTTAATGCAGGAAGATCTCCAACGTCTTGATTCATACTGCTATTTAAACAAATTAGATTTAAACGTCTCTAAATGTTTTTCCATGAGTTTTACGCGTAAGCGTCTCGCTTATGATTACGACTACGCAGTTAGGAACCATAACCTGGAGAGAAGGACTGTCTCTAGGGACTTGGGTGTGGTTCATGATGGCAAGCTTTTATTTAATCAGCACGTTAGCCAAGTGGTTAATAAAGCCTTTAGGGCTTTAGGTTTCTTGATCCGTTGCTCCAGGGACTTCAAAAATATGAAAACCGTAAAAGTACTCTATTGCGCATATGTACGAAGTCACCTGGAATACGCTTCACAGATTTGGAACCCATTATACGCTTGCTATTCTAATGAGATTGAGATGATCCAAAGGAAATTTATCAGATATTTAGGGTTTAAATTCAAACTGTCCCACCTAGCCGACCTCACCTATGAGCAGCGCTGTGTTAATCTACATATCCTACCGTTGTACGAAAGAAGAAGAATCTCTGATGTAACTCTTCTTCTCAGTGTTGCTCAGGGTGGGATTGACTGTCCTGGGCTTCTCTCTGAAATTAAGCTAAGAGTGCCAGTCAAAAGATTACGCAAGAATTTCTTATTGTGCAAGCCTCCGTGTCGCACCAATTTTAGAGTGAATAGCTTTCTGCCTAGAATTATTAGTGAATTTAACCAATTGAATGTTGACAGTAACCTGGATCTCTTTAATACCGGTAAACATTCTGCCAAATCTTGTCTAACGAAGTGTTTTGTTGAAAGTTTATAGATGTTTATATTTCTATTGACTCAATCTTATTCCTGTCTTATTGCTCTCAGCTGTTAACAACTTTGTTTTATATAACTGATTGATATAATTGTGGAAGCTTGTAATTGGCGTGTACTAACCTAAATGTTGTGTATATGTGAATGTAGCTGTAAGCTCCCCAAATGAAATAAAATAAAATAGTTTCGAGGAATGTGCCATTTAATTATCTAATTAATATAATCTATGTAATGTATTGTACGATGTAATTTTTTTGTAACTGACAACATATAAGCGCTTTGGTGCAAGCTGTAAGCTTATATTGCGAATAATGAATGAATAAATGAATAAATAAATGAATAAATCATGAACTTTTCGCTTGAAAATGGAAAATTACCACAGGATTGGAAAGAAGCCCATGTCACTCCTATATATAAAAAAGGCGATAAATATGCTGCTGGGAATTATCGACCGATCAGTCTCACAAGCATAGTTTGTAAAACTATGGAGAAAATAATTGCGGCCGAACTAAGAACCTTTATGGATAAAGAAAACATGATTATCGACGAACAGCATGGCTTTGTACCAAAGAGATCCACGGTCACAAATCTTCTCATGTGTTTAGACAAATGGACAGATAACTGGGATAGACGGCAACCAACAGATGTCATATACCTGGACTATGAGAAGGCATTTGATAGAGTTCCTATACAAAGACTAATAGTCAAACTAGAACATTTTGGTATTCGCGGGCAGCTTCTCCAATGGATAGAAGATTTCTTAACCGACAGAAAGTTTCGAGGGAGGGTGGGAGAAACCCTGTCAGATGCTTACGATGTTTACAGTGGCGTGCCGCAGGGGTCTGTCCTTGGACCAATACTGTTTGGAATCTTCATCACCGACCTCAAGAGTGCTATTCAGTCTGACCTGTCGATTTTTGCAGATGACACAAAAATTATAGGTAATCCACTCATCACCTACAATATCATTCAACAAGACTTGGACCGTATCGTGCAATGGACAAAAGATTGGCTGATCTCACTCAATGCTACAAAATGTACTGTGTTGCACATAGGAAACACCAATCCTAAACTTAAATATCACGTGGACAATGCGCATCTTCAGGCTGTGAATACACAAAGAGATCTTGGAGTCACGATAGCACAGAATTTAAAATGGGACGTACACATCACAAATATTACGAAACGGGCAAATTCCATGCTTTACATGATCAGAAAGGCATTCTATCCTATCACCAAAGAATTATTCATCAAATTGTACAAAACATACATTCGTCCATTGCTGGAATATGCATTTCAAATTTGGTCTCCTTATTTTAAAAAAGACATCGAAATGTTGGAGAAGGTCCAAAGGAGAGCAACAAAAATGGTAGCATCCCTTAAAAAGAAGTCCTACGAAGAACGCCTCCTGGAACTCAACTTGACAACACTGGAGCAAAGGCGGAATAGAGGAGACCTCATAGAAACGTACAAAATACTCAGCGATCACTACAACGTCAGAAACATAAAAGATTTGTACATGATGAACCAGAACACACGTCTTAGAGGCCATTCCTTGAAGTTAACCAAACCTCCATGTGCTAGCAACCCCAGAACACACTTCTTGCCATATCGAGTGATGAACTTGTGGAACTCTCTCCTGGAAACTGTAATAAGTGCTCCAACAGTGAACTGTTTCAAAAATTGACTTGACAAACATTTAAATAATTAAGAACACAAGTGCAGTGATATACACGTATCAGCTCGTAGAGCTGCT
Organism: Eilema griseolum; assembly: GCA_963662185.1. Taxonomy (NCBI): domain Eukaryota; kingdom Metazoa; phylum Arthropoda; class Insecta; order Lepidoptera; family Erebidae; genus Eilema; species Eilema griseolum. The sequence goes on from OY759230.1 coordinate 8,565,065, forward strand.
AGTGTATCAAATAATAATAATAATTATTATTATTATTATTTTATTATGACATTACTTGGATTCCATGTGCAAGTCTTTTCAAAACAGTTTAACTGCTACTAATTTTATTGTTCTTATGTAATCGAGTATTTTCCTGTGGTAACAATAAATTATTTATCTGTGCTTATTAAATTAAGAATGGTAAAAGAGCTGTAAATGTTGCGTCGTCGTCGGTTCTTATATTATCACTAGCTGACCCACCCCAGCTTCGCCCGGGGTATATTTTGAAGCTTCATATCCCTTTGAGCCCGTATGTTTTTGTCTTCAAAATATGTATGAAAAATTGCCGGATTTGTTAACATTTATTATCAATGCTCCGCTCCCTTAAGTAGTAGCGTGATGATATATAGCCTAAAACCTTCCTCGATAAATGGACTACCCAACACTGAAAGAATCATTCAAATCGGACCAGTAGTTCCAGAGATTAGCGCGTTCAAACAAACAAACAAACAAACAAACAAACAAACTCTGCAGCTTTATAATATTAGTATAGATTTTTATTTATTTTTCAACAAACACCCAACCTATAATATTGTAAATGTAAATTAAATTTCATAAGATATATATGATTTTACTATTAAATTATGACGTCATAATAACTTGTTTCATATTACAAGTTTCCTTATAACTTACCGTTTTGACGTATAGTAAAAAATAACTAATTTGTCTAGTTAGTCAAATACCATATTCCTTGCCTACTTTTTGAAAAGTTACCTATTGATTTCAACACTAGTAGGTATTATAAATAAGTACGTCTACGTTTTGATATTTGAAATAAGTAGGTACTTACACGGTAAGTTTCCTTAATACGATGTATAATATTTTTTTTACAGATTCGTCACCAAGTTTTAGAGCTGCTTCTCGAATATAAATGCGATCCGATAGCTCAATATAGAGGACGCTCGTCTCTAGACGTTGCTATGTCGAAAAATATAGACATATTCGACCTTTTTATTGAAAGTCCACACACCAATTTGAACGCAATAATTAACCAATCAAACCAGAGCATTCTTTTAAAAATGTTCTATTTGCCGTATTGTAAATCTATTGGTGTCAATGAACGTATGCAAATGGTAATTTATATTTAAGTATTTATTTATTTAGTACATGCAAAACTTACAGCATAAAAACATGAATAGTGTTAGATTAGGTAATAGAAAGCCAATAACAAGTTTTCACTTATAGTCGCTGCGTAGGTAAAACATTGTAAACAAAAACACGCATTGCACAAACCTTGTGGAAGAAAAAAACAGAAAAACTACACAATAGATCTACATAGTCAACATCAGAAACATAGTATACATCAATTTCTAGGTTTAAAAAATGATCAACTCAAGCATCTTCTTATCTGTATAAGCACTTGTTATTTGCCTACAATGGGGAATGTCCTAGTCATAGTTAAGGGGAGCCTTCCTGTGACCATAACTTCTGAAATGTAACCAAAATAACAGGCATGGGCACCAGTGTAAAAAATAAAATCATAACTAATGAAATTTAGTTACTCACCAAGGGTGTTAACCCTTCGAATCAGTGAGAGATGTCCTGGTCATAGTCACGGGAAGACTTCCTGTGACCATAACTGCTGAAAAGCAACCCCAATTAGCATGCATGGGCACTAGTGTGAATAAGTTTAAAACTATAACCCGACTACTGGAAAATCACGCTTCAAAATATTAAACAATAAAAGTATTAAACAAGAAAATGTCAAGGGTAGCCGTTAGCCACTTAGTCTAACAAAACAATACATTCTAAAAAAAAGTAGGTAGTATACGACCACGGCTATCATTTATATTTTCTTGTTTAATACTTTTTAAAGCGTCATTTTTCAGGAGTCGGGTTTAGGTTATAGTTTAGTTTTAAACTTATTTTTTTTATAAATCAGTTCATATTTTTTTATTTATATTATTTTGGGGCAAGCAACACCTATAATTAAGTCATTTCAGATGATACCAAACACGGTATATTTATCTCAAATTTATTTTTTAACACAGTACTTTATGACCGCTAGAGGGCCGTAGCGCCCTCTAGCGGTCATAAAAAAAATTAGATTCAGTGATACGTTATGTAGCCTTTAACCAGCGGACAACCAAGACGCTTCTAATGATACCTCATCTGTCCAGTTCCAATAAGTAGTTCAGGAGCTATGAGTGAACCTGCATACATACATACTTACATACATACCTGCACAGCCTGTCTAAATCATAACCCTCCATAAACTTCACCATAGTCGGGTATTAATAGTATAAAATCAATTGCGCCAATATTCTTTTTTTTTTATACCACTTAGGTGGCATACAAGCTCACGGCCCACCTGATGGAAAGTGGTTACCGTGACCTATGGACATGTGTAACACCAGAGAAGCCACACTCGCGCTGCCGACCCTGTAAACACAGAGTTTCTGTGCCGTCAGTGTAGAGGACAAAGCAGGACAAGCCTTTAGTCATCCCACTGACAGCACAAATTCTCCAGTGAGCTCTGGCTACCCTAGGTACTCACCGCTGGGAACACAACATGAAGTTATTATAACCGTGGTATTCTGTAGGGCGTTTATAATAACTTCATGTTGTGTTCTGTTTATTTCAATACAATAATTTAAAGTTCGCGTAAACTTCCCACAATACCATATTTATCTATCTATAACTATATTTTACTCTTTTCCAGTTAACAAATCTGCTACTATTTGGTGCAGATCCATTCCTAAAATGTCAAAATGAAGAAGAAGTGTATGACAATTTGTTTCTGTACGCTAAATCTATATTGGCGGAATTGGAAAAGTCCAAAGCTGCAGCTCCATGTAAATAACTCTTTTTTTTTTCACTGTACTTCATTCTTACATAAGTTCTACAAGTCAAAGAGTGCATCACACAGCAAGGATATCACTTATCCGTAGGTGTCACCTACATATAATCGGGCCTCATACAATCACATTTATCCTACCTACTTCTTACTATCGACCTAAAATCTTAGATGATACAGAATCACTTCATCACATCATCCTCCCAGTCTTTGCCCGACTCAGTAACTAAATACGTAACAGCGACTGCGATCAGACCCCTGCAGTCCACCTATTTCTGTGCCTAAATCTGGCCGTTGAACTTTTTAGAACTCAAATTCTCGTAAGGACCTATTTTATACCATCTAAGTAGTATAAAAAAAAGAAAAAGAGAAGGAATTGCCACGGGTGTTCTGTTAGCATTTTATTTTAAAAATCAATTAGAATAATACAGAGAAAACAAAATGTAATAATATTTCTTAGGCTGCTCTTTTTGCTGGATATTACGACTAATCTAAATAAATATTTGAACAGCTGGAAAAAAAGATGACCCAAAGAAGTCCAAATCAGATATGAAAGGTAAAGAAAAAGCGAAAAACGGGACCCTAGCTGCCAATAAATCAACAACAAGTAAAGTGAGTAGTACTGATGAAGTTAATGATTACAAGCAAGCATTGAGTCTAGTGACGAATTGTGCGAGGCTTTTGATTATTCGATGGATACAGGCTAAACTGATGAAGGAGCTGATCGTTATAGTGGACAGGTATGTACATTAATACAGATATCTGAGAAAGAAATAGGTATTTACAAAACGATTGCGATATTCCGGCGGCAGCACCTGTTACCGTCAGGCCTACGCTTATAAAGTCAGCTCGCCCCTTGCCGTAAAAACTCATCGAGCAATTTCTTAACAACGCCGCTGCCACCTCGGTCAGAATTGGCCATAGGCGGCAGCGAAGTTAGTCAGAGAACCTAGTCCAGAATTCAACTTTCGACTATTAAGTATCATTCCAAGCAATGTTGTTATCGTGTGTAAACCATAGAGATTTTAAAAATCTAACAACTTTCCACTTACATCTACTTAGTAGCGATTACGACCTCCGCCCCACATAAGCGCAGGCCTGGGGGTGACTGGTGGAGCCGCCTGTCACCCTGGCAGAAGCAGGCCGCGGCGGCGGAACGCCTGGCGTGTCTCTCGTTTTCCGGGGACGAGTTGGGGACTCTGTAGTCCCCACACACCCGAGGAGAGGGCCAGATCGTGAGAGATGGCCTTGGGTCGGCCGGAGTGCGAGGGATATGCCTGTCAACCTCACCTTCGGCAACCAAAACGACCCATAGGCGGCGTGCGTTTTAGTCGGTTCGAGTCCGGCATAACCTCTTCCACCGGCTCCTATGGGGAGGTATCCGTGGGAATTTTGCGCACGTGAAAAAAAAAACTTAGTAGCGATTGACCGATTGTATTACCTGCCTACGTGCCTAACAGATTTTATAGGCAGTATCTAATAATGTATTTATTTTATTGCTCATAGATTCAAACATCGACACTGGAATATGATACTGAAAGAATACAAAAATGGAAGACGTTTGGGTCTATGGCTCAATCCAGTTCGATGTCTTGAAATTTGGGACACCTTCAAGACTACTAATAAACGAATATACAATGACCATAAGGTCTTGAAACATGTACTCTCTATAGTAATATACTACTTTAAGAGGATGAAGAAGAGCTTACGCAACGCGAAGGTATCCTCAGAAGAAAAGGCTTTGATTGAATCAGAAGTAACTTACTTCGTTCGCGAAAATAAGCTTGTTACCAAAGTTGGGCAAATTTTGAAGCGGCCATACGTAACACCAGAACTTACTCCCGCAAATGAGGTAAATTTGAAGTTTTAATTCATATTAGTTATACGTTATATATCCAATTACGACTGAAGGGGTACCTTGGTCTTGGTACTGAACATATTTGCCTTCCGTGAACATAAGGGAGGCGGTAATTGGGACCAAATTTAGCACCTAGACATAAGTAGCTTTCCATCGAAAAGTACATGTAACAAGACAAGTGACCATAATTTGCAGTTAATAACTGTATAGTCTCTATACACTGTGTGGCGAGGTGGTAATGAACGCGATTGGTAGGAGGAAGGCTCGGGTTCGACACCCGCTCAGTGCAAATATTTGTATGCATGAATATGTTTGTTCGAGCCTCGGATAGCACGTTAAGACTAGTCTAACTGCATAACTTCGATACCGCCAATTGTTTGTAGAGGTCAGATGGCAGTCGCCTCACTGAAAATATCGAAGTTCAGCCTTATCACAGTTAGACTGCAAAGGAGCACTGAGTTGAGAAAAGGCTCGCAGAATGAATGAACTAGCTAAACCATGACCACGATAAAAGCCCATGTAGGTACTATGTAATATAAGTCATTTCACTGTTTCATTCTCACTATCGCACACCAACAAACACCTTATATAAAAAAATTCAACTATTAAATCTGTCACAACTATACATATATAACACCTGCTTGCTAGTAAAAAAACATCATCACAAAGTCTATACAATCAAATATACAGCTAGATAGAAAAGAATCCACACGTAACAATAAACGGGTACCTATTGTGTTGACATCCCAACTCGCCAGATGCAAATGTTAATACTATTTTTAAGTAATATCATCAATATGTATCTCATTTTAAGCGAACTATTGTTGTTCTTATGAGAAATAAAGTTCTTTAACCGAAGTACCAACTGTAGTTCTGCTTTCAGATCAATAAGTTCAACGTCTGCTTCGAATGCGCAGTACCTTTATTAGAAGAAAAACTAACCTGCAACATGTGTAAGTTGGTTGATTTTTGTTCTTTTGAATGCATGAAATGCAACATCGAGAGATACAATTGTCACCCATGTAGCAACTACTTAAAGAAGAAATTTTTCCCCTCACCTGAAATCAGTGAGAATGATCTTAATGTTTTGTAAATGTTATGTTTATGTAGGTACATACCTCTATTAAACAAATAATAATTTCAATATTTAATGTTCTTATTTTTTTGAAAACTCATTGATAGAGTATGCTGAGGTTTGGGGTTTCTTCCCCTTCTGTTTAGAGAGGCACACACGGAACACATCTTTCCATCTTTGGGGAAAGATACTATAACGCTTGTTAGTCTTTCGCCCTCAGACCAGCATTAATGGCGACCGGAGATTAATTAGAGCCCAAGGCATTCTCTACGTGACCATTCATTCCTTTCCCACCGTCTATTTTGTGTAGGTACAGACCTGCATCAACAAATGAAGTGGTGGAATCACACAAACCTTCTCGTTTCGTGTTACAGTAGGTACCTATTCACAAACTAAAAGTAAACTCCCTGCACCAATGGCTGTCTGTAGGTCTGTAGGTACTTCATAAAAATTAATAATCCTTCGTAAAAATTTAAGCCCTTCGTTGACTAACCTACTGTAACATGGCAATTCATTACGTCTGGAGTTCACACGACAGAATAATGTTGGTTATGATGGGATAAAATATAATTTGCCAATGCCATTTCTGTGCAATAGTCTATATTAAGTTAAAAATATCAGATGCGAGGTCTTTTTTATAATAATTTCTAGTTTTATTTGAACTTATACGATGTGCACGGTATATTTGATTTTATTTTTGTATACTCGCCGCACTAATAATGACAGAAGCATTACGGATTACGCTTCGCTAGCTTCACGCACGCACGAACATAAAAAACCGCGATTATGCGAAATGCTGAAATGTCAAAACCAGCTTGTGTTCGTCTGGAGAGGTTGAGTAGCTCCTTGTTTATGAATAATTGATTCTGTAGAACCTAAAATCTCGTGAAATTTTATGAAATTTAAGAATCTAAAGATATTAACTGCTTTGAAAATGGCATCAGCACCTAAAAAAGCTAAGTTATCACTTGCCTCATCAGGGAGTAAGGTGAGCAATGTAGATATTGGAGACTTTATGAACAAATTGCAAGTGAAACGTGAAGAGACTGCGAAGTCTATTTTGGACTATAAATTTAATAAAAAGCGTCTCAGGATCGTGTCTCAAGAACAGATGGTGCTTGATAAATGCGAAGGAGTAGTCTACTGGATGTCACGGGACAGTCGAGTACAAGATAATTGGGCGTTTTTATTTGCACAAAAGCTCGCTCTCAAGAATGAAGTACCTTTGCACGTCTGTTTTTGTTTGATTGCCAAATATTTGGATGCTTCTGTTAGACAATTCGATTTCCTTATAAAAGGTTAGTGTTCTTTTAACAAGCAATAAATTACCTGTGATAAATACTGATTACATTGTTGAATTATTTGTTTAAACTAATATTTTTCAGTAATGTTTACGGGAATTAACATGATTATGGTATAGGTACATACACACCCAGGGTGACAGCTGGTGTAACCTGCTTGAATCATCAGGCAAATCAAAGGTATTTATGTACCTACAGCATGATGCCTTAATACCTGTAAATATTATTGTATAATGTGGAACGTGAGAGTTTAAAAGTTAGTCATATTTTTCAGGTTTAGAAAAAGTGTCTGCTGATTGCAAGAAATTGAACATATCATTCCATCTCCTAGAAGGTAGTGGAGCTGAAGTCCTTCCACAGTGGGTGGAGAAACACAACATAGGGGCAGTTGTCTGTGACTTTAACCCCTTAAGAGTTCCTCTCGGCTGGCTTGAAGGGTGCAAGAAGAAATTAAAAAAAGATGTCCCTCTTATACAGGTATATTTAATTTAATTTTAATATCTAAGAACATAACATAAACTCACGCCTATATCCCCGAAGGGGTAGGCAGAGGTGCTAGCATCCACATTTCGTCAGGTTATGTTTAGGTCCCAATTGAATAGGTGGCGAGCCTATTGCCACTAATCGGGCACTTATAAACCTGCAATAAATACACACATAACTTTGAAAAGCATCGAAAAGTCATTGGTGTGTGCCATGGTAAAACCTGGGATTGAACCCAAGACCTAGTCTCACCAGTCCATTACCCATACCACTAGGCTCACAACTCATAAATATTCAAAAAATAACAAAGGATTAAATAGTACCATAAGATACAATAGTAGGTATATACCACCTGGTGGGAGTAGAGAAGAATTTGGACTACCCTATCTCTTCCCATCCAGTGTCATACAAAGCAACTAAGGGATAGGGCTGTTTAACATCAAACAGATATATACAACCAGACTCAGTCTGAGAGGCATGGCTTTAGTTAACAATAGCACCTGGAAAATGGCAATAGGCTCACTCCCTATTACTTGGGACCGAATTTAATGATTGGTGAAATGTGGATGGTGATTCACCTCTGCCTAACCCTCCGGGGATAAAGGTGTGATTATGTATGTATGTATACCAAGTAAGTACCTACTTAGCTACTTATTCTAATATGACACAAGTATTAAGCCTCGAAGATACCCTTAACTTGAAGCCACTGAATAAATTGTACCATTTATAAATGAGTAGTACACTTCTCATTTACTTTCTTATGTAACTTACAGGTGGATGCCCACAACATAGTCCCGTGTTGGGTGGCCTCTGAGAAACAAGAGTATTCAGCAAGAACAATAAGGAACAAAATTACCTCAAAACTGGAGGAATACTTGACAGAATTTCCTCCTGTTATCAAGCATCCTTATACAAGCAAATTTGAACCAGAAGTTAGTATAATTACTACATATATTCATATTTTTGATCATGTAGTGGCTATAGACGGAAAAGTTCTATAAACCAAGTGTGAATGATACAGAAAATATAGTTTGAGACAAAATACTATGTGCTAACTGTATGACGCATTCAGTGTAAGAATATAGACTGACTTGTCGTCATAGTATGTCTTGTATGATTCACGCCGGAAGATGCCCTTAGACGTGACATGGGTTACCGTCTACAACCAGAAAACGCCATACTGGCATATTGCCTGTAGTTTTCATACATTTTATATGGACGTACACAGTTGATGTCAGTGTGCATCACACTCAACAAATCGTCATTGTAATAAAACCCCAAGAATATGGCTGGTGGCAGCGTATTGCGGTTTATCCCAGTTATTCATACATACATACATACAAGTTATTTATGTTCTAAATATGTTCTTATGGTTGTGCTTATAACAGAGAACAATCCCAATCATACATTTTTTTGTTTTTTTTTTACGTGCGCAAAATCCCCACGGTTACCTCCCCACCGGAGCCGGTGGGAGAGGTTATGTCGGACTCGAACCGACTAAAACGCACGCCGCCTGCGGGTCGCTTTGGTTACCGAAGGTGAGGTTGACAGGCATATCCCTCGCACCCCGGCCGACCCAGGGCCATCTCTCACGATCTGGCCCTCTTCTCTCGGGTGTGTGGGGACTACAGAGTCCCCAACTCGTTCCCGGTAAACGGGGAGGCACGCCAGACGCGCCGCCGCCGCGGCCTGCTTCTGCTAGGGTGACAGGCGGCTCCACCTGTCACCCCCAGGCCGGCGCTTATGGGGGGCGGAGGTCGTTCATCGACCTCGGACGCCCGAGTTGCCTTCGTACGCGGGCAGCTTGGCTTGCGATCCGTCGTCGCTCCCGCTGCCGCTCCCGCCCCGCCTCCGCCTTCATGAGCATTACTTGCTCGCAGAAGGAGGCGCCGGCCGCCCACGCATCCGCGCAGCGGACCATCGCCGCGAGCAAGGTGGAGAGCGTGAGAACCCTCACTCCCAGGGCCGCCACAAGCTCCCGCCTCGGCGTCTCCCACGCCGAACACTCGGTGAGCATGTGCGGACCTGAGTCCTCGCTCGCGTCGCAGTGATGGCACTCGGACGTTGGCTCTTTCTCCATCCGACGCAGATACTTGCCGAAGCATCCGTGCTCGGTGATCATCTGCGTCAGACGGTACGAGAGGCCTCTCTAGCCACTCCCCCATGATGGGTCTTACCGCCGCTACTACGGCGCGCCCTGCGCCTGGTCGCCCAAGTCGTAGCTCCCATTCCGCCACCATTTCCCTGTGGAGCCGGGATCTCACGGCCCGAATTTCTTCGGGCTCGGGATCATGACCCCGCTCCCGCGCCGCCTTTCGGAACCGGTATAGCGCCGAAAGGGATCTCGCTTCCAGGATCCATGGTGGCGATCCGGCGAGGAGACTCGCCGCGTTGAAGGATATCGTGCGGTACCCCCTTATGATGCGGCACGCCAACTTCTGCTGCGGACGCTGCAGCAGGGGCATGTGCCGATCACAGATCATTCAGGGTGTCCGCCCACACGGGACACCCGTACAGGGCCATGGACCGCACGACACCCGCGTAGAGTCTCCTGCAGGAGTCCTCCGGGCCCCTCAGGTTAGGTAGTAGCCGCGCCAGAACGTTGGCTGTGCCCACCAATTTGGGGCCCAGACTTCGGAAGTGCTTCCCGAAGTCCCACCGGCCGTCGAGCACGAGCTCCAGATATTTCATCTGGGGCTTGATGCCGATGAGAGTGCCTCCCACTGTGAGACTGGAACCAGGTGGTGGCGTGGTGCGCCGAGGTCCATGAAAGAACATGGCCTCGGATTTATGCAGAGCCACCTCAAGGCCCAGCCGCCGGATCCGTTCCACGACTTGAGCAACCGCGGTCGTGGCCCTCAGGGTCGCTTCGCGGTATGTAGCCCCGCTCGCCGTCACTAGCGTGTCGTCCGCATAGCACGTGACGGCGGCGCCGTCCGCGAGCTCACCGCGAAGCACCCAGTCGTATCCGATGTTCCACAGGAGCGGTCCAAGAACCGATCCCTGCGGAACACCGCACGACATCTCACGCCGGTCGCACTTGGGTAGATGACGGCTCTCTCCGTCAGGTACGCCCCGACTATGCGGCGGAGGTAGAGAGGCACACCGTGGTACACGAGTGCCTCCCTGATGCAACTCCAGGGCAAGGTGTTGAACGCGTTGGAGATGTCCAAGGACACCGCCAACGTCACCTCGCCCCGGGCGACTGCCTCCTCCGCCAAAGTCCTCACGCGCATGATGGCATCCACGGTGGACCGCCACCGGCGGAAGCCATATTGGGCATCCGCCAGGTCCGGCCCCCTACCAGAGAGGTGCTCGACGAGGCGCTTCGCAATAACTCTTTCAAAGAGCTTGCCCACCTCGTCGAGCAACACAATGGGCCGGTAGCCGGACGGTTCGTCCGCCGGGCGACCCTCCTTTCGGATGAGGACCACTTTCCCCGCCTTCCACATCTTCGGAAACTGGCCCCGCTCCAAGCATGCGCTGAGGAACCCTCTCAGTCGGGGTTCGAGACCGTCTTCTCCCAGAGCTAGGACCCACGCGCGGCCTGGAATGCCGTCGGGTCCCGGGGCGGTGCTCTTCTTGGCTCTAAGCCTTCGCACCGCCAGCTCCAGTTCTACCCAAGTGACCTCGGGGACTTCGTCGTCAACTACCACACTGGGCGCCATAGGCGACCGAGGTGGCGGAGTCATCTGCGGCGGAACTTGTTCCGCTCGCGCCGGGAACAGGGACTCGACCACTCCACCGCGCAGAGCTGGCTGGAGAACCTGGGTCAACGGCGGGGCCCGGGCACGCAGCTTTCCTCTTACCATAAGGTAAGGCCGTCCCCATGGGTCCCGCTCCAGCGTCTCCATGAGCTCCTTATAAGCCACGGCTTTCGCCCGCTTAATCTCCGCTCGGAGGGCATCTCTAATCCCAATCATACTTACACTTACCATAATATACACAGGACTCATAATTATATTAATTACCGATAAAACAGGATATTCTTGAAAATGCCCTAAGTTCTAAGTTAACTTCCTGCTTTTAAAAAAAATGTCCTAAAAAACACCTTGATATGACAAAAGACTTGGCCAATACATCAAAGTTCTCCAGTAGCACCATTATTACCTAAGCATCAGGATGGTCTAGGTCAGTGATGGGCCCTCGATAATTATATTTTAGCAGTCCAGATGCATAAAGTAGATTCTATATTAGTAAAATAATAGACAAATAGGTAATGGAACTAACCGCTTAGTTCATGAATGTGTTGCGGTCGCGGGGCGCAAAGCAGTGTGGTGACGGGACAAAGATTGACAACGATTTTGTTTCTTTTTTACCAATTTGCTCGAACCTCGAAAATTCTTAGCCACCCCTACCGTCGGCGGTGGGAGAGGCGTAAGGGAGGTTTAATCCTAATAAATAAATTCTGGCCCGCCTATTAAATATCTTACACATTCTGGTCCCCCATAAAAATGTTTAGCCACCATTGGTATGGGTCCAAACTATCCTGATGTCATCCAGTATGTTGTAAGCTATAGGACAAAACAACAGTTTAATAAAATTTAACTTTTACTAATGTTTAAAATTCCAGCCTATAGATTGGGATGATGCAATAGAATCCAGGGAAGCAGATAAGAGTGTTGGTCCAGTGTCGTGGGCCCGTCCTGGTTATGATGAGGCCCTCAAAATGCTGCAGAGCTTTATTGATGTGAGACTAAAAGAGTTTGCGACTAAACGAAATGATCCTACAAAAGATGCACTCAGCAATTTGTCACCATGGTTCCATTTTGGTAGTATACTTTTTCTTTTCTTTCAAAAACATACAATATACCCATAATTCATCTCGAAGCAATCATATGTGGAATACATAAATATCTGGTATATTTATTATCCACATTCTCATAGAGCCCATATGTGTGACTCATAATCACTCTTTTCAAAGCGTTTTGCCAGTGTTTTTATACGTGCAGCCTGTGGACGGGCTTTACGCAGAGGGCATACAGCGATCTACGTATTCAATACAACAACGCGTTCCGGGTGCTGATGGGACTGCCGCGTTTTTGTAGCGCATCTGCCATGTTTGCCGAGGCAAACGTAGACAGTTTTTCGGCGATCATGCGCAAAAGAAGCGCCTCACTCTTACGCCGTACCCGCGGCAGTCCCAATACCATCCTTAGAGCGTTGGTTGATCGGTGGGACTCCCCGATCCTGGGGCGGTGCATAAAACTACATGCAATAAAGTCTGACACAGTCCTCGGATTGGGGTGGCGCACCCAAACTATTTAATTGTATTTTTACCTACTAACATTAGTTGTAAGTTTAACTAACAAATATGGAAGAATTTCTGAAATAAACATTATATTATTATTATTATTTTGGTATATATAAATTTGGTGTCGAATCACACTTCAGAGATGTTCGCTGGACTCGCTATTGACGCTATCAGCGATCTATTACCGAATCTAAACAGTATAAGCCATCCCCGATCGTGATTCAGCAATAGCATACTATAGCCTATAGAATACATACATATAATCACGCCTCTATCCCCGGAGGGTTAGGCAGAGGTGAATTATCACCAATAATTGTATTCGGTCCCACGTAATAGGGGGTGAGCCTATTGCCGTATTTCGGGCACTATTGTTGACTCGAGCCATGCATCTGAGGCTGAGTCTGGGCTGTATATATCTGTCCGATAACTTTGTGTAGTGTTCCCGCCGGTGAGTAGGGTGCCCAGAGCGCACTAGAGAGTTTTTGTGCTGTCAATGGGAAGACCAAAAGCTTGTCCTGCTTCGTCTTTTACACTGACGGCACAGAAACTGTGTTTATAGGGTTGACAGCGCGAGTGTGACTCCCTTGGTTTTGCACTCGTCCATAGGCCACGGTAACCACTTTCCATCAGTGGGCCGTGTGCCTGTGTGCCACCTAAGTGGTAAAAAAAAAATAGCGCTTAAATTACCCGAACGCCAAGTAATCTCTTTCATTTGAGTGACACGCAACATTGTAAACAGTACCATACTAATATTCAATATAGCATATTCCTCCCGATGGGGTCAGAGATTGCTCAGAGTCGGCAGGGATGCGAGAAATATGTTTCTGGTTTCTGGCTGTCTGTCTCGCCTCTGGTAACTGGATCCGAAATAACCCACCCTGCTGACTCCGGCGGGCTGGTTTGTTACTACTTTAACGAATTTATTAGTATTCCACCTAACTCCTCCAGCTAAAGTAAATTGCTTATGTCTGGATGAGTTCCAATCTGTAGTGTAATAACCAGGTTTAGAACCCAGGACCTCTCGATCCTAAATTCGTGTCCTTAACCACCTAAACTAACGACGCAGCGTTTCCAAATCCGAAAAAATCCAGCTGTAAGACTTAGTCCCCAGGAGGGTGAGATCGAGAGAGATGGCCGTGGGTCAGCCGGGGTGCGAGGGATATACCTGTCCTCACCTTCGGCAAACAACAATGACCCACAGGCGCCGTGCGTTTTAGTCGGTTCGAGTCCAAAATAACCTCTCTGGTGGGGAGGTGTTGATGTTTTCGCACGTAAAAAAAGCTGTAAGACTTAGAAAAAGTTTTAAAAATAAGTTACATTTTCTCATTTCAGGGCAAATCTCAGTACAGAGAGTAGCGTTATGCATTCAGGAATACAAAAAGAAGTACACGGAGAGTGTGAACGCGTTCCTTGAAGAGGCAATCGTGCGCCGTGAACTGGCCGACAACTTCTGCTTCTACTGTGAAAACTATGACAGCATTAAGGGAGCTAGCGCGTGGGCACAGAAGACATTAGACGATCATAGGTGAGTTGTGTAAGACTGCACAGTGCATATATTTGTATGGGTATTTACATAGGTCTGTTGGTCCCATACGAACATCTATTGCAGTCATTACGAGTAGTTGGAGTCAGTAAAAGTCTGACTGTGATATCACCAATTGGTTATGAGGGTCATATGGCAGTAGCTTCACAGAAAACATCGAAATTCAGCCACATTTTTTTTTTTTTATATAATAATAATAAGCCTTTATTCTCAGATGTGTCTACATGTACTGTTTCAAACTAAGTCTAAGTATATAATTTAGTTGTTGATATCTGTTTGCCTGTTGGCAAAGGCCTCCTCCAACGCCTTCCACCCCTCTCTATCTCTTGCCAGCCTGGTCCAGGTGGGTCCTGCCGTGGCTTTCACCTCATCCTCCCACCTCTTGAACTGGTGGCCTCTATTCCTTTTTCCATCCCTTGGGTACCAGTACATAATCTCTTTGCTCCATTTATCTATTCCTCGAATTGTGTGACCTGTCCATCTCCACTTCAATTTTTTAGTTTTAAATGATACACATTCTAATTTAGTTTTTGCTCTTATTTGTGTGTGTTTTACTCTGTCTGATAGTCTCAAACTTAACATGCTTCTCTCCATTGCCTTCTGACATGATTTCAGCTTAGAGCATTGTGCTTTTGTGGTGGCCCAGGTTTGGCAACCATAGGTTAGTATGGGCATTACACAGGTGTTGAACAGTTTGGACTTCATCTGTATGCTAATTTCTCTGTTCTTCATAATCTCCTTCAATGACCAGAATCTCTTCCAAGCGTTTCCAATTCTTGTGTCGAGTTCTTTGGTTGTGAGTTCATTGAATGAAATGGTCTGACCTAAGTAATTGTATTCCTCCACAAACAATATCTGATGATTATTAATTGTTAAAGACTCTTTTATACTGTTGGTCATGGCTTTTGTTTTTTGAAAGTTCATGCCTAACCCCACCTTTTGACTTTCTGTGTCTAAATTTGTGAGCATGCCTTGGAGTTCCTCTCTGGTGTTAGCAAATATGATTAGGTCATCTGCAAATCTGAGATGTGTAAGTTTTCTTCCATTTATGTTGAGGCCATTATTATCCCAATTCAGTTTCCGGAAGACCTCTTCGAGCACCGCCGAGAACAGCTTGGGCGATAGTGGGTCTCCTTGTCGTACTCCTCTTTTTATTTTTATTTCTTGCCCTTCTCTTTCCAATTTCACTTTTGCTGTAGAGCTTTCATAAAGGTTTTTTATGATTCTTATGTATTTGTTATCCACTCCTTGGTTCTTCAATGCACTCCAGATCTTTCCGTGCTCCAGTGAGTCAAATGCCTTGCAATAGTCTACAAATCCAAAGTAAAAAGGAGTGTTATACTCTTTGCTTTTTTTCGACGATCTGTTTTACAGTATGTATGTGGTCAAGGGTTGAGTAGCCATGTCTGAATCCCGCTTGTTCTCTCGGTTGATTTTCGTCTAGTTGTGTTGTTAGACGGTTCAGTAGCACTTTGGCAAACACCTTATACACATTCGATAGAAGGCTGATGGGTCGGTAGTTGTTGATATCATTAATATCCCCTTTTTTATGTATCAATATTATGGTTGATTTCGTCCACTGCGTTGGAACCACTTCATTCTTTAGAATATCGTTAAACATTGGGGTAAGTACTGGAACAATATAGTGCTTATATTGTAGTAAGAACTCATTACTAATCTTGTCAGGTCCTGGAGCTTTGTCTTTCTTCTGGCTTTCAATAGCGACCTCGATTTCTCTGGGTAATATATCAACCACGTCGGAGTCGCCTGTTAGGTCGGTTGGTTCCATTATTATCTGATTCGAGTAGAGTTGACTATAGAATTCTGTAGCAATAGTAATGATTTCAGGTCTTTTGTTTGTACTTTTCCCTGTTTTATTCAATATTTTAGGAATCCATTCTCTCACATATGTTAATTCTTTTATGGCCTTCTTAATCCCTCCTGTTCTTACAATGTGTTCTTCGAAGGTTTTAAGTCTTAGATATTTTCTGTCTTTCCTCATATTGGCTTTAATTTCTTTACTCAATTTCGCTATTGCCTGCCTATCCTCCTTTGTTTTGTTAGTTGTAGCTAATAATGTGGCTCTTTGGTGTAATAGGTTTTTGGATGTATCTGATAGCTGGTCTTTCCTTTCTGACTTTGTAGGTACGTTATGGTTGTCAATCAGTTGATAAAAGTGGTTGAATTTCTCCTGTGTATCTCTTCCTTTTGTGAATTCATTAAAATTTTGTAATAAGTTGGCGAAATCGGTAGTTATGTGTGATGGGGCTTCATCTGGGTGGGTGTTTGCCTTGAAGTGTCTTTGCCTTTTTTTACCTAAGTTTAGTTTCGCTCTAACCATCCTGTGATTGCTATTGAAGTTAATAGTATTAATGACCCTACAGTCGTTAAAAAGACTCCGTTTGTTTGTAAGGATATAGTCGATCTCGTTCTTACCTAATTTTAGTTTTTAATTTTAATTTAGTTTTTGGGACGATTATTAAAATCCGTATTTAATATCCTCAGGTTGTTTTCGTACGCTAGCTCTAATAGTTTCCTTCCATTCCGTGTCCTTTTTATACCACTGTAGTGTGGTCCTAGTATAATGTTTTCTCCTGGTCTTCTTTTTCCGAGTTGTGCATTGTAGTCTCCCATTACTATGATGTTTTTGTGACAGTGGCTTTTTATTGTCGCGTTTAGACTTTGGTAAAACGAGTTTATTTCCATTTCACTTGATTTTTCAGTTGGTGAATAAACTTGAACTATGGACCATATTTCGTTTTTAGGTGGTATTACCAGATTCAGTACTGCAATGCGTTCCGAGACACCAATGAATTCCTGAATGTCGTATCTTTTTTCTTTTTTTACGAGGAAGCCAACGCCATAGCTGCCAGGCGTTTCACCTTTGTAGTAGAAAATAAATTTACCATGGTCTTCAATTTTTTCGCCCTGGCGCCGTACTTCACTCAAGCCAACGATTGTCCAGTTTATATTTTCGAGTGCCTCTACAAGTTCAAGCAGACTGTCATTAGTTCTTAACGTCAGTGTGTTGTACGTCGCAATGTAGATAACATTGTCCTGCAAGTTGTTGCAATTCAGAGCTTGGTTTGTTGGCAGAATTTTATGCGAGCTTGTGGTTTCGGATTGGTCTATGTTTGTTAAATTATTGCTCTGGTAGTTTGTTACTCTCTGGGGTGTGTGGTATTGTTGTTGGGGTATGTTGATTGGAGGGTAATGGTCATCTTCCCCCACGGTGACCAGCCGGCTTGGGGTGCATTCTATGTAAGTTAATATAGTTTTCGTTGTATTTTTTGTATTGTTTATTCGATCCCGGCTGGCTATGTTATTTAGTTTTTTGGTGTTTCAGACATAGAAGCTGGCCTGCCGCGCTCAACAAATTTCAGAATAGGTCTTATGTTTTCTTTGACCGTATGTTTGGCAGATGATGACGATGGGTTGTTTTTTGTGTTGGCTCTCTTCTGCGTAGATAGGTTGGGTGAACCTGACTCCTCCCTTCTCCTTTTGTCTCGAGTTACATCTGTCGGCATTTTCACTATCAATCTGTCGTACTTTATGTAGGCGAAATTTCCTTTCTTCCTTTCCTCTTCAACCTTTCCCTGTAGCTGCTTCCTCTTTTCCAGGACATCTCTGGGATAGTCTTCTTTGACATTTACACCTGGGGGTAGTTTAGACCTATTTTTCAATATTAAGTGTTTTTTCCACATAGATGAAATTGTGATAACCACAGGGCGGTCTTTTGTCTCGGTGCTCTGACCTATTCTATACAAGTTGCAGATTTCTTGGCTATCTAAGTGTGTTCCTGTGTCTAGAATGGTATCCTTGAGGTAATCAACTAGTTCGGCTTCGGGTTTTCCCCTCTCCTCAATTCCGAAAAAGACCAAGTTATATTTACGTTTCTCTTTTTCAAAGTTAAATATTTTCTGTTCGAGTGTAGCAACTTTTGTCTTTAGGAATGTATTTTCTTCTGTTAGTATCTTCATTTTTTCATCTAACGCTTCCATAACACTTTGTGTCACTGCATTTGTTATGATTATGGCTTGTTTATTTAGCTTTTCTTCTAATTTCGATAATAGCAGTTCCATACTTTTATCCATTTTTATTTTTATGTATTTCTTTTTTTTTTTTTACTTGCGACACTGAATTATAGGTAGAATAAAATTATATGACTGGTAACCCTGTTATGTCAATGGAAAATGTCAGTAGTTGTCACTGCGATGTTGTGTATTATGTAGGGTAGATTGAAGCTATTTTTGACAGCACTGTATATAGTCTCTAATTATTGGTTGCGTTATTTGCACTTTTTAATACAAATGAGTGTTAGTTGCACCGTGATAGTTTTCCACTTCGTTCTTCAATGTTCACACTATTGTATTTTCGACGTAGCACTCTTTATTTCTCACTTTTTGCACTGTAAATGATTTAAGTTCGCGGAGCACTTTGACGTGTGTGTTTACGATGCGATCGCCGGAACCGGAAAACCTCTCACAATGTTGGGAGGCTTACACAACTCATCTCATCATCATTCTTTATGACTTTTCCTAACTCATCTGGGGTCTAGTGCAAGCTCACGTGTTTCCTTCTTCCTACAGTCCCGGGTCCTTTAAGCGGGGCGTGAAAAAGGCCATATGATGAGGCCGTCAAGCTGAGTGTCACCATTGTCACACGGTATGTGTAAGTAATGGTGACCCTCTTTTCTGGGACTTTGCCTTCAGCTTACCATCAGTCAAGGCGAAGTCTAATTGACGTTCTATATAAAAATGCTTCGCGTGTAATTTCGTGGTGACGACACGCCTTGGATTTCCCGCCGTAGAACTTCAGACGAAGCGATGAAGTCCGTGTCCGAATATCCCCTAGTAAGAACGACACTCGCTAATCTTGGGGAAGCGAGAAATACTGAATGTGTCTTCAAGTTCTTCCTAGTCCCGGATCCTTTAAGCGGGACGTGAAAAAGTATCTGATGAGGCCGCCAAACTGAGCCCCACCATTATAACATTACTTAGTGTCTGTAATGGTGACCCTCTTTCTTGAGACTTTGTCTTTAGCTTACCATCATGCGAGGTGAAGTCAAGGTGGCGTGTCCTAGATAAAAAAAAGGTCGTATCGATGCCGACGGCTCTTTAAGCTTCACTCGTTGATAACCTTGAATGGCACCCTTTTTTTTACGTGCTAAATATCCCCACGGTTCCCCTTCTGCCGTAGCCGCAGGAAAAGGTTATGTCGAACTCGAACCGACTAAACCGCACGGCGCCTGTGGGTCGTTGTTGGTTGCTGAAGGTAAGGTTGACAAGCATATCCTTCGTAACCTGACCGACCCATCTTTCTCGATCCGGACCTCTTCGGGTGTGGGGACCACAGAGTCCCTTACTCGTCCCCGCAAATAGGAAGGCCGCCGCGACCTACGCTCATGGGGGACGGAGGTCATTCATTGACCGCCGACCCTCGAGTTGCCTCAGTACGCGCTAGCTTAGCTTAGTTTGCGATCCTTCGTCGCTCCTGCTGCTCTCCCGTCCCGCCTACTTCGCCAGGATTAAACGGCATCCAAGCAATATGCAAAGGCACATACCACCTTACTCTCATAGCATACGATAGTGACCTCCCCTGTAGCCTGTATTTCAATTGTTAGATTTTTCGTCTGTAATACCAATTTAATAAATTATTTACTGTTAATTGTGTATCACAATCATGCTTGTACGCCTTATGACGTAAATGACCTAAAAACTAGTTTTCGGAACAATAAGAAACAATAAACTTTATGTGTTAATTTAAGTCGCACTCAATTGTTCATTGGTTAAAATGGGGCACATAATTATCATCAATAGATTCAGTTACTGGCAGTGTTGAGCAATTTTTAATTGCATGTAGAAATAAAAATAAACTGAAAGAAAATTAATAGGTACCGCCTGCTGTCAAACTTGTTTCGGTCTTAAATTCTTGGATGTGTTTGATATAATCTATAATTGCTGGATTTGAACCCCGCCGCTGTACACCCAGTGCTATCTTCAACTCTAGCAGTAGCAGGTCGAGACGGCGGCGCGATTAGTGCCTCTTCGCCTTTTTCTGGGGAAAGATGGGGACGCCGTTGTCCCACACCCGATGGGGCCTTCTATAGCCCTGGGTCAGTCGGGGTGCGCGAGGGATATGCCAAAGGCTACCTTACCCTCGGCAACAGATAACCCAAGACGGCCGTGCGGTTTTTGTCGGTTCGAGCCCAACATAACCACCACGCTGGCCTCGGCGGGTGGTATCCGAGTGGATTACCGCACGTTAAAAAAAAGTGCGATTTCAAAAGACCCCAAAAAAGCGTATTGCGTATAAAAGTACATTGTATAACGTGACTGAGATCAAAATATATGCCGTCAACTATCCTAGGGTCTATAAAATATGATTTTGATATCACTAATGATGAAATGATATTTATTTTTTAACTAGAAAGGACAAACGGACCCACATTTACACACGTGAACAACTCGCTAAAGCAGAAACTCACGACGACCTCTGGAACTCAGCACAAATACAACTAATAAAGGAAGGAAAAATGCACGGCTTCTTACGAATGTACTGGGCCAAGAAGATCTTGGAGTGGACACCCTCGCCGGAAGATGCGCTGAAATATGCCATTTATCTGAACGATCACTTCAGTATTGATGGGCGGGATCCCAATGGTTATGTAGGTAAGTTAATTAGTGACAATATGAATCATAATATATGATAATCTAAGAAGAATATTATTGGCCTATATAACTAGGATTTACCACGGCATTTTGATTAGAGAAGGCGACAGCTTTTATACCACTTATGAAGCAGGTTTTGCACTCGGCCTGCTTAATGGGAACTGGTAAACTCGTGCTGTCGACCCTGTAAGAAAGTTCTGGTTCTGGTGCCCCTCTTGAAGAACTCCATATTGTAGTTGCTTAGGATAAGTACAGCACAACATGGTGGGTAATATAGAATGGATGCATCACTGATTCTGGAATCTTTTAGAGTTATAGACATAATCTGGCGTGTCCTTCTTCCAAGACAAGTCTTTTAGAGTTATAGACATAATCTGGCGTGTCCTTCCAAGACAAGTCTTTTAGAGTTATAGACATAATCTGGCGTGTCCTTCCAAGACAAGTCTTTTAGAGTTATAGACATAATCTAGCGTGTTCTTCCAAGACAAGTCTTTTAGAGTTATAGACATAATCTGGCGTGTCCTTCCAAGACAAGTCTTTTAGAGTTATAGACATAATCTGGCGTGTCCTTCCAAGACAAGTCTTTTAGAGTTATAGACATAATCTAGCGTGTTCTTCCAAGACAAGTCTTTTAGAGTTATAGACAGAATCTGGCGTGTCCTTCCAAGACAAGTCTTTTAGAGTTATAGACATAATCTAGCGTGTTCTTCCAAGACAAGTCTTTTAGAGTTATAGACAGAATCTGGCGTGTCCTTCCAAGACAAGTCTTTTAGAGTTATAGACATAATCTGGCGTGTCCTTCCAAGACAGGTCTTTTAGAGTTATAGACATAATCTGGCGTGTCCTTCCAAGACAAGGCTTTTAGAGTAACAGACAAAATCTGGCGTATCCTTCTAAGACAACCCAAAGTCAGTAATGATAGCCACTCAGAGGCAGGTAGGCACTACGTTCTGTGGCAAGCTGCCTCTAATGTTGGATGCCTAGTCTGTTGTTGGAGACACCATGTTTTAATCGCTTCTGAGTTGTGTAATGTTGTAAGATAATGTAATATTTGTATTTTGTTTGTTGTAAGATAATGTAATATTTGATTAACTGCTTCGCCCATGGTGTATTTAGAAATTTCATATCACGCCCATATTTTTTACTCTTCAAATAATGTATGGAAATCTGCCGGATTTATTGACATTTATGATCACTGCTCCACTCCCTTAAGTAGTAGCGTGATGATATATAGCCTAGAACATCTGTAACGGACTATGGGCCGCTCCCAGGTTTTACCATGGCAGTCACCAATGACTTTACGATGCCTTTCGAAGTTATGTGTATTTATCGTAGGTATCACGCCACCTTATTACATTGGGACCTAAACATAAACTGGCGAAATGTGGGTGCTAGCACCTGTGCTTACCCCTTCGGGGATATAGGCGTGAGTTTATGTTATGTATTATGTGTGAAAAAGTAAATAACTACTGCTTACGCAATCATTTTTCAATTCGAACCAGTAGTTCCCTTTTTTTTTATACCACTTAGGCCTGTGGACGTGGCCTATGGACGTATTCAACACCAGGGGTGTCACACTGGCGCTGCCGACCTAATTCCCTCCCTTGATTATCGCGTTTAAACAAACTTCACCTTAATAATGTTAGTATAGAGCTGTAGGTAAAATCGAGAAGCGATGCATAGTATACATATTATTATGTTATATTACATATTCGATGTCTCTTACAGGTTGCATGTGGTCTGTATGCGGTATCCATGACCAAGGCTGGGCGGAGCGATCGGTGTTCGGTAAAATTCGATACATGAACTACGACGGTTGCAAACGGAAGTTCGATATCAAGGCATTCATTGCGAGATACGGCGGGAAAGTACACAAATATGTACCTCCTAAGTAAGAATACATAGTTTACTGGAGACGCAATCATCACATCTCTAACTTAAGATCTTGTTGAATTAGGAAACTGATTACAGTACAATACATTGTAAGTTATACTTTTGTCTATTTTAAAATGTTATTAATGTGTGCACATTTTTTTTTTGTTGAAAATGTTGCACATTTATTGCTTGAAGTATATTTATGATTGCATATACATAACTGCTGGATATGAAGCGAGATATCTGATTTTTTTTAATCAATATAAGATTATTTATTTATATATTATGGGTCCAATTCTGTTACGTAAAAATGTTATGTACAAATTAACTCAAATATACAAATGCAAACCAAAATTAGTAATAATAATATATTTACATTTTGTTAAATGTAAATTATATTTTTAAGATTTGTTACATACGAGTCCCTACATATGCATTCATAGTAGATATAACATAGAATTTTTAAGCCATGATTAACAGATCAACTGCCGTTCCGCCTAATTCTTTCTTTTTAAATGGCTACTGTTTTAGTAAGCATTATACCTTATTGTTATTTAAATAACTGATATCTAAAACCTTTTATAACACTATATAGTTCATTGATGATGTATAAAGTGATTATAATATAACCCCTTGTTTTCACCTAAGTATAATACATGTATTTGACAAGTAACAATGTTTCACAGGCTACTGTGTGAACGCAATTGTGTTTTATACTTGTTTACAACTTGTAGCCTATACATACTATGTATTTGAAATACATGTATTGTGTTTTGATAAATTTTCTACAAATCTTCAACAAGTTTACAACTTGTTTAGTGGTGAAAACGAGGAGTTTGGCCCTCCTAATAATTCTATTTCCTTTGACTATTTTGTAAATAGTCAAATCTACTCTGTACTTACTAATAAAATTGTACTCTAAAAATTTTTAGTAAGTAGTAACCAGTGATTTTGCATCTTATATTTATGATATTGTAGATTAATAATATATATGTCTAAGTCTATTGAATCTGAAGTAATAATATCATAGATAGTATTGTCAACTCGAATAAGCCACATTACTACCTCAACTAGGTTATGTTTAAGATAATTTTGTAAAGGATATTAAAATAAAATATCAATTTGCTTATAAATATTTTTATTTAAGAATGTGAGTTCTTGTAGTTACACTTGTTTCATATATTTCGATAATAATCTTCATAAAATTAGAAATAGAAAAATAATATCAAAGAGCTATTTTTTTTCATTGGAACTTTTCGGTGAGTCAGGTTATGTTGCATTATTCAGATTTTCGTAGTAATTAGTCGAGGCTGAATGCTAGAGGTAACACATGCGTAGTGGACAGCTTTTACTTTTTTTTTTCTCACAATATGCTAATTAAAGCAAAATTACAATAATTTCATGTCAAATTGTCTTAAGAAACACAAAACCATAAAGATTTCTCTATTATGTCTCAAATTATTATTATTAGATATATAATATAAGTCTACAAAGAAAAATAATAGGAAAACATGATTTCACCACACAACGACAATATAAACGGAAGAAAAATCTAAGAGACATTGACTTGTTTGCATTTATTATAGGTATAGAAATTTATTATGATTCTATAGGTATATGTATAAGTAACGGTTTCAACTATGAACACAAATCGTGGCTCGCTTCTATTAACATAATATATAATACTAATACACAATACAGCACGAGGGTCGTTATACCTTTACGTTTCAACATACCAACAGTGGCTTACAATAAAGTTCTCAATTAAATTTAATAGAAAACCCGAGATAAACACGTCGAAGAGTAAAAGGTCGGATCATAACCAAATTCTCAGTCATGTCACGGTGAACACAAGAGGAATGTGCTAATTCCAGCTATCGAAGCTTCAGGCAGAATTCGGTTACGACGAATGAAACGAGAGAAATGAAAGAAAACTGTCGTCAAAAAGAGTCGACATGGGCACTAGAATAGTTTAAAAGAGTTAATTGGTTGATTTCTATGCTCCCGTGTGTCAGTGTGTGTGTGAAAGCAGAGCTACATTCGCTGTTTGGGCGCAGGACGGCTCGTGCGCGCTGCAGCTACTGCACGCAGCAGTTGTTGCTCTTGTGCCCGTTCTTCTTCAGCCGCGACTTTGGTCGGTACTTCTCCAAATACACGAGTTGCTTCGCGTTTATCGCTCCGCGGCGTTGACTGCAAATAATATTTACATTTATTAGCAATGATCATATTTTTTTTGTACTTCAAATTTCTATCTGTCTGAAAACCCTAAAAATACAGTTCCGACTTTTTAGACAGAGACCACATGTTTCTGCTTGCTATTGTAATGGCATACACCTTTCACTTTATAATATTGTTTTTATAATGAAATAAGGCAATTAAACGGTAAACATTTTCAGAAAACAGAACTAACAGAGGATAATTGGGTACTGTCTATATTTATAGATACATTACACGCAATACATAACTATTTATTAATATAATATTAGCCTGACATCACCAAACATGATAATAAAAATATACAAGGGCTTTTCCTGCATTGGCTACATATTCGTACTATATTATAATTACAATATCCTTAGCGAGACAACATACTATATTGTTTATATATCACAAGAACTAACCCAAAGTCTAAGACTAGATTCACCAAAGATAGCACGGGTAGGGAGAATTTACTGAATTAAATGGCAACTTACGTTTAATTAAACAGATTTTCACTATTTAATTTCTACATCTCATACCTACAATTTGCTAAACCACATCGCATGATGCGACTGACGGCTCATTTGCACACCCGTCACGTAATTTAAAAGCATCCTGTAGCCATACATAGATTAATTATCCAAACATCACACTTTAGTGCGACGACTAATGTGCCTCGGCTATTGTTTGTTTACCTTTACGCTTAGCTTAATTATGCTATAATTATACAGATGCGCAATATCCGTGCTATCAAGTTATTCTATTCGAGGTATTTTATCATTATGCAGTTTGCACCAATTTTTTATTCACGTTAAAGAAATAAGTGTTTTGTAACCAATTTCTACAAGATTTTGGAATAAAACAAATTACAGACATGGGCAACATATAACGTCCACTGTGGACAAAGGCATTATCTAAACGCGAAAGATATATTTTAAAATGTAAAAAAATTTTGATGTGAGAAATTTAATTACCTATTCTTTGCTAACCGTACTAGGAGATGATGTTGTCGTATAAAATAATAATATTGTGGCCAGATGGCAGTTAAATTGTTTTCCGTGCGGAAATAACAACAAAATATGAAGAACAACTGTGGTTACCTAGCAATAGTAAACAATGAATATTAGTTGGTACTCACTCTCGAATAGTTTCGACGGCTTCCTCATACTTCATGCCGAGCTCGATGAGCGCTATAGCGACCATGACGGGCGCCCGACCGAGACCGGCCACGCAATGGACCGCCACTGCCGATTCAGGCTTGTTCTGCGCCCTAGAAGAGTAAAAGTAATGGGTTAGGATTTGGAATTTGATATAAACCAGTAACAATAAATATTTAAGATTAGCCACTGGCCGCGGTATTTTGATAACGGTCACGCATCCTATGAGAACCTATTCCCGGGATAAAAGAAACCTATGTGTCGTGGTTCCCGGCAGAGTAGAATTAGGGCCACCCCATCTCTTCCCATGCGGTGTCGTACAAGGCGACTAAAGGATAGAGCTGTTTAACATCAGGCAGCTAAATACAGACCAGACTCAGCCTCAGATGTATGGCTTGAGTCAAAATAGTGCCAGGAAGACGGCAATAGACTCACCTCCTATTACGTGGGACCTAATTCCATAATTGGTGAAATTTGGGTGTTAACCTCTGCCTAACCCTACGGGGATAAAGGCGTGATTTATATGTATGTAGTTGCAGCCCTGGGTCCTATCGTCACAAAGAATTTGTACTTTCTGAAATAAAAAGTATCCTATGTGCTATTCCAGACCACCAATCTACCTCGGAGGATAATTTCACACAGATCTAATTGATCTGCTCCGTTCGTTAATGTAACATATTTCAATGTATACGTTTAGAAATTTATAATAGTTCAGCAACTTTTATCACCCAGTGGGGTCGTTGACTTCTCAATAGTTATTTGATCCATCAGTTGTATTTTAATTATAGTGTTATAATATTAAATGTAACACGATATTCCAGTCTGATTACAACTGACGTAACTTGATATAATGTGATTATACAAGCTGATATTATGTACAGAGATTAAGTAGCTTAAAGTAATAGGGGCATAATCCTACTAATGTCATAAATGTGAAAGTTTGTGAGCATGGATATATTGTAGGGCTGGCCATT
Source organism: Eilema griseolum (assembly GCA_963662185.1). Taxonomy (NCBI): domain Eukaryota; kingdom Metazoa; phylum Arthropoda; class Insecta; order Lepidoptera; family Erebidae; genus Eilema; species Eilema griseolum. The sequence goes on from OY759230.1 coordinate 8,592,291, forward strand.
AACACGTGATGTTTTTTTGGCAATTTTTTAACCCCCAAGGTGAAACGTGGTTGAAGTTTCAGATTGGTCCCCCCTAATATTTTTTGGTGCAAGTAATTAACAAAAAAACTAAATTCACTTTTTTCGCGGGTAATTTAGAAAATAGATAGATATTTCGTGATTTATCCGAACTAAATCGACCCCTTACCCCCTCCGCTGGTGGGCTTCGCGTGATTAATGAACAGCCCCTGTTTCACGTGAAGATGGCTAATCGAATATGATTAAATTTAGCTCGGTCTGTAAAGCACACGGCACACATCTTGTCACCTTTGGGTCACGGGATTAGAAGCAGTATTTCATGCCATCGAAGCCACAGGCAATAGCTAGTAGATAATAATTAAAGAACAACTAACTAATCCAAAATATATTAACTTTACTAGCCAGGAAACTTGACCGTTAATATTGAAACACAATCTATTTTATTATTGCACCAAATATCCCGTTTACGACAATACGCGAACCTATTACAGAGGTCTCATCATCTGCCTATCTCTCCAAGGAGTATACAGGCGTGAAGTTATGTTTCAAACCCGTATCTATTCGTAACGTTGTGTATTTTAAGACTTGATGGCAACAGGAAACCCCTTTGGGAGATATTATTTGCAAACCGATGAAGATGTGCGACTCAAAGTAATTGATATGTTACGCAACAGTTATTTGGCGACGTCGCGGCGTTTAATCAATTATTTAGTCAAGTGTGTGTATAGGAACAGTGACGTAAGCTAAAGTGAGGTTTGAAAGAGATGACTCTGGGTTGAAAAAGATGGCTCTGGGTTGAAAGAGATGGCTCTGGGTTGAAAGAGATGGCTCTGGGTTGAAAGAGATGGCTCTAGGTCGATCGGGGTGCGAGGGATTTGTCTCCTGCAATCTCACCTCCGGCAACTTACAAGCTCAAACGGCGTGCGTTTTAGTCGGTTCGAGTGACATAACCTCTCTCACTGGCTCTGTTGGGGAGATATCCCGGGGGGATTTTTCACACGATAAAAAAGAGCTAAAGTGAGGCTTGCATTGTCAATTATATAAAATTATTTATTTTACGTCAGTACTATTTATAAAATGGCAGTTCCTTAAATTGGGTTATGTTTGTATAGATTTATTTCATTTCATGAACATTTTACAAACACAATCAAATATAACGTGTTTACTCTTGGGCCCACTAAAAGGGATCTGTTATTGGTTTGAATTAAGTTGCTTAATTTGTAGGAATACGTAACTATAGTAAAACGAACAATTCCGTGAATTGAAGGAGGCTGCCAGTGCCTCCTCAAATTTTAAAATCGAGCTAAATTGTGATAATGATAATGATTTCCAATAGAACTGTATGCCAGTACATTTGACAGTGACAACCGTTGTTCCGTTTTTAGCCATTTCACAGAATAGGTGCTTTTACTCGCTTTTCAACCAAATAAAAGATTCCACAGTAACCATAAGATCTTAGACATACAAAAAACAACATACTTGTTCGTCCTATCCTCAAAAGTAACCCAAGAAACGTATACTGCGCATATAGAGTACATTTTAGGTCCAAGACCCGAGGTATCATACTAAAATTGTTTGTCAGTGCACTTACTTCTCACGCAGGATCTCGAACCACTCATCGACGACGTTGGTCGGCGGGAAGGTGCCGTCGTCGTAAGCGAGATCGTGCACCTCGATGTCCTCCGCCTTCAGCGGCGCCGTGTCATAGCTCGGCTCGCATACGCGGACCACCGTGCACACGTTGTGCTTCCGAAGCTCCTGTTCGAATAGCAAACAACGGCTTATTAAAAAAGAGTTATTAAGATTCGAATGTGCAGTATGTAGGAAATTATACTACTAAAATATTTATACAATAATGTTTACGGGAATTAACGCGACCATGGTATATGTATGAGTGTGGCATGTGACGGTACATGGCGAAACGAAAATATAATCGAGCATGTGCGGGTTGATCAAGAACCTACTGCCTCAGGGACTCTAAGACGACGGGTGTGCACCACTGAGCCAGTCAGCCAGTGACCACGGCCGGTGTAACCTTGTCGAATCGTCTGGCAAAGATATGTATGTACGTATACCATGATCGTGTTAATTCCCGTAAACATTATTATATATCATGGAACGCGAAAGTTTAAAGTTAGTTTACTAAAATATTTGCTTCTATGCACTTCTCTAAATTTATGATAAACAAATTATCGCAAATGGTGTAAATTGAGTCGATGGCAAGTTTCTGTAGATATTTTTCCACGATTCAGACTTATTATTTCCGGAAAATAAATTCTCGTTTGCACAAGCCAAGATTTAACCCACCAACCTAGCCTGGAAGTAATGAAGGTGTTACATCGGGCTTTAAAAATTAAACCACATGGTATTTAGTTGTAGCTATAACAGGTTGCCTTACATACAAAAAAATTCCGGACATAATCAAGACCCCCGAGAAAAAATAAACAACCATTTAGATTTAAGTAGTAGTTATGGACGTGTTAACATTTTTTCCGGCAGGGGAGCAGGCTTTCTTCATTAGAGTAGGACGGAAAGATATCCTCCGCTCGCTCACTCATTACACACACACAGTAATTTTAGCTAGAAGTTACAGTGGTTAAGACTATACCCATTCTTTTCCCAACGCGAAAATGCCACACTCTCATTTAATATCGACTTCAAGTAGCAGTATAACGCTGCATTCTAGTATGTGAAACTGCTGGAGATCTTACTATAATTCCTTGTTTTCCTTCATACGTAAGACTTAAATAAATTCGAAATGAATGGAATTTTTACAAAATATGTCCCTGATGCTGAATTTTTGCACATTTTTAGTGGACTTATTTTTTTATCACACTTTCAAAATTCTTAACGGGTATTAAAAAAAATCTTAATGAAAGATCTTACACTGTCCGGCTCGAAAATCGAAATCGCGGTAGATAAGTTCTACATTATATTAAAAGTTTCCCAAAAGATAAGTAACATAATAAAAAAAAAGTAACTATAAACAATTATTATAGGTATACAATAAGATTTACGCGCATATTATATTTATTACACTAGCGGCAAATATCACAATCGGTATCCTCACTCGCATACATACTTGAACTTTAAAACTTAAAAGCAATTAGTATTATCGCTAACCCGTGATTAGAGATGTGGGAATTCTATCAGCAAATATCCAAGAAGGTATTTGGAATTACCTGAGCAATTTAAATGAGAGTATAATAATAATAATACTTTTCAGTACCTCGCAGAGAGGTCTTACCTCCCTCCTACCCCTCTGCAATAGCAACACTCCCTTGATGCATCTTGTTGCTGCTAGCTATCATAGCTAACGTTAACGGTTACAAAAACGAGTCGTGTGTATTTTTGCTATCTTGCTAGTAGGTACAATAACAAATAAATCAGATGGTAAAGTCTATCTATGAAATTTCACACCCAAAGACTTTTAAAACACATTAAAGCAAAACCTGGTTTTTTTGTAAAACTCCAAATTATGTAAATATTCTAGTGTCAAATAAAATAAAGCAACGTGTTACCTGTAAATAAGCTTGGATGGTGATGTCGGACGGGCGGTCGGTGATGAGGAACCGCATGGTCTTGTACTCGATTAGCGAGGGCGCCGGTCTGATGTCCTTCTGCTTCATGGTGATCGAGTTCGCTTTTCTCTTTGTCACACTCGCCGTCAGCACTCACTTGTCTCGCTCGACAATACCGCGCCGAGGTGGTCAACTCACAACACACGCGTCAGAGAAAGATGTCACGGTCCGTCACAGTCTAACAGACAAACTGTCACTCTATTTCCACACAACACACGACAGTTTCCTTACTTTTTTTTAGAAAGGGTCCAATTATATAATGAGAACCACCCGCATGGATGTCGTTTTCAACCACTTGATCGCATTCGGAGACGAACAAACCAAAACTCAGAATATGGAATTGAACTAAAAGAAATTATGCGTAAATCATAAGTTTTAACTGCAGCGCGAAATTCGGCAACTGAATGATATGCTCCTTTTTACGGTGGATTCCAAATTTAAGGTAACTGAAACAAAAATAATAGATTCGTTAATGCCAGCAGTCCAGACAGCAGCGCAGCACGACTTGCGACGAATATCATTTTTAAAACGTATTTGCGTCAAAGTCAGAGCAGCGACTGAAGTGGAATAAAAAATGGCTTCTAAAAATAGTGTTCGGCGTAAAGCGAAGTTTCGGTCATGTGGACGTCTGAATTTCTGAACGCCTATCTCTTTGGATCGAATGCGGAATTTGCGCGCTGATCCAGAGCCAACAGAGCGCGTCAATTGTATATCTACTATCGCAGATTGCACTCTTATACTCTAAACAACGGTGATAACAAAATTTGTAAACACTACGCCATCCATCGGAACAACACTTCTATTGTTGAGTACATCGACAAATACCTGCTGAACGAGCTCACGTATGCATATAGTGATGTAACACGTTAGGTAAACTATTTTACAGCATTATCAGTATCGCGTTCTTGACTTGGTCAGGAGCAGATAACAACTGATAGCTCAGTGTGTTAGACCGCCGGCTACGGTTCACCCCACCTAGTTTACAATATGGCGTCTGGATAAAGAGAGTAAGGTGAGCATGGCCGTACTTGTGTAGTTTGTTTTTTATTGAATATCTGTGGTATTTTAGTTACCTGTGGGTGGGTGTGTGTCGCAAAGTGCGCGGGGTGAGTTGTGTCAGCACGCGCTCCCAGCAGCATGGGTTCAGCGGTAGCAGGCTCTGCTCCCTCGGTCGCACGAAATGCCCGCTGGTTTATTTGTGTTGGGCCTGGCAGTACTCCGCGCTGTCTAAGCGGAACTCCATCAATGTCGCCACAGAAGGGATCGCCAGCTGCGACAAACAAAAAACATCAATTAAAAACAAGTCAACTACGTCCATAATAAATTGACTCACTGACAACCCACACCATGTACACAATAACATTTCTGGGAAATGTATATTAATAGCAAAGCGCTAATGTGAGTCTGAAATAACTATAACATGTAACGTTTTGATCAATGAAAAGGGAGAGATCAAGACAAATATAATAATCACATAAATATTTTCCGAAAACAACACGATACCTTTTGATACGATCGTGATCGACTTTCATTAAAGAAGATGCGAATATCACGAGAAATTTACACACTTATTAACACATTCCTAAAAAACTGCAAATCACGAAACATGTTTATGAAATTCGGCACGACGGAGAATAATGCAATCATCACATTAAAAATTAAATCGTTTGCCCTCCAAATATTTGGCATATTACAAGTAGGGTAATACTGAAACCCTTTTGTCACAATTAATGCAAAACAATAAATACGACAAAATACGGAGGCGTCTCGGGAACGACTTCGGTTAGAATAAAAATCGCTGCGTACGATATGTTGGCAGCCATTATGCCGGCGTGGGATTCATATAGGTATACAACGTCATTATGTTTACATTTAAATTTACAATCGTGTTTAATGTGGGTATAATCTGGAAGCAAAACATTGGCAGCAATTTGATCTACCCGCCAGTCAACTCTGTGCCTTGCAGCTCGCAAATTTTCACAAATATTTTGGAAGTATAGCAAAGTTTTCCTTCAAATTTTATCAAGGAGACCGCGCCCCGGTACATGTACTTGGGAACAGGCCAAAAGGAACAGTATTTAGTACAAACGAAACGAAGATAGGTATTTCGCTTCAGTTGTATTTTCCACACACGAAAATAGATGCAAATTATCACACAATGATCGTTAATTCTGTATAATAGATGCTTTCTTGTTTGAGGGATCTATTAAAAGAAACAATGTAATTTTACTGCACAAGATAATTGTCCAAGCCATGTATCTATTCTAGACGGACGGCCAACCGTACACAAAAATACGAGTGACGATGTCCCCGAAATATCATGTTATCTGCACTACACTACAGATTTATGAATGTCTTGTGCTACTCGTATTCAACTGTTGGTCACAATTTACGATTCTCGATTCATTCGTCTAAAATCAGTCAGTAGTTAATGAGATCACATGCCAGTACTGTGAAAATGTTGTTCAAAGCGAGTTCAAAATATGTTCTCATAAAAGTTGTTTTCAAAATACATTGTTGAGTTGAACAGAAAGTGGAAGATATAAAACAGTGTGTGGTATGGCAATGGTAAAATCTGAACATTAAAACACTGAAATGATGCGACTGAAGACAAGTCTGCATATGCAGCAGGAGGGTAGCCGCTTTTCCGAAAGCTAGACGCAACGGTCGATAAGCTGGGGCCAGACATCTTATATACATACGTGCAACAAGGCAGACATTTAAGTATAACTTTTGGAATGTCTAGACCCAGGAGGACGTCTAGTCGAGATAACTAACAGAATCTTGAACGAATAAAATTAATACTCTGGTTTATTAACTTTAAGACAAGAGCTGTTTGCTACTTTCAAACATTTGGTTTTCAACGAAAATTGGTCATCGTTGTCTGACTCAAATTATCTTTATCTGACTATAAATTTATATACTTCCGATATGTGTGTGAACATAATTTTGACATAATAGCTATTCATAAGACAAGGGCATCGGGATGCAAGCACGGATGTTATTATTCTATCAATAGCACTGGCATGGTGAAGGAATTTGATAGATGAACACTAGCAAAACATAGTGCCAATTAGGTATGTGGCTGACACGTGGCAATTATACGCCTGAGGCGTGTGCAACTTGTAACATAGTACTTAGGCAACCATAAACATGAAGTAGAAACATTGTTGAACTTCATTGTGTTGCTCAAAGTCACGCACAAGTACTAACAATTTGTTCAGCTTAGTTACCGAGTTTAAATATTAAAAACATTTAGCCGAGATGCTTGTGTATGTATGCTTAGTTAATATATAATCTTAATTATTGAAGGAAAATTTCATCGTGAATGAAAGGTATAGTGAAATCGTTTCATAAAGTTTGCAAGTTTTAAGATACCGTAGAAAGGTTGAATGAATTCTATAACCACTGAAAATGGTAGACATGGTAGAAAACTGGTAGAGAATGCCTACGGCATTAAGTTTGCCAATGTACTTCGTGCATAAACAATAAATGAATAAAACATGGACATAATAAGCGTATTTGGCTTTATGCTGTAGGTAGCAGGCTGTTCAGCAAAATTTAAATATGTAACTACATATTTCAATTTATCGCTCATAATACTTCATTAGAACTAGGAAACGGTCGTATAAACCTTGACGTTGTTTTGCTTCAGTTGAAATTATTAAATACTTCACTCTTTGTGAGTTTCTGGAATTTTCGTTTTCTCTCATGATAAGGCTACGTTCACAATTTCACTATAAACTTTGCACGACTGCGACATACAAGAAATAACTCATTATAACTTAGTAAATTTTGTATTACAAGTTTCCCTACTTTGGATTTGTTTGCTTATTGCCTATGCACAACAAAAAGTAAATATGTAATCCAAATGTACAGAAGTCTCGACAGACAGCATTTAGTAAAATGGTTCATGGTTCTCGGCAGAGTAGAATTTGGGCCACTCCATCCATTACCATGTGTTGTTGTACAAGGCGACTAAGTGATAGGGCTGTTTAACACCAGACAGAAATACAACCCAGACTCAGCCTCAGAAGCATGGCTCGAGTCAATAATAGTGCCCGGAATACGGCAATAGGCTCACCCCCTATTACGTGGTGCCGAATACAATGATTGGTGAAATGTGGCTGTTAATTCACTTCTGCCTAACCTTCCGGAGATAAAAGCTTGATTATATGTATGTACCTATGTATTATTGTATAATTTACCCTCGAAAAAGACTTAAAGAAACATTCTAGGAATTGAACATATCGGAAGAATGACGACAAATCTCGATACATCAAAACGATATGTCCGTCTTATCTCAGAGATTACTCGCATTCAAGTTTCTCTAAAATTATAATTCACCCATTTACACAACACAATTACAAGGCCATAAACAAATAAAATGTTTCGAGAAGATGCTAGGGTTAGCGTACTACATCAATGTACTCAAAAAATGTTCGTATGATTCATTCTACGCCGAAAAATTCAGACGTAGGACGTAATGCAAAAATATCATCAAAATAAAAAGCAAGCACGTCGGTAAATTCATCAACTAGCTGAATAATTTAACTCGGTGAACTTGTGAATAACACTCGTGAATCACAATGAAAAGGCGTAAATATTTATTTAAATGTATCATCATCGTCAATAGTGTTATCGTCTTCATTTATTCAAGATTTGTTACACATCAACATGGTTGTGTGTAATTTAATTACTTTAGCTGTCCGACATCTTTGTACATGTCTTAATAAGAATAAGTGTTGTTTATAAATACTTTAAAAGAAAAATAGATCTGGGGCAACGTATCTGGCAGCTATGACAGTTTATTTATGTGATCTTACCGTCTTAAATACTTTTCAAAACCTTAAAATTTTGATTTCATTTCATTAACTATATTCTTTGAATATTGTTCATAAAACAATTTAGCATCTATTGATTACAAAATTTATGAATAAAAACTGTAGGACACAATGCAAAACAATATTAATGCGACTTGATATTTCTTCCAGTGCTTAAGAACACCATAGGATAATGTTGAGCACATTATAACTAAATTTTCATTATAGTCAATGACATAAATATCTACTGCTATAGCACAATTATCAAAAATGAATATTTGATGGTAATATGTCCGGTTAAATCATTTTACGTAAAAATTTCGACACGGTTATTTTTGCATAGGTATGCTGGGAGCCACTTTCTTTTGTATCTATAAGACTATGACTTTTAGAACGGAATAAATTAACATAATGTAAAATAAAACGTGAAATACTGTCACTACAAAAAAGTAAACTCGACGCAACTAGGATCTACAACGAAATTAATGTGCAATAAAATACTATGAACTAAATATAATACGAGTGTGAGTATATCTATGTCATTACCATCGACCGATCGAGTACAGTTACGCTGATTAAAATCACACGTGTGTGTTTATAGAAAAATCACCAATCACATAAGTGCTAACAATAGTCAAACAAGTAAATGAGAACAAGGTAATTCTACCGGAACGAACGCAGTACTTGGTAACTTTTATATGTATTTAGTTTTTATAGATTTGTTGTAGGTAGGATAGGATACAAAAAGATTCGTGCACTTATAGAAAAAAAATTAACATACACCGCTCTTTTTTTTTTTTTTTTTTTTACGTGCGCAAAATCCCCACGGATACCTCCCCACCGGACCCGGTGGAGGAGGTTATGTCGGACTCGAACCGACTAAAACGCATGCCGCCTGTGGGTCGTTTCGGTTGCCGAAGGTGAACATACACCGCTCTGAACAATTTATACATTAATGAATGCGCTGGCAAGGTAAGCAGATAGGAGATACTTTATAAAATCTACCAACGTGACCGGTAATCACGGCGAACGATATACAAGTACACAAAGTCATTGCTAACTTTGTTATAAACCAAGTACGTAGTACATATATTATTTACAATTGACCGTGAAACCGTGACATTGATACGAGATGCGGTCAAGAAATCCAATATTATGTAAACCTATCATGTGAATAAATTGATAGATGTAACATTATCAGATCATTTTATAAACATGTGATGATAATGTTTGTATTTGGGTTCTGTGGCGATACTGAAGAGAATGAAAGTGTAAATTGCATGTGAAATGCGAATTTTAAACGAATGTGTTGAATAACCAAAATGGGTAACTCTAGAAATAAATTGGTTAAAGGAAATTGAAAACAGAGCCAGTAATAGAGACTCTCTGTAAGATAGAAGAGTGGACTATCCTGATTATGGACACAATACCCTAAGGAGAAAATATGCGACCTGCACCAATGTATCGTCAAGAGACGACTGAGGTATTTAATAAGTTAGAAGTAGTTAGTAGAAGTTGGTGTTATATGAAGTAGCAGTAACATTTGTAACTATTATATCTGTCACCCAGTGTCAGGAGACAGGTAATTCATGCTGAAGTCATAAAGCCACACCCCATCAACACAAGTACAATCATATTAAATTAATTAATTAACAAATTGTTTAGTTGAATGAAGGACAAATGTAACTACTGTACCAATCTAAAGTAAATCAATGCTGAAATGCACTATTATCCATCTTACAATAAATAAAAAGAATAACAAATTTTGTTGAGTTATTCTTATGGACGCACGCAGGACAGAAAGTGGAAGGAAATGCAAATTCCAAGTGTGTTTATCTGTGTCAGTGATTAAAGTTAACCCACAATATCTGTAACAAATGCAAAGTGCGCTTTCTATGTGATGAACTGATAATGAACGGGACACATTTGGAATTGAAATTACTAAAATGTAACCAAATAGATAATAATTTTAAACTTTCTACACTGTGTGCTAATGAGTTAAGTTCACCTGTTGATTCAAAAGAGAAACACAAAATGAAGGTGAAGAAGAAAATTACTACTGCTTAAATATTTCTGCGATATTCCCGATTCTTTTTTTTACTTATGCGAACAACCCAACAAATCCAAATCAAATACTGAAGTTCCCCTGAATTTTGAAGAAAGTTAGGTACTGCACGACATATAAAATAGAAAACACCACGATAATATACAACATAAGTTTACTTACAGGAATCCGGCACAAATACAAATATGTTATCGGAACACAAATCAAAGTTCTCAAACGAAATCTGTAAGATAACTGAAACTTTGGTACACGCACGGAACAGAAGCTGTCGTCGTAGACAGAGTAGAACGTTAGGCGTTTACATCGCAACGGGTCGACACTGTCCGTGCCGCGGTCGTGCAGAGACTGGCGAGTGATGGCGCGCCGGCCCCAACGTTGGCCATCGAGTCGACGTCACGCCCGACGGTACCCCGTACCGCTGGCGGGGGTGTTGGCGTCACTAGCCAGACGAACGCCGCGCCGCTCCGCAAGCCGAACGACACCCAATGCCCACACGCACACTTCAGACGTGAGCTCGTATTATACGATTCACACAAGTTTTCAAACTTTTTCACAAGTTATGTCTTCAATATGAATGAAACAATGACCGCTTGATAGATCTCGTTTTCGTTCAGTAATATGTGAAATGTTTTGATATTAAACTAACATGAGACTAAACAATTTTGTAGAGTTGTATGATGTTATTATTTATAATCCACTTAACTGCAATTACATGAATGTAAATAATGTGTGCCTGAAGCAATTGCATTTAAAGTTAACGCATCAACGACCGAGAAGATTCGATTAAACGTGACGACGACGTTCGTCAGTCTCATTCTAATAATAGAGATAAAGCGAAAAAGAAATCAGATTAAGAAACTCCCACGCACCTCTTTCCATATTCAACAAACAATTATAAAATCGAACCTATTCAAGCATAAACACTATTTCACAGATTGTGGTAGAACAAGACAAATTCGAATTAATATAGAATTGCCGAGACCGCAATCTGTGTATATATTATCATTATGAAAATCCATATTGTGGAAAAGTTGGATTAGTTTATTGCGAAGTAGATAAGATGTTCACTGACGCACTCATTACATAGGTAGTTTTCAAATTATAAACATCTAATAAATGCTCCATTCAGAACTTCCATTACATGCCACGTTAACCAAGGCAATCTCCCTCCACCCACGGGTTACTGGAAAAACAGGTTCTGACACACAGCTGCCTTAATAGTTAAAACCGACCTAAAGAAAACCTAGATCAAATTTAGAACCACCCACGTTAAGAGAAAATTTTCTAGTTCATTGTAGAGCCAGATAAGCGGATGAATAATTTTATTACGAGGCTTGTTCACAACCAAAAGAGGTAGTTGTGCCCTTGAACGTTTAAGTAGATAATATAAAACCTGACGGACGTATATGTTAAGTTATTGACAGGTGGCCTGCTAAATGTAATTTAAGGTTCAATCACCTAAGGAGTATCTGCTACGGAATAAAATGGCGATAGCGTTTTGCTGATCGATATTGCTGTTGTTAACGTAATTTGGCACTGATAGTTGGTCATTCAATTTGTTTTCTTTTTCATGATGTATTATTTGGATAGATATATATAACAGTCTAATTTGATAACTATAACGTATCGTTACAATTTATGTGGCTTTGTATTTTCTGAATTCTAAAGCGGTTTCAATAATGTTAACTTTCCTAACTTTCATGAATTGTTTTTGGAGGAAGTTTACAGCTGAAGGAATAATAAATTGCGCCAGTTAATAAAATCAATAGGTCGTCCAAAATTAGTTTAGTTTATCTTTCGTCGATAAATGGCAGGAAAAATGTATATAAATGGCAGGAAAAATGTATATAAATCTTTTGCCTTGGTGATTTTTCATCAACAATTCTGAAAAGTTTATCGAAAATCTTGTTATAAAAGCAATTTAAATAATTTCAAAAGTAATTAAAGTTATTAAGGGATTGCCCAGCGCGCCCCTATACAATAGGTCCGCGTGACTAAAACACGTGATACCTATATAGTGGTGAGGAAATCAACGTGCCTTTTAGATCGAAAGCCTTCCTTTGACATAGATTTATAGTAATTTAAGTTCAATTATACATAGACATTATAGTCTAGCTTAAACGTGGTTTATAAAAAGGAAGAAGAAGTCAAAGAATCTTTCGCATAAGAGATTTGTTTTTGTTCGATTCGGTCGAAAATCCTACATTAGAATATATATCCTATCTTTCAAATTTCTTAGCCAATTATGGCAGAAATTAACACGTGGTTATAGTAGGGCAAACGTTCGTTCCTTCTTCCTCAGGTATTAGTTATATAAATTAATTAATGATAAATATATCATGAATTGATTAATTGCCTGTAATTAATTTTACTTCAGTAGTAAATTCTATAACACTATTACAATTAATACGACTAAATTTATCTGATAAACGTTTATCATATCGACTTCAGTTACTGCGATATGAAACGGGTTATAAAGAATCTTAACAGATTTTTATCTGCAACAAATCCTTGTCTATGACGTTTTAATGACATTGCAGATAATGCAAGAACATAGAAGTTTTTACAGCCTATGCGGAACAGTGGAACTTTAACTTTATTTAGTAGGTAGCAACCGTAATCGTATCTCTAACTACACACATCAACAAAGTCTAGGGAACAAGGACATTTCTAGTTTTTATTTAAAAACCCTTTCTTGTAATAGTGAGTGTTTTATATCAACAGAAGGGTATTTTTATACCGTTTTTAATTTTAATTTTAATAAAAACATTCTCATATGAATTTTTTTTTTTTAAGAAAGAATTGAATAGTGCCAATATTGAGTATTACAACCTTCTATGATTAGGCACAAAAATAATGAGGTAGTAAGAAATATAGTAATTAACCGTACTTTAAACGTTTTTAATAATTTAAAAGGACCTCCTAAAGCATTAGCAACATCTCGACAACGGCGTGGCATACTTAGTATGAGATTGTCAATCATCGTCTGTGGAATATGGCTCCATACACTGCGAAGGTGTAAAAAAGTTGTTCTTCAGTGTTCAGATTTTCCTAAGAATCACTGAAAGCTCTTCTCCCAAGCAAATCCCAGGTATGCTCTATGGGATTGAGGTCGGCAGACAGAGCAGGTCATTCCAACGTCGTAATATTGTGCTCGCTTAACGCATTGACCACTACCCTCGCGGTGTGTGACCGTGCATTATCTTGCATGAACATAAAATCTTGACCGAACTGCTGTCGATGAGGGATTACCATGGGGTGTATAACCTCCTGAATGTATTGGTTTGCATTCAAATTGCCTCGTATCCAAACGAGGTCGGTCCTTCCACCAAGGCGAATTCCAGCCCATACCATGATTGTTCCACCTTGGTAAGGATGAACTTCTTGCGGATTCTGGAGACGACTCCGACGTCCAGGAACTCGCCATATACGCACTCTTCTCGAATCAGGATGAAAACCGAAGCGAGATTCGTCGGAAAACAGAACCCGTGCCCATTGATGGTCGGTCCACTGTAAATGTGCGTTAGTCCACAATAAGCGACGATCTCGATTTCCACGTCGAAGAGCTGGAACCCTAAGCGGTCTGCGAGCATGAAGATTGGCTTTGTGTCTTCTTTTCCTGAGAGTTTGATCGCTAATAACCACTTGATGCTAAGACTGGAGGCCTGCGACCAACTGACGAGCAGTAATCGTGGGTTGCCGCCTTGCTGAATTTTGCAAGAAACGATCTTTTCGCGGGGTAGTAACCCTATTTCGTCCCCTGTGACGTTCGGCAACATCCCCTGTAGACCTGTAGCGTGCCCATAATCTGCAAATTACGCTTGGTTGGGTGTTGACAGCATCCGCTACGTCGCGTTGAGTTCGTCCAGCTTGCAGCATACCAACAGCCCTTAACATCTCTTCGCGACTTAAATGACGACGTGACATGATGACTACAGTCACAAAAATGCACAAACCATACGTAAAAGACGTATTATTGATAATAAACGTTATTTACAATCAAAGAAAATAATTTTTATTTTGCCTCAGAGAAACTGCACAATCAAACACTTTTAAAAGTTTTCTCTCCATATTCGAAAATCATTACTTATTTAAATTTATTTTTAAATTTCGAACAACTCTGTAATCTACTTTATTCTATTTTTATTTATTTGCTGCCAGTTATTTGCAAAACAAGATTTACACGAAAAAAAAAATTGGTGTCATCTTGTTCCCTAGACTTTGTTGAGGTGTTTAGATTGTATCTAGACAACAGGTTATAAAAGTTTAAAATCTGTATAATGACTGTTTCGTAAGAAAAGGGTCCAAGGATAATAGCAATAAGCATTAAAGTCACAAATTCTGATAAAACTATTGTAACACTAAAAACAAAGAAATCCGTACTGCAAAATTTTATGGACACAAATACTATGAGCAGGTAGGAACGTTTGGCTATTATGAACTTCAAGTCGTGCTTATTTGAAGGGTAACAGGTTGCAAAAGGTTTTTGTCTGGTTATTGAGGCTGAAAAACTTTGTAACAAAGGGTGATTTTTGAAATCTAAGGGATATTATTAGAAATCACTTCATCCCCTAGAAAAAGTCATGCTTTAGTTCATCCATCGTTATTGGACATTTTATACCCTTACCGCCTTCTACCTGCTGGATTTCAAAGCCAGCGAGGCTCAAGATTCATAATAGACAAACGTTCTTACCTGGTACTGTGCATGCACAAAAATAAACAGCTTTTATACTACGACTAGTCTACACAGGACTGATTTCACGACAAAAGCAATCAGTTTTGAAGATTTCCTTAAATATTTAAAAATTACCGATGTTAAAAATAATTTTGAGTTGATCACAAGGTTTCGATAGAATAACATGCTTTAGATAATGCATATCATAACGACAGACTTATCGTCCGAAATTTTCTGGCTATCACTTTATTTTAGGTGATTATAAATTAGGGCAGTATGTATGAGAGTGAAAATCATCACTTGATAACGAATTTATATAAAGAAATAGATTGCAACGAATACATTGTTGAAAATGACATCAAGTTTGTAAGTACAGCTAAGTCTCTGTTGCGAACAAATCTAATTTGTTTGTCTAAAACATGGTACAAAAGTTATTACATGTTGTGCAGAACATGCTTGTTTTACAAGAGGTATACTAACGGCCGCTTTCTATATGCAATCTCAATCCAAATTTCGTAATCCAAGATTGATAATTTAAACCGTTTCTTGATTTTACTATTTCAATAAACAATCTTTAGATCGATATGCCGATCCTTTTTTCCAATCGATCTTTGGGAGGACGGATTGACACTTTTGGATCGGTGTTTGTACCAAAGTGACAGTTCTGCGATTTCTATATCCGATCTCCGAGTTTGACAGACTCATTTCTGAGCAGAATCGATCGATCGAATTTTATTCAAAATCAACACTATTTTTGCCAAAAAATATCTTAATATTTTAGATGTTACAGTAACTTACAAGAGGAAGATTATTTAAACGATAGTACTTAATTTAAATATAAGACCTACAAAATATATCCTCAAGAAATGAAATCATTCTAAAGAAGCGGTTTCGGCATCTTTTCTAAAGGTATTGAAGAAATGTGAATCTAAAATTTAGCCGTTTATCTTGGCTAACTTCTACATGTGGTGAACACTTGAAGAAAAACGTTCCAGGAAGCATTTAGCATATCTACAGGCGATTACATCCAATACAATTAATTATATGGTGAAAAGTGCAACACACGCCTTCACGCAGTATGGAGGGGAACATGCAGTGCAAATCAACTTTCACAACACGAATACTTACCTACCCACCAACAAACCAATCACTATAGTCTACCGAGTCGACGTAGATGCCTTCACACAAACAAACCCGGTCGTGGTAGGCGATCCATCGATACCCGACCTCATTATCTTGGAATGAATTATTCACACTTTCTCTATATTGCCAAGATTACATTGAAAAGTCTGGAGGCGGGGACGTTAAGATTAGAAAATGGAATTTCTCCGCCTTTCAAGTAAGGCGTACAGCTTGATGTTTGGTATAGAATTAACGCAGAATTTAGGAGGATAGCTGGGTAATAACTTGGTACCGGTTACGATATAACACGGAATTGACGTGACTTATATTTAGCAAGTCGAGTACTAAACCGAAGGCCACGCACGACATCAACCGTCCTGTGCAATGCTGAAATATTACATGAAGAACGTGCAATATAAATATTTATGCTTGCCATACCTATAGATAATTTCATTATTACAATACAAAGACCTTTTAACACTTATATATGTACATAATAAATTACGTATGAAATAGGGACACTCCAAAAGACAGATGAAGAATATTGGTTCATTTTAATAAGACAGTCATTATTATTCTATGATATTCTACGATCGACATCCGTGAAAGAATCCTGCAGGAATTTCAGGATATATTCTACAAATACACATTGTGACATATCAATTTCTATGAAAGGTAAAGAGAAGGCAAGGTGAAGGATAATAGGCGATGCTATGACTATTCGAAGGGAATGTAATGTTTTTCGAGACGACCGGTGCAACGATCCCCACAGTGCAACGTAAAACGGGTCATGACACGACCCACTTCGTCGAGATCAATACTCGGTCATCGACTCCGCCCGCGTTTTCAGCCCCTCCTGTCTGTTACGGACAAACAGGGTTTGCGATATGCCCTATAAATCAGGGAAGCCCTTGGCCATCAATTA
The DNA here is from genome assembly GCA_963662185.1 of Eilema griseolum. Lineage (NCBI taxonomy): Eukaryota > Metazoa > Arthropoda > Insecta > Lepidoptera > Erebidae > Eilema > Eilema griseolum. The sequence continues at coordinate 8,609,500 of OY759230.1, forward strand.
GAGTAGAATATGCTTTCTAAGAAATGACTGATCATAAAACCGATAGCATGCTTACAAAGCGGCTAAAGATATGCCACCAAAGCTAATAACATTAATTAAGGACGAAATGGTTTTCGCTGTAACCTTGTGGCAAAGTTATTGTTTTGAATGAAAATTAATTTTAAGAGCTCTCGAGTGCTCCCGACCCGTTCAGTCGTAAAAATCAAATTCCACGATACGTTTCTTTATACGAAATATCTGTTTGTAAATGGAATGTATTTTTGACATATTATATTTCAAAAAGAAGAACACATTTCTTTAGGAAAAATATTATAATGATCAAGCTATTTTTAACCAACTTAAAAATATGATGAAGGTCTCAATTCGCCGAAATATTATTTATAATGTAGGAATGTTCTGTGATTTTTCTTTACATATTTTGGTGACGATTTTTGACAGAATTCATAAGTGAAACAAAAAATTGCAAAGACATCTGCGTAACAATACGAAAAATTCTATTTATTTATTTTTTGTTGTTCAAATACGAAAACCTGGAGAATGCTTACTTTTATACTTTACAGAAAAAATAAAACTTCAGGTTAAAGTATAAAAAAATGCATACACCTATCCTATTTAAGTTACACATGTAAAGTTATAGCTACTTAGGTGTGCCTAGGACAAACTCATCTTCAGGGCGTGGTTAAATACAAATGGTTACTATAACTACCTCGGCTCTACGGCATAAGCTTACGTGAGGTGGATTACTGACTTACTGAGTTTGGAACAGTATTAGCAGGTGATATGTAAATGGCAACAGGCAGATGTGACTGTAGGTCAAAAATTAGATGGTACCAACAATGGATGAACTTGCACACTGGATAGAAAAGGAAGTGGCATTCGTTAGAAGAGCTCATTGGAACACTCACATTGGTAGAAGTTATTTGACTTATTTCGTATACTTTAAAAAGATATTTATGTACTCCTTGCAAACTTTCGCACTGCATGATCACTGACCACCTAGTGGCCACGGCTAGTGGAACTTGATTTAAACGTCAGGCAAAGCAATGTATGCATATTTCTACCTTGATTGAGGTGATTCCCGTAAATTTAATAGTCGTTATATCAGTGTATGTCTGATCCATAGAACCTTAAATAGTAATAATTAAGAGTTATATGGACTTATCGAAGAGAAACTGCTGTCAAGCCGCTTGCGGCGTGATATCGTGTGAACTCATGACGTTGACCTTTGTGACAGACATTGTATGTAAGTACGTAGTATGTAAGAAATGGGAAAAGCACAGAGTTAGCATTCTGAATGATTTTCGAGATTTGTTAAACATAATAATGTGTAGAGAAGGGTTCGTATTAAGCAGAATGTCTTTAAACTATAAATAATATGTTTCAATTCGCAACGATGACCCAAGGCTTCACACGACACTCGTCAGTTTGCGATGAAGCTTTGGTGCATCATTGCTATGAATCCCTGAAGGTCTTTCATAAAAGAAAGTAACAAAATAACGCTGTATTGCAACGTCCGCGAGCACTGGATATCTTTTAAATTATAACTGTGTATACCTATCCTTTTAAAGGTCAAATTATTACGCAACGCAAATAGTCGAACACTGAAAAAGACAGAATACCTAACACTGTCGGTTTTTTGAAGCGAATCAAAAAAAGCGAAAAGCAATCCTAAAACATATTTATATATAATAACTTTCATTGTTGAAACCAAATAAACTAGTAGCCTTTCTACCTATTATTTTCAAACGGTAAAATCGGACTGAATGCCAAATAAAGCAACTCGAGGTTCCAAGGCTATAGGGTAAACAAATAAACATCGGTTTAACTCCTCATAACATTAGACAATAGTATCAATTTCTATTGTTACAATTACTTGCTAACTAATCATCAGATGGCACCAAGTACAAAGAATGGTGATTTCTATTTTCTAATTTTTCATAATATTAGATTAGACAATGGTCAATTCTACTGTGTTGTAAAATTAACTATTATCTATAGTAAGATGAATTTTAGTTCTATATAACTATATAGTTAAAGTTTTTAAAAACAATTACCATCGATGTCTCTTTTGTGGCACAGTACCTGCTCATAACTGTTCAGGGTTTTCCGACGTTAAAAGAAAAAGATATTAAGTTAAATACAAAATAAATAATAGTATTTTAAGGCGCCAATAGTAGTTATTCCTTTGTACGTTTAGTTAAATTTTCGTGCATAGAGCGTTAAACAATGTACAATATGCGTACATTGTTTAACGCTCTATGCACGAAAATTTAATGTTATACAGCGTTATTAATTACAATAATATACTGACAACTTCGTTAATAATACAACTGTATAATAATAAATAATATCTCGAGATGCTCCCGCGAAGCAATAACGTCAAGGCAAGGCCTTAATGCAGAAAAGGGACTACCTCTCTCCAAAGCCCTAACCCTAACACAACGCTATATAGACCTATGCTCGCAGGTTAGGTTGGGCCCCGAATATCTATCTTAGTGGAGCCACGTAACTCAATAATATACTTATGTACAAGTCGTGGGTATATAAATATTTACACGAAAAGTGAGACTAGCCTAGTTTAAAATACACATTCCATGTTGGTATCATTTTTAAAACTAGATCAAGTTGCCATGTATAAACAATATTGTAAACATCGATTAAGATACAGATAAAAAATAATTGCTTCAGACGGGATTCGAATCTGCAATCTTTCCCTTAAAAGTGGAACGCTCTGATCACTAAGCCACAGAACCTTCGTTTGAAACCATCCAAATTCTTCAATTTTGAACTAAATTGATAGATAGGTTTAATATTTGTTAACCAAAACGGGTTCATAAAATTCAAAGCTTATTAGACAGGATGCCGATAATTTATAGCGGAACATACTCATCATCAATATGTTCCGTGTAGGTGGATTTCATGACATCATGACATTCAACCTTATCATGGGGATGAAACTAGACGCTGTAAAACGGGTAGTGACGTCACTGTTGTGACGCATGACGTCGCAGGCAAAAGTCGTAAAACTATATTTGGAACCGTAAGTATTCCTAGAATCCATACTACTCTTATATAGAACCGTAAGGTCACATTTCTTATTCATGGACAAAACTGTTAACGGCTATTGGAAGTTACCTTTGTATCTTGTTTGGACAACGAAGTTTTCTATATCAAGAAACAAGATATTATTTTATTGAAACTGTTTGATGACAGTTGCTTCACAGAAAAAAATGCAAGATCAGCAAAACGCGATGTTTGACTGGAAAAACGAACCCCCAGACTCCGAGGTGGAAGCTTCGGTTGCAATTAGGATTACCGCTAGAATGAAAAAGACATACATGTATGCTGTATGCAATCACGCTTTTTCTGTCAAAAATAGATGGAGACAACAGCCTTCCATTCCATATGCACCTGTCCTTGAGTCCTTCACATCACCTCACAAGATTCCTCTACTTCTACAGTCATAAATACTTTCATCATTCCCGTCGGTGCATTGCGAGATTCTAGACTGCACGTCACAGCAGATGTTGAATCTATTTTGAAACGAGAAATGTGTTTTCGTGTGAATAGGGCACGTCTCCACGTAGCGTCCTGTGTTTCAATAACGATTTTTGCAGGCATCTGTTATTGGCAAATGTTTCATTTCAATACACTAAAGCAGCTGTTTAGGGGATTTTGGACAAAACACGTTGACGGCTGCAAATGGCTATTGGTGCACAGGACGCAGTCCTCTATACCTACACAATAAATTATCTTTAAATATAAAAAACTACGTTTTGCTGTATTTGTACCCGTAATTAACTACCTAGAGCATTGTTATTTCGTTTCGTTCTTGAACTATTTAATTTTAAGTTTCTTTTTTTCATGCCGATGTACTCGTACCTACTACTACTACTGTGGGTTAAACTGAAAATGAATTCTATTCTATTGTAATCATTGAGACCGCCGCCGAACCGATTTAAATGAAATTGTGTCAATATCGACGGTGGGTAAAAGTAGCGGGTACATGTAATCAATTTAATGTAAAAAATATCAGTGTTACTCAATGTAAAAATAGAAATGATATGACGGCGTGTCATTATTACTTATTATGGTGCAGGTCTAAGAGGGCCACTTTATTGCAATCGTTTTAGGAAAATATTTTGTCATACGCGATTTACACGAAATTAGAATCCGCTTAGTAAATGAATTGTTGTAATTGAGCTTATATCAGTAACAATTTTAAGAATTTTATAGGAATTGATAATTCATAAAAAGTCACTCGTTTTTAACAAAATCGCTCAATGTAGTCTAACAATCTTCTCCATCACAACGTTATTCCTGGTTTCATTTAAAAATGTGTACCTTGGAGCCCGGGGTTTTGCTTATTAACGGTGTCTCTTGATTATCCTGCAAATGTACCGGCTAGTAAGGAAGTTCAGCTTGGACCCTGAAGATCTTGGTGAGGGCATCATACATCCCACTCATAAAAAATTAAACTTCCCTTGAAACGTAAAGGCATCGTAAATGTCCCATTTCCACTTAAAGGGGGTTCAAAATCGAAGTTCAATTTTATTTTGAGTTAACTTAATCATTATTTCGTGAGCTAGGGTATACCTGTTTATTCAGCCAGCACTCATCATACAGACTTGAAATAAAGCTTTTCCAAAGGTTGAGCCAGTGCATGGACAATATCATTCTTCGACATTGGGCAATTGTGCATCGCAGTTACTCCTGCAAAGTACCTAATTTAACCGTTAGAGATTATCAGGTTTTGAAAAGGATTTTTCTGTATTATTTTACTATATTTCAAATTTTTTTTTTTTTGGTTGTTGTATACTAACTAACCCTATACTAACGTCAAGAATTTAGAGATCATATCTATCGAACCAGATTCAGCTAAATACTATTATATTCGTAAATACTATAATCAGCTCGGCGAACCTTGATCCCTATGACAGTTCATACTAGTGACGGGTCGTGTCGATATATCGCAACTTTTTATAGGCAAAGGCGTGACTTGCATTCAGCCACATCGATAAACATGTTTTTAAAATATAATCTACATTACTATAATTATAATGCTTGTTATATTTACAAGTATCCGTGTATTTGTATATGGGGTTGCCAATATTCCGATGCAGAGGTAACATGGTCGGACTGTATAATTTTAATGTGAATTAAAATTTTAGTTATAGCAACACTATCTGATCTGTCACTACGCTAGTACTGTCAGTTCGCTACGCCAGTACGAGTGCTAACGCCTTGTATGCGCCACGTGTTTTCTTGTGTCAACGGAATCCTTTGTTTGTTACTATTGTTGTTTTCTGTTTTTGTTATTGTTGCTGTTTTGTGTTTGTTGGTGTTTCAAAATGCCGAAAAGACTGAGAAAAACTGTACTCAACAGTGAAACGCGGGAGTTTGTTGTACGCTTGCGTGACTATTTTGCTCGCGAACTACAAAATGGCGGACCTTTGTTGCCACTTGACAACGTACGCGACCGTGTTGCTGATGCTTTGGGAATTGGCAAAGCTACCGTTTCCCGAATTACAAAGGAGAAGTTCGGCGAATCGTCGATGGAGGAGAACAAATTATCAACTCCAAAGAAGAAAAAACATAATAGGGCACGACCCGTAACTAACCCCGATGATTTCGACATGGCAGCGATACGAAACCATATTTACGGCTATTATTTTCGAGGTGAACTGCCGACTTGCACAAAATTATTAGCGTCGCTGAAATCGGCTGATTTATTTAAAGGTGGATTCACTTCTCTCAGACAAGTTATAAAAAAATGTGGATTTCGTTATGGGAAGTGTGACAAAAGAAAAGTGATAATGGAGCGGAAGGACATTGGATTGATGAGGTGTGATTTTCTACGACAAATAAAAAACATCGAGAACTGGGACAAGGTGGTTTATCTGGACGAAACGTGGCTCAACGCCAATCACTCAGTCTCCAAAACATGGACAGACGACACAGAGAAATCCTGTACCAAAGCACCAGAAGGCAAGGGCCAGCGTTTGATTATCTGCCACGCTGGCACAGCCAAAGGTTTTGTACCTAACTGCTTGTGGGCCTTCAAATCCGTGAAAACAAGTGATTATCACGAAGAGATGAATTTTGAGAATTTCAAGAAATGGTTCACAAAACTATTAGACAATTTAAACGAGCCCCACTACATTTTAATGGACAACGCCCCATACCACTCTGTGCAAATTAATAAAGCGCCTACCGCGAACAACAATAAAGGCGAAATAATAGAGTGGCTGCAAAACAATGGTGTGGCAGCTAATACTCAAATGCTGAAAAAGGAATTAGTTAGATTGTTGAACCTTCATAAACAGCAAACAAAGAAGAAATATTTCTTGGATGAGATGGCAAAATCAAAAGGGCACACCGTGATTCGGCTACCGCCCTACCACTGCCAATATAATGCAATCGAAATGATATGGGCGCAGATCAAAGGTGGGTTGATTTGTATTTATTTTAACATGTTTTTATTTAGGTCACTGGTGACTGTCTAGTCGGCTAGTACTATTTAAAGCTATTTTATTTCACTAGCAAATTGCATTTTTATTTTTATCCATGTGCTTATATCAATTACACACTTTTAACGTACAAAATTATGTACTTATAATGTACTTACCCCGATCTCGCTCTTTGACTTTGCATCATTTTCAATCTAAACCATTATTGTTTCAGGTTGTGCAGCCAGGCTTAACACCACTCCACCATTCACAGCTAATAAAATGCTTACGTTGCTACAAGAGGCATGTAGTCAAGTGACTCCGGACAATTGGAGGAAAGTGGTTGAAAAGACGAAAAAGCTATGCTTAGATGATTGGAATCGAGACGTGCGATACGACAATATAGTAGACCAGCCGTTTATCATAAACATAGGAGAAAGCAGCTGCAGTTCGGATTCCGAGTCTGAGACGCAATCGGTGACACCATTGTCAGATTCAGATTAATGTATATTAAAAAATCATAAATAAACCGCTTTTGTTTTATTTGAGTAGGTATATACAATAAATTTGTTAAATCTCCTTTATTTTATTATCGCAAACAACTTAAATGATTATAAATCTGACACTAAGAGCGTAGGTGCTCTATTGATGTATTTTGTACACTCGTTTCCATTTTCGATATTTGTTTATCGATACTTTTCCGCACTAGTCGATATCTTCCAAACGGAGTAACTTTTGCAGGACGTCAACGTAAAGTCTGATTGAGATAATTTCTTGTAAGTGTTAATAATTATTATAATTCCAACGGGATATTATTGTAATTGCATATATCTGCCTAAAATTAATAAATATCATTTTTAGACACCGCCAATTCGATTATAATATAACGGTGACGCTACTACAAGGTTGTGTCGTGGGAATAACTGTCAGTGTCATAGGGATCAAGGTTCGCCGAGCTGATTATAGTTATCGATATGATATAATATCAAGATAGAGATGAACAGATAAGATAATCATAACTTATTTGTAAGCCATCTTAAAAAGATATAAATATCACACTAAAGTGCATACTAGCACAGATTTCTATTTTTAACCAGGCAACAGGAGCGACCGTTTTGACCGTGATGGCATCGCGACCTGCCATAGTGACCTGGATTCGCTCGTGTACAGCTCTGACCCGCTTTGACTGCAGTTAAGTGTATAGCCTACGACTGCGACAATAATTGCTGTTATTAATCACGACTCATTTCATATACACTTCTTGCAATCTATACGATACTTTATGGACCCTATAAAATTTACAATAATCACTGAATTTCTAAAATTTTTAGCGATTGAGAGTGATTCATTCATGAAATAAATAATTCAAGAAAGAATATTTCAATATATTCACTTCTGGATATTCCGAAAGCCTGGATAGTCTCTTGCCGTCTTTCCATACTAACTCCTACCATTGAAAAAGAAATTCTAATAACACTACCCTAACTCAGAATAGCTTGTGCTCATGAGAACTGGCAGAAACTCTAGATTTCTTGAAGTCCCATTTAATAGGTTCTCAGAGCGACATCTTTATGACGAGTGTCTGTAGTCCAAAACTCATAAACTGTACCTGAACCTTGTGAGCTTCTCTTTTAAAAACATGTAACCATCCCTACAAAGTGCTACATTGCTTTCCTGAAGTATACCACAGCTTTATACATACCAGTATCTATGAGATAGTATCAGTAGTTGGGAGTAGCAGAAATAGCACGATTGCGAAACCCGTCTTGAACAAGTTTCGTAACGAGCCATCACTGCGCTTTCAGCTGCTTATATACAATGTATACAACATCACATATATACTAGCTAGTGCCCGCTACTCGATCCGCGCACAATATTGATCCAGTTCCGACCACCCAAAGTAAGTAGCTATTTCCGGGATAAAAAGACTGGCAGTCTTTTTATCACGGGAGATGAGAGCCAATATTTAAAGTAATAACCGGCATGCGCATTTTTTTTTGCAGTAAGAAACCTTGTTGGGTGCATACAATAACAAATGAAAGTATCCTTGCAATAATTACACTACTACACATCTAACTAGTAATAAAAAACAAAAAAAATAGTTTTAGATGGACGGATGTCTGTTATTTAAACACGCCAGAACTATTGAACGGATATGGATGACATTTGGCACAGGGATAGAATATAGTCTGTTCCTCGAATAACTAATTTATTCATCCCGGGAAAATATTTTGGTAGTATCTAAGCGGTATCTAGACTATTCTAGCTCTGTGGATCGGCCAAATACCCTAATGAACGCTGGAATGTATAATTATCGTTAATTTAACTCGTTTAAACTTGTGATTACCTCATTGGTGTTATGGCTATATATGGCTCTAGCTCAATACAGTAAAACCAGCGCGCGGCGTAAGTCGCCATTTTATTTAGCATTATGAAGACTGCTTCTAAGGAAATGATTGGTGTTCGAACTCTCCCCCTTGATAGGAAAGCCTGCGCCTAATAGCTGATTGCAGGAATGTTACACATTTTTAACAAAGCAGGTTCAGTATCCAAAGATTATAGATGAACAAGCTAGTTTTAGGGCAACATCACATGTCCGAGTCCGTCACTGCGACGCGAGCGAGGACTCGGGGCCGCACACGCTCACCGAGTGTTCGGCGTGGGAGACGCCGAGGCGGGAGTTTGTCGCGGCCCTGGGAGTGAGGGTTCTCACGCTCTCCACCTTGCTCGCGGCGATGGTCCGCTACGCGGATGCGTGGGCGGCCGGCGCCTCCTTCTGCGAGCAAGTAATGCTCGTGAAGGCGGAGGCGGGGCGGGAGCGGCAGCGGGAGCGACGCAGGATCGCAAGCCAAGCTGCCCGTGTACGAAGGCAACTCGGGCGTCAGAGGTCGATGAACGACCTCCGCCCCCTATGAGCGCCGGCCTGGGGGTGACAGGTGGAGCCGCCTCTCACCCTAGCAGAAGCAGGCCGCGGCGGTGGCGCGCCTCCCCGTTTCCGGGGACGAGTTGGGAACTCTGTGGTCCCCACACCCGAGAAGAGGGCCAGATCGTGAGAGATGTCCCTGGGTCGGCTGAGGAGCGAGGGATATGCCTGTCAACCTCACCTTCGGCAACCAAAACGACCCACAGGCGGCGTGCATTTTAGTCGGTTCGAGTCCGACATAACCTCTCCCACCGGCTCCGGTGGAGAGGTATCCGGGGGATTTTGCGCACGTAAAAGAAAAATAGGGCAACATTACAAAATATACGTACGCGAATCATTTACGGTGCTGTCGTCAAACGAAATTATCTTTTGAAGATAACCCACGAGTCAAGCACAAACATTCCTTCAAGTAGAATTTGGCGTGAGAATGCTGCTATCGCAAAAGATTCTGCACCTTTAAATAACCTCAAGTGACAACTTGTAATCGTGCCCGAAATTAATATGGAAGATTATAAAACGGTCAATGTCGATTGGTCTACAAGTCTTGTCTTTTTGGTTATGTCGTTTATTTACCGCCCCTTTCAAATTATAGAACAGTTCCTTTGTATTTTTCAGGACCAACAAATGTCTTCATGAATAATGAATCCAGTCTAGTGAAGCAGTTGAATCCTTCAAATCGGCGAGAATACCTGCACTTCGGAGTGGAATAAATGTTTCTCTAACTAGATGGAACATAGGGATTTCTTTTTAAAGAATATAAGTACCGAAATTACTTCTTCTTTATCGTGTCGATGGCAATATATTTGTACTTTGTGGTATTAGATGTGGTATTCCCTCTAACCCCTCCGGTTAAGTTTAATTGCTTATGTTAGGAGTGGGTTCACGACGGTAGTGTAATAATGGTCAGGACTTCAACTCGGCACCTCTCAATCGTAAGGCCTACTCCTTAACCATTAAGCTACGCGAATATGCATCAAACTTTGTGGAGAGTGCTTTAAAAACATAACATTCTGACATTAATTACATCTTTATCCCCAAAGTGGTAGACAGGAACTAATTGCGGCCACGTTTTGCTACTTGCTTCGTTAACCCCACGTAAGAAGTGTCGAGCCTATTGCTGTTTTTGGGGACTGAGTATATCCGCCAGAGAGTCGTCCGTTCGTTAGCATGTGCTCCGCGTGCAGGTGAGGATATCATGGACTCTGGAGATGTTGGTAGGGCTACTAAGCACTTGGTTAGGCTTCTATTTTTTTTAAGCGTTTAAGGCAGATGAGAGACGCGTTTGCTCAAGGCTATATATCAAAATCTTTACTTATAACGCATTTTATTAAACGCATGCAATCCGTACCTAGCTTAACCCGAAAAGGTAAAACTATTCTAATCATCTGTAATACTAAAAGAAAACTTTGCGTTCGTCACGGTGATACAAGCCAACAAACACTATTAGTACCGGTTTTCCTTATCAGACAAGCTAACGGTGCTTGCCTAAACAAGAGCGATGATGACTGTGTTTGAACTGTATGAAGCATTATTCTTTTTACTGGGAGCAAATAACATAGTGGGCGAAATGAGGGTGTTCATGTTAATGGACATGTACTAATGAGAGTAAATGAACGTATTTTTTTCTTTTTTTATTGTGGGCAAAATCCCTACGGATACAAAGCTCCCCGAGCCCAAGCCGGTGGAAGAGGGTATGTCAGACTTGAACCGATTAAAACGCACGCCGACTGTGTGGGCCACAGGTTGCCGGAGGGAGATTGTCTGAGACATATCCCTCGCACTCCGGCCGGCCCAGGGTCCTATCATTCAACTCGGCCCTCTACAGGTGTGGGGACCACGGAGTCCCCATCTCGCCTCTGGGTATGGGGAGGCGGAACCGCATTTTGTACCTGTTGTATTTAGAAAACGATAATACATTTATTTTTGTAATCTACCTTCATGCCTAATCGCATTAGTTTCGTGCTGACCTACAAATACGTGATATACTACTATATAACACTATTCAAATCACATTACAACTAGCTTAGGTTAATAGCTTCTTATTAATGAAAACATGCGTGTCAAAGGGACGAGGTCTGGGACATCGACCTTTGTGTACGGGTTCGTAAGACTCACTATGCAAGCTCAGATCAACGACCTTAGCCCTTACTGAATAGCAGGGCAGGTTTTTCTATAGCTACCGCTTGTCACAGGCCCTCTTTCACCCCCGAGCTACCAAGATAGACGGTGTTTAATGGGCACGTCGTTTACCAACTTTGAGCCGAGTCTGAGTGGCGCTTGCCGGAAATATAGCGAGTTCTTAAAGTGATACGAGTTTATTACAAATACTAGAAAAGTCTGTCTTCTAAATCTAGCTTTAAATGTATAACCATTGATATAGAATAGAAGGTCATTAGCGTTACTTTAAGAACTAGATGAATGAAGTTTATTGTTAGTGTAGTGTGTAGTAGTGTAATTTTAGTCAAAAACTACTCCTGCTGGCTTGCCTTTCATGCGGATAAATAAATTATCATCTAAAGGTTGTGCCCCGTCTCAATTTCATTCGTGGCCTTCACCTCTAGAGTTCACATATATACAAATTAGTAAGAATTACTTAGAAATTTCAAATTCAAAAGCACACTGACCCAAACATTATTTTAAATCAGTCTCCTTTATATATTTGTTTAGTACCGCATGGACTTCTGGATCCATTTGAATAATCAATCAATCAATAACAAATTATGCTGGAGCGGAGCGGTCGATTTTCCATTTTGGATAGGACACGTCAAGAGTACAACGCGATACAGCAGCGTCGCGCCATTGCCGCACACGCACGGCAGCGGGACGGCAACGTCGCAGATCGGAAATACCATGTGTTTAGTTCATTGTTTATTGAGGAATGGTCGTACGATTTATGGATTTGTAGATTTCAACTGTGTATGGGATCCCACTAAGACAAGTCAGCTCCACCGCTAGATGGTAGACATGCTGATTAACAAATGAGGCTCTGGCGTAAGCTGTCCTCTCGAGGTTCAAATGGCAGCCGAAATGGAAGCCCGAAAAAAGGGGGCGACAAACAGTTTGATACTGATGATGCTCTCTTATGCCATTGTGCACTGGGTATACCATTTCTCTTTGTGTGTGCCTGGCGGGTATATTGAACACTTCGTTGCTCCTCGTGTTCATGTTATTAATATTTTTCTATTACGCGTGTTTCACATCTGCCGTGCGTCCCGTGACGGTAACCTTTTTTATTTGCCCTACTTTTGATGATATATAGGTGGAGGACCTCTAGCGGATAGATTCTATTTATAGGAGCACATAAAGTTTATTATATTTGGTCTGTCAATCGCATGCATCCTGAGCTGAGATCTACGATTAATCAGCTCTAAGATTTCCGTGAATAGTACAAGCACAGCACTATGATTGCTAATTTATGCACGACATAATTAATGTTCTTTGCATGTACGACAATCACAGCTACTCAATAAAAACGCTCATCACTATTTAGATACCTATACATACCTAGGTGTTTACCTACGTAATACGTATGTATGAAAAAATCCATTATCTATTTATATGTCTTGCTACGCAGCTAGCAAACAACTGTAATGTAAGCCCTTCTGATAGTAAGGAAGCAGTCACGCCCTTCTGATAGTAAGGAAGCAGTCACCTCCATCTGTGGACGCCAAGGGTTAGACACGGCTGTCTTTTTTGTTTAATACCTGAGCAAACATCCTCAAACAGTCCACGGGCATAAGCTAGTTAGAATAGTTATCAATACTCACATTAAACCCTCCAATTAGGTTAATTACTTGCGTTAAGTAGAAGTGGGTTCTCATCAGGGTATACTGGATAGGTTTTCGAACCCATAACCTCTTCAAAACAAGTTCAAAATCATTGTCAAAGCTTACAACCAGCTTAGTACATAACTTATTTGCCAAACCAATAAAAAAATAGACCATATGAGACCTTCTGTCACGAGTCTAGCCCAATTGCCGACCAGTCAGAGTTCTAGTCGTCGGCAAATGGCGGGATTTGCTGTTAGTAGCTGGATGGGATTGTGCGTAGTCGGGGTAACGGACCAACGTCTGCGCCGGGTCAATAATCGCTAGCCAAGGTCGAGTCAACGTTCCTGAGTCCAGATTTTTAATGGCGAGACTAGCAATTAGATGAGTCAACATCAAGTGTTGCTAGAATTCAGTAATAAATTATTAATATAGGTACTGTTTGCTGTTTGAGTGAACTTAAACTTTTGCGATAGATATAAAAATATACTATGGCCTATGTCTACATCGTGTTATTGTGACAATTCTGTGCAAACGTTCTGCACGTTTCGTTTATGATAGGCACTAGGAATATTTTTATATGTAATTTAGTACTAATAGTATATTTCAGCATCTGACGGCGTGCGGTTTTAGTCGGTTTATGTCCATCATACATAACCACCCTGCTAGCCAGAGGAGGGGTATCCGTAGAGTTTCCAGCACGAGAAAAGAAATAGGTACCTCCTAAAGATACGGTCACATACCTACGTTTTACAGCAAGTAGCTTTCAAAAGTCCAATCATTATTGTTACATGTTAACTCCATAAAATTTGCACGTGCATAAAATAGCATGTACTGCAGCTAATGTTTTACAACCTGTCGATAAGGTCTATTATGCAATGCTGACGTAATTGTGTCGCTGTTTAGAACTCGGAATATTATAGTGGACAAAACAAAATGTAAGTACGTAAGTGTGACGTCAACTACACTCCATTAATGCGTGAAAAGTTGCGATAAAAATATCTAGAATCAGAATCGCCAAAAAGTTGTTGCTATTAAACTGTTTGATAAAGATTGCTACTCATGAATCATATCTACAAAAAATCGGTACCTACCCAGTAATAACACTGCAATGTAGGTAAGTAAAAAATGTGAAATCAAACATGCATTCTATTAGTGCTAATCCAAAATTTTTAGATATTATGAAGATTTTTTTTTTTATGATGACAGTGTTACTTTAAATGCTTGTAATAACACTTATGTACCTAGTTTAGCAAAAAAAAAAAACTGCCTGTGAACCATATACAAAGCTATTGTGAAACTGTTTCTATAGCAATTTGTTGTTGGCTTGGTAGGTTGGCTACCAATACACCAAATTCAAATAACTCAGTTGAAAATAGTTGCCAAGTATAAAAGCCATTTTGGTTGAGTACCTAGAGGTCCAAAGTTAGAATAGAATTCTATTTAACAAAAAATATTCCTAACAAAAAGTCCCAGGTAGAAATTGTTTACTATCAGATTTCTCAACAAAAAAGGACAAAGGGTATTGAAGTTCAGGTAAGCATCCTTAGCTGCAGACCTGTTCTTTGTGTTTACAAACAAAAAATTGTGTTGGTACTGTTGGTAGTATAATTTATAATAGAAATATGATTGATTACCTACTACATTTAAAACACACATATATTACCACTAATTTATGATAATTATGTAGAAGACAGGACATAGATTTTAGAGAGCTTCAGACATAGATTAAGATTACAGACATATCCAAGTCAAGTCACTTTCGCAATGAGGTAAGTACAGACCACATGTTTCAAGGCAACAATCCCGGCAACCTTTTAAAAAATAATCCCCAAATATAATATCCAAAAGTGAAAATGTAGATTATCCTTGCTAATTCAAAGAAAATATAGGACCTACTTGAATGACTACATAGTAGCGAATAAAAAGTAAATTTGGATCATTTATGGCTGCATCAAGCACAGTATAAGCACTCTACGAGAAAGACAATGGCTATTATAAGTGGAAACAATCATACAGCAGCAGCTAGTTACTAAGTAAATGCTGCAACAATCAATCACTTACTGCAAACTCCAACAAACATTTGATTCAAGAAATATTTATTATAAAAACAAAGTAGGTATGCAGGAAATGTAAATTCTAGAATATTCTTGACATGTACACAACACACGGAAAGTAGGTATTTATAGAATTGTGTTCTTTATTGGCAGATCTATACAGCTGAGTTTAGTAAAAGAAGTAATTGAAAATATAGTTCAGAGTAACATTAGTGTATGTAAGTACCTATAGTGTGCTAATTGGTTCACTTAAAAATTTAAAACAAGTTTATTCACAACTTTTGAAACAAGTAGGTTATATTGTGAAATCTAAATTTAGATCCACAACCACTTGTTCATTGAAAACGGATTAGTAAGTAAAAAACTTTCGATTCTTAACCACCACATTGCTTTTGAGGTGAGTATTAAAATTCGGGGATGTTATAAAAAGTGACATTTTGTCTGCATAAGTAGTTACCAAATGACTCATTCGACAATAGCACATTGTATCGACCGGCTATTTATAAGGCAAATTATAGATAGGGACAATAGAATATCACGAGGAAGACAAAAGTGGGTACCTACTAATAGTTCTATTTCAATAGTTCCAACAGGGTGGGGACATCGTAAGTCAAATCATTATAAGCAGAAATATAATGGCCCTAAACTGATATAGTTTCATTTACAGAAGCTTTACACAACAGGACAAGACAATTCATAATTATAATTTTTAAATAGTTTCGTGACGCCTGATGACGTCCGTAGTGCTGTGGGGGCACGACCTTTCAACGTTTTATAGCAAATTTATAAATGTAAGCATGAAAAAGGTAAAGGGAGTATCACTTACCTTCACAGCCATACACATTGAATAGAAATTGAACGGTTGCAGCCGTGAGCAGCCAAGGAAATTCACTACACACGCGAGAAACGTGTGCACAGCACAAATAACTTGCTTAAACTGAAGTGTAATGTAATGCCAGTTGAAAAAATAGGGCTTATGGGCTTATGTTGCCGTGCGCAAATTGAATATTCTACCAATGCCATTTCAAATTTAATTTTAATTATTTTTAATGATTCAATCCTATAAGTAATTTTATTTATTTATTTATACTTTATTGTACAGACATATTACATTAATATAACAAGATGAGATGTAATGTACAAAGGCGAGCTTAACTCAAAGTTGAGTTCTCTTCCAGCAAACCCGGCAATAAATGTGCTGATTACAGTTTAGTAGCTTTGATGAACGAAGCTCCGGTGCAGACAGACAACATTTACTTTCGTACACTTCCGTAAAAGCGAAGATAAATAAACCCATAAGGAAGAGGTAGGAGATACCCCGAGCTTATAACTGAAACTTTTACATGCAGGAGTGGAGTGGAGTAAGGATGTGTTAAATTAACATGTGAGTAAGTAGGTACTTTAGGACTGGATCTAGGGAGGATGAGCAGCCCGGGGCCCGTCGCCTGTGACCCTGGGGCAGCCGTGGAGATAAAAAGTCGAGATGCAGTCCAGAAGATAGGCTACCTTATCACGCTCCGTTCAAAGGATCGGGATTGTAAAAAGAGGGAATCACGTGCGTGGGCAGAGTAATTCAGCTTTTTGTCGGTCAATAGAGGAACATCACAACATTTCAAAATGAATGTACTGTGTGATATATAGTATCTACATCCCTGTCCAAATCATTCCCGCCACACCCAGAAAACGTGACACAATTTTTGTTCTGAACACTGAAGCTTGTCTAAGTTACAAGAAGTCATTGGATCTCACTCATTCTACAATTAAATAAATATATTATGTAAGTCATTTATTTTCCAACCAAGTTTATGCAAAGTCATTTGGACAGTAAGATACATAGTGATTGATGCTACATAAACATATGGTCATTGAAGCCCGGAGGGGGCAGGTGATCGGCATCAGGCGGCGCGGGTCGTCGGGCTCCTGGCATTGGGGCACCTGGTGGACCGAACGGGTCGAAGCGAGCCCCTGGCGGTACTGCTCCCCTGTTGAATAACAATAAAACATTTGTTAGAAAAAAAGAACGGAATTTCGATCTTTGAAAATTTCTTGTGACTCTGTGTCACAAGAAATTTTATACACCTTTTACGTGTTCGCGGTAAATTCTGACGACTAATTCTGTAATCTATATTCGATATCTAATTGAGTTATAGTTACAATTTAATGCCAATTGTCCAGGATGAGACGCATTCGTGATCGGTGCCTTTCTAGAAAGAATATTCTGTCCAACTGAGGAGGACTGAACCTGTTCCGCATAGCCGAAATTCTTATGTACACCATGTTTTAGGGCGAGGTTCGAACAGTCATCTTTATAAAAATAGATTAAATCAGTAAGTGTACTTATTGCTTTACATGCGATTTGTACCGACAGTACCTTAGGAGCGACCCCTTCGTACTACAATATCGAATACCTTAAAAAAAGCTTGAAAAAGTACTTGCTGCGTGAACCTGAGGTCCCCCACTCCCATAGTAGCATTATTAGCTGTAGGTATTCCTCATTTTTGAGACCTCTTTTCCTTTTTACGTGCGAAATGATCCCCACGGATACCTCCCCGCCGGAGCTGGTGGGAGAGGCTATGCGGACTCGAACCGACTAAAGCGCACGACGCCTGTGGGTCATTGTTGGTTGCCGAAGGCGAGGTTGACAGGCATATCACTCGTACTCCAGCTGATCCAGGGCCATCTCTCGATCTGGCCCTCCTCGGGAAGTCAGGGTCCCCAACTCGTCTCCGGAAACGGGGAGACGCGCAACGCGCTCCACCGCCGCGGCCTGCTTCTGCTATAGTGACAGGCGGCTCCACATTCTTGGTACCTTTAGTCATATCCATCATTATAACCATGTCAAAGAATCTACCTTGGTAATCCGCCTGGTATACCGAGACCAGGATTCTCTAAATCCCTGCGAGGCTCGAATGGGTTGTAGAGCATGCCGCCGCTACCTCCCGGCGCGAAAGGGTCCAAGTCTGACCTACCGATGCTGGGTATGCGTGGTGGTGATATTCCCCTAGAACAAACATAATACATGTCAGGCAATCGTGACGATCATACCCGAATAATATGAAGTAAGCTTTGAATACAAAGGGGAACTTTAGAATAAATCATGTTTTTTAAAGCGCTTAAGCGCTCAATAGAAGTACGAAAAAGTTATTTATTTATTCTTACACTGACAGCTTGACATCAATGTCATTTAATAACTTTCTATTGTCTATGTTTATTGAAATAAATACTATAAAGAGGAAATACGAGTATTTGATATTTTGTTTACATTGAAGAGACTCAGAAATTATTGGACCGATTTGTAAAATTATTTTACCAATAGAAAACCACATTATTTGTGAGTGACATATGTATATGTTATATTATCATCACGCTACTGTCCAAGGGAGCGGAACACACTAGAAGAACGTACATTATTTGAAATCTATTAAATTACGGGCATATATTATGGGTTAAGGGATGATGATGCAATGAAGGTACGAAGTGTGTCACGAGCGAAGCTGCGGAGGAAGGATCAGCTGAACCGTACAGCGGTCAAGTGCGAGTCGGACTCGCGCACCGAGGGTTCCGTAACTTAAGCAATTTTTTTTTATACCACTTAGTTGGCAGACAAGCACACGGCCCACCTGATGGGAAGCGGTTACCGTGGCCTATGGACGTATGCAACACCAGGGGTGTCACACTCGCGCTGCCGACCATGAAGAAACCTTCTGATGCCCCTCTTGAAGAACCCCATATTGTAGGCGCTTGGGAAAACCACAGCAGCTACATAAACTATAAGTAATATAATTTGAATGCGATGACTTAGAAGTTAGATTTTTGTACAGTTTCAAAACGTTATTGTCCTGATTATGTGGTATGAATTTCAACTTGATACCTCAACGCGTTCCTGTCAAAATGGTCTTGACAGACAAACAGACAGACGGACAACAAAGTGATCCTACAAGGGTTCCATTTCTTCTCCTTTTGAGGTACGAAACCCTAATAAAGTATACGAATTTAAATAATATCATAAAATATGTAATGGGTTCGAGAAGTTCGAAATGTAAGTTAAATGTGTAATTAGCTTATATGATAGATTTATTAAACCATGCTGTAGCACAACTCAGTCTTCATAAAGTTGGTGATTCGTTTGTAGGCAGTTGTATAAAATTTTTCATAAAATTTCTCAGAATTTGGTTGCCATGCCACTAAATAAATTTAAAATTAAAAAAAAATATGAAAAAAGTTTACTAAGAAGTAGATGAGTATCTTAATGATAAAAATGCGTGGTCAACCTAAGTATCTTGCCTGCTCACACAGCAAACATTGTAAACAAAACCATATTTATAAAAAAAGAATATAGTTCTCTGAGTTTCTTGCTGGTATCTTCTCAGTAGAAGTAACCTACGGATCCAGCGAAATAATCATTTTCCAATGGTTTACTTATACATTGTTCTATATTTTTATAATATGTCTTGACTTATACATTATACAAGATATTACGTTTAAAAATATAGAACAATGATATAAATACAATGATATAAAATTTTGACGTTCTGTGCTCTTTGTGTGCCTAAAATAAATAAATGAAATTGATTCTTTGATTAATTTGTAGAGGTTAGTGACCAGACATTTCGCGCAATCAGTAAATTGACTTTACGCAGTCACTTTATAGTAATTGAATTCAGTTCTCGTTAAGCGCTCATACATTGTATTCACCATAGTATATAATTTAGTTTAAATCTATCGAATTAATGGATAGCTTATCAATTATTATTTTACACCTAGACTTTCGCCCACGTGTCTCTCCAGTTCTACTCAACCGATTGCACTCAAACAAACCTAAGATTTTACGTCTGATCAAGACCTTTCTAAAAAAAAATCACATCTAAATCCGTTTAGTAGTTTTTGCGTACATCGCGAAAATACACCTCCATGCTCTATATTGAACACCAATAGGTTGACCCGCTCCAGTTTTGCTCGTGACATATTTTGAAATTTGTTGACATTTTATATCACTGCTCCGCTCCCTTAAGTATTAGTGTAATGATATAGGACCTAAAACCTTCGTCTATAAACAGAGTACTCAACAAAAAAGAGATTTTTTTAATTCGTACCAGTAGTTCCTGAGGTTAGCGCGTTCAAACAAACAAACAAACAAACTCGATTAAGATAGAAAAATTTAAACGGTGCAGGCGGGATTCGAACCCGCGATCTTTCCTTTACAGGGGGAACGCTCTGACTAACACTAAGCCACCGAACCCTCGCCTGAAACCATCCAAATTCTTCTATCCATATATCATACGGCGACGGTTTCCATCTTAATCGATTTTGAATAGTTAGCATACTAAATGCTTAAAATTTCCTTCAATAAACAAACAAACTGTTTAGCTTTATAATATTACAGAAAATTAACAAATAGTGTGCATGGCGATCGTACACCGTTTGGTGTATGTGGCTTTTTACTAATTTAGCAATTATTACATTTCTCGGACGCAAACTTGAGAAAAGCCATTTGTACAGCTTATAATTTGATAGAGTATCTATATACTGGACCCCGAGGTTAAGGCACGCCTCGGATGCGTCTGGGACTAATGCAAAAATAATTTATAATGATGATAGCTAATTAAGATTCTATAGTCCAATCATTAATGGAAGTAACGAAAAAGCAATTGCTGAATTTCTACATAAGTTGCTATTCTAAATGGTCGATGGACCTATCACTCTGCAATGTCTTCAACTATGGCCAAAAGCTATTAACGATGGACTATGATAGCTCTAATTAATGAAATCATTGTCCTAGATCAGTGATCGGCAAACTGTAGTTGTGTATGATCCAAATATGGTCCTTATGCTCCTCGGGCTCGAGTGCGAAAGTTGGATAACACGGCATATAACAAGATATTACGTTTAAAATTAATATTGTTGAAGTACAGTTAACAAGAAAATTAGGTTTACACATTCTAATTGTATTCTTAAATAAATAAACTATACATGAAATGATGTTTGTCTAGAGGATTTTAAATTATACGTCAATTAAAATGTGTTTCCCAATACATAAAAAAAATTAAATAGGAAATTATACACTAATAAAATAATTATTGATAAATGTGTTCTAATAAAAAAAAATTGTAAATAGTTATTTTGGCATTAAAAAACTGTCAACATTGACTGTACTTTTGATGCCGAATACTGATCTAGAAAAACGTAGAACAAACAAAGATATATATTGCCAGTCGTAATGGGCTTTACTTAAAGGTACCATAAGCCTGGGGGGTCTGAAATAATGCCAGGTCTCGCTGGCACTCTCAGCGGATCATCGGGATGTCGTGTACTGCTAGGCGCTGAAATAAAATAAAAAAAATTGGATTATTAAATCTTGTGTGTCTTCAAAATGATTTTTATTTATACCACTTAGGTGGCAGACGAGCACACGGCCCACCTGATGGAAAGTGGTTACCGTGGCCTATGGATGTTTGTAACACCAGAGGAGTCACAGTCGCGCTGCCAACCCTGTAAGTACAGAGTTTCTGTGCCGTCACTGTAGAAGACAAAGCAGGACAAGCCTTTAGTGTTCCCACTGACAGCACAAATATTTATTGAAACCTAGCCAGTGCAGCTTTACGATCATACCTATTACTGATTGAAGACCTTATATGCTCCAATCTGTTAGGTATTTCTCGATAAAAATAGAAAAAATTAAATCAATTCACGTAGGATCCGAACACGCGTTCTTTCTCTTGCGCGCCTGAATCCATCCAAATTTTCCTATATATATCCGACTCGTCAATTTTTTTTATTTTAATCGATTTGAATACCATACTAAATGCTTTAAAATTTCATTCAATTGTTTGGGCGGAGTAATCAAAAATCAATGTTTAAAATGATTGTAATATCATTCTTTGGTTCCAATAGTTTGTACGAGTATCGGTGGATGGCTCCCGCCGTCGCCGCAAGACACATCCGTACACATCATCGAGTATATGGTGATGGTGTACACATCATCATGTGTATGATGATGTGTACCTACTTTACTATAACTTTACATTTTAAGATGTGAGGTGCCACTCAGGCTCTTCAAGTCCAGTTGAACTCTGAACTTAGGTACTTAATGTTTCCATATTCACAAATAATAAAAAAATAATTATCGGAATAGGTATGTACTATTTTTACGTTGTTATTTTATAATATTTTTATGTGTTAAAATTTAATGTTATTTTTAAACTTTCGCGGTGTGAATTCATAATTATACTAGGTATCGGGACTTCTCGCGAATTATAACTTGGAACTTACTGAAAGTTCCAAGATATAATTCGCGAGAAGTCCCGATACCTAGTATAATTATGTTAAAATTTAATCTCCGTATGTATGAGTGGAATCCCTCTGCTGTGAGAATGAAATCTTTCAACTTCCTATGAACCTATGTAGTATGCACTTTTATTGTACTTCTTATTATAAATTATCTTCATAATTACTAATATGCCTTTCCCTATCTTGGCCACTACATATTTTACAACACTGTCTAAGTAAACTAGTAACTAAGCAAAAGTTATATATGCAAGAATAGTAACACTTACTTATCCTTGCACTAAAAGTGATAATCGTAACAATTACACTTAACAACAAAGGATTACTTAAAGACATTGTGCAAATGTAGCCACTGGCTAACAACACAGAACAAATACTAAACGATTGGCAGATCTTTGTTGAAATATCAAGAATTTCCTTAAGTGACTCACTACTTGGAATAATAAAAAAAAATACTAGTTACTCATATGTTTTAACTTTTGTGTTTCCACATGTATGTTATGTATATGTAACCTTGGATAGATTGAACATACAAACTCAGATTGAATAACATAAACAGATATTGACAGAATGCGTAGAACTCGCGCATGAAGCAGCCTAAAGTAATTTAATGAAATTTTAAAGCATTTAGTATGTTAACTATTGAATCGGTCAGGCAGGATTCATTCGTCGCCGTCGCGGCCGCTCCCCGTTTCTGGGGACGAGTTGGATACCCTGTAGTCCCCACACCCGAGGAGAGGGTCATATCGTGAAAGATGGCCCTGGGTCGGCCGGGATGCGACATATATGCCTGTCAACGTCACCTTCGGCCAACATAGCCTCTTCCCCCGGCTCCGGTGGGGGGTGGGGGGGGGTATCCGTGGGGATTTTGCGCACGTAAAAAAAAATAGGATTTATATAGGATATATATATAGGAAATATTTGGAGAGCAGCCCCCCTGTAAGGGAAAGATCGTGGGTTTGAATCCCGCTTCAATCGATTCATTTAATGGAGTAAGTTTCATCTTAATGGAGTAATACTTTAAGTAGTAGCATTTCGCTCCCAATACTACTTAATCTTTGACGCGACTTTTATTTATAGAACAATAGCTCATTGACTTGATGATAACTACATATATGCACACATATGAAGCATATTTATTATTGTAATATTATAAGCAAACTATACTACGAGTAATTGCATTCAAAAGGTGCACTTTGGATCCTGGGGTCAGTTCTCTTATTTGTGGTTTATCTGAACTTTCACAGGAAGAACTGCTGACTCCCCAACTATGATAGGAGAGCCTGCATCATAGCATTGCTAAGCAGTTATCAGGCTTGCAGGCTTATACCATATATATTGTATAGACACAGAAGTACTAACAAAATGCATTGTGAAAAATGGCGTGAAAAGTGTTGTGTGAGTAAGCTAATATCAATATTGTTCTTTAAACTGTCAATGTGTGCATGTCATGGAATATTGTATATTAAATGTCAACTTATACAGAAGTAGTAGCCATTTTATATGCCACGTTGAAATGACACTTGTTCAGTCTATGTCAGTGTAGGGCAAGCTTTAATTGCTATAAAAAAAATTAAAATTCGACAAGCTTTTTTTATCTAGGAAACGCCAATTTGACTTCACCTCGTCTGATGGTAAGCTAAAGGCAAAGTCTCAGGAAAGAGGGTCACCATTACAGACACTAAGTAGTGGCACTCATCTTAGCGGCCTCATAAGATGCTTTTTTTTCTAGGACACGCCAATTTGACTTTACCTCGCCTGATGGTAAGCTAAAGGCAAAGTCTCAGGAAAGAGGATCACCATTACAGACACTAAGTACTGTTACAATGGTAGCACTCATCTTGGTGGCTTCATCAGATGCTGTTTAAAAGATTGAAACAAGTAAAACCTCATCATCATCATCATCGTGTCAGCCACATATAGTCCACTGCTGAACATAGGCCTCTCCCACAGACCTCCAGAATGACCGTTCTAAAGCAGCTTGCATCCAGCGCTTCCCGTAAGTAAAACCTACTGCAGTCTAAAAACTTGAAACAAGTTTGACAGCAGGCTGTACCCTATTATCAATCATGAACCGAAAGAAAAGTACTAAGCTTGCAGGCAGGGTTGCATCAGGGTTCAAAGTAACATGAAAAATAGTCATTTGATACTTACGTCTTGAAGTTTGAGTCTCTGCTGTGGCTGTATTTCTTTCTGTGACTGTGTCTATAAGGTCTCTTTTCACATTGTAGATTAGTTCCATGTGGGTTGGAATCATCTTTTCTATATTGCCTGTAACTTCCTTCACTGTATCATCTATTTTAAGAGCTATATTTGATACGGCTAAGTCTTCTGACCTCTGTGGAAAGACCATCTTTATACATCAAGAGAAGAAGAGAGAAAGAAAATATTTATAAATTACAATTACTATTCATACTATGAGCCGCGTGGTTCCCAGCATAGTAGAATTTGGGCCACCCCATCTCTTCCCATGCGGTGTCGTACAAGGCAACTAAGGGATAGGGCTGTTTAACATCAGACAGATATATACAGCCCAGACTCAGCCTCAGATGCAACTATAGTATCCGATATACGACAATAGGCTCACCACCTATTACGTGGGACCGAATACAGTTATTGGTGAAATGTGGGTGTTGCACCTCTGCCTAACCCTCCAGGGATAAAGGCGTGATTTTATGTATGTATGTAATTACTATTCTATTCACTTCCTTTTTTGACTACTACTAATCTAAAAGGACTAAAAGGATAAGCTAGAAGTTCATTCATTACTGTTTCACAAACACCCTAGAACCTTTACAGATGCATAGAGATGTTGCGCCCAGGGCTGTATTTTACCATCTGTACCATGGTGAGTGATCTGATGAGCTCTTCCAATTAGTCGCAACTGCCCCTTTCCTACACAGGACAACACGTGCAGGTCTTAGATGTCACCCACACATGGTGCAGAACATCCGATCAAGAACCAAGCGGTTCGGTGACTCTTGCCTCTGTCGCACCATTAAGGCCTGGAATTCATTACCAGCTCACATGTTTCCTTCTTCCTACAGTCCCGGTTCCTTTAAGCGGATCGTGAAAAAGTATATGATGAGGCCGTCCAGCTGAGTGTCACCATTGTGACACGGTATGTGTAAGTAATGGTGACCCTCTTTTCTGAGACTTTGCCTTCAGTTTACCATCAGGCAAGGCGATGTCTAATTGACGTGTTCTATATTTAAAAAAAAAATTGTATAAATATCTCCCTTTCTAAAATAAAAAGCCTTTGGCATTTGGGATGTTATCATCACTCAAGTAAGGTAAAGTTTATCTGAGGTAAGGTCACATCCAGATCAATAAAGTTTATGTTAACTGCTGTATAATTGAGGAGCAGCAATAACTCATATTTTTCATAACATTTCATTTTTTCTCTAAGATGCTACCAAACATTTAACAACAAGTACCTTAGAGGTTTTTTTCTTTCTCTAAAATGCTGAACATCATAAAAAAATTGTGATAAACCATAGAGTCATCAATGTTTTGTTGTCATAAATATGAGCTGTAGACACACCTTGATAATTGTATTGCTTATACATGAAAAATATACATGTACATTTCATATTTTGGACTATATTATCATTATTTTCCCATAGGTAAGTAGGTAGCATCATCCTAAGTTCAGAAAAGTTAGATTGATTTTTTCTATTCACAAAGTGTTGTGTATTCATGAGACAAAATTCTTAGCAATTCACAGATTTAATGTGTGGGTGCCAGGTCTATTGTGTGGCAGAGAGCAAATCCATGCTGATCCCGAGACTTGTGACTCAGCTGTAGGTTTAAAGGTACTTTTCTGAGACTTTGCCTTCAGCTTACCATCAGGCAAGGTGAAGTCCAATTGACGTGTTTTATAATTTAAAATAACTTAAATATTTATATTATCAGGATGCCAGCCTAAAAGTTTCAATGGTAGTAAAGGAAACTCATAAAGTTTGTAAGAATTTTCTACTGTTCCCCTATTTACCAGGTTGCAGGAGAGATATGATTATCTATATTCCAAAATATCTCTCTAGTAAAGTAATTTATCAATATTGTTATAATTACCATAAGATTGATAATAAGGTTTCCATCAGTACTCAGTGCATGTAAAATAAACAATTTAGTTTCTAGAAGATATCTCAGTGCGTAGTTATCTTTATCATTCCACCCTGTAGGTAGAAGCTCAGTTTTTTCTTCATCTCCAGATAAAGTTCTCTGCAACAGTAAGTAATGAAAATGTAATTGTAATTCGACTTAAAAAAAAATCACTCATCCTAATTAGAAAATACTACTACGTACCTCATCTCCTATACCAATACTTCTAAAACCCCTTTTTGTCAAGTTCCAATGGATAAATGCAACAATAACATCAGCTTTCCGTTTTATATCCTTCTCTACAATTTTGTAAGTTAAATCCCAACCGAATAGTGGATCTGACGCCATTTTAGTGATTCTTTTAAAAACTGAGTTTTTAAAAGTATGTGGTCGGTTAAAGGTTACTTTTACTTCAATGTTTATTACTAAGCTCCTGTATTTTTCTCACATCGGATAGGAAAAAGACTCGTCATGTTTTGCTTCGGCTGTCAGTCAAAGTGTCAAACAAAATGTCAATGCCAAAGTGATGATAACAATGTCAACTACGTCAAGAAGCTATAGACAACAACCACCCATTTCTTGTTTATGGAATGTTACAAATGTTTCCAATAGGTATTGAAGAGATGGGGATAATTTTAGAGCAGTGATGGAAAAGTCAAAGTACTTACGGCCCACGGGCCGCGAGCGAACCGTGAAAGCATTTAATCCAGTCCGCCAACGGTCCTCCGACATGAATAGTACTAATATGATAATTTTTAACCAGTAGATTTTGGTACGACCAAGCTGTACCTCTAGTTCGTTAATGTGGTGGTCCAGCTAAATGTTTTTAACAGTCAAAATGCATAGTTCCTCTATTTACTGGCCCTTCTCTAAATTTTTTTAAACTTTCGGGCCCCGCACTAATTTACGTTCTAGAGAGTCATTCATTCTCAGTCATATTTCATGAAATAAGTCCAATATTGTATTCTTACACAGGTACTTATTAATATTCCAACAATCAAAAATATGGAAACTTGATCTATAAATAATTTGATTAGAGATTTATGTAGGTAAGCGGTATGATTACATGCATTCACACATTCACCACACGCTGTACGTTTATGTATTATGTTTATCATTTCAACTTCTTTGTTTGCTACGTTAATTTGACTGCATCCCACCCTACCTGATGGCAAGCTTAAGGAAAATTCAAAAACAAATGGGTAGTTCTTCGAAGACAAAATTTTCTATTTCTATGGGTGTATTTCTGTAACCAACTAACATAATTGACTGTAAATTTTTGTTTTGGATACTTTAGCTTTGTCTCTAACTTGGTCAAATGATATTTTAAAAATAGTTGTTGTCTAGGTACAAAATAAAAACATTTGAACTATGTTCTTCTGATTCATATAACGCGTCCGTTTGCCATTTTCCGGAAGAAAATGTTTGATCTGGCGTTTTTCATTTGACGAATTCACATAAATAATATTTTTTAAGGAAAGGAAATGAATAGTGCTTTTATAAAATAATGCGTTGTAGTTAAAACTACTTATACTTTTTTTATAAATAAGTAAAACATAAGTGTCCGGCGTATAATACTGACTAATATGGTGCAAGCTGCGCTTGACCATAGTTGACCGGGTAATACCGCTAGGACAGTGATTTTGCGCGCGGGAGGAACCAATCGTGCAACGAACAATCTAGAAGGTGGACATGCGGCTGGCAGCCAGAGAACCTGGTGATACGAAGGTAAATATATGATTCATCTGGGCTTGGTTCAGGTGACATTCTGATTACAATGCCTACTTCATCACATTTATTTTACTGTTTTAAAACCTCAATTTGCGTTTGCCGTGATGCTTTTAGGTAATATTTTAATGTGGAATTTTTTTAATACTGAAGCCTGTATGAATATGGAGTTATGCATAATTAAAGGCAAAATCCTGATTCCTCTGTGCCTGCTTCATATGGTCAAAACACCATATGGATTAGAAAGGAGCGGTTTTATAGCGTCAATTTGCTTTTTTACATACATATGTATTAAAGTTTAGCTGCTACAAGTGTATAGCCGCTTGTAGAAACTCTACATTTTATGGTCCTTCGAGCCGGATTCTGTTAAACCTTATACTTTCTTTGGTACTTAGTTTAAATATTTTAATTTGCATTTTTGTTACATTGTACTATAACTATTACGCTATTAATAAAATGGCAATTTTAAGATTAATTTTCCCTAATAAAAACGTGAAAAGTTATTTATCTTTAAATATCTGTATTTTTTTTTCTTTTAATATTGTAGTTTACAACAATGCCACGACCTGGAGGTAAAAAAGGAGAAAAAGAGACTGGCAGAACGCGTTATGGAAAACATGAGAAAAGATCCAGACAAGTATACTCTGTGCAAATTTAAATTAAAGAAACATATTTGAAAAGAAAGAGAGAAGGTTCTTGCAGAATTTAACACCTAAACAACAAAAAATAGCTTGCTAATGAAGGGTCGATCATCAGCAACCTTGGACCACTCAGATTCAGACGATCGGGGTTTTTCTTATATTTAAACGGACAAAAGTGTCTGACACCATTAGGGAAAATACGATCACTCCATCTTCATCGAAAAATTCAGGATCTCGTCACCAAGAATTTTTTTTGAGGATGAAATTGAAAGCAGCTCGCTCCCTTGCAAAAAGTCAAGAAAATATTTCTTTTAGTAATGTTATTAACTTTCTTACTTGTGTATGTTTGTTTTGATAGTTGGACACACGATGCATTACTAAGACTGATGTCAAGTGCCATCACAAGAATTAGTTTATACTGTTATTTTTTAATTGTAAAATATTAATCTAATTGATAATAGCTATTTATTTATCTATATACATTTAATGTATATTAAATCTATGTTAATATTTACATTAATAAAAATAATAATAAAAAAACAAAAGTTAAAATGCGTCGTGGAATTCCTTCGCATCGCATGCCTCTTGTGGTAGCGTTCCCAGAAGTCTGGCAGCATTGCCACGTTGTAAGACAATGCTTATATCTCTGACCTAAGAAGAGGCCAGCCCTCTGGTCACAAGAAGCGTCGACCATACGCTTCGCAATCTCCCTGAAGAGATTGCGGGCGCTCGGACCCTACGGCCCAAACGTTTCTACTCCAAACGGCACAAACTCATAATCACCAATGAGATTAGAGTACTTGCGCCGCTTAAGAGTCTTTGCAGAAGCTGCAGCAGCACCAGCACAGCCAACCGTGCCAGGTATATAAGTCTAATTGATTAAGTATTAAAGTTTTTTAATTTAATCTTTTGTTTCTGATTTATCTGTTACCAATTCTGATTCCTCTGGGCACAAAATATTTGAATGTCGATATCTTGAAAACTACTGTATCAAAATGAGTCCCTCATTCAAATATATGATATTTGGAATCCATATTTTCATATGAATATGTGTTACAAAGCTTATAGTGTAATTTAATTTTGGCCAGATGAATCAGTTGAAGAATGAAATTTCGAAGAAATACCCAAATGCCTCTAACTTGGCAAATCCATGTAAGTTATCGATATTCGAATTCAGTAAACGTCAAGCACCAGGCAGCACCACACTATCGAACTAAAAACAACATGGCGGACAGTGTCAATCCGGGAACGTCGTGATCGTAACGTGAAATAATGAATTTTGTTGTTTTAGAATATGGGTGAATATGTGCAATAATTTATTACATTGTAGTGTGAAAAGTGTTGTGTTTTAATTGTATTTGTGTAATTTGAAAGTGAAAATGGCCTCGGATAAGATTAAAGTAGCCGTTCGAGTTCGTCCTTTTAATAGGCGAGGTAAGCTAGTTTCGTTTTGCTAATAAATAAAGAAATCGCTATCACTCAGGTGACTGTTGCCTCAATTTATCTGTGTACTCTGTATTAATACACATGATAAGTAATGAATTGTTATTTCTGTGCACTGCTTTAATTTACCGTTGAGTACCTATTCAACATTTTTTATTTTGAATTCTGACAAAGATAGAGCATGAACTAGTTTAGTTGCCTATAAACGTACTCATTTCGTTATTTATCTATATTTTAGATATAATTACATATACCCAGGTAATTATAGAAATGAAGTTTTTGTTATACCATTTTCTTTTTAGTGTTTATTTACAATCTTTACAAGCTTGTAACTTAGTTGTTTATCTTTAAATTCAATAGATGAGTATGATCAATTTTTATTCATTTAACAACTAATTTTAGTAACATCAAGGTACAACACCTATACAATACCTACTCATCTTATTTGAATAATAACAATATATAAGAAATACTATATTTATTTGTAATAATCATGATTACTCTGGACTAAATTTCCAATCAGAAAGCTTTTGAGAGTAAAAAGATTAGTGGAACAGTAATGCACAGTAATTAATAGAAAATATATAAAGCCTACACAAAGAACTAAGGCAAAAAATTTGTAAATGTAACAATTTTATTAAACATTGATATAAAGTAAAATAATATGAAAGTAGTATACTTGTTACACTTGCTAAAACATTACAATAATGTATAATCTTAAATGTACAACAGAATAAATCTAGAGAATAAAATTATCTGTTACTAGTAAATAAGCATGTTGAAGGTTAGTTTTGTACAAACTCTTTTTGTTGTGGCTCTTAATAGCTGCTTCAATGAAACCCATTAAAACTTGTATCATTAATATTGACATTGGCAAAAGTTATACAAATTAACATACCTACATGATATGCCGTCAAATAAATAATAAAAGAGTTTATTAGCCGAATATTATGCTAAAATAAATGGGATTAGGGAGACCCCTTCTAGAAAAAATTAAATGCCTGTGTCAGAAGTCTCCCTTGTATATTGTCTCATATGAAAAGTCATCTAAATTGTAACTACAATGGCTTTATAACAATAATTTTTATTTATCCCATTAGAGTTATTTAAAATAGAACTAATATTTCTTCTGATTGGCAATTTAAATATTAAGTAAATAAATCTAAATAAAATTCCACAAGTGATAAGTGAAAAGATAGTAATTTCTAACATCAAAGATTGAGTTAGACAAGCCACATATTGGAGCACAAGCCATATTAAATATGAACCTAGACTATGTAATAATCAGAAGTCCATAAAATATTCTTATCAATGCATGGCAAGGACCATAGGTTATGCAACACACATATCTGTGCAATGTCAAGTGGCACCAACTTGTCTATTGATGATAATATAGTTCTTGTGTGTTCAAATGTATGTAAACAAACACACAAGCTACATTTGCCACTTTTGTATGAAAGCTATTTACTGTTCCATGTTTCTTGTACTCATATTTATACTAATAACATCCTAATTCCTACTACTGTAACTTCTATGTCAACAACATCAACAGTAGGTACCCATAAAAACATTCAGTAATGACAATTAGGCAGTTCCAGAGAAAGTTTTAAATATCAGGAACATTGTCCGGCTAGATCAGTTGGACTGTTGACTAACTTGTAAGATATCTGCATGCAATTGCATGTTGTTTGGAAAATACAATACTTTTCCAATATGCATTTAGTAGGTATGTTATGTACAAATTGATTAAGATAGGAAAAAGCGATTCAGCTCAGGCGGAACTCGAACCCGCGATCTTTCCCTTACAGAAATGCTCTGACCACTAAGCCACCGAGCCACCCCTGAAGCTATCCAAATTTTCGTATATATCCGTCTTGGGTCGACGGTGGGAGCCACCTACCGATAATCATACGAACTATCGGAACCAATTAATGATGTTGCAATCATTTTTAAACATTGATTTTTGATTACTCCACACAAATAATAGCTTGAACCTACGTAAGAATCGTATAACTAAAGCATCACTCTATTGTAACTCTCTACCCTTTTTGGAATATGGCGTTAAGGTATTCTGGTAATATTTTAACTATAAACATGTAATAGAAACAGAAATAAAATACGTAAGTATTTGGTGAACTCTTCATATAAAATCGTTATCATGAATACATTTAGAGACTAACAACTAATATTTATTTATATTAACCTTGACAGAGATGTGTGAATGACTTTGTTGGTAAATAGTTGGCTAAGTCGAGATCATTATAGCACAAAAATGCACGCTTACTTGCATTCGTCATGGTATATAAACGCGCGAAATCCTCGATGCGATTACTTGCTCTACTTTCGGCGAAACGTCTTTACGTAATTTGTCAAATCGATTCAAGACACTGTCCGTAAATTGCAACACTTGCAACAGACGAACCGGCTGGGTGAACAGTATTTTTTTTAGTAATTTACTTACCCAATATTTATTACTATCTAAGATTTACTGCGGAAATGCGTCTATATTGCCAACAATCGGTAGTCACGATATGAACATAAAGATGCGTGTCATACTTCCGATCAAAACGAATAATACGGAATGCAATGAGAGAATATTAATAAATTGGTTATGGCCTTCCATGAATACATAAGCGCAACAATGATTAATTCGCTATAGTTGTTCGTGTTTGTGTTATATTTTGAAGTGCTATCATCGTTTCCTAGGCACTATAATTAGCAAACTATATTTTCCTCGTAAACCGCTTACTCGTGTCTTTTATTAGAACTTTGGGACATGTTCCTTTTGTCGAGTCTAGCAGTAGTTTTAAAGGAAATGTGAAGTATCCATGAGTTCAAAGTCTGACTCTGATGTAACATACACAAGCCGAGCCTCACATTAGGTGTAAAACCGGATTTGAAAAAGCATCGCCACGGGCGCACTCTACCTAACTGACCTCGGTTGACTCACCTCTATTCTACCTACTTATTATTTAAATTAACCTTATATTTTATAAATGTTTAGTTTATAGTAGAGCTGTTGTCTGCGACCGCCTGATATTATTGATCCTGTTCATGCGTTCCACAGGAATCTATGTATTTCCCAAAATAAAAAATAAAGTTTCGCACAACGGATGACACGGACAATGCCGCCAACCTTTTAGGGACGTTATGTCAAAAATGTAGTATGTGTTATTCCAATCCATATTTACCCATCTCTGTGCCATTTTTATCTAGATCCGTTTATATATTATACACACACATCCATCCATCCTTTCAAACTTTCCAATTTACAATATGTACGAAAATTATAAATAGGTACTTAACCGTATTTTTAAGGTTTCTATAGGTAAAACCGCAAACACAGAAAGGAAAGAAATTTGAAAGCCATAAAAGGACACGGAATATGTAACAGATTCAGTAGAATGTGTAGAAGTAGTAACTAGAAAATGTATAGAACAAATTGATGAGATTACTTGTGAAGTTGATGAGGTGGAAACTTGTATGAAGTAAGGCCTGGTAGATAAATAGTAGAATAAGGATATACGAAAAGGTATACTGATATGGTTTGTGTTCGTAGATGGAATGAGTGTTGAGCGTATGAGAAATCAAGACACTACCTCTGAGACACAAGTACATCATGTCTTGGAAAAAGAACGAGATAGGACTGCAAAACTGACAGGCTTGCATGAAAGGTTAACGACAGAGGAAGCTCGTGACGTATGTGAGGTTTCAGTTCAGCTAACTCTGGAGGGAGTGTGAATTCTGTTACTCGTAAATAAATCTAAGGTCATGTAATGCACAAGGTTGGTGAGGTGAATAAATGCATCGTTAAGGTGATGCTTCATGATAAAATGTACAGTACGAGTACGAATACGATGTATGAGTACAACGAAAATGAGTCTGTCATATCAACTGTATTTAGACATTCTTTAATATTCTTATTGTTATGAATATAATCGCAATGAGGTCATCCGAAAATGATCTAAAGGTACCGATATAGCTCGTAGAATAAGCAAGTTGAAGAGGCAGTGAGCTGGCCACATTCGAAGCACCGATAGTCGTTGCGACAAACGAATTCTAGAGTGGATACCGCGCGAAGGTGGTAAACGGAAGGTGGGACGCACCTAGCCTGATGGACTAATGACCTTAAAAAGGTGGCTGGGATTGACTGAATGAGGAAGGTGGAGGACTGCGGCAGGCGGCTGTAGACATCTATTTATTTAAGTATATCAATATGCAGTGTGTTGTCTTCATATTTCAAAATGGTCCTTCTTTTAAAACACACATAGGTACCTAGTTGTTTTCGTATAGAATGCAGTTTTGTCGAATGTATATTTCATTGCGAGACGTGTAATGGAACGCAGGTGAGAGTCGTTAGAGTGAGAAGGGAGAAATGTATGGGTGTATGTTATATTGGGATCGAATTTCGACCACTCGTGTGTGCCTTGACAACATATTGAGTTAGAGAATACGACGCAGTGAGTACTAAAATCTTTCTTTTATTGTAGCATAAAAAGAAAAGCGATGATTTTGCCGATTTTGCTATGCAGGATTGATTGACTGGGAAAATTCCTGGTACCTAAAGAAAATCGTATTCATAAAATGATTTTTTATTGAGTTTGTAATGGAAAGGAGTCACCACAGTCCTTTTAATCACGTCACGGTAGCATATGGTCTCCAATAACCGCTCATTTTTGAACGGTTACTATCGGGGGTGAACATCATTCATTGTTTACGATAGTTCGTTGGAGTATCGGTAGACGGCTCCCACTGTCGCCGCAAGACGGATATATATATATATAGAAAAAAAATTGGATGACTTCGGACGAGGTTCGGTAGCTTAGTGCTTAGATCATTCCCCCTTGTAAGGGAAAGATCGCGAGTTCGAATCCCGTCTGAACCTATTCAATTCTTTTCTAACTTTATACATTTGAATAGTTAGCATACTAAATGCTTTAAAATTTCATTGCATAGTAAAATTATTTTATTGTTAAATGCGTGTCTATCGTTAAGACTAGATATAAACATTGATTTGATTACACACTAACCAAATAGAATACCAAATTACATTATTAGTTTTCGGTTCTGCCATTAACCTTACATAAAATAACCAAAGACTATTACCCCACATGAAATAATTAAGAGCTATTAGTATTCCTGTCAGGATACATTCCTGTTTGGTACACACTAAAGTTTACCGCGTTCGATTACGTTATCTATCTTTGAAACGGAACTTGACGGATTATGAGAATAGCGGTTTCTGGTGATGAATCTGCGGTTTTTACAACATTACTGCGGTTTTTATTACCTATGCATTTTCTATTATAGGTAGAATTAGAATCTTTTGATAAATCTGAATATTTGCAACATAGTTTTTGCAAGTATCGTTCGAATAAAAGCATTCAATACTCCTATTACATGCTTACACGAGATTTCTTGTAGTAAATATGTTAAAAGTTTGTCTTGACTCCACTGCGCCATGACATTGCACTCATGGTTCGACAACCTTTTATACAAACAGGTTATTTTTTTTGACTTGCATAGCATATATTATATGAAATATTCTTTTTACAGAACTCGAGCTGGGCACACAATGCGTGGTGGATATGGAGCCCCAGCAGACTGTTCTGCAGTATCCGCAGACAGCACACGACAAAGAAAGGTACGGTTCTAATTTCACTTCGTAAAGTTCGACAAATTTGGTCGCATTTCCGTGTTCAAAATACATATATTTACGTCTGTTAATCCCGGACGAGGCAAGCCGAGGTGTATTAACATTCACATTTTGCCAACTATGCTTTTCGCCCCTACGTTATAGTGGGTGAGTCTATTGGCGTCAAGAGGGTACTTTGTCATGGGTAGTATGTTTACTTTCGAATGGAGCAAAATTGAGAATCTTAATGAAAAAACGTGAATACATATGTAAATTGATACCGTCTATAAGCTACATATAATTACGCCTTTATCCCCGGAGGGTTAGGCAAAGGTGAATTAACACCTACATTTCACCAATAATTGTATTCGGTCCCACGGAATAGGGCGTGAGCCTATTGCCGTATTCCGGGCACTATTGTTGACTCGAGCCATGCATCTGAGGCTGAGTCTGGGCTGTATATATCTGTCTGATGTTAAACAGCCCTATCCCTTAGTCGGCTTGTACGACACCGCATGGGAAGAGATGGCGTGGCCCTAATTCTACTCTGCCGGAAACCACGCGGCAAAGCTACTACAATAAGAAGCTAATATAATAAAAAAAAAGTACCTACTGAAAATTGGGTTTCCTCCAAATTTTCAATAAAAACGGCAATTTCATATATAACGACCTATTATTACGAAACCTAATAAGAAATACGAAAAGTTGAATCTAAAATTCTTTGTAGCAATAGATTTTTGTCCCAAGAGAGCTAAATTAATGGCTGTTCATAAATACTCCAAACAACAGAAAGGAAAATAGGTTAGATGTTAAGCAAAATCGATTACCTTTCGCTTTTAACTGCGATAAAATTAGGTCAAACAGTTGAACACACTACTTAACGTTAATATTTAACTCGCAAAGCTTTGTTTGTTGTTTCCTGTTTAATTATATCTACTGAGTTCGTGTTAAAAATTCTCGGTGCTGACCTTACAAGCCATCCTTGCCCTAAATAAGCATACACTAGCACCTTAACGTATAGGAAGATTGAACGCAGGTAGTGTTCTTGGACTAATTTTGTACAAGAGTCGAGAATGTATTCTTATGCCGCCATTTGTACATTTTTTTATATGTTGTTCGTACATGTACTGTAATTTACTGGTGTACAGTAAAGATTTATTTAATCAAATCTATTTGATGTTAGATATTGCTTTACATTAAAAAATGTAGTAAAACTGATCTATGGTTTTATATAGCACTAGCTAATTCACGTTGTATTTTTTTAAGATTTTAAGTTAATAACCGCGGTTGCTTAGTGGTGTAATGGGTAATGGACTGCTGTAACGAGGTCTTGAGTTCGATCCCAAGTTTTACCATGGCACACACCAATGACTTTTCGATGCTTTTCGAAGTTATGTGTGTATTTATCGCATGTTTATAAGTGCCCGGTTAATGGCAGGCTCGCCACTTATTACATTGGGACCTAAACATAAACTGCCGAAATGTGGGCGCTAGCACCTCTGCCTTCGCGTGATTATCTAATCCCGTTTCTACAACTAGGAACTTATTACCGGAATAAAAAGAAGCCCGTAGCTCTATTCCGGACTATATTCTCATTGCCATATTTTTTTTTGTCAGAAGAACTAACAAACATCCATGCATCTTCACTAACTTTCACATTTAATCAAAAAAATTGTAATACATATTGGGTACTTGACAATTTTTTCCATGTCCGTTTTTAGTAATTTCGGTGTTAATGTAATACTAAGAAGGTAAATTGCATTGCCAAATTTGCGGTAACATTAAACACATACCGACGTTGGATTGAGATGCTCTGATTGGCGCGTTACCGCTGTATGCGGTTGCGTAACCGCTTGCGCATAAAAACGAGCAAATGTGAAAATTGACGACTAACTACACTTGTATGTTCCTCAATGTTATTTTGATTACACTGACAGATATGGTTATAAAAGTAATTTTTGGGACGGTATTTTGGTTATTATAAATTCCATGAAATTAGAATTAATTAACCAACTTCAAAGATTTGCATTTAATCATAAAAAGCCAGTTAAAGCCTTGGTTCTTCAATTAGATACAATAACCTTCTAAAGTTCTATTTTTATAAAATATAATATATATTAAATTATTTTTTATAGAATCTAATATACATATATTAAAGAGTGCCCCGGTTAATGGCAATAGGCTCGCCACCTATTACATTGGGACCTAAACATAAACTGGCGAAATGTGGGTCCTAGCACCTCTGCCTACCCCTTCGGTGATATAGGCGTGAGTTTATGTTATGTTATCTAATAAATCTTGTTCTTTACCCTGGACTACAACATTGCGAGGGTGCTACTAATACTAGCACTCTCGCAAAAAATGTGAATATACCTGCATTATTCCGAGACTCATGACAACAAGTACTGCAGGTGCATGCAACCTGTTGTTGTTTTTTTCACCACTTGGGTAGCAGACAAGCACACGGCCCACCCGATAGAAAGCAGCTACCGCGGCCTATGGACGTGTGCAAAACCAATAGAGTCACACTCGCGCTGCCATCCCTGTAAGCATTGAGAGTTTCTGTGTCGTTAGTGTAAAAGCCAAAACAAAGCAGGACAAGCTTTTGGTCTTCCCACTAACAGCACAAAAACTCTCCAGTGAACTCGGACTACCCTACTCACTGCTGGGAACATAACACGAAGTTATTATGGTCGCGGTATTCTGTAGGGTGGAGGTACTTCCCCAGTCGGACTGCTCAATTGGACGGGAATACCGTCATGCCCTACCTCCTCTAAAAAGCAAATCTCTCTCTCTCTGCTTGGCAAATCACTAATACCAAAGGCTCCCTTTGAACTCTATGACTAGGTACTAAATCAAATAACTGAACCAATTTTGATTTTTCAGTACTGTGAATAGGTCATTGGATGCTTTAGAATTTTAGGTTCACTCTTGACCCTGATACTTACCTTGGAATTAGTTTCTATCACTTCTATTATATTATTTGACAGAAAAGCGTTGGTCAGAGTCAGGTCTGCTAGGTACATCATATTTATCATGACATTTTAATGAACTGACTATTTAAAGCGTGGCTGACTAAGCATAAAAAAATAAATTTAATTCTGGTGGGCGTTAAGTACACAGGCCAGTAAAACTGTATAATTAATTACTTACGTAAAATGTTTGGGGCAAAAATAAAATTCGAAGTAAACAAAGCGGTTGCGGCTCTTGCTTGTCGCGGTTTTGTTTCCCCAATTTTAATTACTGGCGTCCGTCAAACCTTGGAACTTGCAACCATCTAAAATTAGATCAAAATAATTTTTACATCCTATTTCATAACTTTTTACATTAGGCGTTTCTCTTTTCTACCTTCTGGAAAAAGTCTTTCCGTTGTCTACCCTGAAGTATATTGTTATGGAAATATGCATGAGTGAAATTTCAAGTGATTTTAGAAGTTGCAGTAGCTGATAATAATCTATATTTCTAAATTGATTTGGACGTAGCGTACACACTATTTCGTTGGGCAATAAGTAAAGCGGAAACTCGGACTCCTAAACAAAGTGAGACGTTTTTTCACGCCGGAGTAGCGGTGTCTTCTCTATAAGACACAAATTCGCTCCTGCGTGGAATACTGCTCGCATCTCTGGGATGGCTCCGCGAAATACCTACTAGATGCTCTCGACAGGTTGCAGCGACGCGCGGTCCGAATTATTGGGAACCCTGAGGTCACGAACACCCTCGAGCCTTTGCAGATGCGTAGAGATATTGCTTCCTTGGCTGTATTTTACCGTCTCTACCACGGTGAGTGTTCTGACGAGCTCTTCCAACTAATCCCACCATCTCCTTTCCTACATAGGACAACACGTGCAGGCCTTAGATGTCACCCTCACACTGTGCAGAATATACGAGCAAGAACCAAGCGGTTCGGAGACTCTTTTCTTTGCCGCACCACCAAG
Organism: Eilema griseolum; assembly: GCA_963662185.1. Lineage (NCBI taxonomy): Eukaryota > Metazoa > Arthropoda > Insecta > Lepidoptera > Erebidae > Eilema > Eilema griseolum. The sequence continues at coordinate 8,649,466 of OY759230.1, forward strand.
ACCTGGAATTCATTACCAGCACACGTGTTTCCTTCTTCCCACAGTCCCGGGGCCTTTAAGCGGGGCGTGAAAAAGCATCTGATGAGGCCGCCAAGCTGAGTGCCACCATTGTAGCACTTAGTGTCTGTAATGGTGACCCTCTTTCCTGAGACTTTGCCTTTAGCTTACCATCAGGCGAGGTGAGGTCAAGTTGGCGTGTCCTATATAAAAAAAAAAAAAAAAAAACAATTTGGACGATTATGTTACATAGATACTATAAGGTAAGGTAATAAGACTATGTTAATATGTGATTACGCTCATATCATTATATCTTATAAAATGTGAAAATCATACAGTTACGATACGTGTAATTTAAATATTTTGAACACCAATGAACGTAGATATTATGTCGTTGGATCATGGTCTATATGTGAGCACTTAAAATGAAGTTATGAATCATGAATTTTGATTGCTAATGAATAAGTAACTAGATAGCGGCGATGCAATGTCTCGGAAAAAGTGTGAAATCCTATATCGATGAACGATACCCTCTTCGTGGTAATTACTTGAGTATCGAGTAGATATCTCGATATAAAATTGATGTCATATACTCAATGTATTCTGCTGTCATGAGCCAATAGGACTATGGAGTGAACGGATTTATTTTCCTAATGTTATACTCATATTAAAAATACTTATGAGTAATTACAGAATCAACGAGTAATGATGTCATATGTACCTACGGTCCACTACTAACTTGAAATTGCAATATTCAGATCATCTTCTGATCTGAAACCTTTGTTATGGTACTATAATAAATATTAATAAATATATTTCACGACAATCGACACAACCTTATCTAGACCCATGGAAATAAAAGAAATATGTATATAACTCTATCACCTGAGGATTTCGCAAATACTTCAAGAAGTTCACTGTTTTATAATATTCCAATATAAAGATCGTCGCCGGCCTGAAGGTGACAGGTGAAGCAGTCCGCGGCGGCGGCGCACCTGACGCGCCTCCCCATTTTCCGGGAACGAGTTAGGGACTCTGTAGTCCCCACACACCCGACGAGAGGGCTAGATCGTGAGAGATGGCCCTGGGTCGGCTGGGGTGCCAGGGATATGCCTGTCAACCTCACCTTCGGCAACCAAAGCGACCCACAGGCGGCGTGCGTTTTAGTCGGTTCGAGTCCGACATAACCTCCTCCACCGGCTCCGGTGGGGAGGTATACGTGGGGATTTTGCGCACGTAAAAAAAAAAAATATGAATATCGTCTGCGTGTACGAGGCTCTACCAAGTTTACCGAGGCCCCAGCTACTCTCGCCTGTAGGGCAGTGCACCTGCTGATTGACAGATGATACTTTCCTCCCGTAAATAAACGGATGATTAAGGGAGCGGAGTTGGATGCATCCAGGAGTAAACATCGTTTGTAACTTTCTAAGTGAGATCAAATAAAATAAGTTTTATTTCTCACCGACAACCAAATTACAAAATATAGTGTTTGCACAAATTAAGGTATACAGAATCTGGTTGACTGTTTATTCTATGCGACTGTTCGTTTCGTATTTGAAAAAACTCATGATTTAGCTTATTCCAGTTTGTAATCTTACTTTTAAACCTCACAGAAATGAAGGAGTACTTTAAAATTTAAATTTTCAGTTAGCCTTGTTTCAAATCCACCCACGATAACCGCATAGGAGTACGTATATCAGTACTGAAAGGTCAGATTTGCATTTCATTACGGCAAATGTTTGAGCAAGAAACTACTGCGCAGGACGCTGAACTATTTTAATAAAACCACGTAGGTTTAATTCACAGGATTTTTTAGCATTAACGTTGGCACTGGTATTAAAGATCAACTATTTTAATTTGCCAGAATGTGTCGTAATTTGGTTCCAATTTTATAGCAGATACCTACCCAAAAGCTTACCAACTTTGGTAAATTTATAACAAATTCTTCTATATACGTAAGTGAAGGTGTATGTATGTTCGGAGAAAAAAAAACAAAAAACACATCAAACATCGGAAAAAATCATAAAAGGTGGCTTTTTGCACGAACTACCTTTTGTGTAGTTTCTATTGTAAAGAAAATATCTCATTACTATGAAATATTTGTTCCTTACAAATTCTCTACGAGAGACCTATTCGTGCTTCGCGTAACCTAACTCTAAATGTTGGTATATAAAGTATATCTTCCATTCCCGGCTGGCCTACGTCCCGTGTAATAGTTACGCGCCAGTCCGGAAAACTGGGTTCCCCTGTGAGTTTCACAATACACTGTGTTCTATTTTCAAACTCGGCACGGCCAAGTTTAAGCCTAGATAGTGTTGTGCTGACTGCTTTAGAAAACCTCACTTCTTTATGGTGTACTTTCTACGATTATTTATTCGGCTAGGGCATTTTCAATTTCGTTCTCCGGAGCTGTTTTACATGATAATAGAATTTAAATTAAACGGGCCGCATTTACATATTATGTTATTTAACGTTACAATACATACGTTTGTATTGTGATATGATAATTATATTTTCCTTTGAAATATTGCATTTATTTACCCTCGTATATCCCCGAAAGTATTGGAGACGTCAAATGTAAAAAAAATACCACGATCTACGGTCTTAATAAATACAAGGGACATCATTTCATTAGTGAAAATCCGTTTAACTAAACTGGGTTCTCATATTCGTAGTTCAGTTCGACTTATCGCAGTTTCTATCCGGTCTTAAGTATTACGTGCAAGTGCTTGATACTACATTACACACTCAAATTGTACCGTCCTTGCACTAAAAGTACATAATAAACGTGAACTAGGTATAAACCGTCACAGTTCAACAACTCTGCATTATGCAAATAGTGGTAATGCGTTTGCAGCAAAAATAACCTTACATTAAAAGGCGTTAAATGTGGCATATCTGTGCAAATTTTAACATTTTCCATTCCCGTTTTTGACTGTACCTATATGTACTGAAATTTCCCGATAAAGAAGTATTAAATATATTCGAGCTATTTTACCGTATTTTATGTTTAATTTTCACTTCACTAATTTTGAACATTCAACTATTAAAAGAATCGAACATAAATATAATAAATCAGCGTTTTTCCCTTGTACAGTCAATAACAAAATCATTGATTAATGTCCTTATAAAACATAAAGGAACTCTTAAATATACAGTAGAAACATTCATTTTTAACAGGTGAAATTATCACTGAAACATTTCGGTATGAAGTTTCTGAGCCTATAACTGTAATGAAGGGCGCCACTGTCTTTTCAATGTTGTCAACAATCAATTAGTTTATTGTAGTACGTACACTGCTGGATCGGTGGTACAGCTATACCTTCGAAAAGAATTTCTTTTCGCAGACTCGGCTTTCCACAATGCGGGCCTTTTTAAAATATTACAGTAATTAAATTCTCATTAGTAAGATTTACTCGTCCTCGATGGACTTGATTCATATACTTTTCGCAATACTAGAAACCTAGCACGTCAATCGTATGTATAGACGTAAAAAAAAAATACTAACCGCTCTTTAATGCTCATACTACATACTTACATTTACAACAAGATATAAAACGAGCGTTGTCACACAGCTACCCAGCGAAATATACCATTCTATATGGTCGAATGGCTTAAAAAGAGATTAACTCGATGTCTCAGAAGGCTAGAATCAGTGATTTCTTTTTTGATAATCGCTTTCGTTCATTCTCATGATTTATTTCTTTATGTTTTAACCTAGGTTACCTTATACTAAACATTGCAATCTAATCCATACTAATCCTCAATGCGAAAGTAACTCAGTTTGTCTGTTATGTTTTCATACGCCTACACCGCTGAACCGATTGTGATGAATTTTGGTACAGAGATGTATTAGAGCTTAGGGAAGGATATAGGCTAGGTTTGGTTGCAATAATCGAAATACCCGCCCGGAGCCACGGGAAATAACTAGAATAATAATTAAACACCTGGACCTGCAATTCATTGCCAGCACACGTGTTTCCTTCCTACAGTCCCGGGTCCACCAGTGTAACATTACTTAGTGACTGTAATGGTGAACCTCTTTCCTGAGACTTTGCCTTTAGTCAGGCGAGGAGAAGTCAAATTGGTGTCCTAGATAAAATAAAATGGCAATTATTATCTTTAACTTGATATGACAATGTTCTACGGATTAGTACGTGTTAATCGTAATCGTAATATAGATCGTATATTTTGTTTATAAGGTTCAGTATATCGTACACAAGTGCAGCCTCGAACCGCAACTCAAGTCTAGTTTATTTGAAAGTTTCACAATGCATATATCTATCACGGCCGCGGGAGCGTAGTCCTCTAACTTCTATACTGCAGTATTACATGAAAGGAACATGAACATTGTCTGGCCTTCCGATAATAAATGGCCCTGGTGTGTATTTGAAATATTTTGCACAATAATGTAGATAGCATGTAGATAGTGTTTGACATTCATACCCAGTATACCTACTAGCGAAGTGAATCCATGTATAACACTAACATAAAGGTGATTATCTGAGGTGTTTCTTAAGGTAAAATTTCACCAAAATAGTGTGCAGCACATTTGCTTACAAACATTTTGTGCAACACACCAGCAGTGCACGTACTAAGATCTACACTGGTAAGGCTGTGCGTAACTTTTGTAAGCGCATATTTCAGCATACTTGTGCACGAACATATTCACTGTTGAGAATTTTCAGTTAGTACACGTCGACGCTAGTCCACTGCCTGTACGTGTGCGCGCACAAAAGCATACAGATGTGCGCGAACTTTTCTAGAATTATCGCGCACAATTTGTTATTGTTTGCTTGAGTTAGTCGAAAAGAATAAACATTTGTGTCACACACTGTGCATTGCAGTGCCGTACAGTTTAGCACACAGGTGGAATTTCATCATAAGAGTATCAATACAATGTGATCCAAGTACTACTTAGTAAATGTAACAACTGGTGGTAGAGATTTGACGGCACAAATTTGTCACAAATTTCGACCGGGTTGGTACCACCGTGCAATATTGCGAAAAACCCTTCATAGTAATTCAATTTCGGTTGGATTGCGTTCAGGGATCAGCAAATGCATAGCCGGGTAGGGGTGATGGTGGTCGCAGCACTAGTGGGACCAGTGGGTCTTGGCGTAGTCTAGTGAGGATGGTGCGGGGCGACGCGCCGGTCAGGGAGACCCGTAGAAACGGTGGTGCCGCTGGCCGCCCGCGGTATAGTACAGAGGCCCAACTGGGACTAACCACCCTGGAAGGCTGCCTCACCAGACCGCGCATAATCCCGGTATGGCTCGTCGTGCCGGTTGGTGACCGGAAGTGGGGGCCAGGCGACCATATTCGGGGGGGTACGGGGGCCCTTCCGTACGGCGTGTCGGCTCACGCCATGCCTCATAATCATAGACAAAACCAATATCCCGCACTTTGTCACGCGGTGCTGCGACGACAATCACCTCTTTTTTTCACGCCCTTTTCTCCTTTTCATCATGGCAGCGCATTTAAGAGTATTGGGCAACACAGCGGCTCTAGCTCGCTATTTGAGGTGGAGTCCACTAACATCTGTGGACTCCATGCGAACCTCAACGCCGTCCACCAACACCTTGAGACGGCGAAACCAGATATGCTCTTTCTCACGGAGACACAAATAGGCCGCCCTGATGACACGACCTACTTGCTTTACCCCGGCTATGTTATCGAGGAAAATTTCCGTGCAAAAGCCGGGGTGTGCGTGTTTGTTAGGGCGGATGTTTGTTGTCGCCGTTTGCGCTGCCTTGAGGACCCATCCTTTTCAACCCTATGGGTACACGTAGACCATGGCTCTACGAGTCAGATCTATGTGTGCCTCTACCGTTCCCATACAGGAGATGCTGAGACAACTCGACTCTTTGAATATCTGAGTCAGGCGGCAGATGATGCGCAGGAACGGTTTCCGAACGCCGAAGTGGTATTTTTGGGGGACTTTAACGCCCACCACGAAACCTGGTTGGGCTCCTCCAAAACAGACCATGCGGGAAGAGCCGCCCATGCATTTGCTCTGGCGCATGGCCTGACCCAATTGGTACACGAGGTCACTAGAATACCAAGAAGGTCGGGCCTAGCACCCTCTCTGCTAGACCTTCTGCTGACGAGTCACCCAGACCTGTACAGTGTTTCGGTACAAGCCGCTTTAGGCAATTCCGACCACTGTCTGGTCTGCTCCAAGGTGCCAATTATAGCGCCTTCAAGACCCGTGCAGGGGAAGCGGCGTCTCTGGCACTACTCGTCAGCAGATTGGGATGGGCTGCGCAACTATTTTGCGTCCATCCCGTGGGTTGAACGCTGCTTTGAAGGTAAGAAACCCTCGGATTGTGCTACTGCTGTTGCCGGTGAGATCGGTCTGGGTATGGAATACTATATTCCTTACACTGATGTCACCGGTGCCCGAGGAGTGCGCCCTTGGTTCGGGCGCGAGTGTGCGAGGGCTGTTGATCAAAAGCAGTCCGCGTATCGCGCTTGGGTAAGGGCGCGTGCCACGCACGATCCCAATGTGGGCCACTTCAAGGCGGCGTACAACAGAGCCACAAAGGTCTGCAAGAGGGCTTACGTCAAAGCGGATGCCCTGCGCATTGCGCGGCTTGGTCAAGAGCTAGTGGCACATCCCACGGGCAGCCGTGGATACTGGCGACTGGCCAAAGCCGTGCAGGCCAACTTCTGTCAGCCTTCGCTGCCACCGCTGCGCTACCCTGATGGATCCCTGGCCCATGGACCGCAAGAGAAAGCCAATATGCTAGTAAATCTCTTTGCGGCCAATTCCCGAGTCGATGATTGCGGCATACAGCCGCCGACACTACCCAATGGTGACCACGTAATGCCTGAAATACGTATCAGGCAATGCGATGTTCGTGCGGTGCTTCAATCACTCGATGTCCGGAAAGCCAGTGGCCCGGATGGTATTCCAGCGGTGGTCTTACAAAAATGTGCAGCGGAGTTGTCTCCGATGCTTACGCGGCTGTACCGACTGTCCTACAGCTCGGGTACAGTGCCTTCGGCTTGGAAAGAGGCGAATGTACAGCCGATCCCCAAGAAGGGGGATCGCTCAGAGCCAGCCAACTATCGACCCATAGCCATCACCTCAGTGCTGTGCAAGGTCTTCGAGCACATCATTAACAAACAGCTCATGCGTCACCTAGAGGATCACTCCTTAATTAATGACCGGCAATATGGCTTCAGGCCGAAACGGTCAACGGGTGATCTTCTAGCATACGTTACCCATCTTTGGGGTGAGGCTATGGACAAGCACGGCGAGTCACTGGCAATTAGTCTTGATATCGCCAAAGCTTTCGATAGAGTCTGGCACAAATCGCTTCTCTCCAAGCTACCAGCCTTTGGTCTGCCTCCTAGACTGTGCAACTGGATTGCTAGTTTCCTGCAGGAGCGCCGTATCCGCGTCCTCTGTGATGGACGGGCTTCGGAGTTCTTGCAAATAAATGCTGGCGTACCGCAGGGGTCTGTATTATCTCCCACTCTCTTTCTTCTGCATATCAACGACATGCTGTCCACCGGCAGCATACATTGCTATGCAGACGATAGCACCTTACACGGGAGTTATCACGGACAACCTGCGGCCAAACAGTCTGATATCGTGGAAAAAAGACAGCTTCTTGTCACTGAACTGGACCGGATCTTGAATCACATTTCTCAATGGGGCTCCGAGAACATGGTCGAGTTCAATGCCAAGAAGACGCAGGCTTGTGCGTTCACAGCAAAGATATCTTCTTTCCTTCCCCTTCCCACTCTTCAGAGCACGCCACTTCCACTGCAGGACAATCTCTATATCCTAGGCATGGATATTCGCTGCAAACTGAATAACAGAAATTACATCGAGAGCATCATCAAAACAGCCTCGCGGAAACTCGGACTCTTAAACAAAGTGAGACGTTTTTTCACGCCGGAGCAGCGGTGTCTTCTCTATAAGACACAAATTCGCTCCTGCGTGGAATACTGCTCGCATCTCTGGGATGGCTCCGCGAAATACCTACTAGATGCTCTCGACAGGTTGCAGCGACGCGCGGTCCGAATTATTGGGAACCCTGAGGTCACGAACACCCTCGAGCCTTTGCAGATGCGTAGAGATATTGCTTCCTTGGCTGTATTTTACCGTCTCTACCACGGTGAGTGTTCTGACGAGCTCTTCCAACTAATCCCACCATCTCCTTTCCTACATAGGACAACACGTGCAGGCCTTAGATGTCACCCTCACACTGTGCAGAATATACGAGCAAGAACCAAGCGGTTCGGAGACTCTTTTCTTTGCCGCACCACCAAGACCTGGAATTCATTACCAGCACACGTGTTTCCTTCTTCCTACAGTCCCGGGGCCTTTAAGCGGGGCGTGAAAAAGCATCTGATGAGGCCGCCAAGCTGAGTGCCACCATTGTAGCACTTAGTGTCTGTAATGGTGACCCTCTTTCCTGAGACTTTGCCTTTAGCTTACCATCAGGCGAGGTGAGGTCAAGTTGGCGTGTCCTATATAAAAAAAAAAAAAAAAAAAAAAAAAAAAACAAACAAAAAGTTAAGATTTTGAGTCCTCTGATTTCTCTGGTGCGAACCTAAAATCTTACCTATCTTCTATACAGATTGTCAATTAATCAATCAATTAGCCCACCGCAGTCCACTGCTGGACATAGGCCTTTCCCAATGTGCGCCATTTTCTCCGAACCTCCGCCTTCCGCATCCAGTCTGTCTCAGCCACCTTTTTCAGGTCGTCCGTCCATCTGGCTAGGGGGCGTCCTACCTTTCGTTTACCTTCTCGCGGTCTCCACTCTAGGACTCGTTTGCCGCAACAGCCATCGGTCCTTCGACAAACGTGGAGGCCACTGCCACTTCAACTTGCTTATTCTGTGACCTATGTCGGTAACTTTAGTTCTCTATCGGATAACCTCGTTTCGAATTCTATCCTTCAGAGAAACTGTAAGTGTCCACGTTTCGGCACCGTTAGTCATAACAGGTAGGACGCACTGTTCAAAGACCTTTGTTTTAAGGCATTGCGGTAGGGGTCGAGAGAAGAGTCGACGTAGTTTGCGAAATGCTGCCCAACCCAGCTGGATCCTTCTGGCTAGTTCTTTCTCAAACTTGTTTTAACCGAGCTGGATAACCTGCCGCAGGTAGATATATTTTTGCACAACTTCGAGCGTCGCCCCTTCGATAACAATCGGTCTCGGTGCAACATGCTCGTTGAACATAATCTTGGTTTTATCCAAGTTTACACAGGGGCCGACGCGTCGAGAAGCTCCATCTAGGCTATGCAGCATCTCGCCCAGATGTTCCAACGTTTCCGCTACTATGACGATGTCGTCGGCGAACCGAAGATGTGAGATGTACTCATCGTTAATGTTTATACCCCGTCCAGTCCAATCCAGAGTCTTGAAGACGGCCTCCAGTGCGTTGGTGAATAGTTTCGGGGATATAACATCCCCCTGTCTCACTCCACGCTGGAGGCTAATAGGTTTCGTCTTCAGAGACACGACAGAGTGTACTATTAAAAAAAGGTTCTACATTTACTTTTATTTTTAACACATCGCGCTACTCCTGTAGCCTTGCGATAGTAGACAGTATCGATTGTATAATGAATGGTTAAAGCGGACGTGAGTGTTGTGTGATCAGACATGGCTCGACGTTTGCCGATTCATTCGTGTCTATTGTTGGATCCAAATGTACTTTACTTACTGATGAAAAGTCGTAAACCATCTAATAGGCACTATCATTATGGGCAAAAGTGGTAGGATATGTTGAATGCACATATTGAGAAGTCACTTGTACTTTTCAACATTATTTTGTTATATTTTACCGGTCAGGTCTAATAACAAATAAAAAATAATGTGGAAAGTACAAGTGAGTTCTCAATATGTGTAACAAATTGCGCCAAGTGGCATTAATCAACAGTATAAATAATATGTTGAATGATTTAGGGAAGCTAATGCTAGCTCTACCTTCGCACGCAGGTTCTTTCAGAGATATGACGATATTTTCGATAAGCGCTTCGCACCTTTATAATAACGGAAAAATGCACACTGCCCTATCGCGGGTGTTTTCCACGTGCACGGTGCGCTTCAAACTAAAATTAAGTTTTACTGTGTAAACACCCGTCTCGCTACAAAAGTAAGCCCACAGACTATCCCGTAAACTGAACAAACTCCAACATGCTGTTACTTAAAATCGATATCAAGCGAGAGAGTGATTTTTCCTCGTTGCTTGGAAAGGTATATCTCTGCCACTATTAAAAAGTTATCTGAATCTACCCTCTGAACGTTTATAAAAGGAAACTTCCACACTTAAATCATCTTACATGTCCATAAGAACCGCGTTGCCTGCAAAGACGATACCCGAAGCTCCTCCTGTCTTTCTTTGAGGGTGAAGTATGCATCGTAAATCAAGATATGCAAGTTCCTGTCGTAAATGCTGTAGCTACTGTTGGGAGTTTAATAACGCCGCTCTTTATGCTTTGTGTTTCTTACATGTTTATATTTACTAGCTTTAGCGCGCAATTTTGTCTGCGTGGAAGTCTCATAACATTTACATTACACAGGTTGCTTGGTTTGTAAATTAAAAGTCACTGGTATTTAAACATTAACAATGTGAACTCCTCATTGATATCGTTGGTGCATTTTAATTGTGGGGTGTTAATAAAGGTTTTAAATACGAAAAAGTGCCTTTATTACAACGAAGAAGTGTACAAAACAATAATCCATACCAATATTATAAATGCGAAAGTAACTTTTGTTTGTATGTGAAAGCGTTCACACCTAAACAACTGAACCGATTTTGATGAAATTTGGTATAGGGGTAAATAAGACCTTGAGAAAGGATATAGGCTATGTTTTGTCGCGATAACCGACATCCACGCGGGCGGAGCCGCGGACGACAGCTAGTATTATGTAATAACTCGCCTACCTGACCTCGCAATTGATATGTAATTATGTATCCTTGTTTGGTCAAGTCCTTATGTACAATTGTTTTACATATAAATATCTACTACATTAAACACAAATAGCCTTGTTTTTTACCATTAGTAAAACGAGTGTTTTACTTTTTGGTTTCGCAGAAAAATCTTACCCAAAACATCAACTTTGCTATAGCCGTGCAACAGTTACTAAGCCCTTAACGAATCTCTTTAAATAATACTTCAGCTGTGATATCTTTACAATAGAAATGATAGTGAATCTGATTGCAAATTGCGTTATTGAATGAATAGCAATGAATATGCAATTCGATAGGGTTTTTTGAAAAAGTTTTGCAAATGACTGATACAGCAAGATTAATTTTGTGTATTGCGTTACTTTTTCGAGTTTGTTCCTGCCTATACTTCGCTATTATGATAAACTAGATGCTATTATGTTTTCTTTATCATTATTGTTTTATTTTCTTTATATATTCTCAATGTACACCTACTGCCCTGAAACATTCTTCTCCTATTTCATCTCTCCAATCTTTAGTTACTTGTGAGAATTTGCCGCAAAACGATTAGGCTGCCATCAGTATGTACCACAAAATTTGTATCTCTCATTATTATTGACGATTTTTGTATTATTTCAGTCATTTTAAAACCGTTAAAATATCATAAAACAGATAAAATGACAATGATTTTAAGAAGAATACAATTCCGAATTAACTAAAACCTAACTACTCACTTTCTGTACTGTTACTACAAGTTTGTTTTTGTTGGGGTTGATTAAGAAACCGATTCTTGTTATGGGAAAATAAAAGAAAACATTGTGTGATTTAAATGAACGTGATATGAATTTTAAACCTTCAAACGTAATATCGTAATCCCCTTTACCTTTCGTGGGTTAGATTTAGAATGTTACAAAATAATCTGGTTTAAGCCTCTTACCTACATTGCGGTTAAGTACATTGTGGAAGAATTATTATCCAAAGGAAATAACATAACAACGGTTTTCGAAAACCTGGTAAAGAGAAAATCTGTGCTCATATAATCTTTTTAGAAAAATGAATTAATTAATAGTAAAGTTTCTTTAGCATCATACAGGCCTACTTGTGATTGCTTTAGCTACGCGAGTGTGCTGTATGTGTAATGACGTCACATTTTTTCTGAGTGAATGTTGGCGATAGATTCCTTTTCTAACATGTAGAACTTTAATGAATGGTTCCTATAAAGTAGATGAGTAATCTTGATGATGTGAATACGTGGTCAACATAAGTCTCTTTTTAAAATTTAAAAAAAGAAATATAATCTAGTTCTAATAATATAGCTCTCTGAGTTTCTTGCTGTTAGCTTCTCAGTAGAACTAACCTATCGAACCAGCTAAAGAATCATTTTCCAATGGATTATTTTGATGATCTTCGTGGCGTAGCGGTAGAGCATTCGACTGCTATGTAGGGGGCGCGGGTTCGATTCCCGCTCAGTGCAAATATTTGTATGCATGAATATGTATATTTGCATTGGTCTGGGTGTTTCTATATATAATATGTATGTATTTACGAAAAAAAGTATCTAAGTATGTTTATCCGCATTCTAGATTCAATAACACAAGCTAGTTAAGCTATGCTTACCATGGGTCTAGATAGCGTTGTGTAGAATGTCGTGGAATATTTATTTATTTTATTTTACATTATTTAATTATTTTATTTCTTTTTTGACATATTTGTAAAAATTTTAACTAAACCAACCTAAAGATTACCATTTCGTTAAGCGTTATCTAATCTGACTTTATATTAAAGTTACTGACACCCTTTGACATTCATCTGATCTTCCGATTCTGCTTATTTTATATAATAGCAATTCAATTCAATTTTTCTCTATGGCGAGTGATGTCGGTGACGACATAATTCCGCCAATGACAGACATGCGATAGATAGATCCAACACGGGAAAATAACGAAGTGGTTGGAATTTTGGATTCTCTCGCCCTGATCACCAGATGACCACCAGTGAAGTGACAAATACAGGGACTACTAAATACCATTTGGGCTGGCCGTGTTATACTGTATTGGGTTACAAAAAAAAAGGAAAAAGTTAGGTTAGGTTAGTAGTTAGTAGGTTAGGTTATTTTGTTATGTTGAGGTTAGTATAAGTCTGGTTTATATAATAGCTTCAGTTACACCCTGGCCGAAACATATGCAAATATTATAGTTGTAATAAGTATACCACACCAACATCACCTGCGAAGTCACTAAAGCCTGATATCATTGTAGCGAATGAAAGACATCAGCAGTCTAATGACCTCTGGAGATGCACGTGCCAGCAGGAAAGCCAGATTAACAGGGACAGGGACATTCATATCGATAAGGCAGGTGTATAAGTCGGGAGTTAACATATACATGGGGCAAGCGAAAAACATATGGTCTAGGGAACCCTCGTCCAGTCCACACTCGCACAGTGATGAATCCCTCACGTGAATTTTGTGTAAGAAGACAGGAGAACAACAGAAGCCCAACCGAAGGCGACTTAGGACGGATATGACACGCTTGGAGACTTTTTTGTACCGGTAGAACCAAGGCTTTTGTGTTATGTTTGGTTGGATAGAATACAAGAACCTGCCCTTAACCCTACCGCTATGCGACCAGTGGGCCTGCCACGACGCACGCAGATCCACCTGAGGTAAGCTCAACAGATCATATCCCTGATAAATCAAATGCTTAAGGTCAGATGATGAGGAATCAATAGCGTTTTTGGCAAGGCTATCCGCACACTCATTACCCTCTATACCGGAATGACTCGGAATCCAAACGAGCTGGACCGTTTTGCGACTGCTGGCACATGAATATAAAGACTTTTTAATGTCCAATAGCAGGGAACTATGAAGTCTGCTATGATAGGGGCTCTGCTCAAGGGCCTTGAGACAACTTAGCGAGTCAGTAAATATGACTCCGTTATTGATATTATGTGAATCAATATATAGACAGGCCTCCAATACCGCAACACACTCCCCTGTAAATACTGAAGCCTCTCTAGGGCACCTAAACATCAGTATGATCTTGGAGTTATGGTAATACACCGCGGCTCCAGTATAACTGCTGTTATCCAACTTAGAAGCATCAGTGTAAAACTGATGCCACCCACCCCAATGTCTGGCTAATAGCGCTTTGAAGGCTGAGTTTGCCGATGGGGAGTTCTTTGCTATATAATAGCAATACCGCTGTTATACCACTGACAATTCGAAAAATGACATAAAAGTTTTAGACTTTATAGAAATAGGCTTAAAGTTCCAAATTAAATAAAAAAGTGTTCATTACATATTTTCATTCACTCTACAAGATGCCATATAATTTTAGACTCTAACAGTACAATTGTGAAGTCAAAAATTAATTGGCATTGTTTGCACTATCAGTGGTATGACAATCGTTTTATCTATACTAATATTATAAAGCTGCAGAGTTTGTTTGTTTGAACGCGCTAATCTCTGGAACTACTGGTCCGATTTGAATGATTCTTTCAGTGTTGGGTAGTCCATTTATCGAGGAAGGTTTTAGGCTATATATCATCACGCTACTACTTAAGGGAGCGGAGCATTGATACTAAATGTTAACAAATCCGGCAATTTTTCATACATATTTTGAAGACTAAATACATACGGGCTCAAAGGGATTTGAAGCTTCAAAATATACCCCGGGCGAAGCTGGGGTGAGTCAGCTAGTTATAACATAAAATTAGCAGAAACGGGGCCCTGTATGTAATGATCACTAAATAGCAACGTAACCGATATAAAATTTTCTAAAATGTTTTAAATAGTTTCAGTATTACAGGTTCGTTTAACGTGGAATGTTTTAGTACAGTTATGTCCCAAGCCTCCCTCATCACAATCTTACGCTTTTCCTCTCATAGCACGGCTTATACGCTATGCTCTTCGTGATTTCCCGAGGACCCCTAACAATCTCTTTGTGCACGACCTCATTTTGTGTTGAATGCCCGCTTTTAATAGAGCTACCAAGACGCTGTCAGATAAACATCTGCAGATGTTGCCCTAGAGTGTTTTTAGCGTCAATTGTTTGTAATGTTTTATTACTTACCATCCCAGTATTCTGGTAACAAAGATGTAGGCCCGTATTCTACAACAACACATAGTCATAAATCTCAATTTATCTGAGAATAGATTTTACAGACACATTGCAATATCGAGATTAAGAACTGAGGACCATTCAGACCTTATAATACGTAGATAAAGATTTATCATAAGTATTACAATACCTAAAATACAATAAAAAAATATTATTTATTTATTCTTTGCAAATATGGGTTACGTAAGATGTTACATTCATTAGGTATATATGTAGTTTCACCATATTCCACCATATTCCACCATAATTCCACCATAAAAATAATACGTATATTGAGATTTTGCCTTATTTTTAGGGTTCCGTACCTCAAGAATGGAACCCTTATAGGATCACTGCGTTGTCTGTCTGTCTGTCTGTCAAGACATTTTGCAGAAATGCGTGGAGGTAATAAGTTGAAATTCATACCACATACTAAGGTCTACAACGTCTTGAAATTATGCAAAAATCAAATTTCAAGCCAACGCGTTCAAAATATATTACAGTTTGTGTTGCTTAATATACGGGACGCTCGGTGTGATTTCGACTGGCACATGACTTTTTTAAATTGCGGTTGCACTACAAACAACACCAAACGTTGCACTTTGAAGACCCGGGTCCCCTCTGCTATTATTTTTAGTTCTTTCGTTTAATTTGGTTTAACCTGGTCCGTCAATTAGCAGGTGTAGGTACCTTTATTAAGTAAGGTTGATTTTGGTCTTTAATCTAATAATATTATTAGTTCTCTATTATCTTTTAATTACCGAGCTACATCGTTAAGGTACTTTAACTAAAATGCGTTGTTTTTTTCATTTACGTAAAGGGACACTAAACAAAGAAATTATTTTTAACTTGAGTTCTTTTAGAATGAGACGAGTAATTACATTACGTTAAGTAGCTAGCTCTAACAATTTACTGTATTTTTATCCCACTGAAACGCTTGCCTTGACAATGGAACGAGATTAGTATTCCATTTAGGAGCAATTTTCTATTCTGTTTTGTGTTCGAGTTGGGAATTACCTTAAAACATTCTTGTGACGAAATTGAGTTCAATATTTCAACCGTATTCTCATGCGAATGACGCATCGTATGTTTGTCGCAATTTATTTTTCACGATTATATATTATCTTTCTATAGACAAAATGTGCATCGATTCTAATAAATTTTATTTCCCCCCGATTGTGTTGATTATACTGCCTGAAGAAAAAATTTGCGGAAGCGCAATAGGTCAACAAAATAAATAGAATTCATATTACAAGACGCTTAAGGCTTACTTTGGGGTGCTTCGTGGAAAGGCTTTACTTAAAATTAATTGCTTTCAAGATAGTAAAGAGCACGTGATCGCAATTTAGCCGCGCCTCTAACGCTTTTGTAGTGATAACGCCCAAATTAACTATTTGATGATGTACTAAAGTTACTGTGCGCCTTTTGCGTTTAAACTATTTGGATTCTTGAAGAATTTCTGGAACGTCGACCATCTAGACTTCACCAGCTATCAGCTAATGTCCTGTTGGACATTTGCGTTCAACAATTTAAACGAAAATAGTTCCAAAAGTAATTTCTAATTGTAATAATTCTAATTGCCGGTGATCGAATCTGGTATAAACTAAACATTTTCAATATGAAATATCTTAAGTTATCAACTAGCCGTAGCAATACATTCCATATGTATTGTTGATGCCTACTGAACTTAAACATTCCGAATCTATAAAATGTTTTCTCTTTTTGTGACAGGTAATTTGCGGTGCTGTCAGCCGCCAATAATCTAGAGTATCGCTATCACTCTCGTAGTGAAAGACATGCCGACATTTGTGACCGTAAGCTGTTGTACAGGTAAAAAGACGTTTCCCCGGTAATTCCTTTGGGGATACAAAGGGATGTTTATAGGGAATGTAGCTCCCCTGGACGCGAGAAATAAAGCCCCTCTATTTTTCAATAATATTATACTGATTTGAAGACGAGAAGAATATGTCATATTACCTTCATTTATTGTTTCCATTTCACTATTCCAAAGTCAGTCAAACTGTCCGCGGCGGTGGCGCGTCTGGCGCGCCTCCTTGTTTCCGGGGACGAGTCGGGGACTCTGTAGTCCCCACAACCGAGAAGAGGACCAGATCGTGAGAGATGGCCCTGTGTCGGCCGGGGTGCGAGGGATATGCCTGTCAACCTCACCTTCGGCAACCAAAGCGACCCACAGGCGGCGTGCGTTTTAGTCGGTTCGAGTCCGACATAACCTCCTCCACCGGCTCCGGTGGGGAGGTATTCGTAGGGATTTTGAGCAGGTAAAAAAAAAAAAAACGTTAGCCATCGAATCCATTAAACAAAATACCCATTTCCATAGATTAGTCTAGTAAAACGCTGTGACTATTTTCGTGGACATTTGGGCTGCAAATCTCGATTACAGAACAATAAATCGACATCGTAATCCCATTAATATTGTACCCCTGTTCATTTCCGTGGTAACGCGTTAGATTTTAGAAGATTCCCAATCGAACGCACAATTCGTGCTAAGTTTAGTGGGAACAAATATAACTTTGTTTTATCTGATGTCAATTAGGGTCTTTATAAAGATATATGCGTTCCCAAACATTTGCGGGTTAGTTTTGCTTTTGGTGTTTATTTTTCGGGTAGAATTTTTCAACTTATGTTGGTTACACAATACATACGCATCACCGTTCGTAAAATTCCCACGTATACCCCCACCACCGGAGCCGATGAGAGAGGTTATGTCGGACTCAAACCGACTAAAACGCACGACGCCTGACGGTCATTTTTGGTTGCCGAAGGTGAGGTCAACAGGCATATCCCTTGCACCCCGGCCGACCCAGGGCCATCTCTCTCGATTTGGCCCTCTCCTCGGGCGAATCCTTACTTTTATCGTATTGTTGATGATGATTCATCAGTTCCGTACCACCTTGTCTATCGGCTTAAATTAATCTTACGTCTAAGCCTACGAAAAGAAAGCAAAAAACGGAGCAGAAAAGCAATGTGACTCAGGCTTCAACCTTACAGCACCCGCGTATGTATTCGAACGATTTGCTTAAAATGCTGTACTTCGCTAACTTAATAGTCACTCTAGTAATTATGAAACTACATTTTCAGGTTGTTACATAGGTAAGGTACATTACTGTAAGAAATGCCTCACCTTGTAAACTAAATCTATTTTAGAGAAGACCTAATTGCATTAGAAAGGGACTGAGCGAATTGGGTACGGAATGAGAAGGTTACGTAGAGTACTGATGCAGTGTAGACAGTCAACGGGAGAGAAAAATAAAACGTATTGGTCGTGTTTCTTGATGGATTGGGTAGTGACTTATTGAGGTTTCATGTGAGAGTGACTTCCGATTTTATGTCTAGTACGTGAATCGTAAAGTACGTAACTGATATTACAGATTTATCGAATACAAGGCGAATATTCTTCTTATAATATCCACTGCCAGGTTAGATTTTAGTGGCACATTATTTTTCTTTTCAAAATCGCGGATATTTTTTATATAAAAAGAATATTAGAACCGAAATTACCAATATTCCCTCTAACCCCTCCAGCTAAGCTAAATTGCTTATGTTAGCAGTGGGTTCACGTCAGTAGTGTAATGGCGAGGATTCGAAGCTGAGACCTTGAGAGATTGTAAGGCCAACTCCTAAACCACTAAGCTATCGACGCTTCTATATTATGTCGTTCCCGGTAGAGTAAAATTTAGGCCACCCCATCCCTTCCCATGCGGGCTACAAGGCGACTAAGAGATAGGGTTGTTTAACATCGGACAGATATATACGGTTTAGACTCAGCCTCAGATGCATGGCTTGAGTCAACAATTATTGTGCCCAGAAGACGGCAATAGGCTCACCCCCTATTACGTGGGACTGGATTCAATGATTGGTGAAATGTGGGTGTTAATTCACCTTTCTAATCCTCCGGGGATAAAGGCGTGATTATATGTATGTAATATATCGTTTACATTGTATTTTGAAAAATGATTTCTTCGCTATAAGTTATTTACCTACATCAGCTACATCGACAAATTTCTATATAATAAAAAAAGTATGTTCCAATTATAGAAAGTATGCAATAACAATGGAACTAACATAATTTCACAGTAAATATACGTAATTCAGATAAACCTGAGTTTAAACTATTCATCACCACATCTCCGGTCCAGGGTTTGCGGTTACAGAATTATTTATAAGGAGTCCGAAAGACCCTGGATAGGGTATCCATATTTCTCGAGTATTTGTATTCATAAATATTACTACAGCAATTTATTATACATATCCATAATTAAGAAAATAGATATTGAATAGTAAGACTACTACTAAGAACCTACCTATAAAAGCAAATATTTTTGAGACAATCCAGATCTCTTGCCTGAGCTATAAAACATACCGTATATTAGTCGTACGAGTAAGTTTTATACCAAAGTAGTATATCAGGTATCGCCACCCACGGCTAGCAATAAACATCAAAAGGTGTAAATCCCACCGATATCTATGTTTCTGGTAACCCTAGTGGCAGACTTTTGTTCTCCTCATCAAATTGAGTGCTTCAGCTTTAGGCTTGGGTTATGTGGCGCCTCCATTACTGTTTATGACGACTGTGAAAATTTACAAACCAAGAGAAATGTACCTTTCATCATAACCCAGAGAATACAATTGTGGTTAACAGATTTCGTATTTTTACACTCATTAAATATGTGGTAATTTTGGTTTTACGCAATGGAAAATGAAAGTAATGTTAATGTGGTTAGTATAATTATTTTGTCAAACTTTCTAGTTATGGTTTAACTGGGTCAAAGGGTATGGAACGAATGTTCCTTGTGTTGATTACTTTAATACTGAAATCTACTATAGGTAGGACACGACGGTATTTCCGTCACAATTGAGCATTCCGATCAGGGAAGTACCTCCACCCTACAGAATACCACGGCTAATAATACCCTCGTGTTGTGTTCCCGGCGGTGAGTAGGGTAGCCAGAGCTCACTGTAAAGCTTTTGTGCTGTCAGTGGGAAGACCAAAGGCTGGTCCTGATTTTGTGTTCTGCACTGAAGGCACATAAAATCTCTGTTGTTAGAGTGTCGGCAGCATGGTTGTGACTCCCCTGGACCTCCACTTTCCATCAGGTGGGCCGTGTGCATGTCTGCCACCAAAGTTCTATAAAAAAAATCTAGACCTAGGTAACTGAAGGAAGGTTAATTCGATGAACCGTTTCCGAGATGCTTTTATGTACATTACACTAAATATACATACGTCACGTGTCTCTTCGTCCCTGATAGACGAAGGTAACAGCTCGCCATTTTCTTCTATCCTTACACAACTCAAACGTTTCCTTCTGTCCCGTGTTTAAAAACATTTTATATGTAAATATAAAACGTACACAGTGGCGTCTCGTATATTTTCCTTTATTTATTATCATAATTTCTGTTTTTATGATGCTTACGCGAACTTTTGAATTATGAAAAATAAGACAGCACAGCAAAAAATGTTGTCCAGGAAAATTCCCAAGTTAATTATTCCCATCTCCGATTTATCTGTTACATTCCTACGCCTACGGTTCGGGCATAAATCTTGAGGACCCTCTACAATGGCGGCTCGTGCTTAAAATAGTATCTAATAGCCTCAATAGGAACAAATGTATTATTGTTACACTTTGTACTTAATTGTTGTAGAAGTCTATTATAACAGGTTTCAATTTGAATTGAATGACGAATCGATTCCAAAAAAAAATAATCGATACATTAAGTCTTGTCATCTCTTGGATCTATAGTACTGACCGGTAAGTGAATTGTTGAAACGTATTTTGAGTGTAGGTGCGACTGTGGGTTATAAGCTTTATTAAGTCCCTAGTGATTTAATTAAAGCAGAGATGAATTGACGGTATCAATATTTGATCTATAAAGTACCTACTTAATTAGGTACTATGTTATACAGACTGAAATCAAAGCTACCGTTTTTGTTTGTGTTGCTGTTACTGATCAAATACTCTTTTACTGACACATTCAAGCGTTGTTGTGTCGGGGGACCCCTTACTGGTAAAGCACTTCCCCGTGTTATCGAACAAAATATTACTAGGTACCTATATCAAAGTTAAAGGTTTGATCAATACGATTTATTTTTATGTTTTTAGACGTGTCTTTTGTATCGTTTTTTCTTATTTAATTTTTAGGCAGATTCATTTAGATAGCAGCATTACAAGTAGAATGTTCAACCGCAGAGTTGGGGGCTCGGGTAGGTGTACCCTGAAATAGTTTTTATTATAAGTATTATAAGTATTGACTTTATAGAGAAACAATGACTATAATTTTGCTTAATGTACTATATATATTTACTACTTTACATATGTCAAGTTACAGGTCTTGCAAACAAAGCATTAAGGGTCTTCCCACATGTAGGCCTTGCATAAACGGCTAGGCCTAGCAGAAACAATAGCAGGTTTCATAGCGTTTGTTGCGTGACTCGTTCGTTAGTTCCACTCAGACGGGCTGCAGACTAACATTGGGATATCACACCACTGTGAGCTGTAAATAGCACGTAACTATCAGCTTTTCGATTCCATAGACCACGCCTATGATGAATGCTATTCACGAATAACTAATGTGTAGCAGATAAATCAAATGTTCTTTCTTGCTGATTTTGCAAACTGTATTTTTTTATACCACTTAGGTGGCAAGCAGAGTTGCTAGCACCCACGTAGCGCCCCACCAGATGGGAAGTGGTTACCGTGGCCTATGGACGTGTGCAACACCAGAGACGTTGCACTCGCGCCGCCGACCCTAAAGAAACCTAATGCCTCTCTTGAAGAACCCCATATTGTAGGCGCGTAGATTGCCAAAAGTTCTATCTCCTTAGAACATCGGTTGCAACAATTGGACAACATTAAAACCTATTTTAATAAAAGAGATTCCTCGAGTTCACATTTACACCTATTGAGGTAAAGAATCGCTAAAAATTCCACCGATGCTTAACCTCAAATTCGTCCAGCAACTCTAAGAAATACAACATTCTCAATTCTATTTCAGGTTCAAAAGGCTAGTTGGTAGATTATAGACAAAAAAACAATACAAACAATGCTTCTATTACGCTTGTAATTCAGTTTTTAATCGGACCCTAATACTATAAACCCATATCTACGCATACTTGGTTATGATTATTCTACATGAATCTGAACTTTGTTAAACAAGTATTCGAAGTCAACCACCATAAGTACCGTCACGATTCTTCCTTATTGGTATGACCCATGACATAAAGATGTTCCGATACCGCTCGAGGGCAATTGATACGAGACTTTATTACCATTAAATGCTGGAACAGCAGTGTCAGACACAAAGAATATTGCATAGTTGTAGCGACCCATTTCCGTCCATTTGCTAAAGTGATTAATTGCATTGGGTTGAAGCGATCGACATTTATATACTGTTTCCTCATAATTGTTTTATCGTATCCATATACCAGTATGTGTTATATTGGATTAAGACCAGGAATGTTACTTAATAGCTTTAATATTCTGCATGATGTAATAACATGGTACGTACATACATACATATAATCACGCCTTTATCACCGGAGGGTTAGACAAAGGTGAATTAATACCCACATTTCACCAATCCTTAAATTCGGTCCCACGTAATAGGGGTGAGCCTATTGCCGTACTCCGGGCCCTATTGTTGACTCGAGTCATTTATCTGAGGCTGAGTCTGAGTTGTATATCTCAGCTCTATCCCTTAGTCGCCTTGTACGACACCGCATGGAAAGATTTGGGGTGGTCTAAATTCTACTCTGCCGGGAACCTGATTTATACGATTAGGATGATTACTTCATTGAAGCGAAAACGTGTATAACATTTACAATACCAGTCTATTACTAGACGAATATTCAATTTTTATTCCGGGGGACGAGAGGGACTGAGAATGAGATCAGATTCAAAATTGGAAGAATTTATTTTCCCTTCTTGTTTCTTTTTTATTATTCTCTTGTGTACACCGCCACCTTGTCACCTATGTAAATTACGGATCAATAAACTCACAATATACAACTGCCAAAGGGACATGCAAATTTTTTGTTTCCTCCTCACTTAAATTTTTCTTTTCAAATCTCGACTTCTCATATCTTGTTAGCTGCCTGTGTGTCCAAGGCTGTCTTCGCACTAAGTACTGCAACCATATAATGGTCGTTCATTCACAGCGCTACTGCTGACCGGTTGTCATTGCTCAGCTATTAATAGACGATACACGTTTATGATCCTAAATGGATTTATTTTTTATCTCGATGTCCTATGAACGGGTAGTGTTTATTGTGTTCCGTGTACGATTACAAATATAAAAGAAAATATGGACATAGATCTATTCGCAAAATTCTACTGTGGTAAACTCGTTACTGCAGTGCTAGCAATTCGAAAAGTTTAGCAAAAACATAAATACATACTACCACTAGGTAGGTCTTTGGAGACGTGCCAGTCAATAACCTGCGGTCTTGCGCCATTTCCGTTCACATGTGCGTTATGATTACGACAAGTTTAGCTTTTCCTTAGGGAAGTAACCTTATCCTACTTTTTTTTAAATTTCGACTAGTCTTTTTGACATTGAAATTTGCGCATTACAGTTTACAAGTGCTCTCAGGTAAGTAGTTAAAAAATAAAACAACCGTATGCCATACAAGCATTCATTCAGTTAGGTAATCAGACCGAAACACCTGAGTGCATTTGCTCGCAGACGTACGTTGTAAATTATAAGCTATATGAATAGAACCGTATTGCTTTCGGCAGTACTATCATTTTCTGTCTATTTGAACTCCCTTTTGCGGTTTTCCCATGCGCCTGCAATATGGGGTTCTTGAAAAGGGGCATCAGGAGGTTTCTTCAGGGACGGCAGCGAGATTGTGATGCCTCTGGTGTTG
The DNA here is from genome assembly GCA_963662185.1 of Eilema griseolum. NCBI lineage: Eukaryota > Metazoa > Arthropoda > Insecta > Lepidoptera > Erebidae > Eilema > Eilema griseolum. The sequence goes on from OY759230.1 coordinate 8,673,361, forward strand.
CACAAGTCCATAGGCCACGGTAACCACTTCCCATCAGATGGGCCGTGTGTTGTGTGCCACCTAAGAGGTATAAAAAAATTATAAACAAAAAATTTCGTTGTTTTCGTCATTTTATACGCGTTGAGCTCAAACGAATTGACAGATCTTGATAATTGTTTGATCTACAGTGATGCAACTTAAGCATGCAAATGTGTCAAGTAATACAGAAGTTTGAAAGGCAGGAGGTCGTTCGCTGATCGCAGCAGTTTTATTTTCGGACGTGTGCAAAGTAAAGAGTTACCTGAAGTAAGTGTAACTTCAGTGCGGAAAAGTTACTTGAAATAAACCGCTTTAAGCGATAAAAGCACTTATGGGGATTTATGTAAATAATATATATCTACTCAATGTAAAGTGATGTATATGCATGAATAAAATTTATCCAGTAAGCTCATAAACCTTCATATATTTTGTTACGGCAGGTCGTTGATGCAAGGACTGCATGCTGACGTTAATGAGTTTGTGTATCGATTTTAGATTATCCCCAATATTGGTAATGGATTATTATATCGTGTGTTGTTATAACCCGTGTGGTATATGATCTCGATGATCTGTTATTCAATTTAAAATGTACTGTTATTTCTTGCTTTGGTGCTTCTTTTTTTTTTTTTTTTTTTTTTTTATATAGGACACGTCAATTGGACTTCGCCTTGCCTGATGGTAAGCTGAAGGCAAAATCCCAGAAAAGAGGGTCACCATTACTTACACATACCGTGTGATAATGGTGACACTCAGCTTGACGGCCTTATCATATGCTTTTTCACGCCCCGCTTAAAGGACCCGGGACTGTAGGAAGAAGGAAACACGTGAGCTGGTAATGATTTCCAGGCCTTAATGGTGCGACAGAGGAAAGAGTCTCCGAACCGCTTGGTTCTTGATCGGATGTTTTGCACCGTGTGCGGATGACATCTAAGACCTGCACGCGTTGTCCTGTGTAGGAAAGGGGAGGGTGGGACTAATTGGAAGAGCTCATCAGAACACTCCCCATGGTACAGACGGTAAAATACAGCCATGGACGCTTCTACATCATTCATCCGGTAACTATAATATTTTGCTTCTTAGCCGGTAAGATATTCAACAAAGAATTTCAATTCTGTTTATTATGTCCTCTTTACAAAATATGTACAGTTCTGTCTTTTATTATGTAAACAATTTACAGTTTAATTGGCCGTAAGTCGACCAAAAGTAGAAATTTAAGACATAAATACTACTGGAAATTATCCAGATCGATCAAACAAACCATTAGGTAATCACTAGAACGTGTGTAACTACAAACGCTCGAATGATCACGTGATCGGAGCGGCAACAGAATATCATAATAGCAGCCAGCAATGCAAGCAATAATAATATGTGGCGAATACTAACCTACTGAATTTTCTGGACAGGTTTCCTACAAGTCTATGATTCCTAGATATTTTCTTTAAAGAAAATCACCTTTTTGCTGGAGCACCTGCATACCAGCTTGACCCCTTCGACTCGTTGCAAAGACGGGCCTTGAGCCTGGTTGACAATCCCATATTTACAGGTAGAGTGGAACCTCTTAGCCTTAGGAGGGATTTTGCCTCACTGTGTGTATTCTACCGCCTATACAATGGTTTGTGCTCAGATGAATTGTTTGACATGATGCCCGCAGCTACATTCTATCATTGCACCTCTCGCCATAGGCAGGTAATTCATCCCCACACATTGCGACCTGAGACGGTGCGCACTGGTGCGGTATGAAAGAAACTTCATCCCACGCACACTCAAGCTGTGGAATGACCTCCCTGCTGCGGTTTTCCCAAGCGCCTACAATATAGGTTTCTTCAAGAGGGGCATCAAAAGGTTTCTTCATGGTCGGCAGCGCGAGTGTGACACCCCTGGTGTTGCATACGTCCATAGGCCACGGGAACCGCTTCCCATCAGGTGGGCCGTGTGCTTGTCTGCCAACTAAGTGGTATAAAAAAAAAACAGAAATACTGATAGTTTTACAGTATCCTATACAAATAACTTCAGTACACGACAGAAAAGAACAGTCCAAGTATACCCTCCGAATTGCTCACAATAAAAAGTTAGGCGCACAGAAATATAATTAAAATTATTGGAACTTGTTACTTATAACTTTTCTCCTCCGATAATATTACCTTGTTTCTCTTGTGTATTGATATTTTCTAATTAAGCTTCGTCAGACTTCAAAGAGTAGGTATGTTGCGCCTGTGTACTGAATAAAATGCTTCGCAATTTGGTACATTAAAAAAAATCACGACCAGCTGTCCTTAGTATTGCTGTTTTTAATTATATTCATAAACATAATTTATGAACTTGGTCACTGCGATAGCTATTTTAATTAATGAAATAAGCTTAAAATGAGAAAATTCATCGTTCCGTACTAATTAGGTATATTTCATTTATGTTAGACTATAGTGACAGGTGAGTGAATTAAAAAGACAGCTAATTAATTATTTTCATTAGTGAAGATTAACTTATTCCTTTGCTTGCTTATAAAATCATTTTGAAAATTTGTTTATAAATTCTAGCATAGCAATTTTTACGGTAGCAGTTTGTAAAAATCATTCTGTTCATATCTCAAATGCTATAATCAATAGTAGAACGTCAGGTCAAACATCCACTCATCGTGCTTAAAATTGCACAATCAATGTCCAGTTTTGTAGAATATGCAATTAATTTGTTAATGCACACGCATTATAATCGTATAATTAGTGACTATATAGTGAATTAGTATGCTTTTGACGTTCATTTAACAATCCCGGAAGTTTGATAGTACGCATTAATTTATCTTAACTGATAAAGGTGTAAGCAACGATTCTCTGAATTTGGTTAACACTCGAATATAACCGGTCAGTTCTTCAAACTAATGTTATCTGGAATGTTTACGTTAGTCACACCTACGTAATCGATTAGCGTGATATAAAAATAACCGAGGAATATCCAAAATTAAACAACAACTGAGGAAAGTGTACCGAAATAATGTTTATCCACCCTATACTATTTGGCCGCAATGGTAACCAGTGTTTCGTAATCAGTTACTATCGAAGTCTTTTTCGTCTATGATCGTAACCAGTTGCGATCGAGGATGTTTTCTTCTTAGTTCGACTCGTTACTATTGCGGCTGATGCGATTCATGCAGGCCAACTTTTAAAGGCTTTACATTATTGCTAGCTTTTAATAATGCAGATGGAAGGACAATCAAATAATATAGGCTAATCATTAGCGAAAAAGTATACGTCGTGTTTAGTTATATGGGATTCTTCAAGAAGGGCAATAGAAGGTGCTTACAGAGTCGGCAGCGGCTGTAATGTCCCTGTTGCACATCTCCATAGGCCATGGTAATCACTTTCCATCAGATGGATCGTGTGCTTGTCTGCCACCTAAATGGCATAAAACAAGTTATTACAACTTCAGTGTGCAATAGCTAACTATTCCTGATTGTGTTCATATTCTGACTTTACGATGACCTCATCGCGAATGATACAAATGTCATAAATAAATCATTTATTTTATTAAGAACACTAGTTATTTACGGAGCCTCCGGTGACTGGCTTTATTGACAATCATTTGTCGATCCGACAAAGGTCAAATGAACAGAGCGAATGAAGATGTTCTGTCCTATTATACAGGGTCGGATATTGATAACTGTTATTCATTCACGACAATTTGAATCTAAAACAGTTTGAGAATCATTTACTTAACATATGATATTTGGATAATTAAATTGTGATGTTTGCAATCCTGCTTTTGATGTTAGATAAAGAAAAACATAACATTGCACTGATTACGGATATGGTATAAAGTACACAAGTTCAAAAGTACGAAAATAGATACTGAAACCACACATAAATATTTACAGATTTCAATAATGAGGTCCAGGATTGCTTATAACTGTTCAGATTTTTTTGAATGAAATCTTTTAAAGCATAATTGCTAGCTAAAAAGCATAAATCCCGCGTGAACAGATTCAATTTCTCTATATCTTAATAGATTTGTTCAAATTTCAGTCGAAGAACTGCTATTTCTTATGATTCAGGCAGGTAAATTATAAATATAACACATTTTCCTCAGCAACCGCTATCTATAAATATTTTTCCTTACCGTTTCTATGGACGCCGCTTATTCAAGGCATTTTTATTTACCGATTACATTCAACACCTTGCAATTTACTGTATTATTATAATACTTCAGAATATCATTTCTGGTCTGTTGTATATTCTGAGGAAAAGTCAAACAAACAATACATTTTTCAATTGAATAATTAAATACTAATGAACAATTTACTTTCCAAGTGATTTACATGTTTTAAAACATACTAACCCTCAACTACCATTCATCATCTTTTGTACTTTTAGTATGTATGTTTAAACCAATTTTATTCTAATATTGAATTACTTTAACGATATTCGGTATTCCGGAAGAACAATACGTGTACTTATATAGCCCTTGGTATAGCGTGACCAAACAAAGGCAGACGTCCGCCCTTGTAATCTATCGCTGTCGCGTACAATCAGTGAAGGCAGCCAGCATCAATAAGTCAGTTAGTACGCGATTCAGGATAAATCACCAAGGCTGGCTGCGTCTGTTCCCATGGGATTATGCGGCATGTGTACGTGATCTATGTAGTAGTGATGTGCACGAAATTTATGTGTTGTGGCTACGTCATTCTAGTGAGGGGAAAGGAATCTACGGAGTATGCGTTATCATTGAGGGTGGATACTGTTTATTTATTTATATTTCGATTTTTGAGATGTGCTTTGCTGTGGTAAGATATATGAACTAGAGGAGATTATTTGATTTTAAAAATGAACGCGATTTTTTGACGATCCGTAGTTATTGCATTATAAAATTGGCAAGGAAGTTTTCACATCGTAATACATTTAAAGTCAACCGATATTTTTTATCTGAGGACTGATATTGATATTTGAATAAAATTTAAGTTGGAACCACAGAAATAGAAAGATAGAAAAACGGTTTCTTTTACTCAGTGCCAAAATAGCAATACAAAAATACAAGCACAGAATAAACGTGTCAATACCGCATGACACATAAGCGCTTGCAATATCAAAATATCGTACATTGTCGGCTGCAAAGGGAAGGTAGAGGAAAAATAGGGAAATACAACTGCCAGTTTTACAAATAGTGATAAATTCTGCTATTAAGGCGATATTAGTAAAAGAGTACCAACTGATATAGCAATAAGGGTACATATTGAAGTATGTATGATATTATATATATATGATATTATTATTATCATTGAAATAGTCGCGCGATCAGAGTCGTTCACTCAATCATAGCATAGACCTCCGTGGCGTAGCGGTAGAGCATTCGACTGCTATGCAGGGGGCGCGGGTTCGATTCCCGCTCAGTGCAAATATTTGTATGCATGAATATGTATATTTGCATTGGTCTGGGTGTTTCTATGTATAATATGTATGTATTTACAAAAAAAAAAGTATCTAAGTACGTTTATCCGCATTCTAGATTCCATAACACAAGCTAGTTAAGCTATGCTTACCATGGGTCTAGATAGCGTTGTGTAGAATGTTGTGGAATATATTATATATTATATTATATTATAAAATACACACGCAAAGTGTGTTATTTCGCTTTAATTCATGAAAAAGTTGATAAGGTATGCTACCGTCAATAGTTCTCTTAATTGATTCCGTGACCTCAAACAATGTCATTCGAACAAGCAGATTTAAGTAGGTACACAGATAAGATCTAGTTTTGAATCACATATAGATTATTTAACTTCCACTTTTTTTCTTACTCATTCATTTGAGTTTGGGTTATGTTGTTGTCTGATGGCTCCATTCATTGTTATGCGGACGACAGTACCGGGGACACGTGTTACACGGGCCGTGCAAATATCCCTCAGTCCGAGGTGGAGAAGAGTCGCGAACAACTTGTGTCTAAAATCGAGACTACTCTCTCTGGAGTATCCGATTGGGGACGACTAAACCTAGTCCAATTCAACCCCACTAAGACACAAGTATGTGTATTCACCGCTAAGAAAACCCCATTCATTGTAGCGCCGCAATTCCTGGGCACACCGCTTACCATCTCCTCGAGTATCGGGATCCTTGGTGTCGATATCTCCAGCGACGACCAATACCGAAGTCATTTGCAGGACAAGGTTAAGTTGGCATCAAAAAAACTCGGAGTGCTCAACAGGGCGAAGCAGTACTTCACTGCGGGGCAGCAACTCCTTCTTTATAAGGCACAGGTCCGGCCTCACATGGAGTACTGCTGTCACCTTTTTGCTGGAGCACCTGCATACCAGCTTGACCCCTTCGACTCGTTGCAAAGACGGGCATTGAGGCTGGTTGACAATCCCATACTCACAGGTAGAGTGGAACCTCTTAGCCTTAGGAGGGATTTTGCCTCACTGTGTGTGTTCTACCGCCTATACAATGGTTTGTGCTCAGATGAATTGTTTGACATGATGCCCGTAGCTTCATTCTATCATCGCACCTCTCGCCATAGGCAGGGAATTCATCCCCACACATTGCGACCTGAGACGGTGCGCACTGTGCGGTATGAAAGAAACTTCATCCCACGCACACTCAAGCTGTGGAATGACCTCCCTGCTGCGGTTTTCCCAAGCGCCTACAATATGGGGTTCTTCAAGAGGGGCATCAGAAGGTTTCTTCATGGTCGGCAGCACGAGTGTGACACCCCTGGTGTTGCATACGTCCATAGGCCACGGTAACCGCTTCCCATCAGGTGGGCCGTGTGCTTGTCTGCCAACTTAGTGGTATAAAAAAAAATAAAAATAAAAAATGTTGAATCGTGTGTATAGTCATATATGTATAATTGAATTACGCACATTAAAAAATTACAGTTCCTCATAGTGATAAAGTAATTAAGTACTTACATCATGACAATAATTAACAATATATAAAAACTAATTAAACTAAAATATTTAAAAGGCATTAATTAAGGAATGAATACAAGTGAAAAATAGGAAATATACGCAGACATAATACATAAATAAATCAATTTTAGTTTGTTACGTGCACGTATAGGGTTAATGTAACACGAAAACTGAGTCACGAGCACGATAGAACTGATGTAAAAGGCGGCGTTGGAACTTATTTTGTCTCTTTCTTACATCAGTTTTTAGAGTATCACCTTCATGTTATCGCTCACATAAGTACACCTTGAATTCTAAACTATGCATTACTTATTTCCACGTTATCTTGCCACCTTTCTACGTGGTCAAACAACTATTATTAATTTAAACGTACTTTTTTTAAATATGTTTTACGGAGCCTGACGCCCCTTTACTGTATTATTATATTCAACTTATTATAACCTACATGGAGTTATAAATAACATTTTATTGTTGTTGTATAGTCAATAGGGTTACCAGTTACAGGTTGTTGAAACATTTTAGTATTATTACTTAAAAGTAATAACACTGATCCCAACATCCTAATGCCACAAGACGGATGTAGCTTTCCGTACAACTGAAGCTTACGTATAACTTAGTAAGGATGTTTTTGAGTATTAGAAACTACATATTCGCTACCAGCGTGTCATTTAATTATAGATTCGAATTCAATTCTTACCTTAAGTCTCAAATCAAATGTCACGTCAACATATACAGAAAATCCCAGCCGGAATCCTCACAAGTGCCTGAAACTCTAGTCATGTCGTGGCACTTGGTAACCCTAACATCGAAGGTATAAAAACAATACGAATGCATGAGTCATACGTGAACACTGGAAGGTTATATATATCACAAGTAGGTACGTCAAAAACGGTGACATTAATTTCCATTCGACATGAACTATGTAAGTACCTGAGCATGTTTATTTTTCTGCTTAGCGTAATGCGATGAATATTTACAGATCGAAACGTCTCAGGTGTATGAAGTACGAATAGGCTCGTTCTCCTGTGAGTTTAAAATAGAATTGCCTTTTCTGTGAAGGCATATTTTTGTACTGTAATAACAAACATGTACAACATATTCCTTTGACGTCATTATATAGAAGTTCGTATGATAAAGAAGTTGGTAATATCCTCGTAGATGTGTTGTGTTTTCCTCTGGTACAGCAGGTATACACTTTTCCTTAACTTTAGGTTCATTGCAGTACTACCGTTATTGTCTAAGTATTCTGGTCTAATGATTTTTATTATCTGTCCAGCTAGCTTTCATTATTTTTGGGTAGCACATAATTAGGTTGTGTTCTGACAGACGTTTCTGACTGGACGAATTTAGGTGTAACGTCCACACTATAGCTGTTATAGTAGCGGTCTTTGAAGGATTCTGGAAGTGAAGATTGAGCTATTAATTTTTAACTCTAACACTTATCTCAGTTTATTCTTAAAGATTTAATGATGAGATAACAGTTTAAATAAAAATTCACCGCAGTTAAAATTCAAATTTTTACCTTCGTTTGCAACGCACGAGGTTGTTTGTGGTTCCGCTCTAATAATACCGCTCACATCATAGATGATATGTTAATTAATATGTTTTCTTCCTTGTCTTCATTGTTTCCACACACAAGAGAGTTGATGTCCATAGTTATAAGATGCAAGGTCTTGTCGTCGGTCATATGCTGAGAGAATCCCTCCATGCACTACCACGGTGTTCTAACATTGATCACTATTGTAACTACATATGACGAAGTTTGGTTTTATACGTCTCTTCTCGTGCTCTTTCAGCTATGAGAAGCATTCGTGTAAATTGCTTTCACGATATTTATTTATCTTACCTTTAAATTACATTCTTACCTCGATAGCGCCGACAGCAATCCCATTGATTGTCAGAGCAAAAGGAAATTTCCAAGTGTTTCGATTAAGTTACGAAAGACTTTACTCCTTTAAATGTCCTTATACAGCAATCCGTTATTAGAGTACTGTCTATGTAATTATTAGGTATACGGCCGGTCAGCGATTCTTCAGCCACAAACTCTGTCTCCTTGGGACAGAAAACTCATTTCTACACAATACAGACTAAAGTTGTTGGAGCGGGTTAAACTACTTCCCGCAAGCAAAAAGCTGTATTCAACCGCAATTTGGTTTGTTTCAGAACTTGTAATTTCTCTGAGCCGCTTCCTTATAATGGGGTACCTATTTGAATTAACTTGCCCTTCTAAATTTCTTGTAAGAATAACAAAGGAAGAGTAAGGACGGACGACTAAGCCACGCAACGGCTTAGTACAATACATAATGGCTTTGTGGAGGAACTTTATTCTTCGTCTCGATATCATTGTTTGGTCTGATTTACGAGATTTCGTGCTTTAAGAGCCAGTGTTAGGTGAGGAATAGTTTCTGAAATTTTGTCTTCATGAAGGTTGCAATACTAATCTTAATTTTAATCTTTCCATCCATCAAATTCCATAACCGATGAAAATGAAACTATATTTTGCTTTTTTTATTGCAGTGCGAGTGTGACGCTCCTGGTGTTACACGAGTCCATAGGCCACGGTAACCACTTCCCATCAGGTGGGCCGTGTGCTTGTCTGCCACCTAAGTGGTATATAAAAAAAATAATTCACGGAGCATATTTTCATTTGTTTACATAGTGTACTGATTATGACACCTAGATATCAAAGAATCAATTTTATTTATTCAGTTTACACACACAAAGAGCACATATGAATATCAAAATTTTACAATTTTATCTTGAAAAATAATAATTAAATATTGTTAAAATAAGCCATTGGAAAATGATTCTTTCGCTGGTTCGGTAAGATAGTTCTACTGAGAAGATACCAGCAAGAAACTCGGAGAACTATATTATCTTTCTTTTTTTAAATTTGCTTTAGTTTACAATTTATTTTGTGCGAGCAAGCAAGAGACTTAAGTTGACTTAATATAACTGGTGGCGCTTGGCAGCGTGCGGTAATGGACTGTATTGCGGGAAGTAGCTAACTGTTCTATTGACGCTTTACACACAAAAGACAGGTGGCCGGGCTGCCGCGGATTCGATCCAGGCAGTGAATGCAGCCCGAGAAATTAGGAGAGGATGCACTAACCTTCACGACACACGTGTTTTCATCGCAGCCGGTACACGGATCTTCTCTTCCTTGCTCAGGAGCTGCCGTCAGCATCACTAGATCGCTTGAGGAACACACGAGAGGCACAATCCGATCGGTAAAGGTCTATGAAGCGGTAAAAATGTAACAAATATTATACATTTCTGAGAGACGCGAGCGCGGTCCGTCCGTCTTTACGCTGGCTAGTTCAAAGCGAGACTGAGTGTCTATATTTCACAAATGGCGGACGGAAGCTACATCTATGGTTAGTGCGGAAGGGGAAACGGGTATAAAAGGAGTGTGTTTCCGTGTCAAAAATACAGTTTCTACTCGGCGCAACCATTCCCCCCGGCTTGAAGGGTTACCTTCGAAACGACAAATGCGAAAAAATCTAAAGTCTAATCTAAATCTAGGTTTGGGAAATAACAACTAAAATATAAACCTAGATTGGAGCTCGTGCCTACTGCTGGCTAGGCAGAAGGCAGAGGCGAACAAACAACACAACGCAACAGTCTCGACCAAGACGAGACGCGATTAGCCAACAACAAAATAAGGGTCTCTTCACGTGGGACCGATACAACAAGCGAGTGCTTCTTCTCCTCGGGTGGTTCGGAAACCGTAGTGGGATTGAATTGACTAACTGGCCACCCATCTAACGCGGCATGAATCCAGGACGGTCCACTAAACCATAACGGGTGATCTAAAATTTGCGAAGGAAGCAATCCACGAGAGAGACAATCGGCTGGGTTGTCGGTGCCAGCAACGTGAAAGAGATTATGTGGCGCCAATTCAGATTGAATTTTTGCCACTCTATTAGCGACGAATGTGTCCCAACGATGGGGCGAAGAGTGGGCCCAACACAAAGCGACTGTTGAGTCCTAAAAGCTAAAAATTACTAATATTAATGCGAAAATTTACAATTATGCCATTAAGCGACACGGAAGTGCTAGTCTTAGCACTGCCATCCAAAACTACACGGAGTTTTAGTAGTAAGCTTATCTTCTCTAATAACTCCGCGGTGCGGGATAATGTACGAAGGCTGGGTCCCGCCAGTGTCCGCAGGCGCAGGTGAGATGTAACCTTTATCTAAATATTCGTTAACAACCTCATCATAGGCCCGCTTCGACTTTGGGGACGCCTGCATCTTTCGTTCCAAACAAAGAAAGCGTTTTTCAGCGGATACACGGGAGCCACCGAGCGAAAACTTGCGGATGGTAGACTCCAGTGGCGGCTCGACGGTGCAACAGAACGAAGCAGTCGAGTGACTAAAACTATCCATATAAGCGGGTGCGGAACCAATTATAACAAAACCAAGAACTGTTTCCAGTGCGTGCGGAGCGGGGTACGTCGGTCCCCCTTGAACCTTACGTGATAACTGGAGGTGCGGGAGAATCGAAGCGCCGATCAATATATCGACGACTCCAGGAACAGCGTAAGTCTCATCTGCTAAAGGCAAGTCTTTAAATTTCGTTAATAAAGACGTGTCAACCGGGACGGTAGGCAACTGTTCAGCTATTCTATCTATAACGAGCGAATCCATGTCAAACCAAATATTATTATTAAAACGAGATCTAAACCTTGTTTTAACGGTGCCACGAACAGCTGACTGTAAGCTTCCAAAACCCTTCACCACTGAGCGGGTTGAACGCTTATCAACATTGAAACCAAGACGCCGACAACAATCTTGAGTAATGAAATTACTTTGCGAAGCGCCATCTAACAGCGCTCGAACAATGCGCGGCTTACCTAATGCATCAACAATAACAACGCGAGCGGTCGCAAGACACACAGTAGTGAGTGCAGCACTAGCGGAGAACGAACACAAGGTGACGTCATCCGCGGCGGTCACCGGGCGGGCCGGAGCGCGCGCGAGCGCGGGCTGCGGCTGCGGCGCAGGCCGCCGTGTGTCACCGCTCGACGAGCCAACCGTGCTCACATTGGATGCGGCATTACTATTCTCAAAATGAAGCAAAGTGTGGTGTCTCGCTTGACATTTGCGACAACTATTTCTACTATTACATAAAACAACGCGGTGTTTAGTACCGAGACAATTAAAACAAAAATTATTAGCGCGAACAAATTTATAACGATCACTAGGTGACAACTTTAGAAAACCAGGACACCTGTACAGTTGCGAATGATGAGTACTACACAAAGAGCAAACAGGTGATTGTACATGTGCTGGTGCGGTACTAACATAAGTATGAGTTGACCTCAGTGACTTCGATGACGCATCTACTTTGCGTGCAGAATCAACAACTATCTTCGCGCCTTCATGTTTCGATGAAGAGCGTTGCAATACCTTTATATGCTCGCGAACAAAACTTTCTAAGTCTTCGAACTTAGGAATTTTATTGCCGCGATGATCCGACTCAAACAAACGAATGGTTTCGGAATCTAATTTCCTTAAACCCATATACAAAAATACGAAGTCGCAGAGGTCATCGATCTTCAGGTTCTTTACGGCGCGAACAGCTGACGCGAAAGTATCTAGAAATTTCTCTAAGTTTTGATCGTTACATGCCGTAATAGATTTCAAATCAAACATCTGATCTAAATAGGCGTTAGCTACCGATCTTTTATCCTCATACCTAGCTTTCAAAGTATTTAAAATTAAATTATAATTCTCGGCACTAAACGTAATTCCAGCGCAAACGGTTATAGCCTTACCAGTCAATTTTTCAACGAGATAATGCAATTTTTCGTGATCTGTCAACGAATCGTTCTTATCTATTGTATTCTCAAAACTATCTATAAATAGACACCAATTGCGAATGTTACCATCAAATTCGGGTATTTGAATTGGTGGCAACTTAGGTCGGTCGCGAGTGGGGTTGGGTAGGTCAGCCGGTTTCTCCAAACTCCTAGCGACGCGTTTGATACGACAATACAAATCGTCAAACGACGACAAGGCTTGATAACTCACTGAGTAATCGGGATCCAAATTCAACTCTAAAACATTGATGTCATGTACTAAGGTTTCGAAATCCGCGCGTAGACTATCTAAGTTTTCTATAGAACACAAGAACGAATCTCTGATGACCAAATCAGAGGTTTTAAGTGCATTATCATAGATCGATTGTACGCGAGAGTAAATCATTTCTTTTTTAGCGTATAAAAGTTTCAATTGAACCTTACCGGTCTTATCAACCTTTGGGGACATGTTTACAATTAAATCTCAAACTAAAGTGCGGTAAATAACAAATATGAAATGACTTAATCTTAGCGGTACAGAGCAGCGAGGCGGCGCGAGCGATAACCGTAGGTAGGTAGGTACTTATGACTGCCAGTGCAAGCTTGAACTAACGCGCATAGCAACAAGGTCGTACCTACGCGATGGTCGCTGTCTAGGTTCAACTATTATTTCAGAGATTAAGTATTGCGTAATATCTATTCAAATTAAAATACTTTCGTATGAATTGGGATGAGATGCGAGCGAGGTAGGTACAGCCACGTGTCCACCCACGCAGGTACTAGGCAAATACGACGCGAGCCGAGAACAACGTAATTGAAAAAAACAAAACAAAGCCAAATGCGTTAGGTATTACACTGTGCCTATGCACTAGGGTGTCTGAGTATACCTAAGATCTAAGCCTAAATGTCTGGATGCGGGGTTTTCTACTAAAATAACCAGGCACTTAGGTGCGATGCGAAAATTGCGAACTACGATTAAGTGTTGATATGATACCTAACCTATTTATGTATTAGGTAGGTACAATGCGAGCCAGCGGCGAACGGACAACAAATCTAATCCTAAGTGTCTGGATGCGGGGTTTTCTACTAAAATAACCAGGCACTTAGGTGCGGTGCGCTCATTCCCATTAGAATAATAACAAAATACGAACTACGGCTAAGAATCCGGCTCGATCCGGACCAAAAATGGTGGCGCATGGCCGAGTGCGGTAATGGACTGTATTGCGGGAAGTAGCTAACTGTTCCATTGACGCTTTACACACAAAAGACAGGTGGCCGGGCTGCCGCGGATTCGATCCAGGCAGTGAATGCAGCCCGAGAAATTAGGAGAGGATGCACTAACCTTCACGACACACGTGTTTTCATCGCAGCCGGTACACGGATCTTCTCTTCCTTGCTCAGGAGCTGCCGTCAGCATCACTAGATCGCTTGAGGAACACACGAGAGGCACAATCCGATCGGTAAAGGTCTATGAAGCGGTAAAAATGTAACAAATATTATACATTTCTGAGAGACGCGAGCGCGGTCCGTCCGTCTTTACGCTGGCTAGTTCAAAGCGAGACTGAGTGTCTATATTTCACAAATGGCGGACGGAAGCTACATCTATGGTTAGTGCGGAAGGGGAAACGGGTATAAAAGGAGTGTGTTTCCGTGTCAAAAATACAGTTTCTACTCGGCGCAACCAATAACTTTGCCAGTACTTACGTATGCTACTAGAATCATGTAGGTACTCTTACTTCAGTGTTCAGCAACTCTTTACTTCTTTACACAAATGCGGCCTATCCAAATCGCATGTGGATATCACTCACTCATAACTATTGCAAGCATCCTACGTCATTATCTTACTTATTGCCCATATAAACATTCGCGTGTTGACCATTTTGTTCATATACTAAAACAATTAATTTTTGAAATATGTAGGTATAATCTAATACAATAACACATATTATTACAAATAATACGATTGTGATGGTGACATTACATTTGTTCATACGATACACGACACTTGATATTGTCACTTTCTTGTACAAATATTATTACTGTGGATCCGAATTGTTAGTCTTTGAATTTGAGCCTTGTCACTCTTGCTTGTCAGATGCAGAGACCACTTCGTTTAGCGCCTCTTCATGTTTTTATAACATGTTGTGTATTACGTACACATTGATAGTGTTTGTTGATTACGTGTTTGACGTTAGATTATATTATAAGATAAATATAGTTATTCCATAATTATGAGCTCGAATCTTATCGAGATTGTTCGTATCAGTCAAGTCAAGGTAGACGCTAATTAAATATGTGCATTTTTTGCACAGTAGGTTACTCGTTGAAAGTGTACTTTGATTCCTCGTTTCGCCAAAACATCTATATTTACACAGAAATCGTTAAAACGGTAAAAAATATGTTTGTTCTATTTCTGAACTTTTCTGGATATTGTATTTTATTTCAAATCTACAATAACGCGATCATGGTATAGGTCTTACGAGTATGAGGCCGCCAAGCTGAATGCCACCATTGTAACATACCTACTATCTTTAGGTTACCATCAGACGAGGTAAAGTCAAAATGGCGTGTCCTATTATATATTAAAAAAATACATACCTTTGATGTGCCTAATATTTCGAACAGGTTACACCGACCGTGTTTACAGGCTGACAGGTCAATTCCCGTTATCATTATTGTATATCAAGAAACGCGAGTTTAAAGTTTGTGTTTTAGATCTGTTTAAAATGGATCATAATTACAAATTTGTGTGAAAACTAGTAGGTATACCAATCAAATCATACAAAATGAGATGACATACATATTAGGAACTGCTAAATTTGCTCAATAGATCTGTTGTTTTATTAATATAGCTATATTTGTTTCAATCAATGACTGTTTTTGTCTGTACCTTGAACTACAAAATCAATGTTAAATGGTTGCTATTTAAATTTAAAGCGAATCAAAGTCGAATACGTATTTGGCGAACTGCGACTGAGAAAACATGAAGTACGCTAATAATAACGTTCTATCAAACAGTAGCAATAATACGAACATTGGAAGTATAAAGTATTGGAACATTCAGACCTCGAGTATAAAATTCCAGTCCGTCCGTAGACAGTCGTGATTGACATTTTCAATATGGATCCGTTCATTTTCATTTCGTCTCCCGGCTCCCGACAGTTGATACTAGTCATGGCAGACTTGCGGGTGTGTGTGTACATAAGAATTTATTTCAATGTATTCTGAGGAGGCTTTATCACAATTTCCTTCCACTTTTTAGGTTTATTTTTGTTATAAAAGCAATACGAGTAGGTATTGGGTATTAAACTGGTACCGTAGCATCGGTTTTTGAGAAATTAAGCCAGTTATAAATAACAAAAGCAAAATAAGAATTTGACCAACATAACCACTGTAAAGAGATTAAATAAGCAAGAGATTTAAATATAAATGTTAACACAGATTCGATTTCCTTTAGCAACTTATAGATTCAACTATTACTTGAGTATTACGCTTCCATCGTCCATCATCGTATGTAAAGTCCGTAAAACAGACAAACTATATAAAAACGTATAAGTCAGATAATATAAAATGTGTCTACTATTAAATGGAATTTTCAGATGTAGTCCCCTGCTCTTGCTCTGAGCCCTTTTCAGATCGCTGCGACGGCTAAACGTGCTCTCCAAGGCCCGGAGGGATCTCATTGTATTAAGAATGGTCACCAATCACAAAGTTGACCTGGCTAGTATTACTTAGCCACGAGCGTCTCCCGTCTCCCGTATTCTTGCATGCACCGCTCAAAAGTGACAGCATAGATAGAGAGTTACATTCTGATGTACTCTGTACCTTCTAATTTCCGGTAGATCATTTCACAGTATAATTTTGTTCATGGGCCTGCAGCCTATTAAAGACCTATCCAAGACATGTACACATAACTATATAGGCTACCGTTTTTATGAAGCTGCAAATAATTAAGTAATAAATCAGGCAAGGAAACTGTTAACATTTACTGTTATTCCGGCTTAAGCTGATCAACAAAATGCCGGAAAAACACTATTTCAATCGCATAAGTAGCGAAGATTCATACCTAAAACGAATTCCATTTGAATAGGGTGTTAAATATTTTTTTTATGGTCAGATAAGAGCAACATGGGTGAACCTTTCAAGACGTTCTAGGCCAAACCAACCTCTCCTGAAAGACGAACGAGCTTCAGGCGTAGGCTTTCCTCTAGCTAGGTAGGGGTTTTGAGATCAGACGAAAGTAATGACCTTTCCAAAATAAAAATCTCGGATTCAACTAGGAACAACTCTATGGGGAGGAAGACGAGACGGTAGCTATTTAAACATATCAAAATTACAACCTATCTTGTAGTACAAAAATAATCTTAATTGCGTTGATGATGCATGTAATAAAGGACAATGCAACTTTTGCCATACATAGCTGGCATGTTTTTTTTTTCTTTTTCGCCAGAGATGTTACATACGTTATGTGTTAAAAGATTGTACAAGATACAAATAGCAAAAAAAATTAGGCCCGTCAACCATAACAGAACGTAGTTATAGAGTGTTTAATATATTGCTATACTTTTTTATCAGGCGTTTATTTTTCTATAGAAAAATATTATTTTTTATTTTTTAATGATGTTTTTCTATGAAGTAGGTGGCAAACGGTCAGATAGTTATCTGATCAGCGCAGCCCATGGATATCTGTGACAGAGGATATAATGCCAATACGTTGCCAGTTAATTTAGACAACTTAGATCAACTATTTGTAATAGAGCTGTAAATCATTTATTTGATGAGGTGCAAATAGCCTGTGCATTGCTAAATGCTTTTGGTAAACCACTCACTGACCATCCTTTAGTGGACTCAATAATATCCAGAATAGATGAAGCCTCCAATCAAAATAAACTCAGCGATTATGTTCTCCACAGGAATATTAACCAAATGAGAGCTGGGTTCATTTCGGTGAGTGCGAATGTTCCCAGTTTGGACAATTTTCCCTTATTGGAAATAAACGATTTAGTAATATATGCGCTGGGCACATTCCAAATAAAGCAGGCTAGGAGCTACTACGGCGAACATGTGAGGGACGATGGTTCAAACAACATTGAGCTTTACCGTGAAGACAGGTTGGATATAACGCCATTGAACATGTTTAATATAGATACCATTAATCCATGGCTGCTACGATGTCGAATACAGTCGCGGCATATACGGCGGCGCACATACTGTGTATACCTATTAGTAGAAGGTTTTAATAATGGCATATCAGCCATAAAAGGGCATTACTGTTCTTGTCTTGCCGGCAAGAGAACACTTGGCTGTTGTAGCCATGTCATGTCTGTATTGTGGTTCATGGCGTGGGGTCAACAAAACTTAAGTCCTCCAGCTCAATTTCTAGACCATATAGTAAGAAGTGATGTGGAAATGTTAATTATGTAAACCAGGTGTACATACTAATTAATAAATAGGAATTTTGATTTCAATTTTTATGGTTGTATCATTTTTTTCCCTAGTACGAATTATCTTAACAGTGTCATGACATATCCTATGCCATGATATATACCATCCATTTATATATTATCCTAGTTCATGTTATCTGCCAGTGGGAAATAAGAATACAACAGAATGAAACTACCTTAGCAATGGAAACTACTAAAATATCACATTTATTTCTGGTAATGCAAATAAGTACTGTCGACTTTTAACATAAAAAGAATTTCAAATACTTTAAAATATAAAATTGAACTTTCATAATAATGTAGAAGTAGGTACTTACTCAAAAGGATGGGCGCGTGAGTCGCTGTAGAAGACGGACTTCCGTTCCACCGATATGGCGGGGTGCGTTTAGGCATTAAACCGCGAATACACTAAGATCGAGTGATCAGACAAAGAGTGCAAAGATACGATAGTTACATACGAGTGTATGTAACTATCGTGTCTTTGGCTATCTAAATTAATAAAATAATAATATGTGTTACAATAATTATATTTTCATGTAATAGTACTAATTGTATAAGAAAAATACGCAGCGCCTGACAAAAAAATGATAGCAATATCTCCACTATTGTTCTTCGTTCTGTTACGGTTGATCGACCCAATTCTTATAGCTATTGATTCCTCGTTTCGTACTCTAACATTAGACCTAGGTTTCATTTCTGGCGAAAGGAAAAAAGTAAAACATGCCAATAAGTTGCATTGGCCTTTGATCTAAGTTCTAGCAACAAGATACTACATCTAAGATATAAATAAGATTCTGATTAAGGAATTTAGATTTTTGGTATATTTATCAAATCAATTTGTCATCAAAAGTGCCTTGTAATCGTCATCACTAATCTAAAGATACCCACTAGATCTGATTTATTATGACTATCTCTTTATGCCTCTAATGTGACGTAAGTTTATGTTTGCATGCGATCGTGGAGTCTTAGTTCGATTCACGAGACAAGCACAGCGTAGCGATATTAGGTCATTTTTTATCAGTAATTCTCCGTACTATTTCGAGGAGTTACCATGGTCAGTATAACTTGGCAACTTGTTGGCACATACCTACTTACACCTCTGCCTACAACCCTGGTAATATACAAACATGAATGGCTAAGATTGTTATGCTCTCTACAGAGAGACTGACTTACAAGTCAATCTTATTATTCTTTTGTTGTCAGTGTCTATGGTATTTTGATCATTATCCATGTTGTCGGAAAGTATCTGTTAGTCATTCAGAGTCATCAATCAATAATTTTTAATATAATGCCACTCCAACTCATTTCTTTGAAAATGGACTATCATTTTGTAAATCGCCTCAAAAATATACTTTTAAATCATGCTTTCCTTGTTGTGTTCATTTGGAATAAACACTGAAATTAACTAAATTCAGATTTTGAAACAAACTCATGTATTAATGAGTTTACCATTGTACATACATATAATCACGCCTTTGTCCCTGGAGGGTTAGGCAGAGGTGAATTAACACCCACATTTCGCCAATAATTGTATTCGGTCCCACGTAATAGGGGGTGAGCCTTTTGCCGTTTTTTCAGGGCACTATTGTTGACGCGTGCCATGCATCTGAGGCTGAATCTGGGCTTATACAACACCGCATGGGAAGAAATGGGGTGGCCCTAATTCTACTCTGCCGGAAAATATTATTAAACTATTATTAAACTGCAACATAATATAATAATTAGTAGACACATTCACTAAACTCAACCAACAAATTATATTATTCACATTTGACCTAAATACCTTCATATTTCACTGATATTTTATCGTCAGGGTTATACTTTAGTTACTATAACGATTATTACCAGTAGCGCGTCCAATCATCAGGTGCTGTCGACGCTTTATAACTACCGTGTCAGTGGCTACTGGCTACTGTGAATATTTAACAACCACTCCTAGTGTTCACACAACACTGTATATTTGTATCGAAAATCCGAAATATACATACTGTTATTGGTATTACAGCATGTTTTATTTTTTATTATTCGATAAATTATTTTATGTTTTGAAACAGGTAAAAGCTTCGGGAGGGAACGATTGACTCTCAGTATCTTTATGCCGCCTACTTGAAAGAGTCAAGATATAGAAAAAAGATTAAAAAAAAATTAAACCAACATTACTAATTAACTCTCATATAAACTCACGCCTATATCCCCGAAGGGGTAGGCAGAGGTGTTAGGACCCACATTTCGCCAGTTCATGTTTAGTTTATGTGCCATTAACCGGACACTTATAAACCTGCGATAAATACACACATAACTTCGAAAAGCATCGAAATGTCATTGGTGTGTGCCATGGTGGGATCGAACCCGAGAACTCGTCTTAGTAGTCTATTACCCATACCACTAGGCTACCGCGCTGGTATTACTGATACATTACTAATATTCTCTAATCTCCAGCTAAGCTAAATGCTTGTTTTAGGAGTGGGTAATGACCAGCTGTGCAATTCTCTAAGTACACATTGTCGAGCACAGCGCTGCGACATCCTTGATAGAGATTTTCATTGGACGAACTCCAGTGACGTCACCAAATCCGACCAACAGCAATCTCTAACAAGGCTGTCGTAGCGCTGTGCTCGACGCTGTGTGCTTACAGAATTGCACAGCTGGATTCGATCCGGGATCTTTCGATTGTAAGGTCGACTCCTCAGCCACTAAATTACCGACGCTTCAAATTTCATTTATTCGAGTGTTATATAGCAAAATTCCCAATTTAAACACTAACGAGAGGTTGTACCTGGTTAATGGCAATAGGCTCGCCACCTATTACAGTGAGACCTAAAGATAAACTGGCGAAATGTGGGTACTAGCACCTCTGCCTACCCCTTCGGTGATATAGGCGTGAGTTTATGTTATATGTTATGTTATCACTAACAAATATGCGATGTTCATGTAGCTACAAACAAAAACTAGGTATTTGATTCATAAATGGTTGTTACGTGCCACTATTAAACTGTAATTTGTGTAGGTTAACAACAGTGAACTTTACTATTGTTTTGTTAGTAACATCACAGTGTTTTCTGCTTTGTGGTTTTGTAATGCATTCACTATTTGTGTATATGAATGTCAAAGCCAGCGTGGTTCAGTAACTTTATACATAATTCGTTTAAACCAGAAATGAGAGCTCGACAAGCACAGTCGCTAACACAATTCAAAAAGTAAAAATCCGACTGCAGTACTTTTTTGAAACATACCTACGTGTAATTAGCGTCAGTTAGAGACTCACTCTGTACAGTCTAATTTAACGACATCGTTAACCAGAAGCTGGTCATCCATGTAACGTACTAACGTTACATGCCAAAACATGTCAAATAATGCGGTGAAAACAAGATTAAGAAATGAATTTTTTTAATAATTATGTTTTCTTTTCATATATTTTTGTACGAAAACAGCCGTTTACACAAGCACATCTATTTAATTTAAGTGCGAAAGCGAACAGTATTTCGCGCGAAGAATAAAGGCGGGGTACATGAATCACGGGCCTCAGCCAGCTTGTCTCCGTCCACGTGGGAGGCCCCGTGTTACTTGCGCAAGTGTGTACAAATCTTGACGGGAAAACATTTCCTGGTGCATGTGACCGCCGTTGTTTTAGATACAAAAATTGTTTACACATTCCAAAGGTGAAAAGTAACAAAGCATTTTTTTTTGGATGTATTTGTTTTTACGCGCTCTACATTAATCTCCTCTAATTCCGTCTTTTGAATTCGCACTCCCTAAAGAAGATAAATTTGTTACTATCGTACCGACAAGATATCTCTACAACTCGATATCTTTTTACAGTGGTTAAAACCGAAGCATAGACTTAGTATTTCATTATTTAATAAATAGAAATCATTTTTAGCTAATCGTGCTATATCAAATTATCACACTCAAACAGATTTGGTGTTTAAAAGAAATGGTTTCTTCCAACTATCAGTAATCAATTACTTATGAGAACTTATCTAATAAGAATTAAATTACTTACTGCGAAACTTTTTGCACAGTTTGAAATAAATTTTATCCTGTTCTCACAACACCCACGTAGAGACACGAATCATGTCAAAGGCTTGATTTTGCCTCCGCAAATCTCATTTCATATCATACTTGACATCTTTAACTATGTTGACTGAGCTGGACGCTAATTCCCTTTATATTGGGTTTGCACGACCACACGTGATGAGAATAACGTTTAAGTATTTTTATTTGACACTAGACGGATTCTGCTTAGTTTTACAAATTGGTTCCTTTACTTATTAAAAGGAACATATCGGCAGGATTCTTAATTTAGGTCAACATAGACTATTATTTTTCATAACAAACATTTACACTTCGAATTTCATTTGATCGCGATGTAAACAGATGCATCTAATTTATACCACAATCTAGGTATCTACTTAAATATTTACTGAGAAGATTTATTACATTACCTTAATTTGTCTAGTCTTAACCGCGGTAGCCTAGTGGTATGAGTAATGGACTGCTGAGACGAGGTCTCGGGTTCGATTCCAGGTTTTACCATGGCACACAGCAATGATTTTTCGATGCTATTCGAAATTATGTATGTATTTATCGCAGGTTTATAAGTGCCAGGTTAATGGCAATAAATAGGCTCGCCACCTATTACATTGGGACCTAATCATAAATTAGCGAAATGTGGGTGCTAGCACCTCTGCCTACCCCTTCGAAGATATATGCGTGAGTTTGTGTTTATGTATACTTATGTAATTTGTCTCACATTTATTATCGTCAAGTTCGTAAATCTACTGATTCGTAGATTACACGTTAGACGGTAGACTTATGTTAACCGTTAATTGCCTTTTAGATGACTATTTGTTTTCTTTGAAGACTTGCTAAACGTTAATATTGCAGCGATTACATTTCTATACCATATAAGAATGATTTCTGCAGTATTCATACGTAACTGCACATTTACAGAACAGTGCACCCAACAAGTCTGCCTACGCAACAGCGCCTGAGTCAACGATCCCCTTCTTAGATACCTATCACCCACGCCCCCACTGCGACACTACGTTCATCATACGTATAATTAGTATTTGCCAAGTCTTGATTTAAATAAATAACAATTGTTTGTCGTTACCTTAGTACTACCAATTGACGTTGTTCATGGCTGCCATATTTCACTTGAATTATATAAGATATCAAGAGGGCCAGATCGTGAGAGATGGCCCTGGGTCGGCCGGGGTGCGAGGGATATGCGTGTCAACCTCACCTTCGGCAACCAAAACGACCCACAGGCGACGTGCGTTTTAGTCGGTTCGAGTCCGACATAACCTCTTCCATCGGCTCCGGTGGAGAGGTATCCGTGGGGATTTAGCGCACATAAAAAAAAGGTATCAAGAAATTATTTGTTTTTCTTGGTACTTTATTATTAACCAAAAATGATCAAACGACGCAGTCTAATTTGCTGGAGGATCAAGAAAATCGACGCAGGTGGGAAACGGAATATTGTCGAATCATATACGGTCGCGTAAATTATCATAACATGATTACATTTATGGAAGTAAAATGGGTGAGTAGAGCACACTTTCACAAGATATTATTGTGGGATGCTTAGAACGTTAGCATAATGTAATCTGTTTTTGTTGTCGTCGACTTCGTGAGTAAACACGATGCAGCCTTTACGTAATTGTACCACAGAGTGACACGTGCTCGACAATTTCTAAGAAACTCATACTTGCTGCAACAATGACATCAAGTTAATGTTCTTGCAACACCGCAGCAGAACGCTGATATGTGCAACTGATATTTTCTCTCTCCAAAGTTTACACTATTGTACCATCTCTCTCTGACATGCTTATCTGGCAACATCCCGTCTATTGTTTTATGCATAACGAGGCCGAATCACAAACGAGAACAACCTTATTTCGTGAACAACTTCACGATTGAGTTATTCGAATATATACGTAATTCTCACCAAGGTCGGGGACACGGATACCCGACCGTGTGTTGAGTTGATGATATTTGTGAGATTGAATCCTATATTGGAACTTTTCTATTTACCCAGTGTAGCGTGATGGTAACGGTTCTAATTTCAATTCCGTAGCTACGAGCTGGGATATTGTAGGGAGCGGCAGTCGAAATAAGTTGCAAAGAGTTTTATCTAAATCGCAGACCCTCTAGAAAGGGGCGCATTTCGACGCGGGATCACGTACTGTTTCCAAATGAAATTTCCAAGTGCTAAAAGAGTAACGTCGACTGACGCGAGGTCCTTCAAGACCGCTCAGTTGGCTGTGAATGGTTTCTGCTATTTACTTGCACATTTTATACAATTCATTCCCACAAAGGCTTCTTAACCGGACGAGCTGTATGAATTGGAATTTGAAATGGTTTCCATTTCTTTGTTCCGCCCGATGATATATTTCCACTTAAACATTCTGTGTGCGTACCTTGTATGAAATTGAGATGTTTATACTGTAAGAAATGAATTCCTTTATCATAATAATATTACCATAAAGATGGCTTTTATAAAAGGGTTTTTATTTAACAGATGAAAAGTTGCCCTACTAATGTAATTATTTCTATTGGCATTTGTTCATAGTATCTATTTTGTAGTATTTTGGTTAACTTGATTCGAACTAGGCTTTTTTAATGTAACACAATAGGTATTTAATAGCCTTATCATAATTATTTAAGCTGATATCATTTCAGGCTATAAAAAGTAATTGCATAATTCATCCCGGGATCTCTTTACTTATTCAGAATTTTGAGGGACGTCTGAGGCCAGAGGTAAAATACGCCTGGGATGGTGTTGGGGCTTATTTTTAGGGCGGCCACAGATGGCGAAGGTCGTTCCTGTACACTGTACCGTATTCTACTTATTTATTTAACGCCGTCTACACATTACGTTTGGTTGTCTCTCCCTACTACAATGAGAAATATAAAAAGGCATAACTGCTGTTAGTATGGTGGAAGACGATGACATTTTTTAGTATATTTTTCCGGTTCGCAGTAAAGTGCTCCCGATTCATTGTTCTGACACATGTGTATTGAGCTGGAATGGAACATTCCCCAAAAATATTTGTATTTTCGTTATACATCGTTGAAAGCAGGTTGGTGTTATTTTATGTAAATACAGAGGCATAAAATAAAAATATCTCACGTGATATGATGGTTATGATCAGGAAAATTATGCTCTACGCGAGGCGCACGTATAAGTTTTGCATACATAAATAAAACAGTTCGCGAATCAAATTTTTCGTTGCTTTTCAGATTTTTATCGTTATTATACCTTTTTTCAAAACCTGTCTTTATTGCTATTTTGGCCTAGTAATTGTCGACTTCTCATAGTATTAAACATATTTGCTTTCATTGTAAGTTAGTGATAAATCACAAGGTGCAAGGTTTTATTGTGTACATAATGCACCTACCATTTCAAAAGCATAGAAGCAAGTTGTTCGAAGGTGTCATGTCACTTTGTACCACCCTACTCACCTGTTACATATTTTATATCAAATCAACACAGTCCCGTTTTATCAGTTTTCAGACTTATTAAAAAACGTTTATTTTTTAAATTTGCCTCACAGCCATTCCAAAATGTCTACAATTAAGAATAATTTAGTATATACGGACGTTTATGCTACACTAGTAAGTTGTACGTCTGATCTATTCAATTGACTTTTTGACTGACGTTCGTTACCTGAACACCGAGAGTCATGCTGTGCTCGCAAAGATATCAGTGAATGGCTGTTGCAAACCTCATCATGGAGTGAAACACGGTCACGATCTAATTTAGCGTGCCAACGTCTCACGGTGCTCAGGTGACGTGCTTCCCTTCCGAAAGCGTTGTAATCTAAAGACGTGCAGTGCTATTTTGCGAAGAAAGGGAACTTATAAAGTTATAATTTTGATAAATTATTTCTATTTGGTTACGGAGGAAGTACTTTAATGTCATTGATGTGTGTGTGTGTGTGTGTGTGTGTGTGAATGTAATTTGCCATTGGAGGGAGTAGTGGGTCGGACGGTTATTACTCCCGTAAAAACCAAAGCAAACTTATAGCAAGGAGGAGTAGAGCTCCAAAGTGCAAACTTCGAATGCAACCGGTATTGGCGCTCGAATGAAGAATATTGTATTAAAATATTGGTACTGGTGTTCGAAAATTATAGAAATGCGAGATAAAATAGTGAGGTGAATGCGGAATAAACCAACATCGAAAAAAAAAAGTAATTGCTACAATTAATTGTAATTCATGAACTTCCATTTTAACGCAATGTTCGGTTATAAGTGAAAAACTGCCAGTATGTCGTACTTGATAGGGATAAATGTGTACAACATCGCGGCTATTTGACGAGATTACTTTATTTTCTTACAATAATAGGTAGGGCTGCTGTGTCTGGCACAAGGGGCTTTTGCTCTCAAGTAGTTTTTCATAAAAATATCTATTATTCTCATGCTGTCTAATCACTTTTTTTTTTTTCTCGTTTTATATACAGTGTTTAAATACAATTTTATTTTTACAGCAATTGTGACTGTTTGCTGGCGGGTGGTGCAGAGACTGAACTAAAACAACTTAACGTATTTATTGTATGGGTACATTTTTTTTTTCTTTTTAATACAAATATTACTAATATTATATATTTAAGTACTTAATTATAAATTATATTTATAATAAAAATTAAAACTAAACTATTATTAGATAGCTACTAAAATACACTAAAATAAAATAAACATAAAAATTACATACATAATGCGTCATGAAATTCCTCCGCATCCTCACCGACCGGTAACGTACCCAGAAGGCTGGCAGCATTGCCACGTTGAATGGCAATGCTTATCCTCTGTGCAAGATAATAACCAGCCTTCTGGTCACGCGTAGCGTCGATCAGCTGCTTTGCCAAGTCTTTATATAGAGACCGAGCACTTGGACCCCATGTCCCTAGCGTTTCAACCCCAAACGGCTCAAAACATAATCACCTGACAGGTTACAGTATTTGCGCCGTTTGAGGTTTTCCGCAGATGCAGCAGCAGCACCGGCACACCCTGCTGTGCTTGAAAGATGTGAAGGCGCAAGAGTGTAGAGTACAAGTACTTAATATATTATTTATTTTTATTATTATAATTATTATGAGTGATAATGACTTGTCTGATAGTGATTCCTACTATTCTGCCGATGATATGGATTTCTGTTCAACCCCAAATAATGCCGTTTTACTTGGTGATAAACTTTGTAAGCCTTTTGAACAAAATATGGGACAGTCATTTAATGTCTGTCACATGAATGCACAAAGCGTGCCCGGACATTACAGTGACCTTGTAGCGACCTTTGCTGACTCTCACATCCATGCAATTCCGATTTCCGAGAGCTTTTTGAAGCCTAACCTTCTCTCTTCTTATTACCCACTCCCTGGATTTGTTTTGATTAGAAACGACAGGTTGGGTAGGGAGGGAGGTGGTGTAGCCATATATCTTCGTAGTGATCTACCTTTCAAAATGGTTGCCTCATCTCCTTCACAATACTCAGCTAGCGCCGAGTTCCTTTTCCTTGAGGTCTGGGTCAGGGGTGTCAAGGTGATCCTTGGCGCTGTGTACTGTCCCCCCACAGTCGATTATTTCACTGACTTTGAATTGGTATTAGAATCGTTGGGGTCTGACTACGAGCATCACATCATCATGGGTGACTTTAACACTAATCTTCTCGCAGGTGACTCTCCAAGGGCTCACAAACTCCTTCACATCGTCGAGGCAGCCAGTCTTCACGTTTTGCCACTTAAGGCCACACACCACAATAAGGACGTGGAGGATACCTGGCTCGACTTGATTCTTACTTCTTCTCCTAGTCTTGTCAACTTTCACGGTCAGTTTTTAGCGCCGGCCTTCTCTCATCATGATTTACTTTATGTCTCCTATATTCTTAAACCACCTAAACTCAAACCTAAAGTGCTGCAGAGGCGTTGTTTTGGTCGCATGGACACTAATAAATTGTGTGCTGATGCTGCGGAGATCGATTGGGCGCCTTTAGCAGAGGCTACCACAGTTGATGACAAAGTTCTGTTCTTCAACAAAACAGTAAATACCCTCTTCGATATACATGCCCCTGTTAGGAGGGTGAAGATGAAACATCCTCCGGCACCATGGCTTACAAATGAGGTTCGAATTGCGATGAAACGCAGAGACCGGGCATTTGTTAAATTTAAGAAAAGTCGTTCGGACATCAATTGGGACTCTTACAAGGCGGTCAGGAATCGGTGTAACCAGGTGATACGGAACGCTAAACGCCGACACATCTTCGATAACATAACTTGCTCATCACCAGCTGAGGTCTGGAAGTTTCTCGGGACTTTGGGAATTGGTAAATCAAGGCAGCTGGAGCTACCTAAGACAATTGAGTTAGATGCCATTAATCGTTTTTTCTCCACCTCTCTTGCAATTGATGACACAACCAAACGTCAAACGGTAGACTTCATAGCCGGGCTGACCAGTCCCAGTTATACACCTTTTCAGTTTTCTCCAGTTACATTGGATGAGATCAAAAAAATCATCTTGTCCATCAAATCTAGGGCAGTGGGCTGTGACAATATTAGTCGTCGAATGATTACCTCTATCCTGGACCATCTTCTCCCAGCCATTTCCCACATTATCAACTTTTCACTAGATTCTGGTCAATTCCCTACATTGTGGCGCAAAGCCTTTGTCCGTCCTCTTCCCAAAATTTCTAATCCTTCGCTTCCTAACCACTTTCGTCCGATCTCGATCCTACCCTTTCTATCCAAAGTGCTGGAGGCATGTGTGCATAGACAGTTGTCTAATTTTATACATCGTAATGACATTTTAAGTCCACTGCAATCAGGATTCAGGCCAGGACACAGCACTACCTCTGCTCTCCTAAAGGTAACGGGTGACATTAGGGATGGTATGGAGAAGTCTATGGTTACTGTGATGGTCTTAGTAGATTTTTCCAACGCATTCAACTGTGTGAACCATGACATTCTTTTATCGATCCTTGCCCATATTAAAATCTCATCTGATGACCTGGATTGGTTCTCTTCATATCTTCAGGGCCGCCAGCAGTCAGTTTGTGCCGATGAGGAGTCATCGAGTTGGTGCAATCTTGACTCTGGGGTCCCTCAAGGCGGTATACTTTCTCCTCTTCTTTTCTCCTTATTTATTAACTTCATAACCTCCGATCTTCAGTGTGCGTATCACTTGTATGCTGATGACCTGCAGTTGTATAGCCAAGCCCCGGTGGATAACATTTCGGAGGCTATCGACAAAGTAAACGCAGACCTATCCTTTATACGTCGTTGGTGTGACGGGTTTGGACTGGCCGTTAACCCTGACAAATGCCAGAGTATGATAGTGGGCAGCATGTACATGATGCGAAGGTTGAAGGACGTGATCATGCCAGCTATTATATTCGATGGCAAAATAATTCCTGTCACACTTAGTGTTAAGAACTTGGGCCTAAATCTTGACTCAACCTTCAGCTGGCGGGTTCAAGTCACTAACGTCTGCCAGAGAGTGACGGGGACACTAAGGGCTCTTTATCGCCTTAAAAACTTTCTTCCCGTTAAAACCAAGACAATGCTTATGCAGACTTTAATATTTCCCATCTTTGACTATGGTGATGTATGCTATTTCGACCTGAATGCAGATCTGCTCAATAAACTTGACCGACTTCTCAACAATTGCATTCGATTCGTCTACAATCTTAGGAAGTATGACCACGTTTCGGCTTGTCGTACTGAGCTGGGTTGGTTGCCTATACGAAGGCGACGTAGTCTGAGAGCTGTCACTTTGATATATACCCTACTAAACTCTCCCAATGCCCCAGCTTATTTAAAGTGTCAGCTCCACTTACTCGGCTCTAACCATAATAAAAATTTACGCTCGTCGAATAACTTACTCCTACACTGTCCCACTCACACGACAAGCCTTGTCCACTCTTCTTTCTTGGTCCAGTCTATTCTTTTATGGAACGCGCTTCCTCTGGAAATCAGAATGTCTACAAGCCGTTTCATATTTAAGACCAGAGTACACCAGCTTTGCAGCAACCCATAGTTGGCAAACAATTAATTATTTTATATATATAATTTATATATATATATATATATATGTTCTTTTTAATTTTTATATTTATTTTTATGCATATATCTATGTATATATTGGTCTATATGTGTATGTAGTTTATGATGTTTGTATATATTTATATTTGGATATATTATTATTTATTTATTTTCCATTAATTTTTATTATATATAATTATTATTTGTGTACCAAACGTAGTGAACTATCACCACAACACTTCGTGCACCTACCTTTGATATAAATATCTCTGCATCACCCTAAGGTTGACTGGTAGAAAATGCCTGTGGCATTAAGTCCGCCTTTGTACAATACTTGTCTGTTTTGTGCAAAAAGTTCAAATAAATAAATAAATAAAATAGGTATTAAAAGTTTATTCAACCAGGCTTAAGAAAAAAAAAGTAATCACAAAGACGTTAATTTATAGGTCACGACGACAGTCGTTAGATAAGTGTAAAATAATAATGACATTATTACACTTGATAAGAAATAAAATGGTATCATTGAATTAATTACATTTTGTGTAAAGCGCAGATGAATTGACGGTAGCAAGCGCTCCGCGGTTTTGGTATAAAAAATTGTATGTTCTGCTAGGCCACTTAAGCGTCCATTCCACGGTCTGCGATTTTACGTACGCTTGCGCAATTCCGCGAACTACGCACCGTTGAATGGTGTTCGTCTATGATAGTGCAGTCATTTTTGTCATAGTTAAAGCGTCCGTGTTATTGATTCATATATTGTCACTAAAGTCCGTGTCCGTGAAACTTCATACCGTTGAAACTTGGTGTTACACATGTCTTATTTTGTGGCCACACGATTCTCGTACCTTTGTATGCTTCTTCATATCCACCATGCACTTCTTTCTTGATTGTATGGATTTGTAAATTGCGAATATAATTCAGAGAAATAACATTTCATTTGATATCTAATCAATTTTGTTGTAGGTGCACAATCCTTCAGCATGTTGCACTTGCTCTGTAAACAAACATTTATTATTATCTTTGCACTTAAAGTTTTATCTGTACCTACCTACCCCCGGTATGATACGTCTGGTCGTACATTGTCATTAGTACCTTCCAACTGTTTACATAATTATTTATTTTTAGTATTTTGATCACTATTAACGTCGAAAATTACGGTACCCATACCTTTTCTAAAGTAAAAAAATAATAAAAAAAAATTGTCTTCAAACATGCGCATTCAATAACGTTAAAATTTCGCATGTAGACTCGACGTTAAGCAAGGAATGGCCTAAATGTTATATCGATAAACCTATGGCAACTTCTTTCTAAAATAGGTGTCCTAAAGACTAATAATAATTGATCAAAACAATTGTTATAGTATATAGGTATGACGACTTCCGTGGCGTAGCGGCAGAGCATTCGACTGCTAAGCAGGGGGCGCGGGTTGGATTCCCGCAATATTTGTGTGCATGAATATGTATATTTGCATTTGGTCTGGGTGTTTCTATGTATAATATGTATGTATTTACAAAAAAAAAGTATCTCAGTATGTTTATCCGCATTCTTGATCCCATAACACAAGCTAGTTAAGCTACTAGCTTACCATGGGTCTAGATAGCGTTGTGTAGAATGTCGTGTAATATTTATTTAATGAATGACCAAATAGTTGGAGTTATATTATGAAAACCAATAAGAACACAACAATAAATCACCCGTCAATCATTCTAATACTTCAAGTGCAATATGATGTCCAAAGTCCATTAGTAGACAAGTAACTTACAGAAGAAAAACATACATTCACGTTACATAGTTAATATTAGGTACTAAGCGAGTTACGATTGTAGTAAGCTATGTTATTGTAATTAACAATATTCTGATGCGTGTAGTGTGACCAGGGTGGGGCGTTGCGTGTTTGGCTTTCATTAGACTGAAGCCCGAAGCCCGCACCCAGCAAATATAGTCCTGTCATATCGGTTGGTTTATTTACTATCTATTATATCGGGGATTTCGTATGGATATTGTGTTTTCTGGTTCTGTTGTTTTTGGTAAAATTCATAAATGGAAGTGAGGACTATTGTTGAATGAGCGAGAGCAAAATTAGTAGGACCAC
The DNA here is from genome assembly GCA_963662185.1 of Eilema griseolum. Lineage (NCBI taxonomy): Eukaryota > Metazoa > Arthropoda > Insecta > Lepidoptera > Erebidae > Eilema > Eilema griseolum. The sequence continues at coordinate 8,705,649 of OY759230.1, forward strand.
TCCTACAAGACGCCTACTGCTCTGATCATGTAAGATTAACTTAAGAAGTTAATGCATGATCGAAAAGTTATTTTAATTGTGATCTTTTACTCTTTCTTTTGTCATATCGAATATCGATTTACTAGTGTGATGGTTACCTGGGGTTGTGTTCTCAGAGGCACTCATGAGTTCCTAGTGCTATGAAGTGAATTTTAATTAGTAACTAATGCCAATCTCAAACATATGTCATTTCCACACCCTTCTGGGCGTATTATTATTCAAAATATATTCGTCCTTCACTTCATAAAAATAAAAAGTTAATGTCGAAAAAAGCTGAAGATACTACTAGGTATTTCTCTTAGTATATATTCGTAGAATAAAAATCCAAGCATATTTTGGATCACTTTCCTAACCTTATGTTGACTCCATATATAGATTGCATACCTAATAAATCATCTTATGAGACGACAGCCTCATTATATCGTGTTTTACAAAACGAAGGCCATGCGTATGTTACCTACATGATAAATAAATAGGTAAACAACCGGTATTGACACAAAACCCTTTAGGAAAGAATGTTAAGTAGTAAGTTCCTGCCCAGAGATTCTGTGACATTGGTACAAGTAGTATTCGAACGTTAAAACACGGAAGAAACAACAACATCTGGCTCATTCCTAAAAAACTTCTACGGAATGCAACCTGATATAGCTACCGCTCAAATGTTGTAAATACTATCCATAGCATCTTTGTTCAAACTAGTACCTACGTGTCGAATCACCTGTACTCGGGAGCTAAGGTTTTCATTTACTGCAATGAATTGTATATGAGATTATAAGTATAACATAAAGAGCTAGAAAGCTCCTATGGGTGAGGAGAGCATAAACTAGGTAGTTAATCCGCTCAAGTTTCTTTGTTCACAGTTCGAGTATGGCTTTGCTCGAGCCACTCATTCAAACTTCTTATAATGGTACCGGAATAAAAACATTCGACAAAACGCCAAGTTAGTTGTGTACTACTTATTGCGTTGTACTAACTTAGTTCCGTAATGGTAGATGGTTAATTGCTAAATTTTATTTCATATTTTTCGTTCAAACATTTTCAGAGAGCAGAAAAGTAATATTTCCTAACTAATATTTCTCAGAAGTAGAAAAGTAATATTTCCTAACTAATATTTCAAAATTTCACAGCAACAAAGTCTTCATAAATTACAATTTGCTTTTATTGCACTGATGGTAACTGTCGTGACTTGAGTCAGCGTTTTGTCGCCACGCCTCTCGCCCCCGGCCACCAAGCACCTTCGGGGGACGTTATCAAATTATACTTTTATACAAACGTTAGCTGTTTGCTTGGAACATTATTTTAGGGATATATTCATGCCACTATTATTATTAATTTCGCCCTAATAATAGTCTTAAATGGAAGAAACCTATTATTAGTCAAAACTTATATCAATTTACTGTCGATTTGATTACCTTTTAGTGTTGATTTGTAGAAAATATGCAATCAATAAAGAAATAATAAACTTTAACCGTATTTAACTGTCAGGAAGACATAGGTACATAAATGCATATAGGCTTTTCTCCCTTTGGGTTTAGCAGAAACAAAGCCTCGCGATTTGAATATTCATTCTCTCTCATGAAGCTCGTGTAGCTTCATCTTCATTTTCTGTCATTAAACCGATGCATGCGGGTTTTTAGATATTTCTGACCTGCACTTTTTTCCAACGTACGGGACTAGATATTTATTTTTAAACTGTTATATCACCATAACCCTAAAAAATTGACTTCTAAAAGAATTTGTTCTTCAAAAAATTTAGTTAACTGCGTTAAAAGTTCAACACGCCATCACGCCAACATGTGATTGGTGCAAGAGGGTTAAATTGCAAATTGGGTTAGCGTCTATTCTTTTGTACACAGGACACGTACGTACCGTACCATAGGGAAAAGACAGGCAATGTAATTCCTCTATTAACATCTTATTTATATGTATGTATATTAGGTATGTGTGTGTTTATATGTCTGTTGTAGAAATCCTGGAAATTCAATCTCTGAGAAGTATATCTCTGTAAACTAAACATCAAGCTAATGACATTTTTTAATTAAAAAAAATTTCAAACAGTCATTTAGAATTTCATTAGAATAGGCAGCACTTTTCAAATATAGACCTACAGTTTTCTACATTTTATTATATTTTTTTAAGTACCTAAACTTAGCATATATAAAACTATGATTTATCTATTAAATCTATCATCAAAATAATGATTACAACACAATATACGATAGAAAAACTCGTCAACAACTTAATCATAGTTTTGTTGGCTTTATGCGTATTTTATTCCTGGCACAATGATACTTTGGCGGTATGCTAAATAGTGTTTATTTTCTTTTATACGCTCGTTCAGGTCAATGGTCATGATTACAACCCATCTTTATTAAACGAACATTAAGCCATAGAATGACTAATATTCTACGCATTTGCTATGACCTCGGCATGGCCTTTCAATAGAATCGTTCATTCATACCGTAAACCCAGCCTTCGCTCCAATTTAGGTAATTTAGCATACTTATTTGATTTTTGTTGCCGAATCTATTATAAAAGACAGGTCTGTTTCATAATTTCGTAGGCAGTAAAACAAAAAAATCGTTTTTTTTTTCATTACACCGGTACCAAAATAGCAGGGAACATCTTTTTATACGCCTTCATATACCAGTAGCTATTAATACCTACATGCCGCCACCAGTGTACAGTCCCACGTTATAAGACACCTTTTAAGACTTACTACTATTGAGTATTTGCTAGAAGAGAATGCCCAACTTTTTGCCAGACACAAAAATCCTACCCGCTGGAGGTCCCAGATTATATTTCCAGGTCCAGCATTAGAATGTCGATAGCTTCCGTTGCTTAGCCAGTGTCGATAGCTTAGTGATTAAGGAGTCGGCATTACGATCGTGAGGTCTCAGGTTCGAACTCTAGTCATTACACTACCGACGTGAACCCACTCCTAACACAAGCAATTTAGCTTAGCTGGAGGGGTTAGAGGGAATATTAGTAATTTCTGTTTTAATATTCTTATTTTAAAAAATGTATTTCAATCTCACTCGCTGCAGCTGTACTACCGAGGCAGTCAGTCTCATAAATCAATAGGTACAACAGATAGATTGGGGCCTGGGGTTAGGCTCAGACAACATGGCTACTGTAAGGTTAGGTATACAACAACTTAGGTTGAATTTCATCAGAGAAAAGTAATTAAGTTGAAGTTGAATTAAAACCAAACTGCGTTATCTTGTTTTACTCAATGCATTCAATTGAGTAAATAATACGTGAAAACCCCTTTAAGCTTACCGGATTTTCACTGGCGAAATAGCCTTGACCCAGTAGCTGCTATTACTGAAATCTACAAAGACAAAGTCACGACTAAAAGTCTACCTACATTATACAACTGTATTTACGTAGATTTATATGCCTCTACGTAAATCTCTTTCTAAGTCAGGCGTTGAATATTTGAATACTCTTTGATCCCGAGGCTCTGAAACGCCGTCGATATTCTAATGTAGAAAATATAGGCTAAGGTGCTAAGGGATTTGTTAATGAAAATTTGTGCTATTTAAATAACAGAAGAATAGTACTTTTAGATACAATTTGCCAAAAATGCAAAATCGGAAAAACATAATAACATTTTTCGTAAACCACTTAGGTGGCAAATGATGACGAATTGTGTGTTTAGTGTTACATATTAGGTTAAAATACTAATTTTGCCAATCACTGTGAAGATTGTACTTGGCTTTTTTGCGAAATTCATTGTTTTTTTTAATACCGCTTAGGTGGCAGACAAGCACACGGCCCACCTGATGGGAAGTAGTTACCGTGGCCTATGGACTCGTGTAACACCAGGAGCTGACGCTCCGACGACACTCGCGCTGCCGACCCTGAAGAAACCTAATGCCCCTTTTGAAGAACCCCATATTGTAGGCGCATGGGAAGACCGCAGCAGGGAGTTCATTTCACAACTTGAGTGTGAGTGGGATGAAGTTTTTTTCATACCGTCAAGTTCATACAGTGCGTACCGTCTCAGGTTGCAATGTGTGGGGATGAACTCCCTGCCTACGGCGAGCGGTGCGATGATAGAATATTGCTGTGGGCATCATGTTAAACAATTCATCTGAGCACAAACCGTTGTACAGGCGGTATTTTAAGAAATTTTATTAGACGCTATCGTATAACTCTTGAGATTAATATTAACAAACTCCATTTTCAGATTCGTACCAAAAATTTATTACCTTACCAAAATATCAGTATCTTATGATAGGTCTTGTGTAATGATAAAGTAGCGCAATAAATACATAGTTAACAGCAATGTAACAGTATCAACACAGTGACGTCTCCGGCGAGGTCGGTGCGCTCGAATCGATAATAGTGAACTCTGTCGGCACGTCACTAGTGTTTACGTACCGTCTCTAAGGCGACCGTTTCGATTCGTTAATGATGCGAACGAACATTGGCGCTAGACAACAGTTTGTCTATATGTGGAGCGCGCCAGTTTAAATACGGAACTCGGTGTTGTCTATTGAAGGATTGTGCACGTACATGATTTGAGAAATTATTAATTAAAAGCTGCAGGGTTAGTTTAAACGTAAATTAAAGTTGCATTTAAAGCTTCCACTTAGGAGTACGGGGACTCTAACTCTAATTCTCGTACTCTTTTTCTTGACTACTGCTTACAGAAGCTCGGAGGCTGCTATCTGCCTCCACCTTCAAGAGGAAAGCCTGCGGCATATCATCATTCTTTAATAAGTATGTGTACTGGTTCTCAGAATCAATCTAGGGCAATATCTCTACAGTAGCGTGTACTCATAAAATAATAACGTCTCAACTTATTGTTAGTCATGTTTCAATACGTGTAATTTAATAATATTTTCGTTTTTGTTCCAGGTAACGCACCGGGTATGCCTAAAGCATCTCGACGGTATTAAGTAACAGTATACAGTTAATTAGGCTATGTTAAGTAACGAGATTATTCTAAACATACGTTTTATATTACAAAATCAAATATTCAGATTCAAATCTCTTATATTAAAGCTCTTAAAAGAATCCTCTACCCCTTTAAAGGTAAAGATGTAATAAACACCAAAATTAGATCAATATATTTGCAGGTTTTCATATTCCAGGTAGTAATATAAAAAACTGCGGTAATGGTTAAGTCACTGGATGCGATACTTTGTAAAAACCCCACCCACTATACCACCAATATTGTTTTTGTGAACCCAAACCATTTAGGCTGAAGGGGTTTGTGAGAATACTAGTAATGCGAGGTCCACGTTACGAGATCTATCCTCAAAATAGAAAAATTAAGAAATCTTACTCGGAAATTCCTAATAAACCCACATAATGAACTAATAAACCTCAGTTCATTTTGGTTCAAATATATCAATTCCATTTTTAATACTATTTTATCAGTTTCACCTATAATTACCTACTATGGAAACAAATCTTGGGTCGTGTTACGTATCGACTTCCAACTGTCACTGACATACAATAATAGGACGTCATCGAGTTAATCTGATCGTGGAGCCAATATCTAGTGGAATTCTTGAACGATAAATCTCCCAAATTAGGACTAAATTGATTTTTTTTAACGAGCCCGATACATTACTTTAGTTAATAAACGTGTTTTAGTTATTATTTAGAAAATAATAATGAACATTCTATATCTTGGCCAAACATTCCAAAGGCATATATGAATATAGATTACATTTTGATAATGATTTTTACCATTAGGGACAGAGTATACAGAATTAGTATTCATTCAACGTACCCAATGAGAGGCGAGGTGTCTAGTTTGGATAAAAAAGTTCCCCCTGAGACGTTCGTTTATTACGAATGTCATCTGTTGCTTTTCCAATGTATAAACATTTCTAGGTCTTTTCGGCAAAGGTAGTAATTATGTTCGTATACTTGACTCATACATATCGTATTTGATTTACTCGTTATTAAAAAATGAACTGACAACCTTCAAAATAGATGGAAACTATGAATATAGGGCCTATCAATGTGCGTAATAATGTACCTATAAGTTTTAGTTGGCCTCAAATTCTCGGACTTGCTCATCATCATTATCCCAGCGATAATCCCGTTTGCCTCTAAACACCTTGCAAATCTATCTGTAAATGTAGACGCATTAAACTTGCCAAAGTGTTACTACGTGAATACGTCTTGCCGAACAAATCCGGGCGTATATATTCTGAATAGATAGTATGCTACATCGGGGCCCCTTCTTGTGTAATGAAATTTTTCGAGATTTCGTCTGTTTAAGGACGAGGACGGCGAATTTTCCGGGCCATTGTCTTTTGCGGAACATTGCGTTCTGCGGGGAATTATTCCTTCGGAGAAAGTTTTATTCAGATATTTTGTTCGCTATGCGGGTTCGCAAGTTTGGAGTGGTATATAAATATACGATCAATATAGTTCCGTAAATAAAGATATGACTCAAAAGGCTACTAATAAAAGTCACAGTCAAGTTCGAGCCCGAATTCGCAAAATTTCATAGAAAACTGTCCTAAAAGTTAAGGTATAATTCCGAAGGCGACCGTACACGACAACTGCAGACGTGGAGCGTGCCGTGAAATAGGCTTGATATGATAATTTTGTTTATGATTTTAATTCATTGCGGCTTCTTTATAGTGCTATCTGTATCGAAGTTTAACAAGTAATGTATGTGAAGAGATGACGACATCCGACCGCACAAAAATAGTCCATAGAAATAATAGAAAATCAGTCCCGCAATCCGCTCATTTCTTTATAATTATACATTTACATATTTTCACTTCTTAAATTTCGATACTAACACGATAGAATTATCCGATTTTGATGATTTTGATTTGATGAAGAGGCAAAGCTAGAAGAAAATCCGAGTAGCAATTTTCTTTCGGGATTCGTTAAGGTATAATCTAAATTTCATTTGTGTGATATTCGGTTCGTTGCTTTCTACGCCATATTGAATTTATAGGTGAAATTCTATTTACAAATAAATCATTTATTTTTAATTTTACTTGAAAAATGGTAATCCAAAAGTTATTTAGAATTCTATTTCTTACATTTTAGTTCTCATAATTTTTCCCTAGGATCAATATTTTTCGATTAGTATCCCGAAAAGTGGTGAACCATTGTTTGATTTTTTGATATAGGAAAAAAACGTAGTGGTAATTTTCTTACAGAATTCGTTGTGTGAAGGTTACTACCAGTCTAAATATTGTTTTGCAGTAAAACTGTAGAAAATTTAATTTTGAACAACTTGGTACTATATATCTATATATATCTCCTGTAAAATTAAAAAAAAAAGAACTAGGTATTTAGTCAATAATTAAAAGGGCTATGTCCAAAACTGGCCTCCCATGGACACGACGTACGCAAATGTAGCTATTGATCAATAATCATGTTTAATTTTTACCGAACTAATAATGATTTATTGGAGTATCAACAAATATCTTTAAATAATTAGTATTTAATCAATTAGTTCATTGAAATATACATTCTCCTAACATGGGTATAAATCTTTCTCTTTCGCTTAATAATAAAATGTTGCCAGTTATAATAAAGATCGAAATCGATTTTATTTAAGACATATGAATATATCGATAAAGAGTAATGTATGGGACACCGGAGTTTGATAAGGAATTGATAGATTGACTACTTGATACTTAAAAAAAGATACATAAACTAAATGATATTGAGTAGGTACTACTTACGTTGACTGTGACGCTTGCGGTTAAGCCCGCGTGGAAGTCGATTCTACTCAACGATCAAACGTAAGATTCGATGACGAAAACGTAAAAATATATGTAAGTAATTATGTATTATATTCGGTTAATAATGAGCTCATTTATTTATTTATTAGACTTCATGCACAAGTAGGTACCTAAACGAACTTAATGTAGCAAGCATTCTCTATCAGTCAACCTAAACACTAAATAGTGTATGTAAATACAATTAAAATAAATAAATATAATACCACTTTATAATTTACATAATTGTAAAGTGGTATTATATTTTTTTTTTGTATAGATACGAGAAAGTAGGAAAGAAAGAAAGATTCACAACTCAAAACAATGTGGCGTCGTCTCGTCTTTGATCAAACATTGTTTTTATAATAATGAAACGAAAACTTTTAACTCGATACACAAACGAATTTATTTTTAATCGATTGAACTTGTGTTTTATACTTATGGCAACTGGAAAGAAATCCTATAAAATGTCATTCGTTTGTCATCTTGAATCGTGAATACCTACATTTTTCAATTTCTTGCGAAAGCCAATTCTGTTTTTAAAGTTAATATTATTGGCGTGTGGTACATACAAACTTAAATAGGTCCCTAGGGTAAACCCACCTGCCCAATTCCAGGATGTTTTAATAACTTATGACTCTGAATAATAAAGAAATGATGAATACAACTAATCTTTTAACGAAAATTGACGAAATACTCTGGTCAATAAATAATATAAATGATGAATTCTGATACAACCATATGATGTTATTTTATTTCTTACTAGTATGACCTACCAAACCCGTATCATATTTGCCCTATTATTATCTGTCCATACCAGGCCAAGTGCTCATACAAGTTGGACAATGTCCTTTCATCTTTAAATTAAAGATGATGGAGAACGCAACGAACCGAATACCACGCAAATCACCTACGAATTCTAAAATTTATTTTATTTGTCAAATCTTATCTCTCTTGTGTTATACGGGTAAATGGCATCATTAAGAAGTCACAATGAATAAAAACAATGAACAATATATCATATACAAATACTCACGGCACGCTCTTCGTCCGCAGTTGTCGTATGCTGTCGCTTTCGGGATCAGACCTTTATCATTTCAGAAATACAAAATTGCATATCAAGGAATTGACAGTTACACAAAGACAAGACATCGACAGAACTGTACTGAACTGAACAACACTGAAAGTGTATGTAGTGTAGGTATGTGTAGTGTAAAAGTGTAATTTACATTTTTCACAAAATATAAAACTGGGTAACGGTAAAATCTAAAGTAGAACTCAACTAAACCCGCCGATTAGGGAAATATTACACTAATGGTAGCGGATACTCCTGTTATTATCTAAGTAGTTTTATGATGTAAGTATCATATTAAAGCAATAAAGTGTTGTACAGAGTATTATAAGTAAATTGGACACTAAAACGGTTATACGTATGTGATTTTATATTTATCGAATGGGGATACAAATAATGTTTAGTTAAAATCAAAGCAAAAACATTTCTGGAGAGTTTTACTTATAAAAGTGTTTAACCTGTAAGAATATTTTCAAGTATTTACGTATGTACCTATTTTTTTTATTTATTTGTATTGAAAAAGGTTAAGAGGACGGGAACACGTGATATTCTTCTTTTACTCTAGAGGCAAAAAAGTAGATTAAAATTTTCTTCATATTTGTGGTCAAGCTATCAATTTAAATATTTCCAGTCTAAAAGCCGATTTACCACCTGCATTTCGTTCATAATCATCATTTTATACAGCAGACCCACGTGACCGTTATCGTATGCCGTGTCTCGCGACAATGCCTATCCGTCATTTCTGATAAGGAATATGAATATCATGTAATTTACACTAATGACGGCGTTTATGCGCAAGCTATTATGAAGTTTACAGTTTAAAAGGGAATCGTTGTTAAAAGTACAAACCGCGTAACGTATTATTTACCAGTATATAATTGTTTTTTTTTTTTTTTTTTTTTTTTTTTATATAGGACACGTCAATTGGACTTCGCCTTGCCTGATGGTAAGCTGAAGGCAAAATCCCAGAAAAGAGGGTCACCATTACTTACACATACCGTGTGACAATGGTGACACTCAGCTTGACGGCCTTATCATATGCTTTTTCACGCCCCGCTTAAAGGACCCGGGACTGTAGGAAGAAGGAAACACGTGAGCTGGTAATGAATTCCAGGCCTTAATGGTGCGACAGAGGAAAGAGTCTCCGAACCGCTTGGTTCTTGATCGGATGTTTTGCACCGTGTGCGGATGACATCTAAGACCTGCACGCGTTGTCCTGTGTAGGAAAGGGGAGGGTGGGACTAATTGGAAGAGCTCATCAGAACACTCCCCATGGTACAGACGGTAAAATACAGCCATGGACGCAACATCTCTACGCAGCTGTAAAGGTTCTAGGGTGTTCGTGATCTCGGGATTCCCAATGATGCGGATCGCACGTCGCTGCAACCTGTCGAGAGCATCTAGTAAGTACTTTGCTGAACCATTCCAGAGATGCGAGCAGTACTCCACACAGGAGCGAATTTGTGTCTTGTATAGAAGACACCGCTGCTCCGGCGTGAAAAATCGTCTCACTCTGTTCAGGACTCCGAGTTTTCGTGAGGCTGTTTTGATGATGCTTTCGATGTAGTTTTTGTTATTTAGGTTGCAGCGAACATCCATACCTAGGATATTGAGATTGTCCTGCAGCGGCAGTGGCGTGCTCTGAAGAGTGGGGAGGGGAAGGAAAGAAGATACTTTTGCTGTAAACGCACATGCCTGCGTCTTCTTGGCATTGAACTCAACCAGGTTCTCAGAGCCCCATTGAGAAATGTGATTCAGGACCCCGTCAAGCTCAGTGACAAGAAGCTGCCTTTTCTCTGCGATATCTGACTGCTTGGCCGCTGGATGTCCATGATAACTCCCATGTAAAGTGCTATCGTCTGCATAACAATGAACATTGCCGGTAGACAGCATGTCGTTGATATGCAGAAGAAAGAGAGTGGGTGATAAGACGGACCCCTGGGGCACGCCAGCATTAACCTGCAGAAACTCTGAAGCTCGTCCGTCACAAAGGACGCGAATACGGCGCCCCTGCAGGAAGCTAGCAACCCAGTTGCACAGCCTAGAAGGCAGACCAAAGGCAGGTAGCTTAGAAAGAAGCGATTTGTGCCAGACTCTATCGAAAGCTTTGGCGATGTCAAGACTAATTGCCAGTGACTCGCCGTGCTTGTCCATAGCCTCACCCCAAAGATGGGTAACGTATGCTAGAAGATCACCCGTTGACCGTTTCGGTCTGAAGCCATATTGCCGGTCATTAATTAAGGAGTGATCCTCTAGGTGCCGCATGAGCTGTTTGTTAATTATGTGCTCAAACACTTTGCACAGCACTGAGGTGACGGCTATGGGTCGATAGTTGGCTGGCTCCGAGCGATCCCCCTTCTTGGGAATTGGCTGAACATTCGCCTCTTTCCAAGGCAAAGGCACTGTACCCGAACTGTAGGATAGCCGGTACAGGCGCGTAAGCATTGGAGACAACTCCGCTGCACATTTTTTCAAAACTACCGCTGGAATACCATCCGGACCACTGGCTTTCCGGACATCGAGTGATTGCAGCACTGCACGGACATCGCGTTGCCTGATATGGATATCAGGCATCGCGTGGTCACTGTCGGGTAGTGTTGGTGGCTGCGTACCACAATCATCGATTCGGGAGTTGGCCGCAAAGAGATTAGCCAGCAGATTTGCCTTCTCTTGCGACTCATGGGCCAGGGATCCATCAGGGTTACGCAGCGGAGGCAGCGAAGGCTGACAGAAGTTGGCTTGCACGGCTTTAGCCAGTCGCCAGTAGCCACGGCTTCCCGTGGGATGCATCACTAGCTCTTGACCAAGCCGCGCTATGCGCAGGGCATCCGCTCTGACATAGGCCCTTCTACAGACCTTTGTGGCTCTGTTGTACGCTGCCTTGAAGTGGCCCAGATTGGGATGGCGCGTGGCGCGCGCCCTTACCCAAGCGCGGTACGCAGACTGTTTTTGTTCAACAGCTTCCGCGCACTCGCGCCCGAACCAAGGGCGCACCCCGCGGTCACCGGTGACATCGGTGTATGAGATATAGTATTCCATACCCAGACCGATCTCACCGGCGACAGCAGTAGCACAATCCGATGGGTTCTTACCTTCAAAGCAGCGCTCAACCCACGGGATGGACGCAAAATAGTCACGAAGTCCATCCCAGTCCGCTGACGAGTAGTGCCAGAGACGCCGCTTCCCCTGCACGGGTCGTGGGGGCGCCATAATAGGCACCGTGGAACAGACCAGGCAGTGGTCAGAGTTGCCTAACGCGGCTCGCACCGATACACTGTACCGGTCCGGATCACTCGTCAGCAGAAGGTCTAGCAGAGAAGGTGCTTGGCCCGACCTTCTTGGTATCCTAGTGACCTCGTGCACCAATTGGGTCAGGCCGTGCGCCAGAGCAAATGCGTGGGCGGCTCTTCCCGCATGGTCTGTTTTGGAGGAGCCCAACCAGATCTCGTGGTGGGCGTTAAAATCCCCCAAAAATACCATTTCGGCATTCGGAAATCGCTCCTGCGCATCATCTGCCGCCTGACTCAGATATTCAAAGAGTCGAGTTGTCTCAGCATCTCCTGTATGGGAACGGTAGAGGCACACATAGATCTGACTCGTAGGGCCATGGTCTACGTGTACCCAAAGGACGGAGAAGGATGGGTCCTCTAGGCAGCGCAAACGGCGACAGCAAACATCCGCCCTAACAAACACGCACACCCCGGCTTTTGCACGAAAACTTTCCTCAATATATAAAATAAATATATATATATAATATATATAATAATAATATATAATAATATATATAATAAATATATAAAATAAGTACATTATAGTATCGATTAAGATAGAAAAAAATTAAACTGTCCAGGCGGGATTCGAACCCACGATCTTTCTCTTACAGGGGGGACGCTCTGACCACTAAGCCATCGAATCTTCGCCTGAAACTATCAAAATTCTTCTGTCATATATCCGTCTTACGGTCTTACCCAATAAGTGAAAAATAAGGTGAATTATTTTCGAGGCACTAAGTTATATCTTGAGGGGAGCGATGGATTCTAGAATAGAATTCTGAGCATATCAAGGGTTACAAGAGCCGAGATGATCATTATTTCATGTGTTAGGTACTCTAACTTTATATTATTGACAACATGAAAATAATTATTAACCTCTTCGTGAAGAGCAGATAATTATAATACAGACTACGACTACGTTATGGTATATGACGGCGACAGCATGTCTGTCAACGTGTATAATATAATTCAGCTGAATGAGAATCGTTTCACCCTCATTGTGAATATTTAATCCATGTAAGCGAAAACAACAGATTTGAACAATTAATTTCATCATCAACATCAGACTTGATGAGAAAACTAGTTTACATCGTATAAATCTTTATCAAACAAGTGTATGCAAAAATTCTATCATCCTTTAAGAACTTCTAAACATATATTTTTTATACCACGTAGGTGGCAGACAAGCACACGGCCCACCTGATGGAAAGTGGTTACCGTGGCCTAGGGACGCGTGTAACACCAGAGGAGTCACACTCGCGCTGCCGACCCTGTAAGCAGAGTTTCTGTGCCGTTAGTGTAGAAAATGGAGAGTGTAAAAAATATATCGTAGAATTCTTATTTAAAATCTACCTTTTAGCTATATTTTGAAGCAATTAATATTCTACCTTATAACGTTTACCTAAACCATAATATTACTAAGTTATACCTGTTTCATGTTAGTTAATACGTGCGCTCTCCTGCCGTCTTATGAAACCTTAGTCTTACCTAGACATTTTGATAATATTATTTCCTAAGTTTTGAGCAGGCTATTATGGTAACTTCAGCCGTATATTCATTCATAATGGCACATTTTGTGGAGCATTACTGGTTCAAAATGTGCAGGATACGATATGCTTCACATGCTCAACAGGTATACAAATGTTATTTTAAATATTATCGATACCTACTTTTTCTGCCTTGTTTGAATTTAATTTAATTTTCAGGAATGGATTTGAATCCATAACCTGGAAAGGCGTTGAAAACGTATTTAGACAAGAATTTCAATAACTCCAGGACGGATCGAAATATTAATTTGGAATTCTCTAGAGTGGTACACTGGTACCTACTGTCGAAGGGTTAAGTACATAGTTCACATTCTTGTTTTTAAACATTAATTTAAAATCATTAATTTCAAAATGAGAATATATAACTGGTATCAATCGTTGGTAATGTTATTGTGACATGAGATCCAGCAACAGTAGAAAAAAGTTTTGAAGAATCTCGGCAATAGAAAAACCTATTGTCGAGATTCCATTTAGGTAAATTTTATTAATAGGTAAAGAGTAGTACATTTATTGAACAGGCAGACATCCTGATGCAAACTTCCTATATTAAATAACGACATCAGAGCTATTTCAATCGAAATAGGTTGGACGAACATAGTAACATAGGATTTTAATGTATTATGAAGATCTGTTCAATGGCAATTTAGTATATGAAACACATGGCAACTTGAACTATGTATGGTTCAGTTAATACTAGTTTCAGCTGCATATGTGATATTCTTACTAAAATTGCTTTGCATTCTCGCAGGCGATTAGAAAATTTTATTTCTTAAACTTTGAAGAAACTGGTTGACTATCAGCAAAGAAAAAGTAATATTGAAGTAGGTACACTACTACCCTGAATTTTAAAATAACCTGCAAAAATCATTTCTTGAGTTTGAATCTATTGAATAAACAGAAGTTGAAGATTATTACGTTTTCTGTTAAGATTTACTGCGTCTTTATTGTTGGGGTTTGCTCGGGGATGAGGAGATAACCAGCTTATAAAACTGATAAGGGCAGGTAGCGAACGATGGAATGACAATCTATTGTGCTTTAATAGGATATATATTTTTATTCAATATTTGTTTGACATCTGGGATGTTTATATTTTGACGATGGGCGGGGTAGTTTTCATGATGACAGATGATTACAATATGATAGATCAACATTATAACTCGTCCTTTGTTTAGACCTCAAGTACTGCCTTGGTATATTAATTCAAGAGAAAGTCCCCTCAGACCTTGTTAGTATAAAATCCAGTATCACGAAACTCGCATATGACCAATGACGTCACGCAAGACAGAAACGTGACAGGAGCCTAAGTTAGTATCCAGTAATACGAATTTTGTTGAAAATCTTCACAGTATATTTTTTTATTATACACGAGCGATAACTGCCGGACATTTCATAACTTTCATTCACTTCCTTCTTGCTCTTATATTCAGTGGGATCAGCCTTAGTTTTATACTTTGACCCAGTTACAAACCGACGCGTGCATGAAGCTAGTCGCGTAACTTGTTTCAAACTACAAAAATATGCAGAATGCAGGTGCAATACAAAAGAAACGAAAAGTGAAACATTCAAGTGCTTACATTTAAAACAACAGGTTGATTAAGATAAATCTGCATTTAATTGCAATTTCAACATCTTATCTCGCGATGGTCGTTCTAAAGGAAATTTAAACCCTATCAATGAATGAACTTTGTAACCCCTGTCTCTTAAACCGTAATAGTTAGGTATCTGAAATTTTTACAGTTTGTATTACCATTGAACTACTAGGTATATTATCTTATATATAAAATTCTCGTGTCACAATGTTCGTTCCCGTACTCCTCCGAAACGGCTTGACCGATTCTCATGAAATTTTGTGAGCATATTGAGTAGGTCTGAGAATCGACCAACATCTATTTTTCATACCCCTTAGTGATAAGGGTTGTCCACCCTGGGAACCGACATCCACGCGGGCGGAGCCGCGGGCAAAAGCTAGTATTATTATAATATAGTATAAAAACATAGCGTCTCTCTTGTTTCTTTAACAAAGATAGTACGGAACACGAATTTCGATGGTATGGAGTGCCACACGTCCGGTATTATATTAAATTTTCACGTGATTACTGAAACACCCGGGAACGTGAGCGATGAATTGGAAAATGAATGCAAATTCACAGTCACGAGCTATTTATCCCCTTAATTTTAATGGTGTATCGTGCCGATCGTCGTCCGCCCCCATTTATGATTGGGCCCATTATACGACAGTAATTGGGTTTCGTCATGACTTCGTCTTTTGACTTAAATCGTCTATCATTTTACTGTCATTTCTTTTGGCATAATCAGTTTGTGTAAGACTATGACTAATAACTTTACTGTTTTGTTTTCCTTATGGGGGTAGGCACAAACGATATATTTCCATTAGCTGCAACATTCGCCATTCAATTCTTCTTTCAAAAATCATAATTGTTTCATACTTTCAAAATTGTTTTCAAACATGTTCACTGATACTCTTGATCTGGCGTTCTGGAGTTTTCTATCTGATCGTCTAGGTTTATGTAACTCAGTTTTTACGTATACAAACGAATATGAATTGATGCGTGTGTTCTAGTCTTCATTCCGTCTGGTCTGCTACTTGTGTGCTTAGGTACAAGCCAACTTTCTCATATCCTACGGCCCTTCATCTTTTATAAAGATCGGTACGGCCCGAAATTAGTCGTAATTTAACGAAAGTTATTACTCTAATTTAAATGTCAGTTTATTATGTTAATCAACACGTTAAACACTAGCTGCTGCCCGCGGCTCCTCCAATGTGAAATCTCTTTATTGTGGTATGTTGCTATTTGACGGAAGAAAATCTTATGTGAGGCTATCGACAAGCCTAGCAGTCTAGGGCGTGAAAAGACAACTGACCTAGTATGAAGGACAAAATATTATTGGTATTATCATGTTAATACTGGCATTATCTGTCTTTGTTATCAGGATTAATATATGACATACTAGCAGTAAAGATAAGCTGCCATACAACGAAACATTTATCAAATTCCATTCACGCAAAAGGCCGTTTATTAACAAAATTACGCAAATTATTCAAACCGCCAATATGTGTGTAGTGAATCGAATATGATTGAATATTCCCCAACCACAACCTATCTGGTTTCCGTTTTCATTAATTACGACGTTACGGTATTTGTTCAAAGGAGTACGTCCTTCATCAATCACCAGAAATTTCAAATTTTCCAACGTTTCTTTTTGTTGACGCTATTGTTAATTATATTAATATTATAAATGAAAATGTTTGTGAGTATGAATGTATGGATAGATATTTGTCACACTTTCTATTTCGTAAGAAAAACAGAATTTGTAATAGAACAGAGTTTCCATATAGGAATAAAGCCCGGGCAGCAGCTGGTACCTATGCGTCTTTCATAAAATAGTTATATCATACATTGTAATAGTGTCTGTCGAGGGCCTAAACAGATACTATTACAATTAACAGCCTAGACTCTAGGCTGTTGAGTTCAATTTAGTAGTCGGAGTTGTACATAATAACTCCGACTACTAAATTGAACTTAACAGCCTAGAGTCTAGGCTTTAGATATCTCGGAAAATTACTTAAACGTTACATATTAAACCTGTTCATGTTATGTTTACGTTTCTTGTAAATGTCAACTTAGGATAAAACAACTCTTTACCCTATAAATGAAAATCGCATTACACTGATTCCAACAGATTTACTACTAGACACACAGAAACTGGTACACGTACTGATAAATGAACAAAGCACTGGCACAGAATTTCTTTAGTTTGATGGTAGTCCCTTAAAAATCAAGTAAACCATGTTAGGAGTAAAAGAGAGAAATCAGGGCTCCAACCAAAGTACAAGCTTTGGATGCAACCTGGATTAGTATACGGCTGACGTTCATGCAGTTGGGTAAATAGAATACAAACTTGAAGAAAAGTGTGATTCTGGAATTTAAAATAAAATTGCAACCAGACCTTTGTGGTATATGCTCTAAGTACACACTTACCTTGATCAGTACCTAGTAGCAACTAATTACAAACTCTACAAAGTAAGTATATTTCCATGATGTCGTCACACATACGGCCCCGACATTAACAAAGCTTGTATTACCCGTTATGAAATGTTACATTTTTCCATAAAAGCGAGTATTATCGCAACGAGGTCATTCTATTTAAAACCAGCTAAGGGGCATATGTTGAAACGATTCAGTAAGAACAAAGAGACTGATTATGACTACTAGATTTTAGAGTTTTAGCCGGGACCACCCAATTAATAGAGACCTATTAGCGGTTTTAATAATACTGAAGGTGTTACTGTTGTAGAGGGGAATGGGGGAAGAAACAAACTTGAAGAACGTTGAGAGAAAACAAAAAGAGACGGAAGGAGAACGGAAATGATTCTTCTCGGAAATTAGTGTTCAAGGAGTATTGAAAAGTCGAATAACATTCTAATTGCTTGGTGTAGACCAGCAGTCGGCAAACTGCGGCCCGCGACCCTTCTTACGGCGCACGACTGTTTTTTATAGTAGGTACTTGGATCGCGGACAAGCATACGCAGCAGACGTGTGCAGCGCCAAGAGCGTCATACTCATACACTGTAAGAACCTACTAAACCCGTTATTGAATTACCTCCTTTTATTTTCATTTGAAAAAAATCATGTGATGACGAATAAAGAATACAAGTCTCACCACCCCATCTCATTCGATGGGTGTCGTTAGAGGCTACTAACGGCAAAATATGCTAACGATATCACTGCGAGAGAAGGAAAACTCGAAGGTCTGGCCAGCGTGGAAATAGTAGGTCAAAGCCTCCCAACATTGGGAGGGGCCTATGTCCAGCTGTGAACTGCGATAGACTAATGTAGGCACTAGCTTGTGATAGCGCGTGATGTAATAGATTTGCTTTGTCTCAGATTCCGTTTTTATCTTAGTATACATTATTAGATTTTTATTCAAAAAACATAACTACGCTTTTCGTCACCGGAATAGGCAGATGCTGTCTCAAATACTTATGAGTTATCCCAGCCGTCCGTCATAAAACTATTCTGAGCCGCCGGTGTTTTCTAGAATATTGACCCGTTGTTGCCTTTATTACACAATTTTCTAATATGTTTTTCCTCCTCTAGATTACTTAAACGTGTATGATTGAGTGTAGCATAAAAATAAACAATGTCGTTTAGCTGCAAAATTATTGTCTAATGAGAACAATTCGCTGGGGTCAACCCAGCGAATTGTTCTAAACACGCAGAATTTGTCGTGTTGTGATACATTGTTATCAATGATGTCAGCGTTTGTGTGATTACAATGTTATCGCGCTAAGTTGACTCACCGTGTTTTTTATTTTGTGGAATATAGTACAACTTGTTACAAACATACCCGTATGTCAGGAGCCGTCGAACGTACAAATTGAGTTACATGCGGCCGTTTAGCGTACGTAAAAAAGGCTGGTACAACTTATTGCTGTAATTTTGTTTAGTTGGATAAACAATGTATTCAAACTTTCTACCTAACACTTACAGATACACGACATTGAACTTCAATATTTATAAATTTGTAAAATTCCCTGTTCAACTTCAGGACTCATCTGCCTAAATAATTGTTTTTTTATTTTTTTTGGAAAGTAGTAGCATTTTCACTATTTACTTGTCACCGTCATGTCGGCTACATTTCAACCTGAATCTAGTTGAAGCGCGCCGAGCCACCGGGGCGCCGCCCTGTGACGTCATCGCCTCGCCCGAACTCTTAATAAAGGGTAAATACGACCCTCGTGTCATGTTTATCTTACGACCTCCTCGCCACACTAATATTTGACGCCTACCATGGATTTAATTGCTTCAACTGTCCTCTTTTGGTCGCGTATCACGTAGCAGTTACTGTACAGGTTGCTGAACAACCTCCTTGATTTTGGCGGGGCCATGATGTCACGCATCATGCGGTGGAATGACGAACATGAAGTCCACATTTGGACAGACGATGCCGAGGGAGACTAACTATAAGTCTGCTAGCCTTTGCGATGCCTCGCCTACACATGTCCTAATACGATTAAGGTCTACTCCTAAATAAGCAAGATGATAAATTCAATTAATTAATCTGGACATTCAGACTCAGCTGGAAAACTAACGTTTTTAGAAAGTAGAAATATTTAAAAACTGAACCGCAATCCACGTACAGATTTCAAACTTCGCGATTAGTATTCCCCTCGTACATTTACGGTTGTTAACTTGATCGGTAACTTTTAATAAGTAGTTGCGCAACGTGTACAAAATAAAAGATTACCAACTTCAGGAGTGAAAGACCCGTAACGAAGTATGTTTACTTTTTTTTTGTCCTACAAACATGTGCAAGAGATTCTTTTCACTGAAAACTTATCCTATTACAAGTTGTTTAAGTTTCAATCATTATTAGAAGCCGCCGCGGCGCTATTGATACTCTTACGCCGATGAGTTCGAAAAATTTTCTTTGAAGTTTAATAAGCTTTATAATCTAGTTTGAATTTATTGACAAGTCACTGATTACGTGATTATGAATGATCAAGTTTACCGGGATAGTAGACTTTAAAATCTTTTCTTTCTCTTACGCCGATGAGTTTTTAGTATTTTCTTTAAAGTTTAATAAGCTTTACAATCTAGTTTGATCTTATTGAAAAGTCAATGATTACATTTTTTTTTAAATATCTTAGGCATATGTTAACCCCCTAGCTCGAGTGATAATCTGGACATTGAGCGAGAATGGAGAGAGTTGTCGGTGAGATCGAACATGCTGGTTCGCAGGTTAACACGCTGTTTACTTCCAAAATGTTAGTTTTAACGCGTTCTCGGGCGTATTGTACTTTTTGTTTTTATACTACAGTGAGAAAGAGGTGTGCTTCTCTGGTGCATAGAGCGCAATCCAGTGGTAACAGCATCCTAAGTATGATAGCAGATAGGATAGATTTTTTTTTACGTGCGCAAAATCCCCACGGATACCTCCCCCCCCACCGGAGCCGGTGGAAGAGGTTATGTCGGACTCGAACCGACCAAAACGCACGCCGCCTGTGGGTCGTATTTGGTTGCCGAAGGTGTGGTTGACAGGCATATCTCTCACACCCTGGCCGACTCAGGGCCATCTCTTACGATCTGGCCCTCTGATAGCAGATAGGCTAGATTGCTTGTACGTATATCACTTCTGTGCTATCGCCTACGCCTATGGGACAGGGCGCCGCGCGCCGCCGGTGATTCATAATCACAAAATTTATTGTTATAGTCTTATTAATACTATTATTATTTAATTACTCTGCTAGTAGATATGAAGCTTCAACCATTTAAGGTAGTTTTTTTGTTCATAATTTTTTGAATAAATACAAAACGGGCAAACGCCTGATTTTTAATAATACTTGTGTATTATTGCTCTTATGGCACAAATAAATTAAAAACGATCTCTATATTATTTCTACAACAAAATGAAGAAAAAAAAATATATGTAAATGAGATCCGAATACACAATGAACTTGTTAATTCTGTCTCTGACATATTTTGTTGAGCAGAAAATTCTTTTGTCTTCGTAGCATTAATGCAATCGGCATTTGAACAAATACCTAGTTCGAAAAAATAATTAACGTTTGGCCAGTAAGCTCATTAAAATAATTAATTTCATCGTATTTTTCTGACAGCCTTATTAATTATTGTAATTATTTTTATTTAATAAATTATGCATAACACATAATGTAGTACAAATATGGTCTCAATTCGCTTGCTTGTCTAGACGTCACCTTAAATATTAATGGTTTCACTCCAATCAGTCAACAGATGCTGGACATGGGCCTGTATTTGCTTTCACTCATTGAGAATGAATGGTCGGCGACGGTTATTATGATGCACATTTATCCTAACAAGTAAATTGACTCCTTGATCATTCATCCTCATCATATTATGCTTTACTTTTTTTGTCTATCTTGTTAATTGACAATATCTGCGTATGTTTGCGTTAATATATTTGTTTCTCCTTCAGCCTGAAGCGTCTAGGCGAATTTCACTTATCAGCGAGTTGTAAAAAATATATGCATTACATTGTAACTTACGCCTTTCTTTCCCTTTTTTACTCAAGTCAGTCCCTAAACACACAAACTAAATAGTCACACACACACACAAACACACACACGCACACACACACAAACACACACACACACACATACACACGCATACCTACACACTTCAATGTTTATGTTTCTATTTTTCTATAACTCTGTAATCTAACTGTATTTTTAAGGGAAGTAGCGAGCCATTCCCAATACGAGTATCTTTGATTACTCACTGGGAAGTCTCAGCAAAGTGTATGTAAAGATTACTGAAATAAACGTTATATTATTATTATTATTATTTCCCTGATTCCTCCTCCCTTTTCCTACTACCGATAAGTCAACCGTAGGTCTAGGATGGAGTGTATGATACTATTACTCGAATATACTTACTCAAATGGCATTGTCCGGAATTAGTCTTCTCTCTCTACTCTAAGAGGATGTGAGGTTTTAACGATACTTTGACGTCATGGTTGACGCTTACGCCATCCACGGGTCGTAACCATTAGAAAGTTGACTGCCTTTTATAGTTTTTGTGGTCTATTGTTTCTTACTTTGCGCAACTCTGGACTCTGATCTTTTTTATTGTAAGAGTGATATGTATCTATGATTATTCTGTGACTGGACTGTCATTGCATCTTAAGCCTATTAGCCTATTACAGTCCACTGCTGGAACTAGGTCTCCCAATATGCGCCATTGCTCTCAATCCACCGGCCTCCGCATCCAGTCTGATCACCGCATTTAGTATGTTAAAATTGTCCCAAGATATCGATGTCATTGTTAGGTTTTCTGTAACTATTCACGATAGTCACGGTACTTACGCAAATAACAATAGTGGTACATAGTGAAAGTACTTCATTTGCCTAATTGATCGATATTTGACGCAAGAAATACTTAAATGGAAAAGCAAATCAACCTATCTATAGTGTACTTATTTAATGAAGTTTGATTTTATTTATTGTTACACAACCGAATAGAGTGTACTGACGAAAGCGGTAAATAAAAAAGAGGTCGAGCGTTTGACAAAAACTACAGTAAACAATTTTTCTCATACTAACACCGTTAACTTGTTAATAAAACCAACTCAAACTTCAGTGTACTGACTCTCATTTTTACGAATAAAAAATAACAACAACCTTCAACGTAGAAAATATAACATAAAAATGGGCTTATAAAAACCGTTATCTAAAAACTTGAGCCTTCAGGCTGTATACTATATTTGAATACTCCGCGTACCAGACATGATAATCTTCAAGGGTAGCAATATCGGCGCGTATTATCACTGTGTAACTTTACCAAACGACAGCTTATTCGAAGGGGAGACTATATTACTTCTTCCCGATCTCAGTCAACGACGACATTCACCTGTAAATTTAGTCCTCCCCTTTTCAGGGATCAAGTATTGACGGATTTGATTTTATACCGTGTTATATAATTTTTCCCGCACATCTTGTCGATTTAAAAAACTAACAGTAAAAAAAATTATACCTAGTTTCAAAATTAATAGGCGATGTATTTCATGGATGTTGCCTGTATTGTTGTTGTAAGTTTTCCTTTATCTTGGTCCAAGATAAAGGAACTCTTCCACGTAAATTAATTGGCATCGGAACAAAACCAATGCGTAAGAGAAAGAAATTCATATCATGATATAGGCGAAATTGATTGGATAATTCAGCTTATAACATATCGTTATAGCAAACTTGCTATAGGTATACGCGTAGAGGTATTAGAACTAAACCTATTTCTTTGAAGACCTAGAATAGTAAAATAAAGGCAGTAATAATACTTTTATGACGCGAGTCTGAGTAGTGAAGTGACGACAAGCTCTATTTACAGAATCGCGAGGGTTATAAAACCCTTTTTATTTGTATCTAGATATTCCGATCTAGTATGTAGATATATAGAAACTTACTAGGGGATCAACTCGGAATAAAATAATCAGGACCTAAAATCAAATGTTGGACATTACGGCAGTTTGGGGGCAGGACAGGCGAGGGTTTGGTCGATGATAAGGTATGACCGAAAACCAATTTTAATAGGCAATTTGACAAGGTCGTCCGATTCTTCCCAATACTTCTTAATAAGTTAGCTTGGTCTGAAAAAATATGCCTAGAACAATAAGATATTGCCTAACTCAACTGAAACTATGACTTTTCGTTATTTTTAATTTCCAAAGTTAGTCAAATACAAACAATAAACTTCTGTCCCAATTTTTTACTTTTTAAATTAATCCTTAAATTAACCTACTGTAATTATGAACTACTAGCACCGCGCCGCGGTTTCACCCGCGTTAATCCTGATCCCATGGGAATAACGGGATAAAAAGTAGCCTATGTTACTCACGAAGAATGTAGCTTTCTAATGAAAAAAGAAAATCCGTCCAGTACTTTTTGAGTTTATTCGTTACATACAAAAATACAAATCTCTCCTCTTTATAATATTAGTATAGATATAAGTGTAAACGCAACGTAGACCTAGATAAATGTAATATTATTCTCTTACACTCCATACATTTGCACTACACGCGACGGGCGTGTAACGTCACTCGCAAGTACGATATTGTATGGAGCGTTTTCGAGAGCGGTGCGAAAAATTTAATTTTCAAAATCAAATATATTACATACTAAACACCTCAAGAAAGTCTAGGGAACAAGATGACCCCAATTATTTTTTTTCGTGTAAATCTTCTTTTGCAAATAACTGGCAGCAAATAAATAAAAATAGAATAAAGTAGATTACAGAGTTGTTCGAAATTTAAAAATAAATTTAAATAAGTAATGATTTTCGAATATGGAGGGAAAACTTTTAAAAGTGTTTGATTGTGCAGTTTTTCTGAGGCAAAATAAAATTTTTTTTTTTTGATTGTAAATAACGTTTATTATCAATAATACGTCTTTTACGTATGGTTTGTGCATTTTTGTGACTGTAGTCATCATGTCACGTCGTCATTTAAGTCGCGAAGAGATGTTAAGGGCTGTTGGTATGCTGCAAGCTGGACGAACTCAACGCGACGTAGCGGATGCTGTCAACACCCAACCAAGCGTAATTTGCAGATTATGGGCACGCTACAGGTCTACAGGGGATGTTGCCGAACGTCACAGGGGACGAAATAGGGTTACTACCCCGCGACAAGATCGTTTTTTGCAAAATTCCGCAAGGCGGCAACCCACGATTACTGCTCGTCAGTTGGTCGCAGGCCTCCAGTCTCAGCATCAAGTGGTTATTAGCGATCAAACTGTCAGAACAAGACTACACGAAGCCAATCTTTATGCTAGCAGACCGCTTAGGGTTCCAGCTCTTCGACGTGGAAATCGAGGTCGTCGCTTATTGTGGGCTAACGCACATTTACAGTGGACCGACCATCAATGGGCACGGGTTCTGTTTTCCGACGAATCTTGCTTCAGTTTTCATCCTGATTCGAGAAGAATGCGTATATGGCGAGTTCCTGGACGTCGGAGTCGTCTCCAGAATCCGCAAGAAGTTCATCCTTACCAAGGTGGAACAATCATGGTATGGGCTGGAATTCGCCTTGGTGGAAGGACCGACCTCGTTTGGATACGGGGCAATTTGAATGCAAACCAATACATTCAGGAGGTTATACACCCCATGGTAATCCCTCATCGACAGCAGTTCGGTCAAGATTTAATGTTCATGCAAGATAATGCACGGTCACACACCGCGAGGGTAGTGGTCAATGCGTTAAGCGAGCACAATATGACGACGTTGGAATGGCCTGCTCAGTCTGCCGACCTCAATCCCATAGAGCATGCCTGGGATTTGCTTGGGAGAAGAGCTTTCAGTGATTCTTTGGAAAATCTGAACACTGAAGAACAATTTTTTTTACACCTTCGCAGTGTATGGAGCCATATTCCACAGACGATGATTGACAATCTCATACTAAGTATGCCACGCCGTTGTCGAGCTGTTGCTAATGCTTTAGGAGGTCCTACAGATTATTAAAAACGTTTAAAGTACGGTTAATTACTGTATTTCTTACTACCTCGTTATTTTTGTGCCTAATCATAGAAGGTTGTAATACTCAATATTGGCACTATTCAATTCTTTCTTAAAAAAAAAAAAAATTGGTATGAAAATGTTTTTATTAAAATTAAAATTAAAAACGGTATAAAAATACCCTTCTATTGATATAAAACACTCACTATTACAAGAAAGGGTTTTTAAATAAAAACTAGAAATGTCCTTGTTCCCTAGACTTTGTTGATGTGTGTATTTGTCGTAAGAATATTTCACTTTAGCAGGGTAAAATAAAATGTTCAAATAGGCTTTGCGCTAAGCGGCGATGGTATCTTCATGGATTGATAATTTTCCAAATTCCTACAGGACATTTTCTTTAGCTATCAATATTAATGAAAGTCTGATGTGGCGCTTACGCCGCTCACAATTTACGAATGCATAATTAATCGCATCACTGTCGTATTCGATGTATCCCCCTAATTTGAGTTTGTAAAGTCTCGACAAGTGATTTTCAAGAAGTAAGCCGCCTTATTTCTTCAAAATCACTAATTGTCGAGACTTTGAAGAAATAAGGCAGATAATTGTATTATCATAATATTTGCTAATATTTGTAGTCAGTTAAAAAAGTGCAGAACATAGGCTCATTTACAAACTATCTTACATTGACATAAAGCAATCAATAAATACATGAACGAAAAGAAAGTAGTGATAAGTTGTAATTTTCATTTTCAGGAGATAAGTTTATTTTAAATAGTGATTAATTGTCTTTTTCATTTTCAGGAGATAACTTTATTTTAAATTTCATATTTTGTTTATCATTTTATGAAATGTTTTAGAGTTAGGTGTTCAGTAAATTCGTATGTATTACCTAAGCTACTTTTAGGGGTGACTATACATATCACATCTTACATCTTCATATCGATCGTAAAACACGCCGCGAATGTACGTCCGATCAAATTCAATTTGTTGCCTTTGTGTATGGTGTTCCTGTTTGGTATTTCTTGTTTTCCTTTTTGCGTAAACATGTCTTCACGATTCTGTCGTCTTAGACCAATAAATCTAATTTCGCAGCTTTATGTCTGCTTCTATGTTACCATATGTTTCGCACATCTAAATGTTGTTTATTTGTATTGCATTTAACATGTTTTTGTAATTCGTTTTCTCATAGATACCTACTTGATCTAGGACAAAACAGCACGCAAAGATGAAGCTATTGTCTTTGAGAAAGTTGTACTAAAATTTAGGTATACCGTTAAAGCACTAGCAGTCAGTATTCATCTTTCACTTTAGCAATAAAATGTCTTTAAAATTAGCGTTGTTGATTACTAACTGCAGTCGTTTCTTTAAAACTATCCGTCTAAAAACTGTTAGTTTTTTGAACGATCTTCATTCACTTACTAAATCGGTTAAGTTCAATGTACTTACTGTCAAATCGACTAAACCCTCGATCTATTTGAGGCGCTATAACTGTTTTGCTACATGGCTGGATAGACGTTATTGCTAATGTACGAGTCACTTCTAACTGCCCAAACAGTTGAACAAGTTTGAGAAGATAGCGATAAAACGGATAAGTTACAAAATGTACTTAGACGTATTTTACAACTAAATGGGTATTTTATCGTAGCTGTGTGTCTCTAGAAAATATTAGAATCCACAAAAGAATCTGATAGATGTTTTTTGCCAAACTCACTTTTATTACCCGTCTGACTATCCAATAAACGTGATATATACTTACCCATATATTTATCTAAGTCTGCAATTCTCCTAAGGGATTGAGAAAGCCTCTTAGACTTACTGTATGTTCGAGGTTCATTCTAAGAACTAAATTTGGGAATTTCTATTCCCAAATAACGTCGATACATTTTATTTTTCCAAGAAATTGGTTAAAAATTGTTCTGTGCTACGTGTCTAATTTCTATTAATATGAATGATTAGCATTGTTACCTTTTGACGTCACAATTGATTAGATTTTACTACCGTGATAAATTATCGTTCGTACCTCACTCCTTTTTGTCGAGATCTCTATGACTGAAAGTTGGATACCAATTCTAGTGATTCTTGATGAATAGGAATTAAATGATAATATAAATTTTGCTACTGTTTCATTTAAGTGAAGCTATGAGCTATCTCAATGTAATGGTATGAATATAAATATTAAATATTCTACAACATTCTACACAACGCTATCTAGAATTCTAGACCCATGGTAAGCATAGCTCAACTAGCTTCTGTTATGGAATCTAAAATGCGGATAAACATACTTAGATACTTTCATTATTGTAAATACATACATATTATACATAGAAACACCGGACACCAGACAGATGCAAATATACAATATATGATGAAAATAATAAATTGAAATAGTAAAAAGAAATAATAAAAAAAAAATGAACATTTTATTCTTATTCTTACCTTGATCTCTCTATTTATTTCGTTCTACGGTAATGCAAGCATTATACTTGACTGAATATAAAACCATTACGTTAATCAAATATTTAATAATTTTCCTGTTTCCTACTCATGTAATTAAATACATCGAAATTAGTGTTGTACATATCGGTATAATTGAGCAGTCTGACTGGGGAAGTACCTCCGCCCTACAGAATACCGAGCCCATAATAACCTCGTGTTGTGTTCCCGGCGGTGAGTAGGGTAGCCAGAGCTCACTGGAGGGTTTTTTTACTGTCAGTGGGAATACTAAAAGCTTGTCCTCGCTCCCGTGCAGATAGTCTTTATGGTAACTAACGAATAACCTCGGTGGCGTAGCGATAGAGCATTCGACTGCTCACTCGCAGGTCGCGGGTTCTAGTCTCGCTCAATGCAAATAATTGTGGGTATGCATGAGTATAAATATTTGCATTGGTTCGAGTGTTTCTGTGTATAATATGTATGTATTTACAAAAAAATGTATAGAAGTATGTTTATCCGAATTCTAGAATATATAACATAAGCTAGTTAAGCAATGCTTCTGGGTCTAGACTGTGTTGTATAGAATGTTGTACAATATGAGTATTGAGAATATCTAGGTTATATTTTCTTGGAATGTTGATTTAAGCTGTATGTTTGGTTTGTATTAAAGATAAGCAAATATCAACATAATCGATGTAGCTAAAGAAAATAAACGAGACTGTATTGGTTAAACTATATCTCTGAATAATTTACCAGTTCTCTCCACGTATTTTGAATATAGGTTTCAACTTTTATACTAAGTTTGTGTGATCAAAGTTCTACAAATTACAAACTAACTGCTTTGCGGTGACTATCTTCAGAAGTCACACTCCAAGTGCACCATATTTGGGATGCACATGGAGAACTTTAAGACTGAAGAAACTTCTAGTAGGTAACTTAAGAATAGTTTTAGAAAAGTGTAGAACTAGATTCACATTTTAATGAAGTTATCCGAAGTTTTACTTGCACTCTGCACGTTTAGTTAAATATTTTAGTATGATATGCAAGTTTACATTTAAAACATTCTAGATAATATTAAGTTGTTGTAAGTAGATAGATATTATCTACTGAATTTAAAATCTGAAGCTGTGATACTAATTTAGAAATGTGATTACAAACAAACAATCTTTGCATAAAATAAATGTAACTCACAGTAGCATACCTATCACCTGTGAGTTAGCTACTGCATATCGTATAGAAAGATCGTCGCTTCCATCTAAAGTTAATGAAGTGTTAACATGTTCAAGTTTGAGTTCATGTTCAAGTTGTTCTATCTGTTCAACGAAGCATACAAGCATATTGAATGGATTGTGTTTTGGATTTGTTATATGAATTGGATTTTTATGAATGAATATTTTCCAAGTCGGTAGGTACATCGTCAGTAAGATATATAGACTGATTTAATCTACAGCAGTAAAATGTTACCGCGTTAAAAATCCCGTTTTATTACTTTCTTTATCGACTAAGTCTTACTAGTCAGCATAGAACTAGCACTATCATAAATAACTTAATGAACCCGCACTTTGTACGACCATTCGACGGTTCTGTGAGATCGTTAGGTACTCTTAATGAGCTATATTTTTGCAGCGATAATGGAGAACTACAGCACATTCATATTGACGTATAGTAGTATACTCAGCATAACGGCCACAAATCGCCAACTTTGGGTTTGGTCTCACGTAATAAGGCGAGCCTTTTGCTGTCAGTCGTGCACTTTTAGATGTGTGTTAACTGTTGAAATGAAATCAGCTCTGACTCTTAGGTACAATTTGATCAGGGTAAATAATTGCGATTAACTTCAACTAACGGGGGTGAAAATGTGATAACGTAGTTTAGTTTGATTTTGCCGATAAATTAGAACTTGTTTTCATCCTAAGTTTTGTCAGTAAGCGAATATTCGTGTTTTCGGACATAGTTTG
This sequence comes from Eilema griseolum, assembly GCA_963662185.1. Taxonomy (NCBI): domain Eukaryota; kingdom Metazoa; phylum Arthropoda; class Insecta; order Lepidoptera; family Erebidae; genus Eilema; species Eilema griseolum. Next base: position 8,735,690 of record OY759230.1, read on the forward strand.
TTGCCAGTTTATTTAACAATAATATGTAGGTAGTGAAGAAAAGGAAAGGTGTCCTCTCGCCATAAGCTTGTAAACGTTTCATTACGATAGAGCACTATTTACGTCCCCAACGTAAATTGTCTCCGAATCCCAAGCTTAGCTGACTCAAGTCCGACCGGCATCATAAAACCTTACTGAGACCTGTATTATAAAGTAAATTCATCTGAGTTTGTAAACTGGCAGAGGGTGGCAGTTTTGTGATCCTGCCATATTCTATATTATGAGTAAGCATCTGGATTGTTGCCAAGACATGTTATTGTATGAACCGTTGCAAAGCCTTCCGACCGCACTGTTCACAACCTGCGGAGTTCCTTTTTTGCCATATACCTACTACAATAAGAGCCTTGAATAGTGGAGTATTTATTTGATTTGTAGCCAATTCATGCCTCTAAAGCAATTTGCTATTTCGAAAAATATGTTAATGCGTCTCTGGCAATAATAGATTTAAGTTCTTTTTTAGGTAGCTGTAGGTAACTGGTAATCTACTGAGCCTTTGTAATTAAATTTCGGTTCGGTTTCGACTTACCGGATTCTCAAAGATTTATTATTAATTAAATAATTTACAATGTCATTGTTTACCTTTGAGGATACCATAAGGTGAAACCGGTCGGGTCTAATAACAAATAAAAAATAATGTGGAAAAGTACACGCTGCGTCGGTTATTAATTTATATATTTTCTTTATTTTTAATCATCCACCAAATCTATAATAGTACCTAAATGATTTGACTATTTAATATTATGACGTCACAATATAATATTATTTCATACAAGTTTCCTTATGACTTACCGTTTTGACGTTTAGTACAAAGTCACTAATTTGACTAGTCAGTCAAATACCTAATTATAACTTTAGCATATTTCTTAAGCAAGGCTGTATCAAAAATTGCTATGAATTTAATGGAATCGTATTACCATTTCGTGTGTAGTGCCTTGTAGAGCGGCACTTTGGGGAATTGGTACTTAGTGCCGTTGTAAGGCTGTTACGTTAAAGTGGATTAATAAATGTAATTGGATTATTAGAATTTCAACGGTAGATATACCTGGTATAAAGTGTGGTATATCATTAACTAGTGACAATATCAATGACATTCTAAAATGAAAGAGTTCAAGGCAAGGATACCAAAGGTCGTGATTATTCAGAAATTTCGATTTTTTTTAATGTGCCAGAAATTATCTTTATAGAAATAGAACATTCTAAGGTGCGTGCGGTTTCAGGTGTGACCCATTACAATCTCTCTTCTATTCAAACATTCCAGTCAGACTTCATCTCTAGAGTCACTTCTTTTATTTTATGCTATCCATCATTCCATTCATGTTTTCTTAGGCCTAACTATACTCTTACTCATTTCATAAGTTTCAAATAAAAAGTTTCATGTATATTCTTATTAACTTTATTATACCGTTTTATGGCAAATGTCCTTTTCTTTCTTTATAATAATACATGGTATACTGGCCTGTTTCTAGTATCATTCTTTAATCCACATTTGTCGTTTTATAATTTTAGGTTCTAAAATATATTTCAAATGTAGTTGAAGTTGAAGGCTACGAGTATAGTCATGAAAACAAATAACAACTGTCTAACTTGGGAATGAGGCATTGTTGCCGAATTGCACTACCGTATGCGAAACGAGTTTAATTTCCAGTTGTGCTAAGCTGCACTCCGTCTTATTGAAAACAAATACTTCGGGTTTATAATCAACATTTATTTACGACTAGGTATATATGTTAATCGAGTCATTATATGGGAGTCGTAATAAGTCTAATCAAAGAAACTTTTGAGACAAGTCTGGGAGATATCGAGATCAATTTCAATATATAATAGAAACGATGTTATAGAGACCACCACGTTTGAGGTTTAGGAAAATCTTAACAGATAGACTGATGCCTGTATATACCTGAACTAAGGACAGTATAAACTCTTACATATAACCATTGCCTAGTTATAACCAACTGCCTACTCTTTATACTGTTACATAGTTGGGGTCGTAGCACTCGTACCTATTGGCGTCAACCAGATTTTTTTGTACAAAATACAAAGAATTTCCGATCAGAAATACTGTTGCCAATTAGGTAATTACGACAAATGTCTTGATGAAAAATTGCTTTTGTTTTCATTCAAGTTTTGCAAGTAGGTGATGAGAATGGTGGGTATTATTACTTTTTGATACATTAGAATAAAATCTGCATTGAGCCTAAACTTTTCTCATTTTCCGTATTCAGATTGATTCATTAATAGCCAAATTTACATTTACTGCCATACTTCCAAGCCTTAAGTACTTTAATAACTCGTTATAAATCATATTTTACGGTCTTTTATTTATTAATTTTACATGTATATAACATAATAAATAAAAAAACACGAGATTGAGAATGTATAGTGTATAATAAGAGGAGGTACCGAGGCCATAATAACCGCGTGATGTATTCCCAGCTGTGAGTAGGGTAGTCAGAGCTCACTGGACACTCTTTGTGATTGTCCTGCTTTGTTAACTACTCTGACGGTATACTCTTTGTACTTACAGAGTGGGCAGCGCGAGTTGACACCCCTCGTGTTACCATTTTCCATCAGGTGGACCGTGTCCACTGCCCAAGTAGTATAAAAAGTTACTATAAAAATCATACTTGTAGAACTGTGAATACATGAACTCTGAAATATTTTTTACTGCGCAATAAAATTATGATAAGTACTTAAATAAATAACCAATTACAATTCCAGAAAAGTCCACAATAAAAACATTTTTAAAGATAAAAATAAAAACCATAAAAAGTGTTAGCCATTTTCACTTGCAATTTCTTGAAGACTAGTTTTCATATGAAATTCGATTTTATTGTTTCCCCTCTAAAGTGTCATTTACATTAACATGAACAGCAGCATTACATATAACATGTACTCTCCCGTACAGTTGAGTAGGGAGCTCACGTATTTATTGTATTACATCCTGTCTATTCCCACACGTGGTATCCTAACTCCGATGAATCACCCGAAGCTCTCGGCTTTTGCATGTCCCTTGCGTGTTTCCAATATCAATGAAATGTAACCCGGGACCGGGATACATCGGCTGAATGACTGACAGTTCGTTTGGCCAATATTAGACGAAATTTTAAACTTTCGCTTTCAATGATGTACAATAACATTAATGAGATATTGTAAAAACCTTATTTAAGAGAGTTGAAATCGACGTCTGCCTGGTACAGTTACTGAATTGAACGAATGAGAAGCTCATAAAACACCCAATGTGCCGTTGCCCGAAACCTTTTATGTGGGTAAATTAGAGTATTTATTCGAATAATTGAAATTACCCATTGATAAACCAATATTCTGTTCTAGATTCCTGTACATACACGTATCCCTCGTATATACCACCCTCATACTATTATACACAGTCAGGTCATAAGTATTGTCACACAGTAAAAACTTTTCTTTTAGAATGCTGACCACAAAAAAGTTTATTGAATTCGAATTTAGAGTTGTTCATGAAAATAAAAATATAAATAAAAATTATATATTATATGGCAACACTTGAGGAAAGTGCGTGCTCAAAGCCTCATCTCAATTTGGAGTCACTCAAGACATCCTTGATTAAGGCAGCCACCGATATTGAACATGGACCTTGTTCGTGCTGCGATAGACGACTAGCCGCGCAGATTGAAGGCCTGTATTCAAAATCACGGAGGTCATATTGAATAAACTTTATTCTCATAAGAATCTGTGTTTTGTTAAGTTCATTTTGGTTTATAAATGGATAAACTTGTCTTAATTATTTTATATTAAACATGTGACAGAATTTATGACCTGACTGTGTATAATTGTAAATTTAAAATGTTTGTTCACAATGGACACAAAAACTACTGAACGGATTTTGATGCGGTTTTTGTTAGAAATACCTGCATCAGTAGAACCGGAGATAAGAGATCTACGAGAGAGGGCGAAAGGGTAGTAATTAATATTACGCCAAACGAGAATTCACTAAACACAAATTGGCCGTTGCACCCCTACACTTGATTACTCGTATTTAATTTGTTGGTGTAATGGGGTTGCTGCTGTGGCTAATTGAATTCTACCATAGCTATGTAGGTGCATATGTGAGACTGACTCACACGTACAACAACATTACTCAAAACAGTGTGTGGTTTTTGCACGTTCTACTGTATGAATTAATTATACTCATCTGCATACAAAGCTATTTAAATGCTACGGTTCTGCACCTGTAACATAAAGACATGGTACCTATTTCGGTCCAACACACGTGTTTCCATTTTTCTACAATCCCGAATAATCCTCATATAGGCAGGGCATATAAAAGCTTCTATCGACGTTATACTAAATACCATACATACATACATCTAATCACTTCTTTCTCCCTGGAGGGTTAGGCAGAGGTGAATTAACATCCACATTTCACCAATAATTGTATTCGGTCCCACGTAATGGGGGTGAGCCTATTGCCGTATTCCGGGCACTATTCATAATTCATTTATTTATTTGCTTGTAATGTGGTACAACAATTATTGTTGACTCGAGCCATGCATCTGAGGCTGAGTCTAGGATGTATATATCTGTCTAATGTTAAACAGCCCTATCCCTTAGTCGCCTTGTACGACACTGCATGGGAAGAGATGGGGTGGTCCTAATTCTACTCTACCGGATACCACGCGGCAAATACCAATAAACACTAAATACCACTATTTCAGTATTAATCATTTTTACATTTTAAACGGTTTCCTTCTTTAGACGCCACTTAGATTCTTACTATGTATATGTACTATGCATGAAGTGAATGAGTGAGTGATGATATGTTAAAAGGCATTGTACCAGTAGTAAATTTTGCTACATTCTCGTACCCACGCACTTTGGACTTTCGGCCGCGTATGACCCTTTTAATTTTGTGGAAAAGGATTATTCTTTTCATGAAATTTTCAAATAAAAATAAATATCCAAGGCTTTTTGGAGCAAAGTACCGACCGCATACCACCCATCGACCGTGAATGTAGTTCAGACATTAAATTCCCACGTGACAGATACGCTCTAATAGGTACTGTCTTCGGTATTATGATTGTGTGCTCCATATCAATGACAGTGAATAGTGAGAGCTACTGTTCATTTTATGGTGCTCATTAGGTGAAGAGGTACGTGTGAGAGAAACCTCAGACTACTTGATAAGTAACAGGTGGACGTGACGTCATTAGGGCGATACTCGTAGCGGAATAAACTGTATAGGGTACCTAAAGTATAATGTGGTACAAAATAGAATACTTTAGGTATATATTTGTTGTTCTAAAACCTAACTAAATTAGGTATAGTAGCAGCACTAAACTATATCCCCATTTTTGTCTTACCTTTGGTATTCCTTTTTGTCTTCTTCATCGTTGCTAAGCAGATCGCGTATAGTAATCTTAACTTTAGGAATATTCTGACCAAGTGCTTCAAATATGAATGAATCAATAATCCCACTATTAACAATTTATCGTTGCTTGAAAATGTTCAATGACTCTTCCAGCTCAAACATCAAGTAATACCTTTTCATTGGTTATCACCTCCGAATAACAGTATAAACTAAGATGCATTTTCTGTGATTGTGGAATTGTTGCAAACTTTACTTCTCCTTCTTTCACCTTTCCTTCTTTTCTATTTCTTATTTATTTTATTTTATTTTGTTCAGCACTCCATAAGCTGTTTTTGTAAGCGGATGAAGACGACGACGTTAATAACCTGTATTGTTATTCTTAGTAAGTTATAACTTACAACGATAGTAAAAAGGAATAACTAATAATAAACCTTTACGAATCTTGCCAAAACTTTTACTTTTCGCCCTCGCGGTAAACTTGAGATTATGACGTCATGGATAAGGTCATTATCCTTTGTTCAGTTCAGTTTGTATCTAACTTATGAGTGCCTCAGTCTGATGTAAACGGTAGCTCGTGATTTTTTTATTATCTTCTAAAAAAATCTCAACTCCATATAACCTTGTAAAATATTTTACTACCGTTCTTACTGTTGAGAATTTCTAAGTTACAGCACAGCAACCTACGAGGTTATTGTTGCCGTTGTTTTTTTTTACTATTGTGGAAATACCTACACTAATTGTTGTATTACAAATATTTAAACGATGAATCGAATTAGTTCAGGTTTCCTTTAATGGTTAATGCTCATTAAACAGTAGGCAGAGTAGAATTTGGGCCAACTCATCTCTTCCCTTGCGGTGTCGTACAAGGCGACAAAGGGATAGGGCTGTTTAACATTAAACAGATATATATGTATACTTAGTCTGGCCATAAATACTGTTACAATTAAAATAAGAAAGATATTACATTTGAATTTGGAATCTGTCATTTTTATACGATTGTTCATTGTGTTTTCTAATTTTGGCGCCAATACATTGTACAATATTTTGCTATATTAAAATGGAGTGGGGTGATAAAGAAAACCGAATCGCTGTGATTGCATTACACAAAGTTGGTATGGAGCCGAATGTCATTTTTAAAACTCTCCATACGCTTGGTATTAGTCAAATGTTTGTGTACCGGGCTATTAATAGGTACAATGAGACCTCCTCTGTTTGTGACAGAAAAAGATCTGGCCGTCCACGTAGTGTTCGTACGAGAAAGGTGGTCAAAGCAGTAAGGGAAATAATTCAAAGAAATCCTGTCCGAAAGATGAAGATAGCACCCAGAATCATGTCGTGCATTTTAAAAGATGACTTAGGACTTGCAGCCTATAAGACACGCACTGGTCATTTTTTAACTGATAATTTAAAAAAGAATAGGGTGGTAAAATCGAAGCAACTACTGAAGCGGTACGCAAAGGGAGGTTACAGAAAAATTTTGTTTACGGATGAGAAAATCTTTACAATTGAGCAACATTTTAACAAACAAAATGACCGTATTTATGCTCAAAGCTCTAAGGAAGCTTCCCAATTAGTCGACAGAGTGTAACGTGGGCATTATCCGACTTCAGTGATGGTTTGGTGGGGTGTTAGCTATGAAGGAGTGACTGAGCCATATTTTTGTGAAAAAGGTATCAAAACATCGGCACAAGTGTATCAAGATACCATTCTTGAGAAGGTAGTTAAACCCCTTAACAACACCATGTTCAATAACCAAGTATGGTCCTTCCAACAAGACTCAGCGCCGGGTCATAAAGCTCGGTCCACGCAGTCTTGGTTGGAAGTGAACGTTTCGGACTTCATCAGAGCTGAAGACTGGCCGTCTTCTAGTCCCGATCTTAATCCGCTGGATTATGATTTATGGTCAGTTTTAGAGAGTATGGCTTGCTCTAAACACCATGATAATTTGGAGTCCCTAAAACAATCCATACGATTGGCAGTGACGAATTTTCCCATGGAAAGAGTGCGTGCTTCTATTGATAACTGGCCTCAACGTTTAAAGGACTGTGTTGCAGCCAATGGAGACCACTTCGAATAAGCTTTTTATATTTTAAATTGTTTTATATTTATGTAGTAAACTAACACACTGTAAAAGTAATAAATATAATTTGCAATAAAAAAAAATCTTTTTCTTCGTAACAATATTTATGGCTAGACTAAGTATATACAGTCCAGACTCAACCTCAGATGCACGGCTTGAGTCAACAATAGTACCCGGAAGACGGCAATAGGCTCACCCCCTATTACGTGGGACCGAATTCAATGATTGGTGAAATGCGGGTATAATTAATTCACCTCTGTCTAACCCTCCGGGGATAAAGGCGTGATTTTATGTATGTATGTATGTAAACAGTAGGAATTAAATGAACAGTTGTCCTAGCTGACTACCTCGATGGCATAGTGAACGAGAGTTAGGCACCTGATTTGGATTTGACTCTCCGGACTAAGATTTACTGAGAAAACACACTGAGGTCGTTGTACTTGTAAAAAGAACATTTTAAACATACAAATGTTTTACACGGTAGGTACAGTGATAAAGCGTCAAAAATACAAAATTTGAGAGAACTAACGTCACCCTCCGCAGAATGGTCGAGGAACAACAATTAAGTCAACAAACCGAAGTAATAACATTATCTTTTGGCACGCTACCCGTATTGAGGGGTTTCAATATTGAGGGATTTATTATTTTTTTGTCTGCTTTTAGCACCGAGAGCGAGAACGAGATAGCTTATTCGTATAGAAGAGCGAAATAAGTTCAGCTGTGCGCTTCAGATAGAACTTAAAATTGATACAGCCTCGAGTTTATCGATAGGGATATATAAAGTGATTTAAGTCGAACAATACATTTGAGTCAGCTTATGTATCTGTTCTCTAGCTGCTTTTATAATAGGTAGGTACTTCTAGTACTTCTAGACTTCCTACAGTCCCGGCTCCTTTAAGCGGGGCGTAAAAAACATCTGATGAGACCGCCAAGCTGAGTGCCACCATTGTAACATTACTTAGTGTCTCTTATGGTGACCCTCTTTGCTGAGACTTTTGTCTTTAGCTTACCATCCTACATCATACATAGGCGAGGGCAGTCAAGTTGACGTGTCTTAGAGAAAAAAAAATCTTAAATGTAAGCGGAACTTGACTTGAATATAGAGCACGGGTAAATAGGTAGAAGAATCACGGGTATATGAATATATATCTACCTTTAAACTGCCTGACGTTTTGACTATAGGTATCACTGGCCGTAATCATAGGTTGGTGTAGTCGATAATGCCATAATCATGTTAATTACTGTTGTCTGTATTGTCTTATAAGCTCCGTATATATTATACTGGTTTTGAGTCTACGGAAATACAATATCCATGACGAAGCACTAATTCCTAAGGGATTATTGTCACGTTAACGAAAGTGCCCCATTTTATTCGAGGCAGTAATGACGCATTTTATAAAATGCTTAAGGGCGGGTCGCGCTTTAGAAAAGCGCTGTGGAGTACTCCAACAACCTTCTTTCACATATTTTGGGTCACGAAACTCACAATCGTGTAACGTTACGTAGAGTATACCCCTATTAGTTGCCTCTATAAGTACTAGAATAGCATTTTCTCCTTTAGTAGGTTTAATGTAACATTTTTTCACTACTAAGCAAAGTACCAAGATTGTTTTATAGCTTTTAATTTTTTTTGTTGAATACTCCATTGTTAACTTATTATGACTTGAGTGTTGTCGTTTTCTTAAGTCAGACTATACAAGTAATATTGACTAATATTTTAGCGGTGATTATGTACGTTGATACCTGATCAACGCTGTTAATTGCAGCAATCATTATGAGCAATTGGGCATAGCGAATGTAACGTTAGTTAGGTAGTTCGACTACGCTTTTCGAGGCTTTTTCTGTTGACAAATGTTTCTGGGTGTGACATGACAGATGTGAAGTAATCCCAGGTCGTCTATTAGAGTTTTATTAATATCTGCTCTCATATAGTAGTAAACTAACTTTAGTAATTCGATTTTGGTGTAAGTACATAATCCTTACTTAAATCATATTTTGCATTTTATTCTAAATTTCATAGCACCAGCTAGTTAAGCTATGCTAACCATGGGTCTAGATAGCGTTGTGTAGAATGTTGTGAAATATTATTATTACTATTATATATAAAAGCTAGTAGTAGTATTTGTCAACTTATGCATAAATGCACCACACAACCTAAGTTAACATAATATAGTATACAGATAATGGTGAATGGGTTCCTTTATGTTGGGGATTTAGCTTATATCTGGGCAAAATAAGATAGACCTTGACTCTGTTTACGTTTTTTCTCTATATCCTTAATCTCGTTAAGTTCATTCTCTTCTATAAATATCCGACTATCATTCACTGGCTTCCATAAAAATGAATGGACTGAAATTATATGAGTTTAGTTTTATTCCATAAACACGTGTACACTTACCTGAGTGACGCATAACTGCTCGTAAAATGGTTTTATGTATAAAACAGAAACATACAATAATGATTGTTCTTTGTGAGGTACGTAGTGGCCATATCAGAACAGATTAACAATTAACGAAAATACATATTTACAAACTATATTAAACTATTTATAGCTACACACTTAAAAAAAAAAAAAAATTCAAACAAAAGTCTATTGTGTCAGGTGGTGTTGATTGTTACGAACTGAGAGCGTCAGTTATTGCGTATTTATATAAAGTGTCATAGCATACCATTATTTACAGTCCATATTGTTGGTCCTAGTGGAAGAATAGACCCGACGCATCATCTATCCCTTCCACCATCCCTACTACCTCTGCATACCACCACCCCTAATTTGAAAGCGTGAATATATGTATATGAATATATATATTTATTAAGTAAAAGGGTGATCCACGATCTTTCTTCTCTTTCTAATCATATAATTTTGTAATCAAATTACTAATTATGTCCATTCTTTTTCAGAAAACAACCAAAGACTTTCGCGTTCGACCACTGCTTTTACTCCCTGGATTCATCTCTGCCGAATTTTGCGTCGCAGAAGACTGTATTCGAATGTCTCGGCAGGGATATACTCGACAATGCATTCGACGGATACAACGCATGTATCTTCGCATATGGACAAACAGGTATGGAATAGGTTGACTGTTTCATTTGTATTGAAGTGTCTTACCTGTTTAAACAGGTATGGAATATGTTGACTGTTTCATTTGTATTGAAGTATCTTACCTGTTTAAGCTTTTATTTTTTAAGTTGTTCATTCATTTATTATTTCATAAAAACTCGTTCTCAATTAACAATCTCCGTTCGATTTAGAAAATATAATTCTGCTAGGTCTGTCTTACTGTGACTTGTTTACAGAATAATATAAACTGGAAGTGAAACTTCTCGTAATGCTATTAAGAATTATTATCATCTCTAATTCAAGATTTGGTTAGAAGTCCATAACATAAACTTAGGAGTGTTTTTTGTGAGAAATCTTGACAAAACTAGTTTAACAGGACCAACATCTTTAAATCTTCATCTCTTTTCTGGCAAAAAACAGTGAGCTGTCAGGTTTAAGTCGAACTGGTTTTGTAGTTAAGTTCTGTGACAATAGTATTATTTGTGATTGCATTAACCATTATAAAGCTACATAACAAGACTCGAAATATTAACCTCTCACATGAAATTATAAATCCTTATTAACCTCAAAGAACATATAATTGACAAACAATATTTAAATTGCTTTTCATCACGTTAACATCGTATCCACATCGATAAACCTGAAATAGTTGATTACTCCAAGAATACTTAACTTTCGCTAGGTAATTTCATATTTACGATATTGCTATACAAAGTATTTCTCCAGAACTTATACGATTAAAGGAACCATGGCCAATATTCCCGGCAATTCCGCACTGCCTAATAATATTACCAGTCATATAAGTCAAGTCAGGCTTCTTGTAAATAGTTCTTTCCGTTTTATGGAAAAATACCGCGAATTCGGTAGGGTAAGCAAATAAATAACCGTGATAAATGTGAGTAATTATTATACTAATAAAGTAGTGTTTATTCGTGTTGCTTGGTCGGGAACCTTCATGTGGTGCACTGTGGGCAACGGAGACAGCAGTACCTCTCTCTCAACCTACCCCTAAGGCCAACATTACGGCGCTTAACATCAGGGTAGTTGCCGTATAGATGATCTTTTCCTGACTTAGTAATATTAGACATCGTCATCATTTTTGAAACCCTTTTCTCGGTGCATATCAAATTGTGATCAAATGTAATATCACTTCAATCAATCAATTAGTCTTTTGCAGTCCATTACTGGACATAGGCCTCTCCCAATGTGCGTCGTTGCTCTTAAGAGTTTCTAAACTACATCTACAATTTCTTCATACCCTATGGAATTTTCCGTTCAAGAAACATATATTTCCGACGTGTACACTAAAAACCTTTTAGGGAACGTACGTGCGCCAGGAATCTATTTATTTAATTTAAACTTTTCAAGGTGTCCAAACATACTTATATGGAACACTTTCTTGCCTACTTCCAAAGTAATTTTCTTCGCAAAATGCCATGGTTAATGATATATGTACCTATAATGTATGTACCTATGTATTGGAAAATAAATAAATAAATAAATGGAAAAATGGTTAAAAAATCACATATTTTAGACCTTTTTGATGTTAAGCGATTACCGGGAGCTTTTGATCACTCGTAACAGAAGTTGTCACTCGCGCTTTTTTTACCGTCGAATGAGTGAGACATGAGGGCAATAAATACAAGAAATAAGGAGTTCAGGCCTCAGGCACTCTTTAAATTAATAAACGTATACTTCTTAGATGAGAACGTTCTTCAATCAATACTTTCTTGGAAATTGCTCTGCTGTCCTACTTTCATAATTGTTCATATTGTCGTGAAGAGTTGTAGCCTTCAGAAGTAAATGGTAGGAAGAAATTCAACAATCCCCATCACAGCCATGTTTACGACTGTCTAGAAGAATTTCCTTTGAGAGCGAATATAAAAGTAATCTTTATGATTGCCAATATTTCTCTTGTCACCTGTAATATAATACAGCCTGGGTTTGCGACCTTGATCTCCGCTGTCCTTTGTGCTGAAGTTTTATGAATATCCCGTAGTTATCATTCGCTTTTTCATTATGTATTCACAACGAAAGCCACAGTATTGTTTTATTGTTTCTAGTGTTTGTATTTCGTTGTTTGTGCTATAAACTAGCCATTCAACTCCCCAGCTTTCCTTAGAGATTTATGCCCGAGCGTTGCCCATTTCGTTCGTGTAATTTTAATCTTGTTTATCGCTCTCGGCCGACGAAAAATTTGTAGGTAGATAAGAATAATTGCCAAAAGTTTAAATTTCAAGAAATAAAACCCTCCCTAAAAAGGAGAGTATTTTTCAAAAGGAATATCTATATCGGTAGTTCGGTTCGGTCTTTTCGGTATCTATACTCTATACTATAGACACTTGCAACATGACATACATATTTATTTCTATACTTAGAAGAACGCTACCGTATTCTATAAAAAATAATGACTAGCTGTCATTATTTTCAAAGTCAATTTTCACACCATGTAAAAAATCAACAAACACAAACAGACATTAAAAAGTAACTTACTTACATCAGTAACGTACTCGTGCAGTCCTGTGTAACACGAGGGTGATTCACTCACCGCGGACGCGACTCCCTGTTCCGGTCATATTAAAAATTCCAACGCGTGGACATAAATGGCTCACGAAGGGCGGTCGCGGCGGCACGTGCGCCGGCGCCTACCAGGCCGTGAAGGGATTTGTACACGCACCATTCCGTGACGTCACGTACGTACTAGTAAAACAGTTAGAAAACATTTAAAATGGTGTCATATTAAATGTTGCTGTTCTTTGGGTTTTCTTTCAACGTTACGTTGGCTAAGTAAAGGTGAAATGGTGTAGTTTCTAGTTTATTACTGTGATACTTCTCGAGTGGTATTGTGAGGCGTTCTTTAAATAAATTATTGGTCTGTTTAGCTGTTGCAATGACAGTTGGGCAGTGAGAGTCGATGTTTCTGCGATGAGGGACCTACCTATTAACCTAACAATTAACCATTAAACAAACTTACTTATTTTGTTAATGCCAATAAAAAATGTTGGTGAAATTAGTTGTGGTCGAGACTACAGTGAATAATTAAACCACTAAACCTGCCTGATTTTTGCCATATCTGTCCTAAAAATATTGAAATTAATTAGGTGATCATCTAGTTATTCTTGTTGATATCATGTTATGAAATCACAAATTGAAAATATAGACACTTATAATAGTAAACTAGAGTATTTAGGTAAATGTATAATATTTAAGTTTAAATTTAGAAAGTTATTTATTGAAGCAAAAGAACCGTAGTTACCTGGCCTTAATGGTAATAGGTACATTATAAATATAGCCTTGTGCCAGTAACGAAGAATAATATTTTTAACGATTACTGATTAAGTCCTAGTTTCTTATATAAGTTTCCAGTGCTAATGAGTAACGAGTAATCTGTATATTATTGGAAATCTATATATAGAGATATAAAATTTCAGAAAATTTAACAAATATTCATAAGCAAAGTATATCAGATGTTTACTTAAGTGTGTTTACTCCGTGTCGTGTAGTATGCAAATAAGGTTTTTTCATTCCCTCCAGGTCAAAAACAAGACTGAACAATTTGTTGGCTGGGTGATATTACTATCCTTAAAGGTATTACTATCCCAACCATGAAGGACTCCTAGTCGTTCATGGTTGGAATATCGTTATCTTATTCTCAAAATTACGGCTTTGATATCAAATTAAAGTAGACTAGTAATTTTGTACATGAAATATAGGTGCTCGTAGGTACGTGAAATTAGCACGAAACACAAACAGAGACTCAAAGCTTGTCTTGTGTAAAGGTTTTAATTACAAACTCTCACTTAATTATTCGCTCTTTTCGCGAGAGTGTGTGTGCTTTAGAGAAACGAAGTTGCGACATTAAAGTCCAAATTTAGTTTCAAACTGTTTACTGTATTTGCTAAATAAACAAAACTGGTGGAAATTTTTGTATTAACAATTCAACATGGAGACCCAAGAGTGTTGACGAAAAATGTTTTACACCAAATTGTTCCAACAGCATAAATTAACAGTCGTCCGAATGTCCGTTGGTATTTTAACATTGTAAATAAAAATGTAGCACCGTGTGTTGATTCTCCAATTTAAATTGTTAATTGTTATAGTTTTGTTTGAAGTTAATTAACATTTATAACACTGTGTTTTAATGCTCCTTATCGATAACAAAGATCGTTCTGAATGTTTTGGACGTCGATGGCCCTCACAATATCCTTGAGGCCCTAACCAACCGGCAAGTTGATACACCTGCTAAACAACGAAATAGGCACTGGCTTTTCCCCTCACTGTTAGGAAGTTAGATAGCAGCCATTCTCAGAAAGCCAATCAAAGACAATAAGTGTACCACGGACGGTCTCTAAAGTTCAAACTGAGAAATCATTAAAAAACAGAGAAGAGAATTGTGTTGTGTTCCCGGCGGTGAGTAGGGTAGCCAGTGCTCCCTTGGTTTTGCGCACGTCCATAGGCCACGATAACCACTTTCCATCAGGTGGGCCGTTTGCTTGTCTGCACCTAAGTAGTATAAAAAAAATCACCATGAGGGTTAATATAATGGCTGCTATCCTAGTCATAACCACAGGTCGATACGACACGTATGTAAGAGAAGTAGCAAGTAAAAGTAGACTTGTTAATTTCTTATGTACATGTACGACGTAAACTCGTTTAAAGAATCATTACTGCGAAGGTGGAACGAATAACTGGAGCGACACGTTTCTAAAATGCCTGGTGGTGGTTTTAAATTATGCTTCACATTAAATTTTAATGCAGCGAATCCTTTGAAAAGTACACGTGTATTTCAATGTACTTTTATATGTTGGTGAACTAGAGCTTTAATGTTTCTGAAGATTTTTTACATAGTTAAAAAGTGGAGGAACTTGTAATTGTTTTGAAGTGAAGCTCTTTAGCATCGTTACACGTTCGACTATCAGCAAGTGAATTAAGATAAAACGTCACCGATAACTTACCCATATATAAGTATGCGGGTACGTAGCGTAGTCAAAAGCAAAAATAAACTATCGTAGGTACATTATCACTTCCATAATCAAAGGTGTCAGTCACGATATGTTAGTACTACCACCCTGCCCAGCGGCGGTGCGATTTGCGCGCCCCTCCTTTGCCGGAAACGTTGGGGACTGTGGTCCTCACATCCGAGGAGAGAGCCAGATCGAGTGAGATGGTCCTGGTTCAGCCGGGATGCGAGGGATATACCTGTCAACCTCAGCTTCGGCAACCAAAAATGACCCACAGGCGTCGTGCGTTTTAGTCGGTTCGAGTCCGACATAACCTCTTCCACCGGCTATTTCGCGCATAAAAAAAACCATCCTGCCCAATAAACTTTTACTGGAGATATTTACCTTACTTCCGTTCTTTTAGTCAATTTCGTTCTCCTGGTGATATAAGAAAGTGTTCGTAGATCATGATTACCCCAGCATTAATTACATAGTAATATTGATGGTTTAGTCATATTTAATGATTCGATATGACTCAGGACGGTCAGCGTCAGGTCAGCGGTTAATCTTATCATCCTTGTGTAGGCGTTAGATATATCCGGCGTGACTAGTTATATTTTGTTATTTATTTTTAAACTTTATTTTATTCATCATGATTGCCAATCGTTGAAAATATACACGGTCCTGTATAAAATATTTAATACCTAGTGTATCTGAATTATTTCAGTCTGTAGTCTAACAGGTGTAAAAAAACACGACACAGGAATGCTTCGACAAAATAATTCTACTACATATTCCTTGTTTCCTATTAAAATTTCATTCAGAGAATAGAACGCTCTAGTTAAGTCTAATGTATTCTTACATCTATGATACGTAGCTGCGTCTCATTAATGGTTTTTTTCGTTTTCTTTCGAAACTGCTTCCTGTAGACGATATTGTAGGGTTCAAGGGTAATTTCATATACATTATAGGATCCCGTGAACTGGCCACTTGTTTGTAACAAAAAAATCGGTTCTATTTTTAGATATTTCCTCACTGGCATTGTTTATCATTGCACGTCCTACATTCCTCTGATCGGGAGACTAAAGCAAAGCTACATAAATATTTACAACAGCCATTTTCGTATGGTAAGCAGACTTATCGCTTACATGTAAACAAATAGATGCCGTTAACAAGTAACAGGTACGATATTAGGGTAGTTTTGTTTTAATTTTTTGTAGACTATTTGTGTATAGAGGTTTTCTAGAAATAGCTTCCAAAGAGTATGGTTTATAATGACTTTAAAAAGGTATTAAAAGTTTCTTATTAAGTTTCAGTGTATTTATCCTCTTTGAATCTAACCTTGTTACCCCTTTTCTAACCATTGAATGGTAAGATTGACGACATTTTTTATTGTGCGCGAAGTTCCCACGGATACCTCCTCCACCGGAGGTCATTTCGGACTTTTAACCGACTAAAACGCACCCCGACTGTGTGGGCCGCATGTTGCCGGAGGTTAGATTATCTGAGCCATACCCCTCGCACTCCGTCCGGCCCAGGACTGTCTCTTCTGGGACGGCACTCTTCGGGTGTGGGGGACCACGGAGTCCCTATCTTGACTCCATTCATTACCAGCTCACGTGTTTCCTTTTTCCTACGGTCCCGGGCCTTTAAGTGGGGCGTCAAAAAGCATATGATGAGGCCGTCAAGCTGAGTGTCACCATTGTAATATGGTATATATATGTGTATGGTATGTGTTTTCTTTTCAGACAACAGACAGCTTTTAGTTGCTAAATTGTCTGAAACTGTGATAAAGTGTCTTGAAATATATCTGGTGTCAATGACCTCAGATAAAATCTAATATTTTACTAGTATACAGCCTAGTTAAAGTTCTGGAATCCATTGCTTAAATTTAGGGTTGCCAAATCAAAACGAAACATAGCGGATCTAGACTTAGAAGTGCGATAAGGAATGTAGACAGACCCCACCCCGTAAACTTTCGACGTGAACCCATTCCCTTCATTTGATTTCATCAATGTTAAATTAAATTACCTTGCACATATGTGTATTTCATATTTCCTAAAATGGGACAAACTCGCGACTCTTCGTCGAGCACAACTTAAAAGCTTGTAAGAAACGTAACATTTTTTAAATATTTAGAAATGAATTGTAACATACACTGTATGCTAACCCTAGTGAATTTGGCAGACCGTCGTCAAAGTTCTCATCCATCAATATGTTATTACAATAAATGGAAATTGTAGCGGCCGATACCCAAAAGTTTACTTTGAACCTCTGATATAAGAGTAAATATCGTTCTATAGAATGTAAATCGACGCTAATCTCGTATTTATATGATATAATGTTTTTATAAAAAAGCCAGCATACATTAAACGCGGAAAACTGAACATGTAACATAACATAAACTCACGCCTAAATCACCGAAGGGGTAGGCAGAGGTGCTAGCACCCACATTTTGCAAGTTTATGTTTAGGTCCCAAAGTAATAGGTGGCGAGCCTATTGCTATTAACCAGGCACTTATAAAACTGCGATAAATAAACACATAACCTCGAAAATTCATTGGTGTGTGGCATGATAAAACCTGGGATCGAACTCGAGACCTCGTCTCAGCAGTCCATTACCCATACGACTAGGCTACCGCGGTTAACTGAACTGAAGCAATCAGTAAACATTTTGTAAAACACCATCTTCGGGATAGATTATGATTTCTTAGGCTTGTATTTTACCTAATTGGCACATAAAGGATTTGACATAGGTAAACATATTGTTTCTCCTACATTCATAATTGTAAGACGATGAGTTCGTAATCATATAACTAACTCACTTTCCAATAACCATGGAGTTAATCTGTAATCACAAACACTACAACAATGAAAGCATTTGCTACCAAACACGACTCAATAAAGCGATACAGCCCGTTTAGTCAATCCCACTTGAACTCTTTACAGATCGTAAAACCGACGCTGGTTTTATAACGGGGCTACAACAGCCATTCATTCTTTCATTGAGGTGCTCGCTCGTACAGAATAACAACTTGACCACTTATTAGCTTTTCCCTGTAGCGTGAACGAGCTCGCTGTTATAAAGGCTTTGAAGCTAAACTTAATAACATAGAAAGTTATTGTAGTTCATAAAGCAGTATCTTAACAATCTTTATTAGTTCCCCGGTTTATATTCTATACGTCTAAGATTGCCCACAAGTATTTGATAGTCGATGGTTGCCGGTGGCCGGCGTGTCTGCAAGCATTCATAACATAGGAGTTGTTCTCTTGTAAAAATTTATAAACTTGTCGTAGGAGCTGACGTTACCGCATTACCCCGTATCTACTACTGCTACATAGTTAAATATGCATGTGTAACACGGTTTTCCTCCGAAAAATATATTTAAAAATTTCTTTTGCACTTTTGATCCCCCAAAGGTTTGCTGGGAGAAAACTCAATATTGAGTTAAGCTCGCCTTTGTACACCAAGATGTATTTGTGATTGCCTGTTGATGTATTATTTTCTTGTGTAGAGAAGGACAAGATTTTAAAAAGCCTGCCAGCAAATTTATGTCTAATCGGAAGCGCGTATATGAAATTTCGTGTTTCTTACTTTGAAATGAACAGACTTCCATATAACCTTCGTACATTACACGCAGGTCATTCATCACTATTGCGTTTGATAAATTCAGGAACGAAAAGTCAAGAGGCAAACGTAGATGCTTAAACTTTGTATATTTCAGTATATTCAGCAAAAGTAAGTGTGCTTCGCTGTACTAAAGTCGTTAACATACTTACATACAATCACGCCTTCATCCCTGGAGAGTTAGGCAGAGGAGAATTTGAACACCCACATTTCATTTCACCAATCATTAAATTCGGTCCTATTGCCTTCTTCCGGGCACTATTGTTTACTCAAGCCATTCATCTGAGGCTGAGTCTGGACTGTATATATCTGTCTGATGTTAAACACCCCTATCCTTTAGTCGCCTTGTACGACCACCTCGTGGGAAGAGATGGGGTGGTCCAAACTCTACTCTGCCGGGAACCAGCGTCGTTAGCAATGTGTAAATATTGCTACGCGCACGAAATAATATGCATTAAAACGTTTGCGTGTACACTTGAACGCACTTTGCCATACATTTGTGTGTTTAAGTATGAAATATAGGTAATATGAACGCTCGTACCGCGGAGAGGTAATTTTCGCTTAACAAAATGTGCAATTTACGTCTAATGTAGGATCATGAAAAGGCGCAAAAAGGTAAACAAATTGTAATATTAAAATTTTTGTATCATAAGATTATGTAAGTGGGTGTGACTGTAAATTTATTGGTGAGTATTAATCTGGGTGCAAACTAAGCATATCTTGTTATATTGGTTCTAACATTTATAACAACACCTGGACTAAAAATATATTCTTATCTTCATGCACATAAATACCTGTTACTATGCGGGAATCGAGTCTGCAAACGTAAAACGCTTTTGTAGGTGGGCAACAAAGAATTGGCTTACTAAGAAATAATAGAATGAAATTTTAAAGCATTTAGTATAATTATAATAGATGGTGATAGTGATAGTGGACTAATTTAAAACATTTGAAATTCATTATTTACTCTACAATTTTCGTATTTATCTATAATCCAAGTCTGCGATAACAGAAAAAAACAGATATAAGATGGAAATTTACCGATTCCAAGCAATTATCTTCATTGCTAGACTAATAACATCTGTGTATCGTTCGCTTACAACAGTTCTAATAGTTCTAATTAAGCTGTATATGTTTCGCAGATGATATCAGTGCAAGAGAAGGAAAACTCGAAATAAAACCCCCTGTACCAACCCGTCTGGCCAGCGTGGACACAGTAGCCCATAGCATTCCAACATTGGTAGAGGCCTATGTCCAGCAATGGACTGCGATAGGGTTGATACATTGATCAGCTGATTGTACATGTTTCTACAATACAATTCACTTATGCAATCTACGTAGGTTATAGTGATTTAATCAAATGTATTCAGAACAACAGAATACAATATTATGATTTTTGTGTGCTGTACGTATCTAGTATAGCCAGCTTTAAAAGTAGATTGCATTAAATTTAACAATGCATCATTCTTGGTAAGTAGATAAGAATTAAACATTACCATAAAAAATAAACGTTTCATGATATTTGAGGTAGAGTGTGCACATGAACTCAGAATTACACCATTTTCCCAAACCCAGAAATATATTTTACATTCCAAAGCAAATAGAATAACTTATCAAACTAATTTGTACTACGCTCGATAACATTATGAATTACACGTTACATGGTGGCAAAAACTTTTTAAAAAGTATTTGAGGAGGATCCCCACAACGCACCCTCGGTTTATCAGTCCCCATGCTGCGATGATAGCAACTGCCAAAGTTAAACCTTAAGGAATTGCAATAAAAAGTAACGCCAAATCGTAGCACTTAAACTAAGTGAAAAGTTTCCTTATCAGATGTGGCAGATACTTCAAAAACATTAAATATTTAAAGCCGTGTTTTACTGCCATTTTCATGAGTGCATAGGAACATAGATTGCTCACTGCCTTCATAGTAAATCACTGCATAGATATTATGTGAATCAAATATAGCTCACCTAAGACTTCGTTCGCTGTTCGTCGAAGGATTATTTTAGTGTGCGACGTTGTTGATTTTATTCGCATATGTGTTCAATTAATTATTATTTATTTTGAATTCAAACTTGGTAACTTTTAGTTTATTTTATTTTACAGTGATTAATTTATCACATAAAACTATGTTTTATTCTGTGTTTAATTGATTATTGTTTATTTTGTTCGGAGTTCAATGTTATTAATTCCGAATTAATTAATTAAATTAATTTGACAATAATTTATGAAGACATTTGACATGGCGATTTCATCTAAATCTTTCAATTAGCACTATTTTAGCTGCACTATATTTTGCATGAACATTGACGGACGAAATATGCGATTCTCACACTCAT
Organism: Eilema griseolum; assembly: GCA_963662185.1. Taxonomy (NCBI): domain Eukaryota; kingdom Metazoa; phylum Arthropoda; class Insecta; order Lepidoptera; family Erebidae; genus Eilema; species Eilema griseolum. The sequence continues at coordinate 8,757,129 of OY759230.1, forward strand.
GTTTAAAACCAAATAGACACCATATAAATAAATAAATATATTTCATTTCATTACGATTAGGATAGAGCACGTAATTTTTATGTATGAATTGCTTTATCCCTTTTATATTTATTAACAAGTTTAAAATGTACGTTATTGAGGTTTGTATATTTATCCCAAATATTTTTATCCTTTTGAAGAAGGTTCAATTTTCCGGGCACAAAATGAAATAATTCATCGAATAAAATTATTCAAGATGCGAGGCAATTCCTTAACGCAGCTCCAGCTGAGAGCTTTAGATATAAATTATGATAAGCAAAGCAGCTTTCGGTAATCGTCAGCCGATATTAAGTTTAGAATTTGGAATAATGCGGTATAATTTCAACATCTTACTATTTTTATGGCCATTGTCTGTTTTGACAAGATTTTAATAATTCTAAACTCTGGTATATTTATATAACATTTAAATAGTCCATATTAGCCAGTTTTTATTTCCACTTCCTCAGTTTTGTGGCATAACAAGTATTACAACGACTTTAACTAAAAATGAAATACAAGTTTAGATGATTCGTCCAAGCACTGTATTACATATCGACTATAAATACATTTTTTTTTATATAGGACACGTCAATTTGACTTCGCCTTGCCTGATGGTAAGCTGAAGGCAAAGTCCCAGAAAAGAGGGTCACCATTACTTACACATACCGTGTGACAATGGTGACACTCAGCTTGACGGCCTCATCATATGCTTTTTCACGCCCCCGCTTAAAGGACCCGGGACTGTAGGAAGAAGGAAACACGTGAGCTGGTAATGAATTCCAGGCCTTAATGGTGCGACAGAGGAAAGAGTCTCCGAACCGCTTGGTTCTTGATCGTATGTTCTACACCGTGTGCGGATGACATCTAAGACCTGCACGTGTTGTCCTGTGTAGGAAAGGGGAATACAAGAACATCGGAATAGAAACAATGTATTCAATAACGCTATTCTTAAAACTAGCTTAAAGCTAGAATAATAATAATGTTTTATGTAGATCATGTTGACTTCTCACTTGTTTTATTCAGTTTCTCTGTTTCCAGACTTCTGACAAACGGTACCAAAGTGAACGTATAACTGTACCAGTCTGTATTATGGCGGCCAAATTAATAAAAATTCAAGCTTAATTATTCTGTACATTTAGTAATTATATATAGAGTTTCAGGCTACGTGACTAGACACAAATTAGCTTATAAATAAAAGCATGGAGGCAGAATTTTCATCTGACAGGAAAGATAAATTATTGTTGCTTTCTGTTTATTTTATGCTGGTCGGATTATGCAGCGCTAGTTTGTCTGTTACAAAGTTTGTTTTGCATAAACAATGAGAATGCTTTCTAAGGCGAACGTTTATAACTTATACGAGTTAGCTAAACGGTTTTTCGACACTGCATGAAATGAAGACTTTTCCGCAACACATAAACATCTTAATATATTAGTATCAGAATAAACGGGATATTTACCATGTTTCATTATTTTGAGTTTCCGATATTTCGGCGCTGTTGCAAGCACCATGATCACGGAGGAACTGGAGTAATGAAACATGGTAAATATCCCGTTTATTCTGATACTGATGTGAGTGACCATGACAGTTTAAATATTTTAATATATTATAACTCATACATTAACATACTCAAGTGTTGTCCCCTATGTTACCTTCTACAGATGTATTATCATGACTTCACACAGTTATTTCAAGTTTGACTTTTGGAAGTACTGTTCAGATTAATATGTTTCGGGTTTCAATATTAGTTAAACCGTTTCTTTTTCAAACTACCTGTAGATTGGAAAATCTTTGTTTTCAATGCAGATTTTGATCTTAAATAGAACGTCATTCCTCCAGATTAACGACATTTGTAGCGTGATGATATTAATGATCACGTTTTAAAATGAATAACAATATAATCTTCACTTGTAAATACTACTTGAAATAGTTTATTCTCAGTTCACAATGGTAATAGTTATATCAGAACGCGGGAAAGATCAATGACCATAATTTTAATCTATTTGTTTATACTGTTGATTGATGGCACTAGGTGGAATTTGTTGTTACACATATTGAAAACACACTTACTTTTTCCACAGTATTTTTTATTACACCTGAACGGTTTCGCCTTGTGGTATGCTCAACCGGCAACTTTTGAGGATGCTGTAATCTAATAAAATATACTCTGGAAAAAGTGCAAAGCGTGATTTTAATATGCCTAATTTCAATGATTACAATAAAAAGTAATAATAGGAACTTACTTTCAACCTAGCTTCTAACACATAATTATGTATTTCTAATTTTGCGAATGCTTTGCTTTGGGTTCATTAGACACATCTATCCATTTTCTCTTAGGTAGCATAGTTTAAGTGCAAATGGCAACTTGGATATTGGTTTCGTAAATAACTTCACAGTTTCGGAACAGACTTCCAAACAATTTGGCAACGTTATCTATACATTTAACCCAAAAGTCAGCGAGAAATTTCACGGTCGGCCTCTTTGGACCATTCCAATTAATCTTATTCACACGATTCGGTTACATTTGGTATTGCGTAAATGTTCGGCGGTGCTGCCCCTGGGGCCATTGCTTACGATCTGAATCAGGATGTGCGGCAAATTTCCGAGATAATCAATTTGCAGCCGCCGAGTACTATTTGTTAGTCTTTCCTGGGATGCTCCGTATTTCTAAAAGAAATACGCGCTTTTGTCTTATCAAATAAATCTTCCTTAGCAATCGACCGTTACTTTGATAGTTTTCCAGAATTTTCCGGTCAATGTATTATAGGCAAATAGCAGGCTTCCTGCAAACACATATCTACTTGTTCAATTTAAAAAGTCGTGTACCTTTATATGGATAAGAACTGAAAATTTTTGCTTATCCATTTTTCAAACGCTATAATTTCTTTATCTAATTTCCTCCTATAAAAAGGATCAACCTCTTACATACCTACATGTATCTTAGCGCGTATATCAGTAATTCATAACCTTTGGGTTGGTTTTAAGCCCCAAGGCATTGTTCGTTCCTTTTTCTAGAAACACACCCGTATATCTAAAAACCTGAGGCTCCCGTAGGAAATAGATGGGAAGATTTTCTTTATATCAGAAATGGAATTACGTTTTACCGCGCGAGACTTCACCGCAAATATTCTTCATGTAGGTACATTATTATGTCGTTTATTCACCGACTACGACTATAACTTCTCCTTAGCCAGGTTCCTGTACAGTATTCAAGGAGCTCTTATTATACACGTTGTCTAGGTAAACGACAGTGCATTCATTTTCGCGCCCCCTCATTAACTCTCAAAAGCGTGTTTTTGTCTAACAAACCGCTTTGCGCTTCTAATTTATCGTGCAATTAAGCGGAATAAGTGTTTCTAACAGTAATTAACCTGCGATGTACACTCATTAATACTATTGGAAACATTTTAAAGTAGAAAGTTCAGGATGTGCCGTGGACATGAAATACCCAGTCACGATTGCAGTTAAAACTGTTAAAAGATCACTTACATAGGGTTTGTGTTATTAGTTTCAATAAAAATATTCTAGAGTATTAATGATTCTATTATATGAGTTAAATAGAATCCTTAATACTCTAGAATATTGGTATTCGTTTCTCAGTTATTACCTCGTTATTTTAATGGTGGAATGGAAACTTACAGTTTTGCTTCACGAGGTGCGAAAATTATCGACTTTATTATTTTATGCTCATCAACAGGAATTAATCAAAAATAATTGCAAGCTTAACCTTTTATAAAATATAGTATACGAAGTATTATTGTCATCCTCGAAACTCATTTGGAGTTGCCTTTCAGTCTAACAACTAAATGCTCGAATTTCGATATTTCCTTAAAGTAATGCGACCTGCTCCCTTAGACAAGTGGCAATGCGTTAACCGGCGTGTTGTAGAATATTGTGACAAATGTCTATTGAAAATGATTTGACGTATATGACAGTCATCAACGTACATACGTCATTAATGTCAAATCCAATACTTTCGTCATTATTATTCTACAACACGCGTTGGCCAACGAATTACCACTTGTTTAGAGGGACTGATCTCTAGAACCTAAAGGCGATAATAGTAAGAGAGGATAGATTAAAATAAGTGAAAACTTCTTAATTTTCTAGTGGTAGACTGGTGTCTGGTGTTATGGTATCACTCAGTAAACTAATTTGGAAGCGATAATGCAATCATTGGATGCTCGTTGTTTGATATCAACTTCAGCCTATTCCAGTCCACTGCTGGACATAACCCTCTTGTAGCTCGTCTGTCCATCTGCCATTACTTCGTCTCAACCAAAATGTTCGAAGATTTTAATGTAATTTATATTCTGTCACGCAAACAGTTCTTTTGCGTCTATAAATTGAGTCTTCCCCTTTTCGAGGGTTCCAAAGTTAATGACATCGTTTTCCTTTTGAATTGTATATCGTTACGAAGTCCCTAATAGCGTAACGCGTACTGAATGCACTTATTACCTTATTAAAGAACTGACAATTTATTAGCGCCTTGCCATAATCAGAAGGTCTATTTTTGAATTATGTTTTATTTACCGTCCTCTTTTCCCCGGTATCTTTAACTTTATTAAATTTTTTGTTCATGGTACCAGAATGATATCTACGTTTTCGAATATCTGTGGAGCCATATACCTATAGTTATTTCAACCATGATCATAAAACAATAGCTCTATTAACCCCTAATTGACGTTAGAGTAATTTATTTTTTTGTCACAGTTTTTTTAAAACCTAATAAACTTTATTGAAAACTAATACACCGTGTCATCGAGTTTAGACAGACATTGTGCAGCCCGTATATCAAGCTTTTCAATCTTCTTTTAGAATTGATAAAGCAGAATTAGGATGCGGGTTTATTCTTAGACGTCCGTGGCCTTATATAGAATATATTTAAATGTCTTCGTTCAGAACCGAACCGGCCAATTACGGACATGTCAAATATCTTGAGGCGTCGTAACGCAGCGTATTTTGATGCCGTAATTAATAAATTTGATAGCAGTCTGTTCCTGTCTCCCATAGCAACTGCCTGGTCAGATATCAATCAACATTATTACACAAACTTTCGTAGGTATCCATCTAGAAATAATGGCGTGTTGAAATAAAGTATATCAAAAATAAGTGTATATTTTATATAAATAAGATATACGTTATACGGTTCAGCTATCTCTTAGACCGTATATAGATATTATTTCTTTTAGATAAGAAATCTAGAGCTGTGAACTTTGCCATGTGAAATGGTGCGGTATTTTTTGGTCAAAAGCTTCATCAAGCACAGGGAAACGTGAGAAATGCAGCTTTTGAAATCATTGTTATTACAAACATATTTAATAACAAAAATACAAAGTGCGCGCTATGTATATACACACATTAGAAAATTTGACGGCCTTAGTAGAATCAGTTTCAGTTATAATATTTTAATCGCTTTACTTGTGATACAACCGGTCGAGCATAGCAGTTGGGCCTCGCGTCGTGAAATGAGAAATTCGTATTTTCAGAGTCAGTTTGGATTTAATTTCATAACATTAATCGTAATTACACGTATCGTGACACTCGTAATAAACCAAATTAGAGGTTTCTGTCACAAACATTAACGTCAATGTGACGCAGTGGACATGTTGCGCAAGTGCAATTTCATGTTCATGCAATTTCTGACGTCACGGATTGAATGATATTTGTATTGAACTATACTTATTTCTCCTAGAGTTATGTTAAACTTTGTACGGTAAAGGAAAATGCATTAAATGTGTGCCGTAGTTATGAATTTTATGTAAAATGTACTTACTGTTGACGTAAGTAGGTGCATTTTCACTTACAACATTCTTGATAGTTTATCACATTGAGTTCAGTTTATCTTAAAAAGTACCTACAATATTAATTATAGTACCAATTCATTTGTCTTATATCACAATTAAACAAAGTTACCCTTCGACTATCAACACTAAACCAACTAGTACCATCAGTTTAAATATATTTAACAAATACCCTTAAAATATAGAAATAAAACCCTGCAATAATCCGTCTGGCCAGCGTGAAAACAGTAGGCCACATGCAGCTGCAGATGCAGCAGTGATTACCACATAGATTTCCCATTCCTTTCAAAACTTTCACTTACCAACAATTATCACACATGTAATAATTCGTTGGTAGTTTGAACATTGCATTGTATAGCAATAGATAAGTTGATAGTACATCCTAATTTGATCTTTCTTGTCCAATAAAACTCAAGGATTCCTCAGCCAACTGTAACTGTAAACTGTTATTATACTGTTCATTAACCCTGACCTCACTAACAAAATGTTTTCCGATGCCTCGCCTCCCTGCAGACATTATTTTATCTCAAAAATTTGTTGGAACAATGCCGTGGGTAACCCTCAAGTGAGAACACGCACCGGACGTTTGCTGAATAATTTTAAACAGTCATACTCAATAATAAAGCTGAGACTGTTAGGGCTACCACTCAAACAGTAATGTTTGTGGTTACGGCAACTTTTAACTAGATGTGAAATAGGTTCACCTCTTTAACCATCTATTATGGTGACGTTGGTAATCTTTTGTTCTGAGAGACGAACTTTAAGGGACCAGTGGGCTCGGACCCTCTCTAACAGTTTCTTACCAACTAGCGGAGTGAAGTCATATCGACGTTTCCTAATTAAAATTATAGACGTAGGTACTTGTTAAAGGAAATCCGCGAACGACGACGAACGTGACTGGGGTAAGATATATGCAGGTAACAACAGATATCTCCATCCCAAGATTGCCTGGAAGCTCGAGGAGATGGCCAGATCGAGAGAGATGACCCTGAGTCGGCCGGGGTGCGGGAGATGTGCATGTCAACCTCAACTTCGGCAACTAAAAACGACCCACAGGGTCGTACGTTTTAGTTACTTCGAGTCCGACATAACCTCTCCCACCGGCGCCAGTGGTGTATCCGTGGGGATTTTCCGCACGTAAAAGGTTGCTTGGAAGAAATTACTGCCAGCGATAAGGCCGCCCGTACCTTACAATATTTACGTAGCCTTTCTGCACTAATTCCACATTAAGTCTCAATATCAATTGGAGAGCTAAATTGCCCGTCAAAACAACATACTTTGTTTGTTGTCCAAGTTGCGGCCCATAACGCGAATACTTTGCGGTGTGGACATGTACTAAATCGCGTTCTATGGCGCCCAAACCTCTCGTCCTAAGGCTCCCGAGTTAAGCCTTGATTTACTGGGCAAAAGCCCAGCCTTACAATTTTAGTCGAAGGGTTTAGAAATGTTGCCATTTTGATTTATGTATACCTTGGAAGGTAATGTATAAGCGTCGTATTTCAAAAGGCTGACAGCCCTATGTACAACGTTAGAATATTCTAGCTCTTGTGTAAAAATCGTTTTTTTTTTGTGCAGCTGTTTTTGCGCGTAAACTGAAGCGACTTTATGAATCGGATATTTGATGTTGACGGAATCTCTCGTGTTAGTAAAAAACTGGACTGTATATTTTGCTACCATATTGTTTTGAATATATACAAAGAATTCGTTCAGTCTATGAACTGAAACGTGCAATGATTTAGAATTCTAACAAAAATTGATTGCAAATAGTTTTGAACCTACTATAAGAAGTTACAATTACATGCCTAGGTACTGTTTATTTTTTATGACTGACTTTCTTACTAAAACATATAAACTCATAAACTCACGTCTATATCCCCGAAGGGGTAGGCAGAGGTTCTAGCGCATCCACATTTCGCCAGTTTATGTTTAGGTCCCAATGTAATAGGTGGCGAGCCTATTGCCATTAACGAAAAGTCGAAAATTCATTGGTGTGTGCCATGGTAAAACCTGGGATCGAACCTGAGACCTCGTCTCAGCAGTCCATTACTCATACCACTAAGCTACCGCGGTTCTAGTCCGCTACTAAAACATTACGTATACTAAAACATTATTAGGTTCATTGGTTTATAATTACATCGACTAGGTTCGACTCATCTTCTTAAAATATATTCATGTTCAATTTTTATACACACTTTTTTAAATAAGTCTTGTAAGTCCAAGAAAATTTATGCAGAAGTATGAGCTAAAATCAAGCGATTAGGGAACCGCTTGAGTTTAGTCAAAGTAAATCTCTCTTGAGAAGATGACTTAAACTTCCACTCAGTTGTGAACAAGAATGCGTCTGCTGTACCTGTACTTAGCGCTCTTGAATATGCAGATGCTGCCTATCTTAATCTAACCGAGGACTAACTTCACAAACGTGTACAACAGCAATATTTCAATTTTGGGTAGCATAAATTTGATCACGTTTCAAATGGTAGTTATATTTGCTATCGGTTATTCTTCCGATTTTCATTATTCTTCTACACTGAACCATAGACTGGATAAACTTATATAAATGCAGTAATAATATACTTTAGATATAATATATGCATTCTGTTCCTAAATAAATAAAACATCTTTCCCAGAAAAATACATAATAATTCTTCAAATTTCCACGTTGAATTTATCTGGTTATTCGTTTTGCGCAAAAGTAGGCAATAAAACGGCATAGACCACTAACCCAGATACGTCACTCCACCCTTTGTGTTGCGCTCCATTGGCTCAAGCGTCACATTGTGTACCAATCAATGCGGTGAGGTGGTAGCAGTACGGTATACCTTTTTACACAAGCGGTTTGTTTGAAGGACTTATTATGTCTGTGAGACTTTGTTACCAAAAACATGAATAAAGGACAGTAAAGTGCATACTATACTATATAATAATATAGTATAATAAATATGCAAATATACTATGAATTTGAAAGCAAATATATGTATATATTTGTTAAGTATTAGCAATCCAATTAATCAATACTTTTTATCGTAGTGAAACAATTTCTGTTACTCTTCTCATTATTGAAATACCTATCCCGATTTGTTATAAAACTTTGAATTGGTGTAAGTAAATCACAAAGTAACATATAATATATCCTATAAAATAAATATAACAAATCCTTTTGTGCTCAGTCTAGTGATGAGAAAAGATATAATATAGAAATAGTTTATATTCTGTAAGCTTTCAACAATATAAAATAGTACAACTATTCTCAAATTGTTTCTCATTTACTACAATTAAGTTGTCAGACAACTAAGTTTGTGATTGTGTAACTTTTGTACTATAAAGTATAAAGCAAGTTACATTTGTAGATCATGTGCTGTTTGCTATAACACTTTTAAGTTACTAAATTCCACATCCAACTTTTTTACATACATACTTAATAAATTTTATATAGGTATATATAAAATAAAGCCGCGTGGTTCCCGGCAGAGCAGAATTTGAACCACCCCATCTTTTCCCATTCGGTGTCGTACAAGGCGACTAAGGGATAGGGCCGTTTAACATCAGAAAGATATATACAGCCTAGACTCAGTCACAGATGCATGGCTCGAGTCAACAATAGTGCCCGGAATACGGCAATAGGCTCACCCCCTATTACGTGGGACCGAATACAATTATTGGTGAACTGTGGGTATTAATTCACCTCTGCCTAAGCCTCCGGGGATGTATGTAATTAATTACAGGTAAATTTAATAAAAGAGGTTAAAAATTGTAGTATATTTTTCGTCGAGTCAGAATGACCCATTTTACTGAACAGTCTGAAACAGTATCAGTGCTCTCAGCTATTGTATTGCTATTAAAATTTCAAAACAATGTATTCACGATTCTAACTCGTATATGAAATCGATTCGAAATCATATTGTACTCGCAAGTATTGTCGTACTCGAATACTCAATATGTTTGTATTGTATTGTCTAGCCACATTTCCAATAACCATTTGCGGACTGTGCAATACTTTATTTGTTCGATGCATTTGTATTGTTTAGTGAACTGTGTCTTTTATTGTACACTATCAGTATCAAATTCAGAGCTATTGCAGTTTTATATAGTTTTGTTTGAGGACGAACATGTTTGAAATATTTGTTTGATTAGTGTACAGATTTCATTTCCAGTTATGTGATTTTGGTTCCAATATGTGTTATGTCTATACTGCTGATGTACTTTGTGTAACTGTTGTTCATTATAAAGTAGTACATTATATTAATTATATATGCATGCCAGTTTGTTGTAGTTATATGTATCCCACATAAATGATCAATCAAATTCAAAAAGAATTTTCGTAATAATCGCACATATAGTACTTGAGATTAACGTTTTCACACAAACGACCTCTTTAGTCTATATTAATGATGATAATGTAATGTGCAAACAACATGTGTTTTCGAATTAAATCAAGTTGCGATGCTAAAGTTTAGACTTAACCGCAACCATTCTATGTGCCTCTAAGCACAGTAAACATAGAATTCTAAACTGCGCTCTTAGTATCGGATAACGACGGTTTAAACTTCAAACAAAAGCTGCAAACTGACCTAAATGCTTAGCTTTATCCATTTATTATTGTACTATTTGCAAGTTCCACTGTAAGTTCTGTTATAACCGGCCTGAAATATGCCAAAATTACTAGATGTCAGAACTACATTCTTAACTAGGTTTCTTACACAGTTAATCTTCCTATCAGTGTTGAAGTCTATCAAATCATATCTACGCCCCTATGTAACCCAAAGGATGAATTTGTTCGCCTTCTAAATTTTTGAGCAGAATAAAGACGGACGGACAGCTATGGCTATGCCAAATAAATGCATAAAATTGAGTAAAATAATCGTCTTCTGAATAGAGAGGGTAGCATAACAAATCTCGGTTCCGAGAATTTCTACACTTGAGTCACTGCATTGGGATATAAAATACAGTGTGTACAAGAAAAATTGCTAGTATTTTCTCCACTAGCTATAACAACTGTTGGTATGTTCGTAAGTAATGCCTACCCGTATAAGTTGGCAGGGCGCCATGCATAATCGTCGAAACTCCTGAATATTACTTCCTGTGACCTCAGTTATACTCTCCGCCGGATTTTTGGGAGCGTTGTCGTCGCTTCGAATATACTCATATTGGAGACATTCCAACTTTTACTAACATCCACGTGTTTGTAAGAAAAGGAATTACGATTGAAGCGGTTCATCGGTTTTATTATTGTTTACATTATATAGGTAAAGATAATAGAACTAGGTATATGGCCATCACAAATAATAAAGTTTCTTTTGCCAAATTTAGAATACCTAATAGACAGATATTTAAAACTTATCAGTCCTCACAGTTATGTTATATAATTAATCTAAAATAATTCGTAGTTATAGAAGATACATAGAAGTATTCATGAGCCCTGCAAAATTAGCTATCCATTTCAATATTTCTCTTCATCTTTACTATTCACTCAGTTTTACAAAGTTTATTCTTATTCTGATTATTGTTATTCATTCCATGAACTTCTTGTTATTTAATTAAAGTTTTAAATAGTGTAAAAATGGATCGGATGAAATGGCGGACATTGGGAGAGGCCTTTGTCCAGCAGTGAACTGCGGTGGGCTAATTGATTGATTGAAGTAGTGTAATTAAATTACTTTTTTTATTTAACTATAACGCTTTTGATATTTCGATATATTCATAACGATGTAAAATATTATTTATATAAACTTTAAACAACGTCATTTTACTCTCGCATTTTCGTGCACCACCACACTTTCAACACCTCATAACGTTCATAGACTATGGTAGCCACTTACCATCACGGTGTCTGAGCGCTTGTTTGCCATCTTACTGGTATAAAATAAAAAATTACCTTGTTCTCATCTCCTACGCGATGTCAGTGTGGTGTAAACGAGTCTCCAGGGTGAACTTACAGCTCGGTACTTACGTGATATTGAGGTATAACCTAACGGACGACTCCTATGGGAATACCTCGATGTAATCATACTTATATGTGCACTTTTTGTTCTCCGTTCCGCACGAGGTGTTATGGAACTTTTATCTCCAGTGGGACCTTATCAGGTAGAAGCTTTTGTCTGAAAAGATTTCATAATAATAATGAGTACCTATTATACGTATATGATTTCTCTGCACCACCTATAAGGTTGACTGGTAGAGAATAAGTCCGCCTGTGAACATGTATGCACGAAGTTTACATAAAAAAAATATAGATACTTGATGTCTCTATTAGATTCTAAAAGTTTGGTTCTACATTTGACGTAAGGTTATTTCCTTCTAAATGTATTACATGTTACGTGATAGTAACCAACAATTATTGGATACGGCAGTAGAAGTTGGTATACATCCACGTTCGATTTTCGAGGAGATAGGACACGACAGTATTTCCGTCCAATTAAGCAGTCCGACTGGGGAAGTACCTCCACCCTATAGAATACCGTGGCCATAATAACCTTATGTTGTGTTCCCGGCGGTGAGTAGGATAGCCAGAGCTCACTAGAGAGTTTTTGTATTGTCAGTGGGAAGACCAAAAACTTGTCTAGTTTTGTCTTTTACACTGACGGCAGACACTCTCTGTGCTTATAGGGTTGGCAGCGCGAGTGTGACTCCCTTGGTTTTGCACTTGTGCATAGGCCACGGTAACCATTTTCTATCAGGTGGGCTGTGTGCTTTTCTGCCACCTAAGTGGTATAAAAAAAAACAAACGTTTCGCCAATTTTATGATGCTATTATCACCGTCCATTATTTTACTGTCAATAATAAAACCATTTTGACTTAACTCATTTGTAATTTATTAACTACTAGCGGACCCACCCCAGCTTCGCCCGGGGTATATTTTGAAGCTTCATATCCCTTTGAGCCTGTATGTTTTAGTCTTCAAAATATGTATGAAAAATTGCCGGATTTGTTAACATTTATTATCAATGCTCCGCTCCCTTAAGTAGTAGCGTGATGATATATAGCCTAAAACCTTCCTCGATAACTGGACTACCCAACACTGAAAGAATCATTCAAATCGGACCAGTAGTTCCAGAGATTAGCGCGTTCAAACAAACAAACAAACTCTGTAGCTTTATAATATTACTAGCTGACCCACCCCATCTTCGCCCGGGGTATATTTTGAAGCTTCATATCCCTTTGAACCCGTATGTTTTAGTCTTCAAAATATGTATAAAAATTGCCGGATTTGTTAACATTTATTATCAATGCTCCGCTCCCTTCCTCGATAAATGGACTACCCAACACGGAAAGAATCATTCAAATCGGACCAGTAGTTCCAGAGATTAGCGCGTTCAAACAAACAAACAAAGAAACAAACTCTGCAACTTTATAATATTAAGTATAGATTTGTTAACTATTAGATATATTTTCAACAGCTTTTCTAATATCTACATATATTATTTAAACTTATTTGCACATCAGCACTAAAAGCAGTGATCCGTGAAACCGCCGAGTACAAACAAAGTTAAAATGTCTTTGGAACCGTGGTGTTGTACTAAAAACGCCGTAAAATTGTAGACGAGATGAGTTTACCGTCTACCATGTAGCCTGTAGGACTCGGGGCGAGCAGTAGATGGAAACAGTAACATGACATTCTAAGAACACTTTATGTTCATTTTATTACCACCATTGCATTTCAAGTAGTTTGAGACTGACACATTGAGATGAGTATACTGTATAAATTACGTATGTGTGTCGCCCTTGTGTGTAATAAATTTGTAATATATGCATATGATTATTTTGTTTGTGTTTGTGCTTTTATTAGGGTCTCGTAACCGAAAGATAACTATGTGAAATTACAAGGATTAGTTAAGTACTGTTAGACTTAAATTAAATGTTACAGAATACCGTGGGTTCTCTAAGGACAGAGATTTTCTGTGCCGTCAGTGCAGAACATAAAATCAGGACAAGCCTTTGGTCTTCCCACTGACAGCACAAAAACTCTGCAGTGAGCTCTGGCTACCCTACTCACCGCCGGAAACACAATACTTCTATAAACCTATTCCTTTATAACATTTTCTTCTATAATATTCATTTAAACCGTTCCTACTAATCTTCAATAGTAACGTATATTTACCAAACTTAGATGTGTCTATCCTATACAAAATCACAAGAAACGATCTTGTCGTAACATTGAGCACGATTCATTACATCGTTTGATGATAATAAATTGGAATGATCAAAAACGAATCTAAAATTGAAGTAAGAATTTTACTTCACTTTCAATTACCGTCAAGAGCTTCTTGATTTAAAAATATTTTTGTTCTCAGTGGATTGATGTCCTAACGCAGCCGAACCGCCTTTCTTTTTTTATTACTTTAATTTTACCGTTGAAGAGAGCAGAATAATAACTGGCAGAAATATTGATCACGTTATGTCGTAAAAACGTTTTTACTAGTTTTTTATTTGTAATATTTTTATTTCAAGTTGTAATTTTTAAGTTATTCAATGTGGATCATAGTTGTATATCTGTGTAGGTACTTTTAATTTTTTTTATTTCTTTTTGCGTAAAATATTATAGAAGTGCGTAGAGACGTTTGATATAGGAAATTTCATAATAGATAACGTTATTGCTCATAAAATTTTTGCTCTTTAAAAATACACACATTTACCCTAATATTATTCTACAGATTTGTGACCGAACTAATGACAAAGGTTTCATAAAATATCACAATCACCCATCACTGAAGCAGAAGCTGACAAAGAATCACCTATAGATAATGGTTTGCCTGAAAAAAAAAAACGTGTTCTTGTTATTAATAGTATATAGCCCGTCACGTTAGCAGCTATGAACACAGTTTTACGATAACGTGTGTTTATTTTTCAGTACCTTCTACCTTCTATCACAATTCAATTTTAAATTCTGCAGCGTTCAGACATATAATAAGAATATACATACTACTCTGCCACGATAAACTTCATTTAGAAGACAATTACTTTTGTAGTGTAGTTTTTGATATGACTAGCTTTTTTTCAACACTAAGTTGTCAGCTCGACTAGCATCCCTTTACTTAATATCCATTTTAAATAGTATTTACTTCATTTCATATCGCTTGTGAATGTTTTCACTTACCTAGCCTTTCACTTCTAGACCGAAGCTATATGCCATGCTTTCTCATCTGCCATTTTTGCTGCCATGTACGACTAATACCGTTTTATATTTATTTGATAGACACAAAATATCTGTAATCTAATTTGAAACTAAAATCTCTACCGTCATCTCCGCATTGTTAAATACCAGGCCTAAAGTTCTTCCAAACAGTTGTACGTATTGTATTGTTACGTACAAAACTATTTCAGCGAGAAATATTCGTCATTATTATATGTATATTCCTAGAAGTAATCAGCAATGCTAACACAAGAAGTTACTATAGCTTCACAAGGGTCCTAGTAGGGACTTGACGTCGAAACTAGGGCGGGAGAGCTTTCAACCCGGGCTTGTTGCTCTACGCGACACATAAATTTTCGTTTGGAATTTCTATCGTTACTCGCTGTTATGTGTGTATATAATATATACGTAAATAATAATGAGTCTTACCGGTGTTAAATAGAGGTAAATGTATTTAGTAGACAGCTCTACGCTTTTGCTACGACTGGCGTAGCATACATTACATCGTTCATAAAAGCTTGAGTATTTTAGAAGACTTTCAAATTAAAAGCGTAAAACTCGCTGGGATATTTACCATGTTTCTTATTTTTGCTGAGTAACCGATATTTCGGCGCTGTTACAAGCGCCATGATCTCGGTGCACTGACGACCGCCGAGCTAGTTGTTATTGGGCGGACCATATCGGTCTACCCTCTTCCGCACTCGTTTGTTGCGCGTATTTCAAATTACGACTTCAGGATTTTTCTTATCATAAGAAAAAGGTGACTCCTATATATACCTACTACGATATTACTCCCGGCGAAGTGTCTTGAAACCAAAAACAAATTAGTTCATAATACAGTGAAATGGTTGGGCATGATCGAGTTTTCTCATAAAACATTTATTTTTGATCCAGCTTACTCGTTCCGGTTACAAAGTCCTATGAACAGATTGTAGCTTTAAAGTTCTATACAAAAGCAAATTATTGTCTATTCCATTTCTATTCAATCCTGAAATAATATTATTTAGCAACCGCGGTAGCCTAGCGGTATGGGTAATGGACTGCTGAGACGAGGTCTCGGGTTCGATCCCAGGTTTCCTATGGCACACACCAATGACTTTTCGATGCTTTTCGAAGTTATTTGTGTATTTATCGCAGGTTTATTAGTGCCCGGTTAATGGCAATAGGCTCGCCACCTATTACATTGGAACTTGAACATAAACTGGCGAAATGTGGGTGCTAGCACCTCTGCCTACCCCTTCGGGGATATAGGCGTGTGTAGCGATTTAAGCATATCAACCACCCTAGTGGTAGTCCTTTTAGTGTTTAAACAAAAACACATTCCACTCTTCCGCAAAAAAAAAAAATCTGGTTTAGTCTAAAGTATTTTCACATTACCGTAACACAAAAGTACATTTTATTCTTGTTAGCGTAAACCTTTTACCGCAGTATTAAGGGTGACTCTAAAGCACTTATCCCGCCGCGTGGCTGCACCTACGTACGTAATAAATGGGACAGGAGCAAGAACAAAGAGGCTGACGCAGGTGCCGCGTGTCCGGGTGACCTAAAACTGCAGGTGCCAGCTTCGTCTCGTTTTATACACGATAAGATATAAACTGGTAGCGATTTTGTTCAACAGTTATTTATTTCTAAACATCTTTATCTACTTGATATTTATTTTCTTCTCGCGCAGTATTGTTTCACTAAAGGCACTCAGTACAGCGGTGACGTGTTTATATGTCATACATGCATGAAAACATTTGCACTTAGCGGAAATAGAATCCGTGACCTCTGCAATCGTACTACGATTGCAGAGACGACACACTCCCGCTGCACCACACAATAAATCGTCACATCTTAATATTGTCATAAACTACTTGTATTAAAAAAAAATTACACCCTTTTCAACAGTTTAAAATCTTTAAAGGTTTTACAAAAATTGAGATAAAGTCATATAGTCGTATGCTTACGTTCTTTTACATATTGGGTATAAAACTTTAAGAACATTTTTAGTACCCATAAGAAACTTTAAGCTGTCTGTGATATTTCATATTCTGAGGCGTGGTTTATTTATTGATGGTTATTGTTTTTTTGCAAAGAATATATTTTTTTCAAAAATAATTGACAAAAGGCTAATGCAATTATTTTTAAACCACCTGATCATCCTACACACGTGAAAATAGCTGGTATACATTCTCGTTTCATGTTCAGTATGATGATTGAACAATCTCCCAGCGTTCAGTATGTAACATCTAAAAGATTGGATCGGCGACCCATTTCCTTTCTTTGGAAGCCCGACCACATGGAAAGATTCTACTTCACAGATGACGAAACTTCTCTTTAACGATATCTTACAGGTATTTATAAAATGGTCCTGGCAATATCGAACCTGGTTATCGATTGTACCTTTTTTTCTTAAACATATGACTACTCATGTATAGAAGAAGTGCATAACTGTATTCACACCCACACTTCGGTAACTCAGTAGAGTCACTTTCGCTACTGCTGCATCATCAACGCCACCATAATTTCATTATTTTCCGTAAAAAGCAGCAGAAACTACGGGGACAGTGTAACTAATATAACAACATAAAATAACTAAATGGCGTTTGAATTAGCCGAAAATCACAAATTCAAACGCCATACTAATTGATACTCATAAACTTTCGACAATATAATCTCTAAATACAAATAACACATCGTGTTTAGTTTTCCTATCTGCCTTTAATCTGAACCAAAGTTTCATGTGGTAGTTAAATTATTCGCCTACAGTTTATGCCTTAATGACGGAACGTAGGTGAAGTTTTAACTATTCAATGTTTGCGCTCGTTAATTGTCGAGGTGCGGCTCAACTGCGATCGATAGAAGATAAGCACGTAATATATGCTCGTGCGAGATTATTAGACCGTCTGGAGCAGGGTTGAGAGCAAATATTGAGAAGGACGTCTCAAGGAGCATGTGCCTGAAGTTTAATTTCCTCGTAGAGGCATCATTACGATATTTGAACTAGCACCGTATGAGATTAAATCTTTACACGTCTTAAGATTATAATTATAAGGCGTTCCTAAATTATACTTCCGGTCGTGAGTGACACGTTCCCATATTACATAACATAACATAATTGGTTTAGTGACACCGTATTTAACAAGGTTATTGTGGTTGAATCTGTATTGTGATTGATGTGGGAAAGGGCGCAATTACTCGTCCGTTATTTGATATATTACTTTCTCACAGTTCAAACGGTTCTGTGACATAAATAACGAGAGATGTGTGACGTCTTCTGGTGTTAATTGTAAAACAGATGAGTACTAGAGATTTCCGTGAGAAATATGCTTGAATATATACATATATATGAGTATATCTACTTACAATTTACGAGGAATATATCCTCATAAATTGTAATATCATTTATCATTTTTATCGTACTACAAACATTCAATCTCCGTCGCGCATCTGAGATTGTTTACCACACCTACGAAAATTTTTAATTAATTTGATGTAATAATTACATCAAATGAAAATACATTGCTATTATGATAGAAATAAAGATATCAAATATTTGGAAGATCTGTAATATTAAAATATGAATAAAATTTAGAGAACAACATCGTTGAACTAAATATCTTTGTTATTTAGAAGGTTGTTTGCATGACGAATGACTCTTAATGATGCTGACGAATCGTATCGAGGACTTGGACGGCCGCCATCAGCCCATAAATTTAATATAGGTACTAGCGTATCAGCCACACTGCTTATATTGCATATACAACGTTTTTAACCGGTGCTAAGCTATGTTCTTGTTCTCAGTTTGTCTTCATCCTGAATTTAGTTAAAGTGTGTTAAATGTGAATGTGTGCTAAATAAGTACAGACATCTGATATTGACTGTTAAATACTTAAGTAATCTTAGTTAATTCTGAGAACTTTGATACATAACACAACAGGTATCATACGACATTATGTATTATGATTCAATGATATTAGGAAAATAGAACCTTAATAAAATCAAACGTTCATACAATAATGTGATTGGAAGAACCACAGTACATTACTTTTTATTCCGAATATAATAATAACAGAGATACTTATAATAACACTTTTCTTTTAGCTTCAATAGATTATTGTTACCATACGCTTTTATTTGAGCATTATATCTTTTGTTGCATTATTTAAAGCAGTGTTTCTCAAACTAGCTCCACGTTTACCAATTAACCAAGATAGGAAATTTCATTTAATCTAAACTGTGTTATTACATTCACCTCAATGAAATTCATTAATGGTATGATTCAACAGCCACACGTATAGCAACATTAGACATTTTGTTCTTATCTTGCTACCCAAAAATGAAGACCGCCGCCATGGAGCGAATTTTGTCTTCTAAGTTGTACACGTGTTCCACAGGCCACGTGGCACACGTGTACAACTCTGAGAAACCCTAGTTTAAAGAGTTATGTGACTACCCATTGAGAGGTATATATTCCACAGTTTAATCGGTTATTTTTAGATGTTTACTATTTTGTCCTCAATTTAATAGTACCTACGATAAACATCTTTCAATAATACGGTTGAATAAATAAAATAAGTGGCAGCTTGACCCATATATTTGCTAAATAAAAATATTTAATATGTGTTGTGATATAACTTGACATTTCTATATCGAATTGTGGCAGAGTTATGGTGAGAGCCCGTGTTCCAGAGATTTCAACACTGTAATCTATGGTGGGACACGCTTTTGTCGCTTTTGTTATTTATGTTGGCGATTTTTGTATGTTATGGTTTAGATACGTTGAAAGTATGCAAAGGGTTACTTTAGATCAATATACGTTTATGTCATGAATTATTTATTAGTTGACTGGTAGTTTTAAACTATGACTAGAGTGGACTCAAGGCTTAATAGACTATTCAGATACCGCAGTTTATAAATATGTCTTCAGATAAAAAATATAGCTGGTTTGAACCCTGATCTATATACTAGAACTAGTATAAATAAATGTAGGAAATCTTTTGTACTGCAGTTGTAACTACTTCACTATAAGCACACACCAGTCGACTACACAAAGAATTTCTAATTAGACTGTAAATGCTCGTTTCAGAATTGCACTTTGTAATAGAATAGCGCAAACTTCGTCACTTGCTACTAAAGAACCACTGACGTCACGGAGTCACAGACATTTCACAAAGTGCGCCTTGAATGCGCTCTTCAGTCCCTCTGTGATGAAGCATTCAGTATTCCTTTTATGGAAGACTAGTATGCTCAGATCTGTTGTTGAACAATCAGTATGAAGTACTACACACATGTAATCACGTGGATATTACATAACTTATAATTATCACAACTCCTGATGTGTAATATAGCGCACATTACCGTAATAAATATAATAATAAATAAATAAATAAATATTCCACGACATTCTACACAACGCTATCTAGACCCATGGTAAGCATAGCTTAACTAGCTTGTGTTATGGGATCTAGAATGCGGATAAACATACTTAGATACTTTTTTTTTTTGTAAATACATACATATTATACATAGAAACACCCAGACCAATGCAAATATACATATTCATGCATACAAATATTTGCACTGAGCGGGAATCGAACCCGCGCCCCCTGCATAGCAGTCGAATGCTCTACCGCTACGCCACAGAGGTCGTCAATTTTTGCTTTGTAATAATAGCTAGGGTTATGCTCTACATTATGGTAAGCCCTATTACAGTGCACTGTTTATAGTGTACTCGTCTAAGAATCCAACAAAACTGCCGTTATTCTTGGTATAATCCTACTTAAATTTGAATATAATGTAACCTTGTGAATTTGCGTAGCAATGAACAGACGACTTTTTATGTTATGTTTCATTTCCATAAGAATTGCCATATATGTTTGTAAATAATTTTCTTCAAAAGTCACTGCAGACGTGTTACAATTTCACATGTTCTCGTTTCTCACGAACATAATACAGTGACATATTACCTGAAGTCTGAAGTACAGACCTCGTTTTATCAACGAAGTAGACGCAGAGATATAGTTTGCCAAGTTTTTCTCGTATCATATTATGAGTGACAGTGAAAAACACGACGTATCAAGCTACGAGTGCGGAAAATAACAAAGTGAAACTTACATACTTTCTTCAGTGTAGGAGTTTCGTATTACAGTGTCATTGAGTCGCGTGAAATATTGTATGCTTCGTGGCATTACGTGCTGAAATGACATGTCACCTGACGTATGGGAAAATTCTTTGGCATCTTTCTTGATATGGAATATGTGGAGGATATGGAACATATTTAGGGTCTCATAATGTCTACCCACTACACCAGGTTGTTTTAAAACTCCTAAATTGGTTACGGAAAATGTCCAGGTTGCTGTATGACTAGGTGGAAAATATTCTTGCTAAATAAGCACGCTTAAAGAATTAAATTATTCTGCTACACATAATCTACAATAGGACGGTTACATATACATATATCTCGTCATAGTCGACTGTGGAAAAACTAATAGGAGGGTAGATATGACAATGGAGCAATGGAGAGATGAGTTAGTCCTAATATTGAATAAAATGGAGTAGTAATTATTTATACGGTTGATTGATGGCACTTGGTGGAATTTGTTGTAACACATATTGCATCCTCTAAGGTTGAGGATGCCGTGAGGAGAAACCGGTCAGGTCTAATAAATATTAAAAATAATGTGGAAAAGTACAAGTGAGTTCTCAATATGTGGAGTAGTAATTATATAATGTAATTTGTTAAATATGTATGAATCTGTCGCAGCTAGTCTAGTATGGCGCAGCTACCAACGTTAATTAGTTTTCTTTACTATACTGCAGACGAACTTCGTCAAAGGCGCCTTATGATACGATAATGCGGTGACTCTTGTAAAAACTCATTCAACTTTCGGTATTCAGTTCCCCAAGGATTTGAAATATTTCTGAACAAAGATAAAACTTTTACTCAAACTCGACATATCTAGTATATATTTATTTACTGTCAGCCAATATAAATGTGTTATATTTTCTACAAGTTTAACCTACAGATTATATCAAAACTGGAAGTGTTCTTGCGATATGACGACGTTCATTATTTATTTGTAAGACATTGTTTATCTACACGGAAAGTTTTAATCTTGCGCTTCAGGAAGCTGTTTGTTTTTATTATAGCGATTTGATCAAGCAGTAAGAAGCGACTACGTTCAGTAAGTTAGCTTTTTATCTGCGGTAAGGGAAAACTCTGAGTGAATTCTCTGGTGAGATTAATTTATATCTAAAAGGTTTGGAAACTTTGATCATATGATATCCATCGCGAGCAGATATCAATACAATCTCTTTCAAATTGTTTTTTTTTATATACCACTTAGGTGGCAGACAAGCGCACGGCCCACCTGATGGAAAGTGGTTACCGTGGCCTATGTTACACCAGAGAAGCCACACTCGCGCTGCCGACCCTGTAAGCACAGAGTTTCTGTGCCGTCAGTGTAGAGGACAAAGCAGGACAAGCCTTTAGTTATCCCACTGACAGCACAAATTGTCCAGTGAGCTCTGGCTACCCTACTCACCGTGCAACTATAAGTGACTTCCTAAACTGAGTTCCTGTCAACTATAGCAAGAACTTTACTCCAGTGATTTTACCTTTCAAAAACATTTCATGATTTTTCGAACAAGAGATTGGATAAATATTCAATCCACGAGGAGGGAAGCTTGAAGGAAGATTCATCAAGTTTATATAGGAAACGACTGAATAACTTAAGTAAGAAATATGACTTACCGAGTTTTCAATTCTCGAGTGTCTAGTCGGCTCTCTTGAATGTTCAACTTTTATTATGTGGCGGCGGTAGGTAACGCTCGTATGAAATAAATCACTTGCACTATTGCAACTAAAATTTGTGTTGTTAACTATATAACAATCACTTGTTGAATTCTCTTTTATAATAAAAAATATGGAAAGATTAAGTTATTGCCGTCTGTTTCACAGAATAAATTATTGTAATACGCTTACGGTACAGTCTACTGAACTGTGCTTCAGAGTCATCTTCTGTTTAGGTGTCTTTATTTATTTATTTAATAGGTTTTTCCACAGCAAATGTATTACAAATTGTTATACAAGATATTTTTAGAGAGTAATGTGGCTGATACATTTACCAATTACGGATAAACCAGTATGCGTAATATTATAATAACACAAAGAAGAAACCTATATTAGCATAGAGAATTGACTGTGTGTCTTAAAGATTCGTGGCCAATCAGAGCAGTGCAAGAACGTATATGTACCTACAATATATATTATGTGTAATGTCTATAGTACCTACATTTGAATGAGAATTGATCACTCTTTTCATAACATGATAATATCTTTCAATTCATAATAAAAGGTATTGTGAAGCGCTTATATTATTTGAAATACATATCTATTGTTTTAACTTGGTGTTGTCAATGTTCAATATCTCTACAAACAACAAGTTGTAACCTTATTGAGGTTTCATATTGTTTTAGTAGCTGTACACAAACATTTAGATTATTCAGAGTTATTCCCGACTTGTGACAACGAACAGATTCAAATCCAATTCAAAACTATTCTGTTTGAACGACTCGCACAAATAATTTATTAGTTTGTTAGATATTACTTTCAATTAGTATCTGACCTAGTTTGTGAAATTAATGTCTGATTACGAGGATTAAAATATAGTAATTATGACGTCAATTACTAATAATTTTATTTATATTACTAATTTTTGTTGTGAAAGTTTCAAAAAATTGTCAGACGATTTATTTAATTTCAAAATTAATCCTTCAACTATTTTTAGTGGTATAACAGTTACATAACATTTTAAACTTTCACTTTCAGCATTACTTGGTGATTGAAATTCATAAAATTAATTACATTTTCAATCATCTATTCATCTGATTATCACGGATCTGACTGAGTGGGTGGGGACACAGAGATACCATTACTATTTGATATGCTCTTGTGTCTCGTGTAGGAAGAAATGCTTAACCAGTACCATATTTTCTCCGGCCATACAATTTACAATGACAGACCGTGCTAACCAATATGCTACGGCTTTATTCATAATCCATAATAGAGAAATCCTTGCATCCTCACACAAAAGATCTCCATGCTCAGCTGAACGCCTGTCGCGAGCAATTAAACTCACCTTACGCTCTTCAGCAGCATTAGAACTTTGATTACTTGTTTACAGTACATAAACGAATGTTTATATCTTTTTATAGCTGTTTTTATGATACGTTTCTACACTCAAATATAACCCTTATGTAGATGGCGGCGTAACTTGCACGTTTGTTTATAATGAGTCACTTTCACGTCTGCCGAACGGAACGTTTCAGATTGGTTGGAAAAAGCGAATTTATATTTTCGAACTGAGTTTACGTAATCGCTGTTACATTTTTAAAAAGCATAGTATACTTAAAAGTGCTTGAAATATAAAATTGAAATTTTCTAATGTCTATTAGGTATTGAATGAAATTTTAAAGCATTTAGATTCATGCTAACTATTCAAATCGATTAAGATATAGAAAAAATTGAATCGGTTCAGGCGAGATTTTGATGGTTTCGGGCGAAGGTTCTGTGGCTTAGTGGTCAGAGCGTTCCCCCTGTAAGGGAAAAATCACGGGTTCAAATCATGGAAACTTGGCAATTATATAGACAACAACATAGTTATACCACAGCATAAATATCTATTATTCTTACACATTTATTTTAGCTGACTGCAAGTATCCAGATTCTGTTAGGCTGATCGATGCCAAAACCCATTAGTTAGACGTCAAATCGTAAATATTGTAGGTACGCGCATTGGTTGAAGATGATCGATGATCAACAGGTAACCAATCAGCATTCAGTATTTAAGTTGACAAGAGTTTGACAAATAGCCTGAAAATAAGTGTACATATTACATCCCCCGGCATACTAATATGTACTTTTTACAGTAAATTTATTCATAAAGCCTATTGTTTATATTTCTCTAACAAATGAACCAATATTCAATTAATTATTTTTGCATATATAAACTGTGTGGGTGTTAATTCACCTCAGCCTAACCCTCAGGGGGTAAAGGCGTGATTTTATGTATGTATGTATGTATGTAAATGCAAAAATCACAACCTCGATAAATTTACATCTTCACTGAATATTATAGGTGCGAGATTTGACTTCGGAGAAAATTTAAATTTGCCTCAACAATACTACTAACAATGCTTCTGTCAAGGTGCACCGGGAACTGAGCAAGTTTCACACTGAAGCTTGCCTTCTTGTGTCTGTTCATTTAGTATCTGCGGCCACTTACATATTTTACTTTCAATTGGAAATTAGCTAAAGAATCGCAATCACGATGACCACTTAGCTGATACTACATTAGACAACGATCATCAAAAATTCATAATTATACAACGGTTCGAGACTTCTCGCGATTATTTATTTATTTATGAACAAGCAGCTACATGCTGATGTGTTCACATCTAGTGATAAAATGTGTAGTCTCTCTATTGAAGCCTTAACTGTCCGTCACTTTTTTGAGCTCTGTGTTGTCTAGTCGTAGCCAGTCATCAATTTAATCCATTTATTGTGGTTGCAGCAATAACGTTATTTGGCAGTGAGTTCCAATTGTGGACAACTCTGTTACTAAAGAAGTGATGTGCGACCAGTGTGTCAGCGGGGGCCCGTGTCAGTCGAAGACTGTGTCCGCGAGACGGCCGTTGCCAATCCCTTCTGAGGAGGATGTTATGGATATTTGGGAGATTGTAGTGTGCGGTCAGAATCTTATACACTTCTATCAGATCGCCTCGGAGTCTTCTTTGCTCGAGAGTGGTCAGTCTCAGCGCACGCAGTCTCTCCTCATAGGGCATGCGACGTAGAACCTGTGGTATTTTTGTGGCCTCTCTCTGGACACTCTCCATTTAACTCTAATTAACTCATGGAACTTACTATTTCTGCCGACGTTTCGGATGCAATTTTCACGGTTTATCCAATGAAATTCATAGTGTAAAGTGGACTAACACAATTTATATTCCATGAAATCTATTAAGTGTTAGAGGTGAAATGACATTATTATCTCTAAAACCATAACCTTACGTTATGTGTAATATATTAATAGTTGAATTTCTTTTTGTCTAGGTTCAGGGAAGTCATACACGATGATGGGAGCGCCCGGGGCTGATGAAGGCGGCATTATACCTCGGCTATGTAATTCCTTGTTCGAAAGGATTAAGATACAACAATCACCGCCAGCACTCACTTATAAGGTAAGTTATTATCAGTTCTAAGATACTTCATATCGTTTTTTTTATACGTGCGCAAAATCCCCACGGATACCTCCCCACCGGAGCCGGTGGAAGAGGTTATGTCGGACTCGAACCGACTAAAACGCACGCCGCCTATGGGTCGTTTTGGTTGCCGAAGGTGAGGTTGACAGGCATATCCCTCGCACCCCGGCCGACCCAGGGCCATATCTCACGATCTGGCCCTCTTCTCGGGTGTGGGGACTACAGAGTCCCCACACCCGAGAATAATATCGTTGCAGGCAGTTTCACATATTGGAAATTTCATTGTATGCAAATATGAATCGATAAAGGTAAAGATCTTAAGGTTTCTTCTGGTCTCTCAAAAACTGCGGAATCAAATGAAGTTGATATTCAATGAGTGGGTACCATACTTGGTTGTGCTGTCTATAAACAAATATAGTTAATTATCGCGCACAAACTATAGGTATGATTCTGACGCCGACCGCATACGACATCTGCCTACGCATGCAGCACATACATCACATACATGACTTGTTAAACTTCGATACGGATAAAGGTAATCATTGAGAAGCCGCAATGAATTACGCGTATCGCATGCGTCGGCAGTTGTCGTATGCTGTCGGTATGCCTTAATATAAAATAGTTATTTATTAATCATAGATAGTATTAACATCTGTACCTAATGATTAAGAACATTACCGCCTCTCCATTAATTCGAGGTACGACATCACATATTGAGTAACAGTTACGAAACGTGTTATAGTGGCAGTCTCGGTTATGGGCCATATATCTTTTCCTTGATGTCACTCATAAATGTAACTGTTATGTGACCAAATTGAGCTAGTAATTAGTATTTGTCTTTTGCCGTACATGCTCTAGTCCTATCATGATAGGAGATGATTTGTTCTTAATAGTTCCTTTATCGAGTTCTACTTATTTAAGTACCTAATATAATGTAATAAGAAGGTAAAGTAATGAATTACCTTTGGAAGGTAACAACTTTAAATATTGAATGAAATTTTAAAGCATTTGGTAGGATAACTATTCAAATCGATTAAGATTTGAATATAAAAAATTGAATCGGTTCAGGTGGGATTCGATCTTTCTCTTAGCTTCGTGCGAATGTCGGTAGATGGCACTTTACCGTCGCCGTAAGACGGATATTTGTATAAAAGAATTTGAATAGTGTCGGGCTAAGGTTCTGTGACTTAGTGGTCAGAGCCTTCCTCCTGTAATGGGAAGATCGCGGTTTCGAATCCCGCCTGAACCGATGAATTTTTTCTAGATCTGAATCAACTTTAAATATTATCATGAAACTCGTAATTCATGGAATTTGAAAGGACATCGTAACAATTTACATTGAGTTTGAATTGAGTATGGACTACAGTGTGTCCAACTAGTTTAGTCCTAACTGTTAACTGATATGTTTCGTTGGTGGCTCGGGCAGAAACGAAAGGACCGAGACCTTGTTGAATTGAATGGAATTTTCCCTCCAATATTCTTCCGTGAAAGGGTGGTGGTATGAGCCTCACATACCCTTATCCATGTCCCCACCTCGTGTTGTAAACGAATCATATACTGCTGGTTATTTATATACCACTTAGCTGGCAGACAAGCACACTGCCTACCTGATGAGAAGTGGTTACCGTGGCCTATAGACGTATGCAACACCAGGGATATTACACTCGCGCTGCCGACCATAAATGCTCGTATTTTGACTTCCTTAAAATACAACGAGTTCCCCATTTTTATGAAGTTACTTGTGATTGAGAACAACGTTACAGTAATGGCCATTATTAATACTTACTTTCTTCAATCAGGTGGAGGTATCATACATGGAAATATACAACGAACGCGTACACGACCTACTCGATCCAGAGACGACGCGCCGGTCGTTGAGAGTGCGGGAGCATGCGGTCCTCGGACCTTACGTCGACGGACTCTCACAGCTGGCTGTTTCCTCTTTCCAGGTATCCTATTCTGTTCTAAGTACATTGAATATGTAGATGAGATTGTCCACGATGTCATTTATCCACTATTGTTCAGGTTCTTACAATACTGTAAAAGAATGAATCTTCTGCCCAAACAACCGTACCAACTAGGAGCCAGTTCTAGTGAAATTTCATAGGTGGTTTGATTCTGATTCGTTGCAATCGCTTATATTGCCTTTCTAGTACTTGGGTACAGTAACCCAATTTTATGCCGACGACTTCCATCACTTTGGTAATCTTAACAAACGGCTACTTCTAAGCATTGAATCACTATTAAAGTAAACATTAACCTTATATAATTTTACAAAACCGCAATAAATATAAATCTGAAGCACTTTAGGCTTGTTAATACCGCCGCAATACCGTCTTACGACGTCACTTTTCATTCTGAAGGGTTAAATTGATAGGTTATTTCTGTACGTCAAAACTCCAATTTCGTATTGTTTGCTTACGCTCGGTATTTTCAAGGTTAAAAAAGGTAATAAGGTTAATAATAAGCCAGTGAACGGCTACAACATCATTAATAACCCTAAATAACGCACAAAGGATTCACTAACGGCTATTAACTGCCACCAGAAATAAATATTATCTCACAATTGATAGTGTGTAGAACAGCCTCAGAAAGTCCTAAACATCATTAGGAAACCTCCGCATCATTGGGATTCCCGAGGTCACGAACACCCTAGAACCTTTACAGATGCGTAGAGATGTTGCGTCCATGGCTGTATTTTACCGTCTGTACCATGGTGAGTGTTCTGATGAGCTCTTCCAATTATTCCCACCCTCCCCTTTCCTACACAGGACAACACGTGCAGGTCTTAGATGTCCCCCGCACACGGTGCAGAACATCCGATCAAGAACCAAGCGGTTCGGTGACTCTTTCCTCGTGTTGTGTGTGACGTGTTCTATATTAAAAAAACATCTTCAAGATTTTTAGAAGAAGAGAAGACAAGATTTCGTGCAGGGTTTTGTAAACACTCCGGGAGACTCATCGCAAATTACTCTTTCTTGTCTACAGCCTTTGCCCAGCAGCAGCGATGTCTCGACATCGTCATGAAGTCGGGTCTTCCACAGGAATCATAGGTTCTCTGTCTCTGTATGTTTGTTTGTCAGTTCCGGTCTAGAGGGTGCCATTCTTAACCGATTTTCACTAAACTTGGCACACATGTTCATTAAAATACAACTTTTGTCGAGACCTTTTTTTATAGAAATGGGAGGGGGGGGGGGGGGGGTTGCTGTTGCGTTATTTATGAACGGATCGTCATGATTTTTGCCTGAAGCATAAGGAAATAATATCTCACAGATAGATGTGAAAAAAAATCATACCTCGAAAACTTCATTATAGAAAAAGAAAACTGATGAGAAAAAAGGAAGGATGGAAGTTTGTTGTAGCGTTTTTTTTACAACGGATCGTTATTATTTTTTAATAGAACATTCAGTACTGTTTGAAATAAGAAGATACGATCCCTTATTTTTTTTTAAGGATATCTTATTTGATTAGGGAACCAGAAAAATGCGGTATAGGGTGCTCGCGAAGTCTACTGTTCACAGAACTACTAGTAAATATTGTAATGAAAAAATTCGTTCGTTTGTTATTCGGAATAATATTGGCGTTCATTATCTTACATTATGATCTACGAGTATTTTACCAACTTTGTAAATACGATGAATTATTTGCTATCCGAAGCAACGTAGGTTTATGAATGAACGCACAATTTACTCCCAACTTTCATGTTAGATTTCTGTTTTCCCTAGCTCACTTAAAAATCTATCAACGTCAAAAACTAAACGGAAATGGTAGACATGATGGACCTCGTCCCTGATAACGCCAGCGTACATATCAATCCTTGCATTGTACACCTTCGCCCGTCATCTGCATAAGCTGCCGATTTATCGCCCGTCGCATGTGGATCCTGCCTCATAAAGACCGATTTTGATACGACGCTCAAAAGTATTAGGGGAATTTTTTGCTCAATCTTGTAACTTTATCAGGCCTTTGTAAACTTACACTGATGTTTTGCGTGATTAACATTCAATAAGTTTTCGATATTATAGTAAGAGTAACCGATAATTATGTCGTCGTACAGAGTATGGCTGTGTTAGATTTTTTGGTGCAGAAGTTGCTTATATATTTTACACTCAGATCTGGCATATTTCATGAATGAAAGATACTGCGATAAAACTGCGTTATCACGTTTATTTAAGTCATTAATTAAGTAAAACGAGATAACTGTCATCAGTTGGATTTAATCGCAATTGTGGTAGTTAAGTAATAATTATTAGTAATGTTCACTTTCATAAACATTACTTTATAATTTTACAAATAAAGAAAACAGACAAAAAGATCCCGAACTTTACGAAAAGTAATATTATACTCGATTTCGTTGATAGAACTTTTTTTAACTTCGATCAAGTCTCGGGACTGCGATATGACGATAACAAAATGTACATATTTTCAGTTACTGCCAAAGAATTTGAAGTTATTTTCATAAAGTTGTTTCTAAAAGCTTTGTGTGATACCACAGTTAAGTTTAATGGTGCTTGCTGACGTACCGATTTAGGAAAAAGAACATTCTGCTCAAAACCAATAAATGCTTCATAAATCAATCACTTTGCAGTATCGAACACATACGTTATTTGACTGTCGAGACAAATATTATTACGCAGTTATACTCTCTTATTAATAAAATAATATTATTAGTAAAAAGCTGTTTGATATTTTGATTCCGTTTCCATTATTTATAGAATTAAGAGCTACTTAAGGATATTCTCTCCTGTCATCTCGGACATTTCATCACGCAGTAATGTCAGCAATAACGACTTTGGTGGCCCTCTCGAGAAAGACGTTGACGTCATACTAAATGACTATATTGTTTTATAGTGTAAGTGCGAAAATAATAGCCATTTATGTACGTAACCTTACTACGCCCCTAACCCATTAAAGGTGCCTCGAGGGTGAAAATGAATCACAAATCTTAGTTACGCCCATTAACTAAAGAATAGCCACTAATGATGGCACTACTTTGTGCAGAAAATAATATATATCTACCCTCTGTGATTGCTGCAGAGGATATTTTTATCATTAAATTGTGTACGTCAGGTTTCATTTCTGCCTTTAATTGCGATCCAGTGCCGCTCATAATACCCACGACCCTACTTCTAGTTTAAATTTTCATTATCTCGTTATTGAAATTCACAACATTGCTTAAATTTTCTGCTGAAAGGAATTTATTCAGTAGTTCCCCTTTACCCTATGTTTTCAAATTTTGAAACTGACGGTAGTGAACGAACATAAATACGACGGGTCCAATCAAAAGCCTTGCAAAAAGGTCGGGCAACAAAAATTGGCCATTGGCAGAAAAATCGCTTTTGCTGAGCGTACTGGCCCTTTCGACAGGTTCATTAAGAAGGCTTAGAGCCGCCAAAGGGGCTTTACAGGGCACTTTTATTCCTACCGATACTCGCTCGACTCTTTACATCGGCAATTTCGTATTGAAATCCTTTCTAAGTTGATTACTTGTATACATGAAGACAGAATTCATTTGTAATCAAGTAGCTCTTTGCTTTTATCGTTAGTATGTATTTGAAAGATGAATAGAGAGTGAATTGTTATAAAGAATTTTACCCAGCACCAAGGTAATTATTCTGTACATAGCACAAAAAACCAATATCTTAGTTCAAATTAGTTTTTTAACGCAAATATTATTTTAATTTAAATCTTCCTGAACTACATGATCAACATTCAATAATAGTTATACAGATTATTTTTGTGCTATCGTGCATGACCTACCCCCACAACACGGCGCGTCCATGTAATTTAAAGCTTCGTAAACTCTAAATGGCTCCCATCGAAGTTAAATTCAATTTTATAGGGCAGTGAAGTTTATTGATGGTTCGTCAATCGAACGCTATCAATATTCTCCAGAGCGTTTGGTGTGTCATTTGTTAAGTAGAAGAGTTCTTAAATGATTAAATGGTGTAAGATGATTCCTTCAAAGTCGCATCTTTTCAGCTTGGGCTGTTCTGTACCTAGTTAAGTTAAATGTTGCTATAGCACTGAACAGAAAGTGTTGGGAATTCATTTATTAGTATATTTATTAGTCAGTAGCCGGTTCACGATAAATATGACTTGTGCTATGTGTAATCGAAAACAGCTGGCGAAATGTGTCTGTTTAATTAATACACATCTGTCTACCCTTTATCGACAGATGTGAGTACATAATTAATGCGTATGAAAGTGATGCTAATATTCTTATGGAACTAGAAATCACGTTTCGCCACCTGTAACGACTGTTGGGCTTTGATTGATTACATTGAACGATTGCCAAGGATGTAGTTGAAAAACCTCTTGAGGATTAGAAGTTGCTGCATTTTATCGGAGAGGAAGGACATCGAATGAAATAATTTAATTTAAGTAATAGAAACTTTGAACATTTTATGATTATCGGAATCCAGACGCCTTACCCACGGCTGGCCTACAACGACTTGGCTGATAAACTTTTCAAATTATTTGGTATTATGTAATCATTTTATAAAAGTCATAAAAAGTCTGAAATTTTGTTAATCAAGAGAAAATTTTAACATGGAATACGTAAGTTATCTATTTTAGTTTTATTTTTTAGCTTTAGCTGTTTCGACAGACTTTGTTCTGATAAAAGTTATTGACCTGTCTTAGTCTAATAGAAACAATAATTATATCAATATGAAAGCATCCTAAAGATAATTCTAACGCGTTTTTATTTTGATAGAAGGCAAATATTTGATAGCTGAGAACAGGTGTTTTAATTCACTCGTTGTTTGGTCTCTTTTCTCTGCGTTCTAGCCTTCTTCGATCCTGAATTTCTGGGTTATTCTCGATTCCCCCCTTTAACCGGTCCCCCCCGAAAAATATTAAAACAACTGAAGTCATCGACTTCTCTCGATGACATTTCGAAGCAGCATTCGCCTTAGTTGATATTTACCCCCTTTTACGTTACATGCTTGTTGACGTAAAAAGAATACAAGTATCACCACCGATCTTATTCGAAGGCTGTCGTAAGAGGCGACTAACGGAACAATACGCAGAGAATATCTTTGCGAGAGAAGGAAAACTCGAAATAAAATCCTGTACCAAGCCAGCGTGGCTGGCCTGCGTGGAAACAGTAGTCTATTGAAAAAAAAAAAGAAAAAGTACGAGGCTATAACCCTACGACATCTCAATACACCTTTTATCAGAAAGTTATGGGAATTCCCTTAGCCATTCCATTGTACAATTTAGAATAATCTAACTTCAATTTAAATTCTCACTCACCTTTATTGTAACATCGAGCAAAGTTAGGTCTTCAATCATTTCTGCCTCGTTTTAGCTTTCAATTTTGATGCGATCAATATTTCAAATTAAACTAGACAGTTTTCAACGGAGGTCTGAAATTTTGCCATTCACTGTTTTAATTAATTTCTCATACATTTTTGAACGAGGCTGCCTTTTTTTCTTACTCATGTGAATTATTTTACACTTGAATGAGATTCTATTGTCGCTGGATCGTTTTGTTATTCAAAGTAAGCTATTGTACAATTCAGAAATCTTGCTCGTAATAAATAAATTATGAAATTATTACTGTCGGCCATTTATTATGAAATATGTATTTTGTATTTTCTACTTGATGTTGGATATTTTTTTCTTTTATAAACTGAAACCGAAACAAGGCTTGACTTTCTTCTCATAAATCTTTTCTTAAGAAATATTAAGCCGAGATATTTTAGGAAATGGTTTATGATGCTATCTATGAACATGGACAAATGTTTATTTTTTACAAGTACCGTGTAATAATGCGAATAACTTAAAAGGGGAAATAATGTTCCTGGTTAATATTCGAAATCCGGGTTGAGTATTATAAGTCTTTACTAAAGAAATATTAGGTACTTTGACCACATCGAAAAAGAGTTTACATCAAGTAAACTAACAATGTAAGTCCTTGAATGTTTCATGCTGACATCGATGATTTAGCTAACGTATTCAATCAAACACCTACTTTGGGATTTAGCGAATTCTAGTACTTCATGAAGGTAGCGCCTACTTCCTGAACCTTTTCTAATGTAACTCGCTTCCTTTCAAGTAAAACACATATTTACTATTTCCTTCTCTCTGCTACACATATTTACTATTTCAAGACACTTTTTATTTGTAAAAGCACTAACTTTATATGGCGGTCATGAATATCTTATCAAAATACTATTGTCGCTTTTATGCTGTTTCAGGAGACTGCGGGAGAGCTCGAACATTCAAAATACAAATAGGTCCACTATCTAAATCCATATTTTTGTTGTGATATGCCTATCTCTTTGTTCGGTCCTTTGTCCCTGTTTATAGATTGTACGACTAGTTATTGCTTTGCTTCTCACTGCACTGGACAGGGAAACGGATTTATTGTATGCTTAGAACTTTCGAATAAATCCTTTTATACATTTGATTTTACTTCATTTTTTGTGTAGACGTCGTCGCAGTTGATCTACCTTTCAGTAATCAGTGAAACTATTGAAGTCCTGGGTATTTATTCCTTCGGACCCATAATATGGGTTCTTGCTTATATTTAACTTGCTTACCTTACGAAAAAATACCGCAGTGCTAGTACAGGTAGTATGCTAAGCATCAATAAAATGTCAAACATGTGGAGTACATGTATACTTAAAGACATATGGGCTATCTAGATTTCCATCACTCACAAAGCATAATTGTAGCATGCTTTTATAATATTTTATAAATACATATGTACTTAGGAATGTACCTACTTGTACACATATATACAGTAAATTATTATATAACGGCAGTTTACACATTTGAGTACTGCGTTTAGTTTATTAATCAGCAAGTTTCAGACTTTACCACTGTTATTGTTTAGTATATTTGTTAACTTCGTGTTACTGTTGTTGGTCTTGTTTCATTTTCAATTAACTGTTCGCAGCTGAACGCCTACGTTCTCTTGTGAATAATAACAAGAGTATCCGAGATTAGGTTCAAATGTTTCTCGCAATATTTCTCGGTCTGGCTTTCTGTAAATGATTTTACTTTAAATTAAAATAAACAGATTGGTTCTATTGTTTGAAATATTTCGCAGCTGTCTTTGTTGTTGTTTAATCAAAAATTCACTTTCAGCTTGCTTGATTTGATTTTATTTTTAGTTTTCGTCTTCCACATAGGCAAAGTCAAATGTCTTTGTGCTTGTTTCATAATTATCTTATTTTCTCCATTCATGCGCTGTGTAGAACATTTTTATGAACTGTGGTGCAATGAATTTCTTTATTTGCCACACCACATTTAACCATTTAAATGATACAATTTAATATGTAATAATGTTTAATGATATGATACTGTCAATCTTTAAAAGTTTTGCACAGTTCTGCAGACTTTTACGGAACATAGAGCAAGTTTACATGTTTGAATGATAGAAAAAGTTTTCATGTTTGAATATTAACCAAAAAAATTGTTTATGCTCTCGTATGTAACCACACATCTAGCTTCTAAAGTGACCGCCCAAAATCAATTCCTATAATGATTTTACAAAACATCAGCATTTGAGTAGTTTCATTTGGTAATATTCACTCTGCAGTTAGCATTCAATCATTTCACCCATCAACCATGTTTGCTGCGTCATTGATTATGTATATACTCTATAGGTCACGATATACGGTGATACAGGCCAGGTCAAGCGCGTGATTGATGGCTGAGGTTCGTTATATGACAGCGCTTTCACGTTATATATGTGCTACAGAAAGGTGTGGTCATATTTAGGGCTATTTACCTAATCCAGTACATTTCGTTAATAAATCATTATTTGCCTGTTATAACCCTAAAATAAATTTCCAATGTGTAAAACGTGGCTTGGTAGGTCAGTGGTCAGAGTATTTCCCCTCTGAGGAACTGATCGCAGGTTCAAGTCCCGTCTGAGCGTTAAACTTTTTCCAATCTTAATCGAACTAAAACAAATAATGTCTCAATACTAAATTATTCTCTCTATATCATTTGGTTAATTCTAAAAGATTTTTTTCTAATCTTCTGTGTCCTGGTATGTCAACATGGCATTGATCTTTATTTTTTGGCGTCACTGCAAACAGATAGATGGAGCGAGAAAAGCATACGCTAATATATGA
This sequence comes from Eilema griseolum, assembly GCA_963662185.1. Classification (NCBI taxonomy): domain Eukaryota; kingdom Metazoa; phylum Arthropoda; class Insecta; order Lepidoptera; family Erebidae; genus Eilema; species Eilema griseolum. The sequence goes on from OY759230.1 coordinate 8,793,420, forward strand.
ATTACGATTAAATTTTAATTTTTTTACATTGCATTAAAAGCTACTAATGACAAGAAAGTTTTTGATATGACATTGTACTATTGTGGCGGACCCGTCCCCATTAAGTGGGTGTCAAATGTAGGTGTTGAATACACCTATGCTGAACCATATAAAGGAGTAATTCAAAACTTCGTAATAGAACAAGGACTATAAAAATATTGTTTGCTTTAGTTTGAAAGACTGACAAGCAATATATTAAGCGTTGAAAGTAAACATTCCTGAAGTTATATCTCGAAATACCAGAACTTGTTCCCCTGTAAGTAACCCCGCATAGCAATGTGTTTAATATCTCTACGAAACCAATTGGGTATTAGGGACGCACTGGGGGTGTGTAAGAATATCAATTTGGAAGATTATATAAGTTGTCTATTTTTTAGTAGGTATTGTTGATTCATCGGCAAGGTTAAAAGTCCTATAAGGTGTCTTTATTATATCTAGGGTCGTAGTAGTGGAGACACGTCTCTTCCCCAGTAATGGGTATGTATGTCACCCCATTGTTTAAACTGAATATTTATGTATGAGCTCTTGGACATATCCAAAGTCCGACTGCTAGAAAGATCACTCTATAAGTACAAATTTCAGAATAACGTTGATCATCACATCACAAAGGGGACTGAAATGATGGCTCCCTTTCCTTAGAATTTGCTTTCAACTTACCATCAAACGAGGTGAAGTTATAGTATTGGCGTATAATAAAAATGCTCACTCTCTTACTGTTTCCTATCCCCATTCTTTTCTGGTGGTGGGTTCGAAGTGCTAGATGCACATTTCAGAGATTTTTTACAGAGTTCCAAACCAAAAAAAAATTATTCAATAAACTTTCATTTTAGAAATCTATATCTATATTCGTTTATTCATTCCGATTCACAACAAATTGTATCGATTTGTTACAAATATAATATGAAGGCATCCACCAGTCCGTACTCAAATATTAAATTTCATTACAATTCAATGTACATTCGCGTCATTTTTCACTCATAACAACTAACAGAATATAAATCATTCCCGTGAAATAACACCCGCTTGTTAAATTAATTTTCATAAGCCTTATTAAGCGCTCATGCTTTGGTCGGATACATATTCAGTTACGGATGATCGATATACCTGATTGGACCGTGAACTCGTCGGTTCCAATTATCCAGTCAGCGCAGTGATGAATTTTATAATATGTTAGGCTGTTTAAAATTTATTGTCTGTTCATTTGAATATGCGTAAAATACGACATTTCGCTAAAGGTGACGTAATCTTTAGACTTTGAATAATCAAACGTTTGAATCCCACCGTTGGTATCACATCAACGATGAGATTCAAATTAGTAGATGAAACAGTTTAATTTATTTCTGTTTGCGTTTTCAAGACAGGTCTGTTATGCAAATCGATTAAGCTAAGAAAAAGTGAGACGACTCAGGCGGGGTTTGAATCCGCGACCAGTCTCTTACAGGGGAATGCTATGACCATTGAGCTATCGAGTCACGCTTCGAGTGCTTAATTCTTCTATACAATCATCTTGGGGCAACTGTGGACCACCTTCAGGCAACTGTGGAGCCATCTATCGATATAGTATAAGTATCGTAAAGCGGGCTAATTGCTAGAGCGTTGGCTGTGACCCACAGGCGGCGTGCGTTTTGGTCGGTTCGAGTCCGACATAACTTCTTCCACCGGCTCCGGTGGAGGGGTATCCGTGGGGATTTTGCGCAAGTTAAAAAAAGCGGGCTAATTGCTTTTTTCGTAAAAAAATATTATTTTAATTCATAGTTATAAATAAGGTTTTCCTTCATTCATTTCATTTTCTAATGATCTAATCATATCAATCTTCGTTTTCAGATTTTCTTTCTCATTTTTCTCATCTCTTCATTATCATCTAATCAGTCTAATTTATTTCGCTTACAGTCCGTCCGTCATGTTATTGTATTTTAGTTAGACAGATGGAAGTAGTGATTGTATAAAAATTCAAAATATCAAATAAGTTAAAAATCTCAATTAATTGTCTCGATAGATGAAAACATAGGTATCATGATTTTATGTCAAATTATTATTTATGATCTAAACATACATAACAATAAAACAGTAAATTCGTGTCTGTACTTTTTTATAAATTTACCATAAAACGATTATGGGTCATCGCATGCGCTAATCTCCAAAACATTCCAAAACATGGTATTTTTTCGATTTAAAAGATAACACCGCACCTTCGATAAATCCTTTTATAAAGCCAGCGTGACAAATAACGTCAGTCTTAAATTAAATAAATGGCAAGAAAAATCATTAATGCGATAATTTAAAAATTGTATTTTCTTGTGGTCTATTTCGATTGTAACATTTTCAAGTTATTGTAATAAAAAGACAGTTGATCGACTAAAAACATCCCTAAAATTTGAATCCCTGAAATCTGCTTTCTGGCTGACGTGATATTGTCAATGACGTGATATTGGCGCCTAATTTTTGTTCGGAGTATTAGGCATAGAGCTGTCTAAAATACAATAATATGGAAACGCACTATAATATTAATAACTAGGAAAATAGTTGCGAGAAGTAGAACTTCTTTGACTCTGAGTAACTTGTCATGAGTAAATTTTCGGGCAATCACAAAGTCTATCCATGATTGTCTAGAAAAATAAGTAGGTACCTTACATTTTCAGAATTAATTTGTATTGTTTGTATTACATTATTTCTTCTCACGAAAATAATACAAATCTTTTTACCGGTAATGCTAATATTTACTATTAATTTCTACTGTACTTACTTTCATAACATTACTGTAGATATTTACTTATACACAGAAAAATATCATATTAGTTTTTCCTTTGAGCCGTTACCTAATTAATTCGTCCTTTGCCTTTGCTAAGTAAATCTCAAATTAGATCTATCATAGTTTGATATTCTCGAAGGCCTTAGAATTAATCCCATCGGTCGCTCGAAGCAAGAAACTGTTGGTAGGTTTCGTCAATGTCAACACTGGCCCTGAACCTGCCACTCATGCTATTAATACAGTCGTAATGGAAAATTGGTTGTATAATGCGATCACTTTGTTTCACATATAGGGCTTTCAGCTGATCCTCATTAGGTATTTACTTCAGCTTTTATTCTTACGCGTTATAAATAGAAGAGGGATGATTTGCCATCTTGTATGATTTTAACTTCAATGACCTCCTTGCCGAACGAGACGAACAAATAATTTTCAAGTTTCGAAGAAATCAGTAAAAGAGGCAATTGGGAATAAACCGATTCATCTGCCAACTTTTACTTCTTTTATGTCCCCACTTCTTAAGATAATAAGGCCAGTATTCTATAATGGTATTCTGGAATGATTCTGAATCTTAATTTATGAAAGGACAGATTGTATAGGGACTGTCAAGTCTGTCAATCTCTGTATACAATATGTCTTCAGGAAAATCGAGAATTAAGACTGAATGTTGTTCTAGAATGCGGGTCTAAGAAACCCCAATATACCAAACTGTGTGTATAGATACAACGATTTGTCCCGTTGCGCTTCAACAAAATTGATGTGTTCAGTTCAGACACCGGAAATTCAAAATAAAGTCTAACCTTTTGCAAAATTGAAACGCGCGCTTTTATATAGGAATAGTCGGTCTACGATCCGGTATGGCAACCCTGCCGAGTGTTTCATTTGAATATTGAAATATTAAGCCGGGCACAGATATTACTTGCAGCCTGTCAGTTGAATCTATGTAGCGAATATTCCAAACTTGTTTCGGCCTTAAACTTTGTATTCGAACTTGATCTAATAACCTTGTTAGGATTAACACTGCGTTTCTATAGCCTTCTAATAGATAATTATGCAAATTATATGCCTGTTTTATTGGTGGTTATATTATGAATATATTTAAATTATGACTTAACTATGTAAATACCTTCCTAAATATATTGTAGCACCAGAACGGTGTCTTCAGATGCGACACAAGAAAAATATTCCAAAACATGTATATTGTAATTTTTGGAACAATTGTATTATTTTGTAATTAAAACCGTCTTCAGATTTATTCTAAATTATATTTGACGCGGGGGAGATTTCCTTCCAGAATGCTGTTCGATTTACGAGAATGCCTTTATCTCTCTTCCCGCTGTTCTCATCTTTACCTCCCCTCAGCTCGAACAACATTAGGTGTGTGTACAGGTGCACACACCTAATGTTATTCGAGCCATAGTCTTGGTTATATAACCACCAAATTACCACCAATATCATTAAGCGATTACGTGATTAGGCGAGAATATGTAATTATATCTAATCCACATTAATTTGGGATATCCTGTCCATTTAACGTCGATCTTTACATTTTATTTTTGTTTCATGTAATTACTGAGATAAATGTTAGAAGTTCATTCACGACGTCAGAATAAATATAATAATAAACTTGTACTCTAAGATAGTCTGTCATTTTTATTACCTTCTGAATCCAGTGCTAATTTAATTATTTTACAGTATACTTAAAAATCTGAATAAAAATCAGTATCAAAATAATCGGGATCCATCTTTGCAAAAACAACTGGGAACAAGCCAAAATAAAATCGCGAGTGAATACAGTAAGCATTGTGTGTCGTGAACGTGATCGAGATCGGGTTCGAGTTTGTAGTGAGAGTGAAACCAATGGCAGTGCAGATACGCGTAGTAAAAGAAATCGAAAGAGGGTAGATCGATATAATTACTCTTAGAAATTTTTTTTTCTCTGTTCACCGCCACTACTCCAGTTCCTCCGTGATCATGGTGCTTGCAACAGCGCCGAAATATCGGAAAATCAAAACAATGAAACATGGTAAATATCCTGATTATTTTGATACTGATGTGAGTGACCATGATAGTTTAAATACCTGAATAAAAATGTTTAATTTATCTTGGAATCAATCAAGAACCTGATAAAAGAATTTTATATAGATTGAATGAAACTTGTAATACAGTTGATGGCTGTGAAAAGCAGTCCAATTTTATCCTTACACTGTTTTTTCATAACGGAGGCAAATGAGAACAAAGATGGAATAAACATTTCTCGCTAAATTGAATTTCCATACTTCGCAGGGTTACCACGAGGCAGTGAATAGGATACCGAGATAATGGGCTTTAATTTCGTTCTATTCAATAAAAGAATCTGTCGAGACCTTCAGACCGAACATTGAAAGTTTATTTTTTAGATCACGCTCACAGAATTGCATTAGGTGGGATGAAGTCAACTTGGAACAGTAGTAGAAAAGGATAACGAATTATTTACTCCAGACATTTTTTATGAGTACTAACTGAAATTATCATAAACCAGATAGATCTTAACTTATAAATCATATTCTTTTTCTTTATTGCTGGACATAGGCCTCTCCCAATGGGAGGCTTTGGCCTACTGTTGTTGTCGATGCAATACTCATCACGATCTTAACCCTAATATAACTGCCATTCACAGTTTATTTTTTGTATAATAAGTTATCAGGTTCTTCCTTCACATAAATGTTTCTTTTAATATTTAAATAATGCTTTGCGTACCTGACAGCCCTGCGTGGGTTACGGATAACTTGGTATATTTTTGTTTCCTTTTTTAAATTTTAATCAACCCTCCAAGCGGCGATTGATTATAAAACAACTTTATATAATCAATAACCAACCTATATGAGTTTGTGTTTGTAAAATTATCATAAGTATTTGTAATACTCACCTCCTCTTTAGTTATTCGTGTTTCCATGAGAACAACGAAAAAATCTTTTATAAACGATAGATATTTGTTATCTTTTACTATTTTTTCTATATTTTGATATTCCGAATCAGCAAATATAAAACATAAAAAAGAATTTATGGACGCCTTATAAAATGTAACTTATTTAGCTGGGTTTATCTCTGAAACCGTACAAGTACCGTTTTTGATAACATATTTATTAAATTATAGATACTATGTACACTCGGTAAAATTATGTTAGGCTATAATTATATATTTGAAATTTACCCTTCGCCTAATTGGTTCTCTTTAATAACTTTCCTCCGTTCCTTAGACGAAAATTAATCAGCTTTCCCTAATAGAGATACGTGGTATGTTAACACGTTGACAAAGTATTTAATTACGCGACACAGCAGATTATCCTACCTTCGCGTCGAGTTAAGTGCAAGAGTACACTACACCAAGGTGAAAGGTAACTTTGCTAGTGAATGAAATTTAATTTCCATTTAAACTTAACTTTCTAACTGAAAGCGTTTCTCTAAACAAGTTCAGGACGATAGCAACGTGGGCGGGATTAAAATACATTCGAGTTGAAAATTATTTTAAATGAACAATTTTCAGCCATTCAAGATCCTTCAATTTATTTTCTTAGGTTTATGTAAATAACTGTAGATATTCCGATAGAGAAACATACTGGGTTGTACTTATTTAAGATTTTGAAGAGTAGTTATAAAACCCTCTTAGTCATTTACTACGTTAAGTCTACATTATGTGACTTTAGGTATTAAATTACTGTTTTCTACAGTTTCTTAATATCAGAGTCATCACGTTTCTTTAATACATTTTCGGTCCGTCTTCTGTCGGTCTTTCTTCAGGAAAAAGGAATAGAACAGGCCACCGATTCTGCTAATTTTTACGTCCTAGTAAAAGACACTACAAATAATGACATTAAATGACTTTATTTAAATAGGCGTAATATCCAAAATGAAATGAAAAAGCCAATTAAAATGCCATTTAATTTTAGAGATTTTATTTTTAATTTTAGAAACATCCTAACTTCAAAGTTTAAAATTAAAAGGTATTGTTCGCAGTGTCAGTGGTAGAACAATGATTTTATATACTATTATATAATTGTAAATTGGAAATGTTTGTTCGCGATGGACGCAAAAACTATTGAACATATTTAAATGCGATTTTTTTGTTTTGTTTGATCCACGCGGGTGGAGCAGCAGGCGGAAGACTAAATAGTTATGACTTAAAATTACCAGAATCGGGTCTCTGAATTAGTTCCAATCAACACCCTCTGCAGAGGGCGAAAGCCATAGTCAAAGAAACCAAGGTTTTCTTAGACTGTGGCTATCTTACGCATACAGTCTATCAAAAACGTGCCCGGTTGACAGTAATAAAACAGGTAATATATCTATGACGTCGACCGATACATATAGTTAATGTGATGACATGTAAGTATTAACCAACGTCGCCTGCATATCTTCAAAAGGATATGCCTTTAGGGGTATAGAGACAAGAGTATTATCTTACCCAGACTGTATGTTAGGTTAATTATCCTTCTACCCATGTGTTAGAATGATAATCTCGTTATTCTACAGAGACTTACAGAGTAATCCACGGATAAAACTCGGGCTGTACATCGTAAGCTTTGAATACCACAACAGTTTATAATAATAACCTAGCTTAGTAAAGCGGTCATTATAACACAACATTATGACGTATTCTCGCTTTGTTTGACTGTTATTCATTACTGTAAGCAACTTGAGAGTGTCATGTATATATGTTACAGCATAACATAACCTCACGCCTATATCCCCGAAGGGGTAGGCAGAGGTGCTAGCACCCACATTTCGCCAGTTTATGTTTAGGTCCCAATGTAATAGGTGACGAGCCTATTGCCATTAACCGGGCACTTATAAACCTGCGATAAATACACACATAACTTCGAAAAGCATCGAAAAGTCATTGGTGTGTGCCATGGTAAAACCTGGGATCGAACCCGAGACCTCGTCTCAGCAGTTCATTACCCATACCACTAGGCTACCGCGGTTATGTATGTTACAGGTAAGCTACTTATAGAAAATTTTAAAGCAATAACTGTTTTTAAACAGCAAGAATCACGATCCATCTATAGATAGACTGCACCTACCTACTCGAAAGTGTGGGCAGAGTTATTAATATCTACATTTCGCCAAATATGTTTTTTGGTGTCACGTATTTTTCATAGGCTGTATATTCAATGTGGGATGGAGAAACGAAGCCATTTACAACACCCACGTAAAGATATGTAAATAAGTAACAATGTTCCAACCCGTATTCTCTATTATAATGTTATCGAAAAATATATTTTCGAAATTTACCCTCCTGGAGAGGCACATTGGGAGAGGCCTATGTCCAGCAGTGGACTGCGTTGGGCTAATTGATTGATTGATTTGACCCCCCTGGAAGAAAGAATACATGTGAATATACTTAGTGGTGTATAATTTTTTTATTTTCGCTGAAAGCAGAGTGCTGATACTGACAAAGGTCACGTTCTCGTGAATTATTACACTATGCAATCGGGAAATAGTTCCAAACTCAATGATATAATATTAATTTTTTTTGGTTAAATGTACCGAAAGCTCTATTTGTTAATTATCTGTTGACAACAAGAGTAATGAGCCCACACGCAGTAAAAGATTAATGATCATTGTCCGAGAGCACAGTTAGTAATTAGTTTTATATACATACATACATATAATCACGCTTTTATCCCCAGAGGGTTAGGCAGAGGTGAATTAACACTCACATTTCATCAATAATTGTTTTGGTTCCATGTAACAGGGGTTGAGCCTATTGCCGTATTCCGGGCACTATTGTTGACTCAAGACATGCATCTGAGACTGAGTCTGGGCTGTATATATCTATCTGTCTTATGTTAAACAGCCCTATCCCTTATTCGCCTTGTACGACACCGCATGGTCAGAGGGGGAAGGGAAATTCTACTCTGTCGGAAACCACGCGTGTAATAAGATAGCTACCTACCTGATGGTAATCGATCACTTTGGGTGATTTTAATGGTTTTAATATTAGCTCCTTTAGCAGTGATGAATCAACCATTTAATACTCACATGGATTTCCCTATTGAATACGGTACCAAATCAATATGAAATACTTGTATAATTACCAAATACCTGGGCCGAACCTTCATAAGTTTGATAACAAGGGTATTTCTTTATATTTTTTATTATTGTTTACAGGACATCGACAACCTAATGACAGAAGGCAATAAATCACGTACAGTTGCTGCTACGAACATGAACAGTGAATCTTCGCGATCACACGCAGTCTTCAGCGTTGTGTTAACGCAGACGCTTTGCGACGCTGCAGTGACCGGCGAAAAAGTCGCAAGGCTGTCGCTGGTGGACTTGGCTGGGTCGGAGAGAGCGGTGAAGACTGGCGCCGTCGGTGACAGATTGAAGGAAGGGTCTAATATCAACAAGTAAGAAGTTCCTCCTTACTGAAGTCTGATTTCCCATAAACCGTGGTATTTTTAAGTATCTAATTTGCGGATAGTGGGCATTCGTGAGCCAGCGTTCTCGACATAATCATAACCAGCGTGAGATGATGGTGAAACAAGTGCCTAGCATTAAAAAGCCAGAACAAAAATACACATAATGTGATTTTTATTGGAATTGAATACTATTTATTTTGACGACTATTATTTTATATTATGACGACCTCCGTGGCGTAGCGGTAGAGCAGTCGACTGCTATACGGGGGGCGCGGGTTCGATTCCCGTTCAGTGCAAATATTTGTATGCATGAATATGTATATTTGCATTTGTCTGGGTGTTTCTATGTATAATATGTATGTATTTACAACAAAAAAGTATCTAAGTATGTTTATCCGCATTCTAGATCCCATAACCCAAGCTAGTATGCTTACCATGGGTCTAGATGGCGTTGTGTAGAATGTCGTGGAATATTTATTTATATTTATTACTATTTATAGCAAGAGGCCGTACCATTGAAAAATAGATATGTTTATAGAGCTATGCTTATGAAAACCACACTTCTACCACCTAAATTGCACGTTAAGTAAAAGTTAAAACAATAGGTCTTCAAGTATACCAAAACGAAGGTCATGGCGGTAGCGTTCTCCGCCATATCCTTCTGATTCAGAGTGCGCGTACTTCAATTACTAAGCTGTTTCTTAAAATTTGTTTTATTCTTCCAGATCCTTAACGACCCTTGGCCTAGTAATATCGAAACTAGCTGACCAATCATCGGGCAGCAAGAATAAGGACAAATTCGTGCCATACAGAGACTCTGTGCTCACGTGGCTACTAAAAGACAATCTTGGCGGTAACAGCAAAACTGTCATGGTAAGTCATTGAATTATGGGTAATTTTTGTAACCGTCTCGCGTAACACGCATGAAAATTAGTTATTTTTTGCTATTAAGTAGAAAATTTGATCAAGTTTACCTATTTAAAATCCTGAATAGCCTAGTTGATTCTCCTTGCATATTAGAATGAATATCATTCAGTATACCCAGGCCTATCTCCCGCTTACACCAGTTATTCTCTGTTCCTTTGTACATAACTGTGATACCAGTAATAACTTTTTCAGACGCAGTGTTCAGTATTATAATGTTGAATGGACATGTTCAGCAGTAGTTTGTATACATATAAAAAGGAACTAAGAGCTATTTTCTTAACTTACAGTGATATAGAATAGTCTTTTCTTTCTTTTCTTCTTTGTCTTTGTATCATTTGTGCGGCAGTGTTGTATTGTTATTGTTAAAATTATAGTATCTTATGGAACTTTAAATGAAATAGGTCATTAAGAATAACATGTTATTTAGTTACATAAGTGCATGACTGTTTGTTTCCTGAATAAATAAATAAATAAAATTATGGTAGGGTAAGATGATATGAAAAGAAAACACACGTAAATTTCTTCAGGTTTAAATGGTACGCCAAAATTATTGAAAATAAAATAAGATTTAAGAAAAGATGAAGTACTAAAAGCCATAATATTAGTTTTGAAATTAAAACTGCTTTGATTGTGTCTAGTCGACGTCGCCCTAACACGCAAAGGTCACTGAGCAGTGCTCAGATAGTCTTTCAAGAACCATTCAAATAATGCCTGTCTACCATAGTAACATACTAATTTGAGCATAACTTATATCGCCGAGATATCTATATCTACTTTCATTTTTCAATCTCGCAGGAAATAATTTAATTTCCGCATACCGTACGGTGCGGGAGACCGGATATGGAGGCTCTCACCACCGTTATCTGTCGTAAATCAAAACTCCATGCGTAACACGGAATACCAGAACAATTGTGTAGGATATCTAGGGCTCTCGAGAAACATCTCGGTAGCCTCGGGCTAACAAGCCTGAAAGTCCTATGCGGGGTCCGCGTTCCATGAAAAATTCTTGTAAATTCTCTCGACCTTGTGTAAAAATTCAGTCGAGATATCAGAAATTCTAAGTAATAGTTTGTTCTAAGAAAATACATTTGCATGTAAAATTGACTCGTCTAGACGTGATTGCCGTCCCTAGTGACATTGGCAATATTGATATTATGGTTTGCCAGACATTTCAAACACCTAAAAATTGTTATGATTATTTATTTTATTTATTGGAAAATTTAACAGTTATGCGTTTATACATTGATATTAGAAGTTACAGTACATATTTCTGTTAGATAAACGCACAACCCACATCAATGTCCGCAAAGTTATATTAATGTAACATAACTGAATAGATAAGCATGCGAGTTTTGTGTCAAACAACAAAGTAACAGTATGACTATACAGTGAGGACCTTAGATTAGTTGCCATTTCTTTAAATTTTATGTACGAAATAGCGAATATGTCTATATCGGCTAGGTGTGTGTTTTACGTCTCCAAAAGATGGCGAATAGGATTATATGTTTTTTTTTTCAAAGCATAATTAAGTTATTTGATCCATTTAGGCTTACTAAACTAAGTCATTTAAAGATAAAATTTCGTAGTCGGTAGTTAAGCCTACAATATTGTTTCCAAAAATACTTTGTCCTTTGCCATTACGCCCTAAAAATACCCTTTAAAAATACGTGAACTTTTAGTTAACGAAAACTTTCTAGAATTCTAATCGAAATAAGTGACAGTATACCGAACTCAAGCAATCAGTTGACACTAAACAAGCTCTAAAAGCGGAATGATAATGCAAATAGGGTCTGTTGACGGAATAAATTCAGATTCCGTCCACGGGCCGCCGCATCCTTTGAGTCACTGCCACCACCTAACTCAAAACACTCGTGCTTCGTCGTCTGGAATAAAAAATGTCCTACAAATCCTTCTTCATTAAAATAACGACGACTCTTTTGTAGCTGGCCGTATTTCTTGAATATTTTCCTTGTAAACAATTTATTATGCCTTGTTTGAATTTTAGGGAGCTTGAATATGTATTTTTATTAGACCAGTTACGTAGAATAATTGCTTATTATAAGTAAGTTCGCACTGATGGTGTAAACGACGGGGTGTTGCAAATTTGACGTGTCTGTGTATGTGTGTGTGTCTGTATATGTATGTGTGTCTGTCTGTGGCATCATACTATCCAGAATGGATGAATCGATTTGGATTTTGATTTATATTTTTTGTTTTACAGGTATATAAGTCGCGAGTGTTCTTAGCTATGTTTGAAAAAAGTCAGTCCGAGATGGCCGCTGCCAAAAATGGCAGAATTGTCATTTTGTGGCCGTGGCCATCTTGGACTGTTTTTTTATGCACTCGCATATTTTTTCACAACTCCCTCAATATGGCTATTAAATTACTTGACTACTAAGCTTGACTAGTAAAGAGAAACTAGAAAAGAAATTTCAAATCCAAGATGGCCACCACCACAAAATGGCGAGTTATATTTCACAACTCCCTCAATATGGGTATCAAATCAAAAAGCTTGACTAGTAGATCAATTTAAAAAGTGCAAAGTAAAAATGAAATTTAAAAAACACCGTCACAAAAATAACCACGAAATAGTTAAAAAAATTGTGCCCTTGCATATAGGTATTTAAACTATCATGGTCGCTCACATCAGTCATCACAAACTCAAAACAATGAAACATGGTAAATAGCCCGTTCATTTTGATACTGATGTGCCCTTGTAGGTACTTTGTTAAACTAGTAATATTTAAAGGGGGGACCTTGGATAGTTCCGATAATATGACGGAGTGGTTTTACCAGCTACCCCTTACCAGGTTCCTGGACATGGCATAAATAAAAACATTACTAGTTTAACAAAGTTAAATGGCATAATTTATTTGACATTTACATGGTCATTCACATCACTAGTGTATAACTCGCCGGATACCGGTTGCTCAACAATAATAATAAATATGGTAAATATCCCGGCTATTTTACACTAGTAAGGCATAATTTATTTTCAACTTTTTCGTGGTTGCTTTTGTGACGGGAGATATTCTTTATACAGATAACGTCCCCTTAATTTAAGGTACTTATTCAAAACTGCTACCCCTTGCCTTATTTACTAATAGCGTATTATTAAAAAAATAACTATTTTAGTATTAACTTTTGATTGTAAACGGATATAAAATGTAATCACATCAAGTTAATAACTTATGAAGACACACAAATGACTAGGTAGAATTATTTATCGTAATAACCAATGCAATATTAATTAAATAGCGAGATAGCAAGAGACACTTCTAGTTGTCTACAGTTCGGTTAGACAAGGGGCTGATTTATGTCTGACTTAATCTAGGCAGAAACATACCTGTACCTGTCTACATAAGGATAATGGATTACACACCTTCACCTTAAACTAATTTAAGGTAAAGCTTTACATCCTGTTGTGCTGTCAGTGGGAAGACTAAAGGCTTGTCCTGCTTTGTCTTTTACACTGACGGTACAGAAACTCTGTACTTACAGGGTTGGCAGCGCGACTGTGACTCCTCTGGTGTTACAGACGTCCATAGGCTACGGTAACCACTTTCCATCAGGTGGGCCGTGTGCTCGTCTGCCACCTAAGTGGTATAAAAAAAAATTTCCGTCCATAAAAAAATTGAACAAGGATACGTCATTTAAAAGAGTGGTCAGGTCAACTGGTGAGCCAGTCTGAAAACAATAATTACGAAAGTAGAAGAAGAGAAAGGTGTACTCAGTCTCAGCCGCCTACCCTTTTGAGAAAGAGACATAACTATATAACCTGAGGGTTAATGCGACATTATGTTTTATCGAAACATAACGTTACTAAGCAACCAGTATTACCATTACGGTGTTAGTTTACGTTCATACATTCACTTTTAAGGTTATACAGCAAGATACTCAGCGTTACATAAAACTAAACGAATTGTAAAGGATGACATAAGTACCGAATCCCTAAAAATAAGTATATACCTAATAAGTTATTTAGTACTGGAGCTGCCAGGTACCTTCAAATTCGTGTACCTAACAGTAACACTTCGACATCTTTACACGAGGCATCGTTAGGTTCGTTTGGAATGCTATAAATAATGGATTTTCTCCATATAGATACATAAATAGATAGATAATACTTTTATTGAACACCAATACATTTACAGCGCATGTATATACAGTTTAATGTACAATGGGTGGCCTTATCGATGAAAGCGATTTCTTCTATGTAGGCAAAATATATGTGGATTCACATTCAAAAATAGCTTTTGTTCCTCACTTTTACTAAAACTCTTTCATTCACTTTATCAATCATTTGAATCTCCAGGTGGCAACAGTATCTCCAGCTGCTGATAACTACGAAGAAACCCTGTCGACGCTGAGGTACGCGGACCGAGCGAAACGCATCGTGAACCACGCTGTCGTCAATGAGGATCCCAACGCGCGCATTATCAGAGAGCTGCGGCAAGAAGTCGAGACGCTCAAAGAGATGCTCAAACATGCCACGGTGAGATTCCATAATGATGTTATTAGGTAGTGTGTTTAGTATAGGAACAGCTTACAAACAGCCATTGGGTCGACGCGATAGTATGCAGTTAACGAAGGCTATAAACGCTTCCAATAATTACTACTACTATCACGTTCCATGATATACAATAATGTTAACGGGGATTAACGCAATCATGGTATGAGTACATATATAACTTTAATTTGCCTGACGTTTCGACCAGGTTACGCTATCTATATTCTAATCTATAAGATAAATTGCAGCTGTGGTAGCTTCTATTTAGGCCAAATGAAGTGTACTATTGCTGAACGAGTCAAAGAACACATCGCAACTGTTGAACGTGATCTCCGAGGCACGGTACCTAGACCAATGCAAATAGAAATCTCATAGTCAGGCGTAATCCTAACGGAAAAATACGCAGACGATAACATTTCGAGAGAAGGAAACCTCGAAATAAAACCCTATATCAACCCGTTTGGCCATAGTGGAAACTGTTGACCAAAGCCTCCCAACATTGAGAGAGGCCTACGTCCAGCAATGGACTGCGATAGGATATAAATTTTGTGCTGTCAGTGGTAAGACTAAAGGCTTGTCCTAACTGTGTCTTCTGCACTGACGGCACAGAAACTCTGATCTAACAAGGTCGGTAGCACGGTTGCGACTCCCCTGGTGTTGCACACGTTCATAGGTCACGGTAACCACTATCTATCAGGTGGGCCGTGTGGTTGTTTGCCACCTAAGTTTTATAAATGAAAAATGCAGTTGAATACACTATCACTTCACCGCAGAGGCTACAACACCAGCAATACTCCTGGTTATACATTTGGAAAGATATAGAAATCACTTCCTACAACTGATAGAAACTTTCGTAGGGACGTGTGGACAAGTGCGGACTACAGAATGATACTACCTAACGCGTGTAACGTACACATACTACCCGTTGTATTTATACTGTAATGTACTCGAATGATGAATTCGTTTCTAGTAAAGCCTGAACTGTGAGGTCACGATACGATAAGAGGTGGTCGCAAACGTACATGTACCACGCGACCTGTCACATACGGTCGATATTCTCATTTATATACTTACGTTACTAAAGTGGAGCAGTCGCAGCGAGGGTGAATTCGAGTCGCCTAAATAAGTGCCTGGGTTGAAATCCAAAAAGTTTTATTAGCTTTTTGTTAGGCAATTCACATTAAGCTTCACAAAGTTTGGACAAGTGTCTAGTAAACTGCGATCATATGTGATCACCTTGTTAATTATGCAGGTAAAAAATATACACATACAAATAATCACGACTTTATCCCCGGAGTGTTAGGCAGAGGTTAGAATTCGGTCCCACGTAATAGGTGGTGAGCCTATTGTCGTTCCGAACATTACAGCTGACTCGAGTTTCGCATCTGAGGCTGAGTCTGGGCTGTATATATCTGTCTGATGTTAAACAGCCCTATCCCTTAGTCGCCTTGTACGACACCGCATGAGAAGAGATGGTAAAAAATATATCAGATGCAATTGTTTTTCAAACCTAATCTATCAGAAAAGGGAATGCAACGCTACTCGAAATTAAAGTCATTCTAGCTGACAGCTAAGAGATAAAAGTTTCACGGCATTTCAATGTTATAGGTTTTAGTACTATACCATTGTATAATATAGTCACTAATTGTACGTTGTCCAGTAGCGCATGAGTTTTCGGAGCATTTAATTCTTCTTTAACGATAAGGATTAGAAACAAAATGTATGTTTGATTTATTTCAATTAATAAGTGTTTGACAGATTGACTTCCAAGGATCTCCGATGGGCGAGGACGTGCATGAGAAGTTAGCGCAAAGTGAACACCTAATGAAGGAGATGTCCAGGACTTGGGAGGAGAAGCTTGAAGAAACTGGTATGTGCCTAATAACCATATCGTAATATCTCTACACCACTTTTAGGCTCGTATTCTAGAGTAAAACTCAGTTCTGAATCTCGATCTATTTGAGGACAGATTGTATGGAAATAAAAAAATAAATCAATCAGCCCTCAGATCGAGCTTCAGGTATGAGTATCATTTTAAAATACGGGCCTTAATATACCAGAATGTGTTTGTATCAGATTCTATATTCTTGGTCACATACAGCCATGGTTCAATTGAATGGAGTATTACTATATTACGTTTTAAGCTTTACTTGTGAAAATTGACGTTCGAGTATTATTACCCCTCGTTTTCACCTAAGTATAAAACATATATTTTACAATTTGCAATATGCCACAGGCTTCGTGAACGTAATTGTGTTTAATACTTGTTGGCTATACATACTTTGTGAACGAAAAAGTGCCTGAGACAGTCTCAATACATGCATAAAATATATGTATTGTGTTAGAATAGAATAGAATCGTTTTATTTGTTCAAAACATGTGTGTACATACAAAAGCATGTAATAGGTTAGTAATAGTTTATATAGTCCAGTCATGTTTTGCCCCATATAGCGGCGTACAAATATATGCGTAAGGAGACGCTTAGACATAGATGCGCATTAATTGCTTTCAATTTTCACTAACAGTTCAATCAAAATCATTATATTATTATTTTGACTAGTCTTCTACAAGTTTTGTATCAGAATAAGTTTACAATTTGTTTCTTTGTAAAAACAAGGGGTTACGTTACATTATCATGCATGACATCATCTATGTTTTGTATTTCAGGCCGAGTACAAAGTGAACGACAGCAAGCTCTAGAGAAAATGGGCATCAGCGTACAAGCCAGTGGCATCAAAGTAGAGAAGAACAAATACTATCTGGTCAACTTAAATGCCGATCCTTCGCTTAATGAACTGCTTGTGTACTATCTAAAGGTGCGTATTAGACTTACCACTAAACCATCATCATTACAGGACTAGTTCCGGTTGCATTAGAAGCTTATATTTTAGAGATCGTGGGGCCCCTTCTACTATTTTTTTTATAATGTTGACTTTTGTGGTATTTCCGCCCAATTGAGCAGTCCGACTGGGGAAGTGCCTCCGCCCTACAGAATACCGCGGTTATAATAACTTCGTATTGTGTTCCCAGTGGTGAGTAGGGTAGCCAGAGCTCACTGGACATTTAAGGTAAAGCTTTACATCCTGTTGTGCTGTCAGTGGGATGACTAAAGGCTTGTCCAGCTTTGTCCTCTACACTGACGGCAAAGAGACTCTGTGCTTACAGGGTCGGCAGCTCGAGTGTGGCTCCTCTGGTGTTACACACGTCCATAGGCTACGGTAACCACTTTCCATCAGGTGGGCCGTGTGCTTGTCTGCCACCTAAGTGGTATATAAAAAAGCCGTCTGCCCCGAGAGAAGAAGAAAGCCTCGCCCGCTAATCAGCAGGAGTACCGACTTGTATGTATGGTTACCTGGGACGCAAAAAATCTTGGTGGGGTTCTCCATTCAACTTAACATTACAATACAATATACTGTCTTTAACTATATCTGTCCTTAAGTTAAACTTCCCTGTTGACTCTCTATTGCGTGTATTGGTGCGATTATACAGTCAACAAATATCGTGATCCAAAAGTCCGGTGTAGGGACGAATCGTGTTTTAAATAGATTAAGATAGGAAAAAATTGAGTTGGTTCAGGCGGGATTCGAACCCGCGATATTTCCCTCACAGGGGGAATGCATTGCCACCAAACCTCGCCTGAAATCATCCAGACCTTCCTATATATTTCTTCTCAACAATTCTCAACATTATCTTTCTTCTCCTCTTTGTATATCTCCTTTACTCATGTCTACCCTGTTTTTGGTATATTATATGTGTGGGTGTGTTAAGTATAAGTATAATATGTAGGTGCCTAGTTGTAGGTACCGTTTCATTATAAATTAGGTTTGTAGCAAGTATATACGTAAGTATAGTAGTACGTATTATATCTATAACTATATAATATATCAGAGTATAAATAATAATATAAAATAAATAATATATGTACACCGGAAGCCGCCCACTATATCTATCTATTTATCTAACTCACTCCATCCCATGGTTGCCTGGTAGAGATTGCCTTGTGCAATAAGGCCGCCTTTTGTTATGCCACAAAACTGTACTAAATTTTGTTTTTATGTATCCATTCTCTGTGTACATACAATAAAGAGATATATTATTATTATTATATTACCGCTAGTGGTATGGGTAATGGACTCCTGAGACGAGGTCTCGGGTTCGATCCCAGGTTTTACCATGGCACACACCAATGACTTTTCGATGCTTTTCGAAGTTATGTGTGTATTTATCGGAGGTTTATAAGTGCCCGGTTAATGGCAATAGGCTCGCCACCTATTACATTGGGACCTAAACATAAACTGGCGAAATGTGGGTGCTAGCACCTCTGCCTACCCCTTTGGGGATATAGGCGTGAGTTTATTATTATTATTATTATTATTTTAACAGGCAGGCAGTCGAAGCAACTGATAATGCCCGTATCCTGCTTATGCCCACTAGTGTTTATTTTTTTTGGTTAAGGTGTTGGTCTAGTCTATTTTTAAATTGGTTTATGTTCTGGGCTGTCACAACATCATGTGGTAGCTTATTCCACTCTCTCACTACCCTATTACTTATAAAGTTTTTGTGTGGATTATGTTTATGTTATATTTTCTTACCGCGGGTTCGAAGCCCACCTGAACTGATTCAATATTTTTCCTATCGTAATCGATTTGAATATTTAGCATACTAAATGCTTTAAAATTTCATTCAAACGAATCGTGTTTGTTTGCACATTAATAATATCAATATAATAAATTGAAAAGATCGCTAAGATCGCAGCATTTATAGTACGTGTCTTTCATGCCGTATGTGAGACTTAAAAGCCCATGCCAATCAATATGCTAACAGTTTATTCTCTGTCTAACCATTTCAATGTTCATCCCCAGGACCGCACTTTAGTCGGTGCAGCTAACTCAGCAGACATCCAGCTATCAGGCCTTGGGATTCAACCGCAGCACTGTCTACTACTGGTTGAGGGTGGTGGTCTATACATGGAGCCCTTAGGAGCTGCGCGATGTTTCGTCAATGGCACGCCAGTTGTGTCCAGAGTGAGACTTGGCCACGCCGACAGAATACTGTGGGGGAATCATCACTTCTTTAGGGCCAATTGTCCTAAAGGTGCGGGTGTGTATAACTTATCAATAAAAACGTATATTGTTAAGCGCATAATTTGAGAACGGCTCCAACGTATCGGCGAGTTTTTATACGTATGTTCCAAAAGGACCACGAAAGGCTTAAAAAAGAAGCGAAAGAAAGATTCCGAAGCTCACGGGAATGGGAACAGAATTACAAGCGGGTGAAGCCGCGCTCATCGGCTAGTTTTATAATATTATATAATTGTAAATTGGAATTGGTGTGGTTCCCGGCAGAGTAGAATTTGGACCATCCAACTCTTCCCATGCGGTGTCGTACAAGGCGATTAAGGGATAGAGCTGTTTAACATCAGACAGATATATACAGCCCAGACTCAGCCTCAGATGCATGGCTTGAGTCAACAATAGTGCCTGGAAGACGGCAATAGACTCACCACCTATTACGTGGGACCGAATTCAATGATTGGTAAAATGTGGGTGTTAATTCACCTCTGGCTAACCCTCCGGGGATATGGGCGTGATTATATGGACGTAAATTGGAAATGTTTTTCGCGATCGACGCAAAAAGTACTGAACGGATTTTGTGTAGATTGTTTTTTGTTAGAAAGGTCTTAGTCAGAATTAAAATCATAGGTTTCTTTGATTGCAATCGGTTTAGTAAAACCAGAGATAAGAGATCCACGCGGGCGGAAGGCTAGTGTTATAATATTATAATGGTTATATGCTCCTTTATTTAGATTTTTTATGACTTTGAATGTACAAGTTTACAAATGTTAATATTTTACAATAGGATTGCTAATGTAATTGCATTTGCATATTGTATCACATTTACAATATGATGTCGTAAAATTAGGTTGCTTAATAGATTTTAAATAGCAAAACAAAAATAAAATATAATTAGGTACCTATTCATTCGGTAGCCTTGAAATATTTTTGTGTCATAAAAATAAATTTAATAATAACGATTCGTATATGTAATTCTATTAATTAATTATACCATATATTTTAAATTTGCCTTTATTTCTTTCTAACAAATCATTCAATCAAATAATGTTGTATGTTCTAGAACAAGGCTCTTGTCCCTCTGCAGCGGCGGCATCAGAGCCACAGACTCCTGCGCAACCGATCGACTACAACTTCGCCAGAGACGAGATCATGCTCAACGAACTGAGCAATGATCCTATACAGACCGCTATTTCGAGGTTGGAAAAACAACACGAGGAGGATAAGCAAGGTGAATATTAAAATGATAAAAATTATTCAGGTGTATGATAAAACTTCCATTCTTATACATATTGAAATACATTGGTACATTTCCACAGCATTTTTTTATTATTACGCCTGTCCGATTTCGCTTTACGACATCCTCAAATCCTAATCCTCAAAAGAATTATGTTCTTAACTGCAAATGTAAATCTTTGAGGATGCCGTAAAACGAAATCGGACAGGTGTAGTAATAGAAAAAATCTGTGGAAACAGTACAAGTATATTTCAATATATTTAACATCAAATTCCACCAAGTGCCATAAATCAACAGTATAAATATTCCATTCTTATAAATGAGATAAATTTTTTTTATATTCCTTTCCTTTATTTTACCTGAGATTTTTTTGGTGTTTGTGCTAGTAGTGGGTTTACGTCGGTAGTGTAATGGCCAGGATTCGAACCCGGAACCTCTCGATTATAAGGCCGTCTCTTTAACCAATAAGCTAGCGACGCAGGTCAACTAGTGATAATTGTTTGAAAATTTGTAATTTAGGATCGTTGTAGGTAATAGTGTATTAAATGTAAATATGTTATTGTTTCAGTTGCTTTAGAGAAACAGAGGCAAGAGTACGAGAGGCAATTCCAACAGCTGAGAAATATTTTATCACCATCAACGCCGTATCCGCCATATTCGTACGATCCGCTCAAACTAGGTACGTATTCTTTCTGCAATAACATGACATATAGGTGACATATGGCTTACAATTATGATTTTATAAATCGGATAGAAGACATACAATGCGTGCCTATGAACTCCAATTATACATTACATCAAACCAAGTATGGCTTTTGTATTTTGTGACACATGCGTGACGTCCCTACTTCAAAGGCGCCACCTGAAAATCAGCGCCTCACATCACACAAAACATGTGTGCAGCATTATGCTGAGGTGGCGACCTTTTCGGGCCCGTACATCGTTATTATGTATGGGCTAGAATAGGGAACGAAACCTTAGCGGGATTGCACTCGAGTATAAAAAAAGTCTTATTTGAAGCTCATCTCAATCAAAAGGAAATGAAATTATACAAAATCCGGGGATACAAAGGCAATTTTATATTCGCGGATGAGTGCCTGGCATCTCTGGTTCCAACTGGCGTTGAATCCGAAAGTACTTAATGGCTAAGTTGCTACTAAATTTATTAGCATGTCCAAGTGGCAAAACATGTGTTTAACTCACTATGTTTTGCCATTAATATTTTTAAAATCTCTGTTTACCAACGTTTCACAAATTCAAGTCATTTATTCATACATTCAGTCAATAACCGGCGCATGTGACCACGTCATTAGGTAATCAGTCCTTTTATTGGATTTTTGTTTGGCCAATTAGTGTACATGCACGAACTTTTTGACGTAGTCCCACACCCCCTTGGTCAGCCGTGGAGTGAAGAATGTGCCAAAGGCTACCTCACCCTCTGTAACTGATTGCTCGAGACGACCGTGCGGTTTTGGTAGGTTCGAGTCCGAAACAACCGCCCTTCGCTTCAGATGTGGCTTCCGGCAGAGTAAAATTCCGTCCACCACGTCTCTTCCCATGCGGTGTCGTACAAGGTGACTAAGGGTTAGGGCTGTTTAACATCAGACAGATATATACAGTCCAGCCTCAGATGCAAGGTTCGAGGCAATAATATTGCCCGAAAAACTACAATACGCTCACACCCTATTACGTGCAATGTGGATGTTAATTCACCTCAGCCTAACCCTTCGGGAAAGGTGTGAATATATGTATATATGATTGTTGCCGATAACAGTATTTAGGCCAGGTCTCCTCTGTATTTTTTTTATACAACTTAGGTGGCAGACAAGCACACGGCCCACCTGATGGAAAGTGGTTACCATGACCTATGAACGTGTGTAACACCAGTGGAGTCACATCCGTGCTGCCGACCCTGTAAGAACAGAATTTTGTGCCGTCAGTGTAGAGGACAAAGCAGGACAAGCCTTTGGTCATCCCACTGACTGCACAAAAACTCTTCAGTGAGCTCGGGCTACCCTACTCACCGCCGGGAACACAACACGAAGTTATTATAACCGCGGTATTCTGTAGGGCGGAGGTACTTCCCCAGTCGGACTGCTCAATTGGGCGGAGATACAGCTGTGTCCTACCTCCTCAAGAATCCTACCAGGCACGTTCTCCAATATAACGTGTATGTGTATGTATGCGTGTGTATGTGTATGTGTGTGTGCAGGCAAGCTGTCCGCGTGCACGCCTACTACCGCGGCGCGCGTGGAGCGCTGGGCGGCCGAGCGCGACGACACGTTCCGGCGTTCACTGGGCCGCCTGAAGGCTGACATCCTGCGCGCCAACGCGCTCGTGCAGGAGGCCAACTTCCTCGCCGAGGAGATGAGGCGCAACACGCGCTTCAGCGTCACGCTGCAGATCCCGCCGCAGAACCTCAGCCCCAATAGAAAGGTACTTACTTACTCTTTACTCTTATACCTCGGGACGTATATCTGGTTGAACTTAAAATGTGCTCAAAATGGGCTCTATATACGCAAAGCACGTTTGTTGGTTGTCTTTAGAAGATGCTACTGTGGTGGACGAGCCCAAATTCACCAAGCATATATATAACAAAACAATACGAGCGCGTTTGTCTCGCAACTTGGTCCAAGATATGTGTCCAGACGTGTACTATATAATACGACCGTTATCATTTGTCGTCGTGACAATCGCTTCTGTAACGAATATGTTTTTAATTTTGATTTTATAGAAGTTATTCTGAAAATTTCGTGACTCGAAATCTAAAGGCTCAAAGAATTTGTTGAGTGATGATAATGCTTTCATAGAAAAAAATAAACGGTCCAGGCGGGATTTCACTTACGAGGGGTGAGCCACCGAACCTTCGCCTGGCACTATCCAAATTCTTCTATACATATATCCGTCTTACTTGGTCCCGCTTGGACTGTTTCAATTTTTTTTTTCAATCTTAATTGATTTGAATTGTTAGCGTACTAAATGCTAAAAATTTTATTCAAGGCTTTCATTGTTCTTAAGAACGAGTGTGGGGCGCTGCCCCAGAAAGGAGAGAGAACGAAAATTGTAGGCCACCTAAAATAATTTTTAGGGAGTCAAGAAATGCGCGCCCGAAAGAGAGCAGACGCCAAGATTCGGCCCGTCATAACCAAGATGGTTGGTAGGGCCATGTGAAGGAGGTGGGAATAGGTGTTCTTAAGAAGAATCATACTTTATTATAGCTATGCGCATTGTGCTATTAGTAGTTGTAGTAACACAGTATCACGATCTACAGAACCTTCTTTAATGTGCCAAGGTCTATACTAATGAATCGACTCAATATACTTATACTAATACTAGCTGACCCACCCCAGCTTCGCCCGGGGTATATTTGGAAGCTTCATATCCCTTTGAGCCCGTATGTTTTAGTCTTCAAAATATGTCTGAAAAATTGCCGGCTTTGTTAACATTTATTATCAATGCTCCGCTCCCTTAAGTAGTAGCGTGATGATATATAGCCTAAAACCTTCCTCGATAAATGGACTACCCAACACTGAAAGAATTATTCAAATCGGACCAGTAGTTCCAGAGATTAGTGCGTTCAAACAAACAAACAAACAAACAAACAAACTCTGCAGCTTTATAATATTATTAGTATAGATAAAGCTAAAGAGTTTGTTTCTTTGTTTAACGCGCTAATGGCACTCCTGGATGGAACTGAAAAAAATACTCAAAAATTAATTTGTTATAGCGCGGCGCGTTCGTATCAGAGCCTGCTATAATGGTGAGACGTCCAGGCCGCAGCGGTCAGGTGTGGTCGATGGAGAAGTTGGACAACAAGTTGGTCGACATGCGTGACATGTACGACGAGTGGCGACGACGACAGCAGCGGCAGGGCGATGATGGTATAGATGAAGTTAATGTAAGTATTGACGATTAATGATTAATAAATTCTGGATAGTAATATATACCAGTGAAGTAGACTAATAAAGGCCACACATCTCTTCACTGTTCAACAGTTGATATGCAGGTCATAGAAAGGTGTTTGATAGCAATTAGTTAGAACTAGAATAAAAAAGTATCGTTGATGAAGTATGGATGTTATTATGTTTATATCTGCCTACCGTGTCAGTGAGATACAAGCGTGAGCATGCATGTAGGTACTAATTTAAAGGTGAACAATATTGTAGTGACTTTTTATTATACAAATAAACTAGGCTATAGTGTAGGAAGTAGGACACGGCGGTATTTCCGCCCGATTGAGCAGTCCGACTGGGGAAGTACCTCCGCTTTACAGAATACCGCGGTAATAACTTCATGTTGTGTTCCCAGCGGTGAGTAGGGTAGCCAGAGTTCACTGGAGAATTTGTGCTGTCAGTGGGAAGACTAAAGGCTTGTCCTGCTTTGTCTTCTACTGACGGCACAGAAACTCTGGACTTACAGGGTTGGCAGCGCGACTATGACTCCTCTGGTGTTACAGACATCCATAGGCCACGGTAACTACTTTCCATCAGGTGGTCCGTGTGCTTGTCTGCCAACTAAGTGGTATAAAAAAAGGCTATCTAACTGACCATCATAACCATAAACTCACGCCTATATCCCCGAAGGGGTAGGCAGAGGTGCTAGCACCCAAATTTCGCCATTTTATCTAACTGACAGGGGTTCAATTTCGGTTTTTAGTCTTCTACAACGAGTTTCTAAACATAAAAATATTAATAAACTCTGTTTTCAGATTGTTTACATTTAGTATAGTACCTAACGGAATGGAATGTTATGGTGTTTTTGTAACATAAGAAATAGTACAATTATTTCTGAGACTACCCTCCATAAGGAAAATGTTAAATCCTATAGCAACAAATAATTTATTTACATCACCATATATCTCCATTAGACCATCAAATGCATATTTACGCATACTATGGTCTCTCTACAACCTAGAAGACATTAACAATTCAAGATCAAAGTAAAATAACTGTTCCTAGATAAATGTGTGTTATTTAATTTTTCTATTTTATATTTTATCTATTGTATATTTGTGTAATTGAATTATATACAAATCAGTTTATATGTAATATGTTTGCTGTATGTATTGTATATGTATAATATTTTTATTCTTAATATATATTATATGTATGTGTTCTGCTGTTGTACAATTGGTTTTTTTATCATTTTTTTTGCACTTTATCCCCAAAGGTTGTACACCAAGATGTATTTGTGATTACCTGTTGATGTATTATTTTCTTGTGTACAATAAAGAATTAAAGAACAATACTCTGCTACTAGAACAGATTACATGTTTTAATAGTGAAAGTAACCTGTAAATAGTATCTCCTAATATTAATGTTCAGCAGGAGGAACAGAAAGAGACCGCATTGGATCCGTTCTACGAGTCGCAAGAGAACCACAACTTGATTGGAGTCGCTAATGTGTTCTTGGAGGCGTTGTTCCACGACGTCACGCTGGACTATCACACGCCTATCATCAGTCAGCAGGGTGAAGTTGCTGGTAGATTACAGGTCAGTAAACTAAGCATTCCATGAAATGTAACAATTTTAACGGGAATTAATAAAAACCCTGCGTTTTCACTAAGAAAAAAGTTGTAAACTAGTGTAGTGTAGTGGAGACTAGTCAAAACACAATACTCGTTTTATACATGTACTCGTCTTGAGTATGAGTATCAAATATTTTTCGTTCTCATAGTATGTTCAGCCAATAAGTTGGAAACAAGTTTAAAACACATTTGCGTTCACACTGATATCTGTAAAGTTAGTAAGTAAAAAAGTAAGTATTGCAACTTGTCAAGTACATGTTTTATACTTAGGTGAAAACATAACAAGCTGCTGAAGGCTTTAGCGAGAAAAAATAAATAAATTACACTTGACGAGGGCAAATAGTTGTAATAAACAGGTGAAAACGTTACGAATAGTTGTGAACGATTTCATACGGCGATACCAAATAGATAAATCGTGACAAATTCACATAAGAAACCTTGAAGTGTCCCTGTGTCTCTTGTTGAAGTAAGAGCACCATAAAACCACGGTTATAATAACCTCGTGTTGTGTTCCCGGCGGTGAGTAGGGTAGCCGAAGCTCACTGGAGAGTTTTTGTGCTGTCAGTGGGAAGACCAAAGGCTTGTCCTGATTTTGTGTTCTGCACTGACAGCACAGAAACTCTCTGTTACAGTAGTCAGCACGGGTGTGACTCCCCTGATGTTTACACATATTCATAGATCACGGTAACCTCTTTCTATCAGATGGACCGTGTGCTTGTCTGCTACCTAAGTTGTATAACAAAAACTTTGCGATGCTCGTTGTAAACTTGTTTGTGAAGTAAATACTTTTTGTTATTTATACAGACTTAACACGTTTGTCGTTAATATTTTAATTCACATTTTTGATAGACTAACTAAATAGACTAACCTATTTCTTGTACAGGTGGAGATCAGTCGAGTAGGCGGCCAGTTCCCTCAGGACAGAATCTGTGAAGCGGCGTCAGACAGTTCCGGTGATATGCGGGACGATGATGATCTCGCTGACTCGTCACCACAACAAGTGCGTATCACTAACACTTCTTGTATTAACAACATTTTATCTGTGTAATTCACTCGTAGAATTTGAATTTAGAAGTTTGCGCCGATCTATCGTCAATAGGACTAAGTACATTTTAGTTGGTCTTTAAACCATTGCTTTTAAATTTCATTCAAATTGTTAGTAAATAAAGAAAAGTCTACTGAGGAATAAACAATGACGCTGTGTAGTGTAAAAAGTTCAGTGTAAAAAAAGGGCCTCATCGTTTCCTTGTTGATAAGAAAGTCAAATAAATAAATTAATTAATTAAAACCTTGTGCATCAAAAACTGAATACCAAATTCGTCTGCTAAAATAAGTAGCTATCTTTTCAAACCTGATGACTCTTATGTGGGGATGCATTTCTCTCCTTCAATTCTTCTTTTAAATTAGCTACTGCCACGCAGGAGCACAATTTTATTCATAAATTCACAAACAAAATTATATACTCTCAACGCAAATGCCAACGATAAGATTGACAAGCACCTCTGACGTGAGAAACATAGGATTTTAGACTAAGACAAGCATCATTATAACTATGCCATAAAAAAGAAACATACACTATTGTATTTTTTTACATTATTTTTCTAATAATCACTATTTGTCACCGCACAGGTAACAATCCGCATAGCAATAAAGCAAGCGACAGGCCTGCCGCCGTCCCTGTCGCACTTCGTGTTCTGCCAGTACTCGGTGTGGGGCGGCGGCGGCGGCGGCGCGTCGTCCGAGCCCGTGGTGGTGCCGCCCGTCGTCAGCGCCGACACGCCGCCCGCGCCCGCGCCCGCGCCGCCCCCTGCCGCGCCCGTAGCCCCCACGTCCCCGCGACACCAGCCGCAAGTCACCTTCAAGTTCGACCACAGGAAGGACTTCACGATACCGCTCACTGAGGAGTTTATCGAGCATTGTGCTGGTTAGTTCTGCTATTGTATTGTTAGTTTAAAAGTAAACACAAGGTTACGTAAAACTCTCGTTCGATAATGGTCAAAATAACATACATACATATAATCACGTCTTTATCCCCGGAGGGTTAGGCGGAGTTGAATTAACACCTAGATTTCACCAATAATTGTATTCGATGCCACGTAATAGGGGGTCTATTCCCGTATTCCGGACACTATTGTTGACTCGCGCCATGAATCTGAGGCTAAGTCTGCGCTGTATATATCTGTCTGATGTTAAACAACCCTATCCCTTAGTCGCCTTATACGACACTGCATGGAAAGGGATTGGGTGGCCCAAATTCTACTCTGCCGAAAACCACGCGGTTCAAAATAACTCTATCTTGTATTCATGGTAAATACATCCCTCATTTCTAAGTTCGAACCCGTCGTGTGGAAATTTCCTTGAATTGGGACCGGGGCGGTTTATGTCGGACTCGTACCGACTAAAACTGCACGCCGTCTTGGGTCTTCAGATGGGGTGTGAAAGTACTTACCTTTCGGCGATCTTAATATCTGAAGCCTTAAAGCATATCCCTCGCACCCTGGCGGCACTCAATTCTAACCCTAATTGATATTTTCCAGAGGGTGCATTATCAATTGAAGTGTGGGGCCACCGCTCAGCCGGGTTCAGTCGCGCCCGCGGGAACTGGGAGGTCGAACAACAACAGCTGGCCAAGGCGCGCTCGCTCGCCGACCGGTGGACAGAACTCACTCGCAAGATCGAGCTGTGGGTCGAGATACACGAGCTCAACGACCAGGGCGAATACGCGCCGGTTGAGGTAAACTATACATTCATAAACTCTCATAAACCCACGCCTATATCCCCGAAGGGGTAAGCAGAGGTGCTAGCACCCACATTTCGCCAGTTCATGTTTAGGTCCCAATGTAATAGGTGGCGAGCCTATTGCCATTAACCGGGCACTTATAAACCTGCGATAAATACACACATAACTTCAAAAAGCATCGAAAAGTCGTTGGTGTGTGCCATGGTAAAACTTGGGATCGAACCCGAGACCTCGTCTCGGCAGTCCATTACCTAAACCACTAGACTATCGCGATCCCTAAACTATACATTCTCATTTATTAATTTCACTAAGTAAGGAACATTAGAATAATGTTAAAAGCCAAGTTCAAGTTAATAGTATGGCGAGAGGTACCGTGTGTTATATGACACGAACCATG
Source organism: Eilema griseolum (assembly GCA_963662185.1). Lineage (NCBI taxonomy): Eukaryota > Metazoa > Arthropoda > Insecta > Lepidoptera > Erebidae > Eilema > Eilema griseolum. The sequence continues at coordinate 8,823,022 of OY759230.1, forward strand.
TGGATCATCTCATTACTTTTGTCGTTGTTGCCCTCTCATGTCGTGTTTCGTCGTCGAGAAGTATTAACCTGACTAATGTCTCGATGACCTTACTTCAAAGTCTCTCGAGTCAACTCAAAACTCTTTATGCATAAGAATATTACATGCCATATAAACACATATCAGCACATTTTTCGATTCGTTGCTCACTTGGTCAGTTTTCAACAGTCAATACAAAATAGGTTTAAATTTCAAAAGAGAGTAATAAATCTATCATACAATATATATTCCACACATTTCTATACAATACATAAGCATAGGTAATATCGTATCAATCACAATTTAAACAAAAAAAAGGCAGATACCGCGTTTTTGGCTCCATACATTGGTGTGAATTCGAGTTTTTATACATAAAAATGGTGAATTTTTTGACAAAGCACATAAGTGTAGGAAAGTGGCATATTACTATATTGCTACTTGTGGCATATTACTATATTTTACTATTGTGACTTTTCGTGTTGGTTTCAAATCTCCCTAGGGAGCTTCAGTAAAGTCCCCACAATTTCCTGAGGCAGCAATCATCTCACTGATTATTATCATCATCATCATCATCATCATCATCAACAATCATTCTAACTAAGATATACATACGTAAAATCACGCCTGTATCCCATAGGGGTAGATATTAATATAATACAAAATAAGACTTGATATAAAAGGCCTAGTTACCATGTCATAAAATCCCAAAAAAGTAAACAAACCAATGTGGCTGATGTGGCATATGCATGTGTGTTGTGCGTCAGGTGGCGCAGCGCGCGGACGTGTGGACGGGCGGCGTGTACCAGGTGCGGCAGGGCCAGCAGCGGCGCCTGGCCGTGCGCGTGCGGCCCGCGCACAACTCGGGCACGCTGCCGCTCGTGTGCCAGCAGATCCTCAGCGTCGAGGTCGGCTCCGTCTCCGTCAGGTAACGCACCCTCACCACTAATCTGATACTGGAGACTACCGAACTTAGCCGTATATGGGAGGAGACTACTGTGTACACCGTGATCATGGCGCTTGTAACAGCGCCGAAATATCGGTTGCTCAACAAAAATAATAAACATGGTAAATATCCCGGCGAGTATTACACTTGTAATGTGAATGACCATGCCAATCTCAAATTCCCTGAATTCGTTATCTATTAATTTTAAAGTGAAAACTTCTTTCGATGCGTTGTGCAATTTTCACAGAAAATTTTGGGTAAGTATAAATCCCGCGGCGGTGCGATACGCCGGGGATGAGATGGGGACTCCGTGGTCCCCACACCCGGCTAGGACCGTCTCATAAGAGACGGTCCTGGGCCGGCCGAGGTGTGAGGGATGTCTCAGATAATCTCACCTCCGGCAACCTGCTTCCCACACAGCCGGCGTGCGTTTTAGTCGGTTCAAGTCCGGCATAACCTCCCCCACCGACCGCGGTGGGGTAATATCCGTTGGAATTTTGCGCGCATTAAAAAAAAAGGTAATTTTAAATCATGGAATTCGTATCATCACCTCCGGTCCCGTCCAGTCCAGTGACGCTGATGTTATGACATCGACCAGCCGCACGCGCCGTCCCGCGATATAAATAACTAGTAAATTTTAAAATTATATACAGCCAATAGTACGTATTTGACAAACTGACTACCAAGTAAATATTTTTATACAGACTGTTTTCACTTCTTTCGGCAATCAGAGTGCCACAATTATTTCTATTTTCAAAGTTAGTAAGTTGAAAACTTGGTTAGGAATATTACAATATTATGACTGAAGTTCAATCAAGCCGCCTCGTGATTGCTAATTTATATTTAAAACGGATTATAATAGATTTACCTTAGCTGCACTTTGTTTTTGGGTACAATAGTAGTTTAGGTTAAAAATGATCAAAATAATGTGTGGTCGAAGAAATAGATAAAGGGTTTTTGTTATCACGTCGATCTCGTTTAGATCAAGTTGTCATTGCTATACAGGTCGCGACTTCAAATGCCACTGGACTCGTATCAAGACGAAGATTTGGCAGTTTTACGCGAAAGGTGGAGCGATGCGCTGTTCCGCCGGCGACAACACTTACACGCACAACTACAGGTATTAATCAATACTCATTGGTTGCTTTAGTGCCAGATTCTAAGCCGAGTAGTAATTCAAATTAACTATATTCCATTTTGTTAGGTATTTATTTGGTAGAGGCCTATGTCCAGCAGTGAACTGTGGTGGGCTGATTGATTGATTGATTGATTGATAGGTGTTTATCTAAAGGTAAACAATCTTGTAGGACCTTTTTATAAAAACACATATTAAACATATAAAATAGGGTAACTAACTGACGAACTGGTGGTTCAATTTCGGTTTTTAGTCTTTACAATGGGTTTCTAAACAGAAAAATTTAAATAAACTGAGTTTTCAAATAAAACACATTAAAAAGACATCAAGATTGTTTACGTTTAGTTGTAAATATACAATAATATCGTTAAATGAAAATTACTTTTTAAAATAAATTTCATTTTCAAAAAAGACAGGGCATCTCTAGTAGAAGGCCTTAAAATCTGAAAGAGATTATTGAAACAGGCTCTGGGTTACAGACTTTTGAATAACCTTGAAGTCAGTAGTGGCACTTAATCTGAGAGTAGTTTGATAGATGAATAGTTGAAGTGATCTGTAGACTTACAATAATTACTTCTTTTTTTAGAAACTGGTGAACATGTCTCCGTCAATGAAAAGTGAACGTGATATAGAGCGCGAACAGTCACTCGTCGAACAGTGGGTCTCGCTCACCGAAGAACGGAACGCTGTGAGTATTCACATTATGGTATTCATAAGACCAATACTTTTAAAATTCCATTTTCGCATTTCCTAAACCTTGTTTTGCTCCTAATCTTTGTGTGTATGTGTACACATATTGAATACACATACACACTTGTATTTTTCCACAATATTTTATTATTGAACCTAACCGATTTCGCCTTACGGCATTCTCAAAGGTTTACATTGACAGTTTATATTCCAATTTCTAAAAACAACGATATTTCAATAAAAATTGAATGCCCCAAACTCTCAATATAAGCCTTTGGTAATGCCATAAGGCGAAATCGATAAGGTTCAATAATAAAATATTGTGGAAAAGTTCAAAATGTGTGTTTTCAATATGGGTTACAAGTTCCTTAAAGTAACATACATCAACAGTTTAAATAGTTTTTGTAATGTGTCTCTAAATTTTTTCTAGGTGCTGGTCCCGAGCCCTGGTAGTCCAATCCCTGGGGCCCCAGCGGCGTGGGTACCTCCTCTCGGAATGGAACATCACATACCTGTGTTATTCCTTGATCTCAATGGTAAACACCTAAATTCAGTTACATAAACATGACGACATATCAAAATAATACCCTAGTGTTTTAAAAACTACCGTTTATTTCGTTACATTATCTTGTTTCTATTATTTCGTTATACGACTAAAGCATTTTATATCTTTAGAGATTTCATCATATTTTCAAAATGCCTGTAACATGATTATGATTTTACTTAGTGTCAATTTATGGTAACGCAGAGGGTCATTGAATCGTCAATTTTTTGCAAAGTCGCACCCAGATGTGGGTATTGCGTAAAATGCGAATTTTAGCGAAAAAAAAGCGAATATGACCGTATTTTTTTAACTTCGATGATAAATTATATTGTTGATGAGATAAAGGAGAACTTGTCAATTTCTAGATTATCGGTTTGATGCGCTTTGACCCTGCGCTAGAATGAATTGATCTTGAAATATATAATTTCGTGCACAGCGGACGACCTAACTACGCACCCGAGCGGCGAAGAAGTGACAGTGGCGGGCTTGCACTCAATCTTACCAAAGGAACACGGCAACAAGTTCTACGAACTGCAAATATTGCACCATCATGACAGGGATGTGTCCGCGGTCGCCTCTTGGGACTCCTCCATACACGACTCGCAATATCTCAATCGCATCACTGAAGGTACGTGTCGTTTTGTCCAGTATTCATACACACTCACACACAATAACACTCATTAAATCAGTAGTGCTCAATAACGCTCATTAGTTAGTGGGAGGGAGTGGGAGGTCCTGATTGTGTCTTTTGCACTGCCGGCACAGAAACTCCGTTCTTACAGGGTCGGTAGCATGGGACTCCTCTGGTTTTGCACACGTTCATAGGTCGCGGTAACCACTTTCTATCAGGTGGGCCGTTTGCTTGTCTGTCAAAAAATAGAAAACACTCATTAGTTTTATTGTGTGCATAATAAAAAATACTGTATACGTGGTACTATCTTGTTGGGTAGTGCCACTAAACTGTCATATTTTCAGTCTGTATTGTCACAATGGACGCTGTGTTCAATATTTGCATACTATATTTTTTTTATAAAAATAGGTGTTCTGTAGATCTACCACGCATATAAGCGATTGTATTTAGGCCGCGGGTCAGCGGAAAAGGGATAGTGATATATACCCTATGTAGTTCCACCTAGAGGGAATAGCCTCTGAACAGCATCCCAAAACTGGATCACTTAGAGGCGTTGTCGTGGGCTCGCTGTTCTGGGCAACGTCCGCTCGTTTCGTACAAAACTCATTCTACCGAGAGAATTATATACATTTGAGTCGACTGGTTAAGTAAACAAATAAATCACCTAAATCACGCTACATTAAATCTATACGAATACTATTATTAACGTTTCTTGTGTTGTTCTCAGCAAACGAACGTGTGTACCTGATACTGAAGACAACAGTGAGATTATCGCACCCCGCACCCATGGATCTCATACTTAGGAAACGATTAGGGTTAAACATTTACAAGCGGCAGAGCTTCACTGACAGAATACGGAAGAAAATTGTCAGGTTGGTCACTGTATTATGTCAATACCCGCTATGTGATCGTCCCATGAAATATTATAGAGGTGTATGGATCTTTTGGCAAATTTTGTTGGACTTAGCTTCTAGTGAGGACGAAGTAATCGCTAGCTTATTGGGTGGTGGGGTACTGTCGGTAGTTATAGCTTTTTTGGTGTTGGAACTCTTTATTTGCGCGTCACTTGTAGGTATATTAAAATACTCGTTTTTTTTTCAATATCAATATTTTAGCTACAATTTTTTTACATTTTTTTTATAAAATCTAGTGTTAAATAGTCGTTGTATTAATAACAATAGTAGTGATTAAAAACGAGGGATCATGACATTCTATCGCCAGATTCTTTTTTAGGGGGCCTTACTATTGCTTTAAGAACTGGTTTTCGTATCACTTTGTGATTTACATGAATTGGTTATTTTCCTGTAGCTAAAATAAATTATTTAACTGAGCTTATTAAATTACGAATAATAAAAGAGTGGTAAATGTTACGTCGTCGGTTCTTATTTTTTCGTTTTTATTAATTTTTAATCATTCACCCAAGTTATGATAGTAAATGATTTGACTATTAAATATTATGACGTCATAATAATTTAGTTCATACAAGTTTCCTTACAGCTTACCGTTTTGACGATTAATGTAAAGTAAATAAGTTGATTAGTATGTCAAATACCCAATTGAAGTACAGGACTAAAATCCAGCATATTATTCAGTTTCGTTAAAATTAAATTGACCTCGATATCGTTAGCTATATAAACAATATACATTTATATTACATGCATGCCATGCATGTATACAATAGAACTGATCCCTAGAAATACAATATATCATAGTAGCGGGGCCTTACATAGTATATTGCGCACCACAAACCTCAACATATTTAATATACAAATGGTCAGCTATTACGTGGACAGGACGGACCAGCTGACGCAGACGGGCGTGACGTACGAGGTGGTGTCGAACATCCCCAAGGCGAGCGAGGAACTGGAGGAGAGGGAGAGTCTCGCACAGATCGCTGCCACCGGGGAAGAGACCAGTGCCGCTGATGGAGAGACTTATATCGGTAAGTCGGCAAAGAGAGATAAAAAAAAAGATTATAATTAAAGAAGAGGTTTATTGGTCAGTCTGGTTAGGTACTTAAAAAAGGGAAACAATCTTTTAGCAACTTTTTATAAAACACATTAAACAAATAAACTAGGCTAACTAACTAACTAGAGGTTCGATTTAGGTTTTTAATCTTTAAAATGAGTTTCTAAATAGACCAATATTAAAAAAAACTGAGTTTTTAAATAAAACATACTAAAAGAACACATCTTGACTGTTTACCTTTTGTTAACTACGTAACCGAATGGAGTATAGATTGATTTTTTTTTTTATTGTTTGTGTGTAATATTTCTTTTTTTCCTCACAGATATGATAAATAAGTGACAATTATTTTTCTAATCATAATGACTTATACAATTTGAAAAAAAATATTTAAAAAATGATGAAAGCGAATTCAATGTTCACCAGAAAAATACACACGCGGCGTTAGCGCGGTGGAAAGTATCCTGACACTAGACCGACTGCGACAGAGCGTCGCCGTCAAAGAACTGGAGCAGGCACGCGGACAGCCAATCACCATGCGCAAGACCGCCTCGGTACCTAACTTCTCACAGGTAACTGGGCACCTCGCTTACATACTTTTTGTACACACCTCTACTTCCACACTGTTATATACACATCTAACGCTAGACGCACCTGGGTTCACGGTAGACAGATTTGAAGAGCACATCGAAGTAAAGTACTATAGGCTAAAAACCAAAATAGTCATTTTCGAATTTCTAAAGCATCTTACACACTAGTGTTTAGTTTGCTTAATATACTTCCAGGCCCCTTAACCTGAATGACATCGAGTTTTAAACGCAGTCGTAACGTGAGAAGGCTGTTGATTACAATTTGTTTACGGTTATCATAGAACAGAGAAATGGCATTTAGTGTTGACTACTACGAAAGCATGTACTTATGATAAGTTTTGTCACTCAAAATAAGGGGTCAATTCTCGGTTTTTGAATCAACAGGAAGGAATTTCGCTGAGTAGTTAAAAACGTTTATGTTTAGTAAAAATATTTAAATTATATCTTCGTGTAATGGTACTAACGGTTTCAACTACTCTATAAAGATAACAACCTGTAGTATTATAAAAAATGTTGCCTAGTGTATAAGATGCTTAGTGCAAAAAATAAAATGTTTTATAATAATCGAATTTCCAGGCGCGATTTCTTCTATGCGTAAGTCTATAAATTTATCGATGTTGTAACGCTTTTTCTGAACAAACGCCATTACAATAACAAATTAATGCTAAAGTCAATGTTGCCAATAACTCACTATATGTACGTGTAACACATTGTAATTATATTCACGCGATGAACACATTTTATAGGAAAATAGTATAGAGACATAATATTCTCCTATGCAGGGTTGTAAAAAAACTGAAAAACTGGAAAAAAAATTGCTTATGACTACACTAATAACTACTCATGGATTATTATTGTTAAGAAAATTAAAAACATTTCCATCCAAAGGTTTCCTGGAAGAGATCGCTTGTAGCGATAAGGCCGCCATTTGTACATTTTTCATAATGTTGTCCGTACATGTACTGTAATCTGTTGGTGTACAATAAAGATTATCTTATCTTATCTTATAAGGATTTTATTATGTCATATTATATCCGTCAAAGTTGTATCACCTACATTTTGAAAAACTAAGTGATATTGTAACGAGAATATATAAAAAGAATATCCTGCATAGGTAGATATATGTGCATCTAGCTGTGTACGCTTGCTAACTTGTGTGTTGTCGCTCTGCACCGGCAGCTGTCGCAGGCGATCGAGATCGCCGCCAAGAACGGGAACAACGTGAGTCGAGCATGGCTGCAACGTTCTCCATCCTATGTTCTGTTGTATAGCCACCGGCAAACTTCGTCAACACACGACAAAATTTCGCATATGTGCATATATAGACTCTTTGGGTCCCATTCAGAGACTGGACATTGCGGTAATAATACCTAAAGTGCAGTATGGACACCAATAAATAGTAATTTAATGTAATCTGTGAATGATGCGCTTCGCTCTCGCCGTTATCATTAAAGGTACCCAATAAACCCGTACTGAGCAACTAGTAAACTCGTACTGCGTTGCTAGTGAACTTATAGTACGCGAATACATTGTCACGAAGTTTGCCGACCACTATACTTTGGTTGCATTTATTCCTGTTCGCAAATTATTATACTTCCGTGTTATAAAGACTGTCTATTCGTAGAATAAATTTGGTTTTACGTGGAAAGGAATAAATATTTCTCGTCGTTAATTTATTAAGCAGCTAAAATAGATTTTTGCTTTACAAAATAATTATTTGGCATCTGTTATTATTAGTCCTAAATAATTACTTACAAACATTTTCATTTGATCAAATGTAGCTGCACTCCCATGCATTATCACTATGTTGTAGTTTAGGAGCTATGTTTAAATTCTTTAATCCGGGTACACACCAACGGAATGAAGGCGAATGAATGAAAAAGATAGGGTTCGTCGAAGTCAAGATTGACGTAACGGTTACATTAGCTTTTTTTCATCATGACTTTCACACTACTTTATTTATACGTTCATTCGTCGTCAGGCGCCTCCATTCGCTTGTTGTGTACACAGCATTAAAAATATCTTAAGTGTTTAAGGCTTTTTTACTATCTAGACATATAAAAAAGCCTGAAACACGAAGATATTTAAAATTAAAATAATAATTGATTGATAAAATTATTGTAATTAAATGATTATTAATATTAATATGTGAAACTGAACTAGATCTTTAAAATCAACTCTGCATAAGGATTTATTACAATATTCATCAAATGTAATAAATGATGCAGATTATGCGCCTGGACTCGTCGTTCGAGTCGCTGGCGGGGCTGGCCTCGGGTAGATCTGGCAGTGTGGCGGACTTAGCCGACGAGACGCCGCGCTCACGGACAGTACACCGGCATTCATACGCCGCACCCGCTCACAACGACCCCGACATGGCCACACCCACAAAACCATTCGGACTAGGTAAGTTACGACGGAAACAGCTCTAAATATATTGTTCTAACTTATCCATATTGTTAACTAAAATATAATATATTTTTTACAGTACAACACACTCCTATTTCCGATACATTCATTCTCTACCACTCATACATTGTCATGCCTATATTTAAACAAATTTACTGATAAAACGAATTATTTACAATAATTGCATATGCACATGAGCATACGATAGCTAACTCATAAGAGCTTAAAAATGTGAATCGTATTGTTAGACAAACGATATTTAGTGCATTTCAGTAGAATAGGTAATATAACTTTGATTTAGTATGTACAGATATCAATGCACGATAGCCGATTTAGTATAGAATTGTACTTACAAATATCGTACATTACTACGTAAGACGTTAAAAACTAATAGGCATTCCATCCTCACGAAATTGTCACGACAGTACTTGATACATCCACTCTTCATGATCTCACTGTTACATTATTTTGTTTTCCAATTGCTTTGTGGCGACGCTGGCTATAGCTCAGATATACTCCCCCTTATCTTTTCAATTCTATACTTCTTCTTTCTCTGTCATTTTCTTTGGTGTGAATTACTTTAATATCACAAACTTCTCTCAACTATCCTTTTATTTTGAGATTTTTTATGCAAATAGAGGCTTAATTATTTTGAAAAACTTTTTGATATATAAATAATAGTAGCTCTAAGGTTACTGTTCTACTGGACTCTATTGCAATAAATCTTAAAGAAAAAGATAGTATAAACCACAAAAACGACCCCAAATTTTGAAACTAACGTTATATTTTCTGTATCTCAATCCCTTGCTACCTTCAGGCTCATTCCTATCAGGTAAACAGTGAAAAAAATATGGTATTAAATCGGAATGGCAACTGTAATGCGAAATTATTAGACGAATGCAACCGAACGATTAAAAACTAAATATAGATGTGTTGTGATCATTGTTACTCATAAGAAATTTTTGTTTTTTGTATGTTACACATTGATTGGCTGTAAAGAATCATCTGATACTATTGGCATATTGAAGTCGAGTGAATACAAAATACGGCGCTGAGATCATTTTGATAAAATTAGACCCTGTATTGGCTACTAGAGGAAGCGAGCTTCGAGCATCAAGCTTCTGTCGTTGTGTTTACTGTCTGTTTGTTTGCGTGTCTCTTTCATTTGCATGGACCGAGCATGACCTATGATTCTCTCCTCTCCTTCCCACTTCCTCTACGTTGATCTATTTGCTGTGGATTCGAAAAACGAACAACGCTTTCAGTTTAGACAGAACATAAGTTTGCTTATAAATGTTAGGTTTAAACGATTGCAGCCAAATATTGATTATTGTACATTGAATCAATTGTGAGATGCGTAAAAACTTGAAAAGCAGTTCCTATCTATATATCAGTAGAATGTAAAGTAGTTTAATAAGATTGAATGTAGGTTTGTGTGTGCTAGGAGACAAATTGCATGTATGTAGACAGATATTGAGAGGAAATATTAAGTGAATAGATGGTGTTACTAAGCATGTATTAGACAATAATGTATTTGAAATAATTCTTGATTAGGAATGTATAGATAAATGTTTTTTGTGTTAATATTTGATGTCCTTGCTATAGTTAGAATACATAAATAATGTGTCTTTGTGAACTTTTGAACAATTAGGTAGATTTATAGAAATTGTTGTAATAAACGAAACTTTGAAAATGTTTTGTAGTAGTTTTGACGACCAATAAAAGGTTTATCTCGGGCATACATTCAATTATAATTACATAATGGTATTTAATTCTGATATTTTTTGTATAAATATCATTATTAAAAGCTTAATTCGATAAGTTCTTAATATTTTCTTACACTGAAGATTTACTTAACTTTATTAGACGATTTGTATTTGTTTCTAAATGTTATATCACCTTGTTAAGTAAGGTAGGAGTACTTTATGATGTTGTAGTTATTTTAGATTTTAGTGCAGGTGACAAAATTTATGTGTGTTGAAGCTGTGTGTGTACTGACGAAGATGTTGATTTCATTGCAGCCCGGCCAACGTTCCTAAACTTGAATTTGAACCTGAACTCACTGCGACTACAGACGCCGAACAAGTGTACGTCTCGTTATTCAGTCGTAGAGTCACTTTGTTCGTAGTTTTGCTTAATTTTTATTGACGGTTTTTTTTACATGTTTGTATATTATTTCTAATGATCATTATATTTTGTACCTTTTCTTTATTTTCAGTTAGTATGTGGGAATAAAAAACATTTTATTCAAATTTTGAAATAATTTTAATTTACTAACTTTTAAACTTTCGCGTTCCATGATACACAATAATGTTTACGGGTATTAACGCGATGTACCTATACCATGATCGCGTTAATTCCCGTAAATTAACATTATTGTGTAATTTCGGTATATTTTTGTGATTGTATGATCATAAATTGTTTGTCTTAAAGTGACTAGATTTTTTAATTTCACACGTATTAATTGATACAGAAGAGAATAAAAATCGTTAAGTGTATAAATTAGTTTTAATTTTTATTTGCTGTATTCAGTGTGCTAGTTAGATGATAGTGAGAACATTGGCATGATAATCAGTGTACAAACTCAAGCATGTAACGGTGTTCATTTAAACTAAGTCATTTCTGTTAAATGTTAATTTCATGATGATTTTTGTTAAATGTTAATTTCATGATGATTTTTGTTAAGTAATTTAGTTATTTGTATACTAAGCTAGACACAGCACTGGTTTGAGGATTTTTGCTGGATGCACACCAACCAAATGAAGGTCACGTAATTCGAAAAAGCGAGCGTTCCATATTGGTTTATAGCGCACTGTCATTGGCCAACATTCGCCATCGTTCACTTGGTGTGCACCAGGCATTAGAAGAAGCGCACTGCTGTTTATTCTTTGATCTAATTTCTGTAAACAATATAATGAAACAACAAGGCTATTAAACAACAAACTATGATTGTTCTAAACTTCTTCTTAATTCTTTTGACTATTTTTTTAAATTATTATGCTTTTTTTATGAAAAGTAATTATAAAACTTATTTACAATTTTGAATTAATCTAATACTCACTTTTTTACTTTTGAGTGGCAACAATTGATTAGCCTTTCTATTCCACGTTGATATTTTTATTACTGTAGACATTTTCAATCAGGATATTGGCATAATAAACTGTTATGTTAACTAGTGTGTAATGATTGCAGCGTCTCCTGCGAGTGGCAAGTTAGGCCTGCGCATGACTACTCTGCACGAAGAGCCGGGCCGGCGCAACGATGAAGACTCTCATTCTGAACCAGAATCAGCTCCGGTCGATGAACTCACCACACCACGATCACAGGTAACTATGTGGTCGGGTTTTCTTTGTTTGGTAGGTTTTAAGGGTGTTATTTATCCCTCCATCCTGTGGTTTCCTGTAAGAAATTGCCGCAGAGCGATAAGGCCGCCGTCTGCAATGCATCAAACCTTATGTCTTCTTATTGTAATGTAATATATTATTGGTAAATATTTTGGCGGCAGATTCACCATTTTCTTTTATACCATTTAGGTGACAGACAAGCATATTGCTCATCTGATGGGAAGTGGTTACTATTTTGCCCTATGTAATCTGGAGTGATGTGGACATGGCCCTTCTTTGCTTCTAACCTATATCTAGCTATGTCGAAGCCCGCAGTTTTTTGTGCTGCATACAATAATAATATTATTGATTGATTTGGCGACAGGTTACCATATTTGGGTACCAAAATATACTTCCTGTTTATTAAGGACGCAAGAAAGATAAATTTGATAACAGAGAAGTCACGTACCTAGTAGAATACTATGCCTTAATTATAACATTTAAATTAAATCACAAAGCGGGATTTAAACTATGTACGACACAGGTTGACAAGAATAACACAATGTAATGTGTAAGTGGAAGAACACATTCAAACATAGTACAAACAATAAACGTATTATTGCAGCGTACCCGAAGTCGTGCCACTTCGCGCGGTTTCCTCCCCACATCGAAAACATTGGACTCGTTGCACGAGCTCGCCTGTGAACGCGTTCCCAACAAGAATTCGCCATCGATATCATCTAGCGGATACGGTGAGTAAGGGATAACAAAAGAAATAGAACTTTTACTAATCTATTGACTTAAGGCCTTATTCTAGAATGATACTCAGACGTGGATCTTGACTTATAACTACCACCTAAGTACTAGAGGTACTGATCTAGTTATGAGTCAATCTAGTCTATTCTAGGCAAGAAAATCTTTCGTAAACGTATCGCGAACATTGCGATTAGCCGGCATCATATAGAAACAGGTTCACAGTAGGCAGGCGTCGAATCGCAGTGCTCCGTTTTCTCGTTACGTTTACGTAACGATTACGATAGTTTTTCATGCTAAGGGTACTGGATAGATTGTATTCTAGATGACAGTTCTAATGTCATTGTGAGTGTCGATCCTCAACTGAGCGTTGTTCTGTAATTCGAGACTTAATGTCTCATATATAAAGTATGACCAGTGCATAAGTTATAACGTACTCCTGTATGTACTACAGGAGTATGTTATACCTTATATTTTGACAGTTATCTGGGTTATCCCATTTAAATAAGGGGGCAGCACATTGTCGACAACTGGGTTTTAAACACATCTAACAACCTCCTGTTGATTACAAAAAGGTAACAGCTGAGAATATCAATTTTACGCCGGTTTCTAACATTATACTTTAAAATCTTTTTTCCACTTAGGTGGAACGCATGTACACGGCTCACTTGATGGAAAGTGTTTACCGTTGCCTATGCACGCGTGCAACTTTGAGTGTCACACTCGTACTGTCGACCCTGTATAAACTTTCTAATATCTGTCTGTCTCTCTAATGCCACCATTGTAACATATTACGTATCTGTAATGGGTCACCTCTTTCCTCATTTAGCTTACCACAGAGTTAAATTGGCGAGTCCTATATAAAACACAAAAAAATAAATTAATGAAATATTTCTTTCGTTTCAGGATCACAAGCGGTATCATCAACCAATCTAACGAACGATGACACGTTGTCGATCCGCAGCATGTCAGTCGACGATACTCCCGATTTCGATAGAACCGTCGACTACACGCACATCAACCGAACTAAAAACTCTATGGCCGGCCTCAGGAACGAGATCACAGAACTAAGAAACGATATAAACGATTTGAAGAATGACATTGTCGAGTCCAAAAATGAGTTAGACGATTCATTGTACGACAAGACGAAAACACCGGTACTCACGCCAGGATCTCGGAATCGTATAAATCCGTTTTTGAGAGATTGTGAAGATGCTGTAAAAGAGGAGGAACAGAAGGTACAAATGGTGGATCCTTTAGGGGCATTGCCGGTCGAGAGTGCGGTGTTGGCTAGTCAGAGTAGAAGCAGTGAGGCGGTACAGTGCAACGGTGACACGACTCATGAACTCACGAACGATTCTTCAAATGAAGTTCCACATGACATGTCGCAGCAGGAGACATCTTTTGGTAAGCTATTTTAATAGATTCGATCAATTAAATCAATTAGCCCACCGCAGTACACTGCTGGACTCTCCCAATGTGCGCCATTTTATCCGATCCTCTGCCTTCTACGTCCAGTCTGTCCCAGCCACCTTTTTCAGGTCGTCCGTCCATCTGGCTAGGATGTGTCCTACCTTCCGTTTGCCCTCTCGCGGTCTCCACTCTAGGACTCGTTTGCTCCAAAGCCATTGGTCCTTCGACAAACGTGGCCAGCCCACTGCCATTTCAACTTGCTTTTATAGGTATTTTATATTTTAAATTGGGTTCTACATTATAGATTGCAAGCCTTTCGCAGTTTATATAGTTTGAAGACACCGTGTAGCTATTGAAAATTTCTGAACATATAACACCATGAGATTTTTAAACCTTTCTAATTTTGCAAGACCCGCATATAAGTTTTCCGTTCTTTTCAATTTCATTGTCTAAAAACTAAAACAATGTCGTACATTGTTGTATTTTTCGCGAAATAACATTTGAAATAGTTGTTGAGTGGTCAACATGACTGCTGAAAAGTAACCGGAATGTCGGGTTCGGTATAAATAATGTAATAACACGAAATGAATCACAATTGAATCCGTCACCAAAATTAGTGTCATTTCATTTTCAATTGTTACTATTTGCAGGTGAAGTAGAGGTGGAGTCAGTGAGCTCGGAGCAGTCGAGTCAGTCGGCGGAACGAAGTCGGGAAGCTTCTTCGGTCGGCGAGAGCGACTCTGCGTCCACTGGTCCGGACCAACTCGTTGTGAAGACACAGTTGCCTGCTGGCAAGGTAAACGTGGTTTTTAACGGTTTCTTCGTTTTGGGGAACTTCGGGTTGGAGGGCTGAGGCAGTTCTCCTGTAAACGCAACATGAGAGTAGATGTGAGTGGGCCAGGTAGATAGATCCTCTTTATTGCACACCAAACATTGGATGCATACAAAGTACGTAGTGAGTTGTATAATGGTCGGTCTTATCGCGATCTGCGATTCCTTCCAGACAACCAGTATATGGGCCTTAGATTATATACAAACTCTATACCTAGACGCAGCAAGAGTCATTTCAACGCAGCGTTAAAAATTATTACTACTTTGGTATAAGTTGACATAAACATCCACCCCATGACATTCACATATTAATAGTTCATAGAAAAATATCATAATTTACCTACTTTATCATAACTATACATATCTATGGTG
This sequence comes from Eilema griseolum, assembly GCA_963662185.1. Lineage (NCBI taxonomy): Eukaryota > Metazoa > Arthropoda > Insecta > Lepidoptera > Erebidae > Eilema > Eilema griseolum. The sequence goes on from OY759230.1 coordinate 8,838,639, forward strand.
AGTATGTATGTACCTATATATTACTTTATAGAATTCTTGTTCCTGTAAACGGTACATTCTCTTTATAACACTACACTCAATAATGCACCTACTGAGTCTTTCTCTGCACCACCTTTGGTTGACTGATAGAGAATGCCTGTGGCATTAAGTCGGCCTATGTATTTGTGCATAAAGTATAAAAAAAAACGACATTGCTGTGAAAAACGCGCTTTGTGTGAGTAAGCACACAAAATGCGTCTCACGTTTTTTTTTGCGATGATTTTTATTAGCAACTTTAGACACAAGTTGATAGAGATACAGTATATGTTCGTAAGTCAAGCTGTGAATTATATTGCTAGAACCAGCTGTGCAATTCTGTAAGCACACAACGTCGAGCACACCGCTGCGATATCCTTGGTATAGATTGCAATTGGTCGATCTCTAGTGACGTAAAAGTCAAAGTCAAAAATCATTTATTCTGCATAGACCATTAAATCGGAACTTACAAAACGGACCGGTACTTAAAAAAGGAATATGTGAAACATTTTAGTAAATGGACCACCGGTTCGAAACGCGACCCCGACCTGAGAAAACTCCGCCAAGAAACTCAGCGGGCATTTTTTTTTCTTTCTATTTACAAATATACAGTCTACTTAATCTAAATACAAAAATTTATTTGAGTAGCATAGTTGAGCGAACAGCTCATTTCCAAGCATGTTTATCATCCAAATATTCTTGGATTTTATATTAGCTTTTCTGGCACAATTCATGTTTAACCAAAATTTAAATCCCTAATTTCATTAAGGAGCTTGTTAAAAAAGCGTATACAGATGCCCTGGAATGAATTACTTATTTTTACAAGATTGTTTTTGTGTCTGGTATTTATGTTATGCCGGTCACAAACTCTGGAGAATTTTAAAACATTTTTCCGTACATACGTGAGGTTCTCGAAGATATATTGTGACACTAAGGTTGGAATGTCTATCTCTTTAAACTTTTCTCTGATCGAGACTCTTGGGCCTAAATTATATATAGCTCGCACAGCCCGCTTTTGTAACACAAATGTTGTGTTTAAATTTGCAGAATTACCCCAAATGAGAATGGCGTAGCTCAAAATACTATGCTATACCATCACCCAATCCGACCAATGACAATCTCAATATCCTAGGTAGGAATAACAAAAATTACATCGAAAGTATCATCAAAACAGCCTCACGAAAACTCGGAGTCCTGAACAGAGTGAGACGATTTTTCACGCCGGAGCAGCGGTGTCTTCTATACAAGACACAAATTCGCTCCTGTGTGGAATACTGCTCGCATCTCTAGGATGGTTCAGCAAAGTACTTACTAGATGCTCTCGACAGGTTGCAGCGACGTGCGGTCCGCATCATTGGGAATCCCGAGATCACGAACACCCTAGAACCTTTACAGATGCGTAGAGATGTTGCGTCCATGGTTGTATTTTACCGTCTGTACCATGGGGAGTGTTCTGATGAGCTCTTCCAATTAGTCCCACCTTCCCCTTTCCTACACAAGACAACACGTGCAGGTCTTAGATGTCATCCGCACACGGTGCAAAACATCCGATCAAGAACCAAGCGGTTCGGAGACTCTTTCCTCTGTCGCACCATTAAGGCCTGGAATTCATTACCAGCTCACGTGTTTCCTTCTTCCTACAGTCCCGGGTCCTTTAAACGGGGCGTGAAAAAGCATATGATGAGGCCGTCAAACTGAGTGTCACCATTGTCACACGGTATGTGTAAGTAATGGTGACCCTCATTTTTGGGACTTTGCCTTCAGCTTACCATCAGGCAAGGCGAAGTGTAATTGACGTGTCTTATATAAAAAAAAAAAATCTAAAATCAAGGATGTCACAACGTTGTGCTGGACGCTGTGTGCTTACAGAAATGCACAGCAGGGTAGTTTATGGTGTACACTAAAATATGACTCTCAGAAGAACGAGAAGGTTTCTATGTGTGCGTGTTGTTTCGCAGGTGGTGCGGCGGCGGGCGGGGGGCGCGGGCGCCCGCTCGGCGGCGCGAGCGTCGTTCCCGAGCGGCCGCGCGCGTTCGGCGAATGACGTGACGCACACACTGCACGATACGCCCGCGAGCTCCACTGAGCGGATCGGCGACGGAGGTTACAACATTTTTTTTTATACCACTTAGGTGGCAGACAAGCATACGGCCCACCTGATGGGAAGTGGTTACCGTGGCCTATGGACTTATGCAGCACCAGGGGTCATAGTATATCACACTCGCGCTGCCGACCATTAAGAAACCTTCTGATGCCCCTCTTGAAGAACCCCATATTGTAGGTGCTTGGGAAAACCGCAGCAGGGAGGTCATTCCACAGCTTGAGTGTGTGTGGGATGAAGTTTGTTTCATACCGCACAGTGCGCACCGTCTCAGGTCGCAATGTGTGAGGATGAATTCGCTGCCTATGGCTATTTACTATTACTATATGAATGTTTACTATTATTATACTCTTTTGTTCGATTTTGTCCGCGTGAACTTTTTACAACAGCGCCTTTTACACGCCGGTTTTAAACTAACAATAGTTCAAGTGGCGCCTTATAATATCGACTAGTTTTGGTAAAAATGGCTTCGAAATTGAGCTTGTCAATTCAGGAATTTCGTGGCACAAAGAGATTGAATGACAGAGAGGCAAGAAATTTAATTTAGTTTGTTTTGTTATAATTATCGTATATTGAACTGAATGAATCACGTCTTTATCCCCAGAGGGTTAGGCAGAGGTGAATTAACACCAGCATTTTACCAATCATTAAATTTGGTCCCACTATTGTTAATTCAAGCCATCTGAGGCTGAGTCTGGGTATATATCTTTCTGATGTTAAACAGACTTATCCCTTAGTCGCCTAGTACGACACCCCAAGGGAAGAGATAGGGTGGTCCAAATTCTACTCTGCCGGGACCCACTCGGTTTCTTATATATAACAATTTTGAAACACTCATATATATTTTGTATGTTTTATTCTACAAATGATCTACCCACGTATCAATTTTCATCCAAATCTGTTCCATTATTCACGTGTGATACGGTAAGAAACATTTAACGTCTTCACAAACTTACGTTCCTAACATTGAGTGTCGCGTGTGCAGAGGAGTCGTGCGGCGAGTGCCCGGGCCTGCAGCCGTGGATGGCGCTGGGCGAGAGCGTGCAGCTGCGCCTGAGCAGCAGCACGGGCGTCATCGCGTACGCCGGCCCCACGCACTTTGCCTCCGGCGCTTGGATCGGCATCGAGCTCGACGCACCTATCGGTAACAACCACACTTTACCTAAAATTAATATAGTACGTGTTTATTCTTAGGATTTTTTGGAACTAGTCGAAATGTCATGTGAAGCGTGAAACAGACTAGGGTTAGGGCACCTATATGTCTTGGTTAATCTTCGGGAGGAAAAGTTCATAGTCATTTGAAGATCAGCGCGCGACAGCTCGGCTCTGCAATATACTTCGAGGCTGCACCAACCTTATCATAACTATTGTGAGCAACAAATTCCGGTCACTGCTCTTTGTGTGAGGTAAAGTTTTCTGCATTGATTGTTGGCTTAACAGTGTAATTGATGTCGCAGGCAAGAACGACGGGTCGGTGGGCGGTACGCGCTACTTCCAGTGCCGCGCGCGGCACGGCATCTTTGTGCGGCCCGACAAGATCGTGCAGGACCGGCGCGGGCGCAGCGCGCGCGCCTTCCGCGACTCCGAGCTGAAGCGCGCCTCCAGCAAGGGTACGTTGGACCTCACCTCACCTCACCTCACCTAGTACTCTTACATGTTCGTGCGGCCCGACAAGATCGTGCAGGACCGGCGCGGGCGCAGCGCGCGCGCCTTCCGCGACTCCGAGCTGAAGCGCGCCTCCAGCAAGGGTACGTTGGACCTCACCTCACCTCACCTCACCTAGTACTCTTACATGTTCGTGCGGCCCGACAAGATCGTGCAGGACCGGCGCGGGCGCAGCGCGCGCGCCTTCCGCGACTCCGAGCTGAAGCGCGCCTCCAGCAAGGGTACGTTGGACCTCACCTCACCTCACCTCACCTAGTACTCTTACATGTTCGTGCGGCCCGACAAGATCGTGCAGGACCGGCGCGGGCGCAGCGCGCGCGCCTTCCGCGACTCCGAGCTGAAGCGCGCCTCCAGCAAGGGTACGTTGGACCTCACCTCACCTCACCTCACCTAGTACTCTTACATGTTCGTGCGGCCCGACAAGATCGTGCAGGACCGGCGCGGGCGCAGCGCGCGCGCCTTCCGCGACTCCGAGCTGAAGCGCGCCTCCAGCAAGGGTACGTTGGACCTCACCTCACCTCACCTAGTATTCTTACATCTTCGTGCGGCCCGACAAGATCGTGCAGGACCGGCGCGCGCGCCTTCCGTGACTCCGAGCTGAAGCGCGCCTCCAGCAAGGGTACGTTGGACCTCACCTCACCTAGTATTCTTACATCTTCGTGCGACCCGACAAGATCGTGCAGGACCGGCGCGGGCGCAGCGCGCGCGCCTTCCGCGACTCCGAGCTGAAGCGCGCCTCCAGCAAGGGTACGTTGGACCTCATCTCACCTCACCTCACCTCACCTAGTACTCTTACATGTTCGTGCGGCCCGACAAGATCGTGCAGGACCGGCGCGGGCGCAGCGCGCGCTCCAACATGGGTACGTTGGACCTCACCTCGCCCGTATTCAGAATGCAACTTTAGGACTACCATAAAGATACATACACCATACATATCTACCGCACAGGAAGCAATGTTGCGCAACATGCGGTATGTTACCAGCTATCGCGCTTGTTTTTTTATGTGCAACAATGTTGCGTGATATGGCGCGTAGCGTATATTGCCAAGTGGAAGTCATTTGGGATTTCTTTCAATAGGGTTTATGATGACTATTTTAATAACGTTCTATTATAGGATCAGATTACCAATTACCTGGGAACAATAAAATAAAATATATCGTAAGCGTCTTCGAAATGTTGGAAAATCAATAGACAGAAAACTTCCCTACCATACTACGGCTACTGGTTTTATATGCACCAATATTAATATTATTTTTTTCTACTTCTTATAGGAGAAGGCCTACATAACTTACACAGATCAAGGAGTCGCGGCGATAGCATAAACACCGTCGGCACTAAAACTAGAGTTAGCAAATAAACCACCGTCACACATCGAGCGAGTCCATCGACACGACATACACCGCTCGCTCCGCTCCGTCAGCCCATCCACATTCCCGGGAACGCGGACAAGGCCGCCAATGTATCGGACCGAATTTAAACTAACGTCCCACACTACTTGTATCATAGTATCCGCATTTTTTGTTGCAGTCATGTAACGTGTATGGTGCTTATATGTATTGTAGATGTTTATTTACAAGCAATATCGTTCGTCTATGTTTCTTATTTATAGGGTACGCTGCTGAGGAAACGGCAGTCTCGATTTTATTGACCTTGGCAATAAAATAGTGTAGACAAATAAGGACGTTTCTGGTGTGAGACTACAGACGCGTCGTTAGTATTGATAGAATGATCGCCCTATTAGGGTACACCCACTCACAATAGTGAAGTGCTGCAAATGTAAAATCACTATATACCATGTGCATTTACATTTTCACGCTATATGCTATTGTCATCGGATGTACACCTGTATTCGATTATTGTAATATGATTTAAATGGAATTATTTTCAAATATTTGTAAATAAAAAAATGAAATTATTAATTATGTGATGTTATAATTTTATCAGTTTTGGAATTCATGTAAATATGTGGATTTGTATGTAATATTATTTTGAATTCGTCATTGACCATCGTTTATTAAGTTATTTGTATAAACTTTGTATAGTTTGTGGTGATAGTTGTTACGATAATATATACTTATTTATGTATTTCGCTCATCGACCAGTTGCTACACTACACCTCGTGTGACTCGCACAGTTTTATATTCCGCACCGAGAATATATCTTCTGTGGTTTTAACGTAATACTATTTCTCTTCACTGTTGCATTTTATATAACGTTTTTAAAGTATAAAGGGACCCATATATTTAATTGTAGATGGGAGATTCTTACTGTCGATAATATCTGTCTACAATTGAATTCATGCTTCACTAAATCATTTTATATTATTCTAAATCTAAATTTCAAACTGCTCAGGTGCATTTTGTGTCGAACACACGATTGCCAGTTTCTCTTGTGATAGTATCTTGCCACCTAACTGTAGAAATATTATTATTTTTTAATCCGACGCCTGCTTTTACCCTTTTATTTTAAAGGTGTATCTCAAGTAGTTAATGAAATCGTCCAATATTACATCTTCGTCCTAGTAAAAGACTTTTGTACTTAGTACACTAAAACAGGAGCCATTGACGAATATAATTGATACCCTGACAGTGACGTAACGGTACCATTGTGAGGCGCAGGTGATGATGGACAAACTAAATTTAGTGAATACTGCCACTTAGTGAAAACAGCTTCGATTTAAGTATTTAAATAAAATAATTGTTTGTATTCTATGAAATTTTAAATTAGCGTTAATCGTCATTTTTGGCGCGTCTTTCGATAGTAGTGATTTGACATTTAGTCGATAATCTCGTCTCACTTGCGCCTTAAACATTATATCGATTAGGTTGTGTATTTTCGAAAATTATGTAAATGTAGTCATTGAATCGGCAATCTGTAAATGTAAAAATGTCACTGTAACAAAAATGTCCTCAATTTATAATCTCCATCCACATTCGAACAATAAATCGATGACGTGTCGATCTATCTGTAATTACTCAATTTAAAAAAAATACAAATCGATGTTCTCTCCATGATTGTATTATGAAAAGTTATAGTTTAATTTTTTGAATAATGCCTAATATGGTTAAATTATCAAGATATATTGTAGCGGCATAGTGCGCGTGTAATCGTATTAGGTAATGTCCACATTGTTCGCTCCGTGGTCATACGGAGCCGATAGTCTTAGATCACCTAATGTATATTCCATCCTCTTAGTAAAGTAATCGTTCGTAAGTACACTAAATGAGTACACAAATAGAGTAACACGCCTGGTTATCTACTAGTGTTTGTAAGTCCCACTTTCAGCGGTCATCATAGCCCCCACCACTTGCCTTTATTCCTCGAGGGCCATTGTATGACGTCACATCTTAGAATAGAAATACAAGTTCCATATTCTAACGTATCATCGAATGTCTTGTAAGGAGGTTCATGCGGCCGCGTTGCATTCCAACACGAGACGTTAAAGTACCTAAGTAAACATATTGTATATTTACATTTAAATGTAAGTTCTATTATAAAATGTTATTCAAAAATATTAAAAATTAACAGCTGTTTCAGAAATATGCACTCGAGAATTTAATGCCAATTTTAGTAAGGTCGTGATTCCATAGCGTACCGTGTGTGACGTCACGTTCGTCGCTGACGAATCAGTGACGTCACCCGCACGTGTCGCAATGGAACAGCGACCAAAATAATTTGTAAGCATTGACTGACATCATATTTGTCACACATACATAGAGATATCACGATTTACATTTATCGAATGCTTATTAGACTGTCGTACTTAAACATTCCATTTTTTCTATACATTTATCGTTCTAGCAGACGTTCAGTAGTATTGTCAACGATTTGTTAGATTTTGAATACAGGATGCGACTTATTGGCGTTTGATTTTGCATTTTACGATTTGTAACTTTGAATGTTAAAGAATATTTACCATTGTAATAAATAAATCTGGCCCTAACTAGGACAGCTCAATGTGTAGTCGACGTTCTAAAAATCTAAATGAAATATACGTATTTTCAAATATAGTAGGATGTGTCTTTGAAACTCTCGATGTGCTTATGTCCAGTAGTTTGGTAGAACACGGGCAAAGGACTACCTGTTTGAGTGAAGCGACGGAGAAGGGACCGTTGAAGATACGTGGGTCGAGTTAGTATATCGGAATCACTAGGGCTCCTAGGTTTAGGCGAATAGTGACCTTAAAAGCAGCGTCTCGTAGGTCCTTATTTAATTTATAGAAATTAAGCTGACCATGTGCTGTGCTTTTGTTTTAAACAAATAGGTTTTAGGTAATTGAAATAATTTGTTGTTTATTATTATTTCATTTTAGGAAATTGTGTGTATTATTTGCAGTCAATTCAAGATGTCACACGCTTTTACGAATGTGAATGTATTATTTTATGAAATTGTGACGTGCATGGATTACATTTTAGCGTAGAGGTGATATTTAAGTAAATTAATTTGCCAGAATTGGAAAGTGTAAAATAAATAAATGACAAAGCAATGTATGTACTTTTAATTTTGTTTGTGATAAATAGGCAGCTACCTTGTAGCGTAGATGGTTGCGTCTATATTAATTTACACATAAAGCATAATAAAGAGATTTTAATATTTAAATACAAAAATAGTTCACTTCTAGTGGAGATATTTTTGGCAAGTAGCAAGTTCGAGTCAACCATCGCTGTCATTATCAATAAATGTATTATAAAATTATGCTCGTATTTCTTTGTAGATATTAGTAGTTTCCTTATTTAGATGAAAGTACACTAGTTTTGGATTGAACTTACTTTAGCATATTATAGAGTGATTATGGTAAAGTCTTGTAGATAGTAGTGCACACACAAATTGAGTAAAAATTTAGCTGAACATACATACATACATATTATCACGCCTTTATCCCCGGAGGACTAGGCAGAGGTGAATTAACACTTACAATTCACCAATCATTTTATTCGGTCTAGTGAGGTGAGCCTATTGCCGTATTCTGGCCACTATCGTTGACTCGAGCCATGCATCTGAGACTGAGTCTGGGCTGTATATACCTGTCTGATGTTAAATAGCCCTATCCCTTAGTCGCCTTGTACGACACCGCATGGGAAGAGATGGGGTGAGCCAAATACTCAGCTGGGAACCGGTATAAAGCTGAACATAGACTGAAAAAAAATCATGAATAATTACTAATCTAATTAGAAAATTACATCACATTATATTAACCGTTAACTAGGTATCAAGGAGTATGCAATCAAGTAAAGGTTCACCATATTGAAACCTGTTAGATGCGTTTGCTCTACTATTTTAATTCCTCTAAACCCACCTGTTCTTTTGAGTAGTTCTGTTGGCAGAACTACTAGTAATTATTTTTCCCATTAGTTCTGTAACTTTTAAGAATATGCTCTATACCGGATTTTTATCCTCTTTGAAGGACTCCATATTAGGGAACATTAGACCGGGCTGTGTTTGGGGCGTACCTATCGTGAACAATGCTAGTCCATCTCAAGTTCGAGCCCGTCTAATAAAGCACTAATACGGCACGGTCTTATATAAATGTTCTCTTAGTTATCGCCGTAGGAAAAGCTTTGTCTCAAACTGCACAATGCACATCAAGGGCACTTCCAAGCAACGACTAGGAGGTAGGACACAGCGGTATGTCCGCCCAATTGAGCAGTCCGACTGGGGAAGTACCTACCTCCGCCCTACAGAATACAGCGGTTATAACTTCGTGTTGTGTTCCCAACGGTGAGTAGGGTATCCTGAGCTCGCTGGAGAATTTGTGCCGTCTGTGGGATGACTAAAGGCTTGTCCTGCTTTTTCCTCTACACTGACGGCACAGAAACTCTGTGCTTACAGGGTCGGCAGCGCGAGTGTGGCTTCTCTGGTGTTACATATATCCGTGGGCCACGGTAACCACTTTCCATCAGGTGGGACGTGCGCTTGTTTGCCACCTAAGTGGTATAAAAAAAAACGAATTGCATAAATCTGCAGTCGTTCAACATTTATTGGAGTCCGGTACTGACCACTGGATCGAGTTACCTCGGATGCTTTCGACTGAACGCAACTGTATACCAAGATTGGTCAGGGAAACGATTGAAATAAAAAGGTATAGAAATTTCAATTGCCGAACGTTAGGCATCCAATAGTCCATCTTTGCAAAAGCTACCGGAAACAAGCCAAAACAAAATCGTGAGTGGATATAGTAAGCGATGCTTGTGTCGTGAACGTGGTCGAGATCCGAGTTCGAGTTTGTAGTGAGAGTGCTAATACACTTAGTAGAAGTATTCGAAAGAGGGTAGATCGATATATTGATTCACAGTGATCGTGGTGTTTGCAACAGCGCCGAAATATCGGAAACTCGTAACAATACAACATGCTAAATATCGTGATAGTTTTAATACAAATGTACTACATAATGGTTTAATTTATGAGGAGGCATTATCTTCAAAATACATTTCCGGACAAAACTGGTTGCATCAGTTTGCCCTTTAGAGCCCTGGGTCCGGTCTCCCACTTTACCATAACCCCCCTAACCCATGTTGCAGATGCTCCTCCTGTATGTTAGGTCTACCTACTTGGATCATCAAGATCCTGTACAGCCTGTATCAAGAATGAGGAGTAAACCTATCGAAAGGGAGTAAGTTCCAAGGTAAGTACCTATTCGATAATGCTGTAAGTTTTTTTTTTTTTTTTTTTTTTAATATAGGACACGTCAATTGGACTTCGCCTTGCCTGATGGTAAGCTGAAGGCAAAGTCCCAGAAAAGAGGGTCACCATTACTTACACATACCGTGTGACAATGGTGACACTCAGCTTGACGGCCTTATCATATGCTTTTTCACGCCCCGCTTAAAGGACCCGGGACTGTAGGAAGAAGGAAACACGTGAGCTGGTAATGAATTCCAGGCCTTAATGGTGCGACAGAGGAAAGAGTCTCCGAACCGCTTGGTTCTTGATCGGATGTTTTGCACCGTGTGCGGATGACATCTAAGACCTGCACGTGTTGTCCTGTGTAGGAAAGGGGAGGGTGGGACTAATTGGAAGAGCTCATCAGAACACTCCCCATGGTACAGACGGTAAAATACAGCCATGGACGCAACATCTCTACGCAGCTGTAAAGGTTCTAGGGTGTTCGTGATCTCGGGATTTCCAATGATGCTGACCGCACGTCGCTGCAACCTGTCGAGAGCATCTAGTAAGTACTTTGCTGAACCATCCCAGAGATGCGAGCAGTACTCCACACAGGAGCGAATTTGTGTCTTGTATAGAAGACACCGCTGCTCCGGCGTGAAAAATCGTCTCACTCTGTTCAGGACTCCGAGTTTTCGTGAGGCTGTTTTGATGATGCTTTCGATGTAGTTTTTGTTATTCAGGTTGCAGCGAACATCCATACCTAGGATATTGAGATTGTCCTGCAGTGGCAGTGGCGTGCTCTGAAGAGTGGGGAGGGGAAGGAAAGAAGATACTTTTGCTGTAAACGCACATGCCTGCGTCTTCTTGGCATTGAACTCAACCAGGTTCTCAGAGCCCCATTGAGAAATGTGATTCAGGATCCCGTCAAGCTCAGTGACAAGAAGCTGCCTTTTCTCTGCGATATCTGACTGCTTGGCCGCAGGATGTCCATGATAACTCCCATGTAAAGTGCTATCGTCTGCATAACAATGAACATTGCCGGTAGACAGCATGTCGTTGATATGCAGAAGAAAGAGAGTGGGTGATAAGACGGACCCCTAGGGCACGCCAGCATTAACCTGCAGAAACTCCGACGCTCGTCCGTCACAAAGGACGCGAATACGGCGCCCCTGCAGGAAGCTAGCAACCCAGTTGCACAGCCTAGAAGGCAGACCAAAGGCAGGTAGCTTGGAAAGAAGCGATTTGTGCCAGACTCTATCGAAAGCTTTGGCGATGTCAAGACTAATTGCCAGTGACTCGCCGTGCTTGTCCATAGCCTCACCCCAAAGATGGGTAACGTATGCTAGAAGATCACCCGTTGACCGTTTGGGTCTGAAGCCATATTGCCGGTCATTAATTAAGGAGTGATCCTCTAGGTGCCGCATGAGCTGTTTGTTAATTATGTGCTCGAACACTTTGCACAGCACTGAGGTGACGGCTATGGGTCGATAGTTGGCTGGCTCCGAGCGATCCCCCTTCTTGGGAATCGGCTGAACATTCGCCTCTTTCCAAGGCAAAGGCACTGTACCCGAACTGTAGGATAGCCGGTACAGGCGCGTAAGCATTGGAGACAACTCCGCTGCACATTTTTTCAAAACTACCGCTGGAATACCATCCGGACCACTGGCTTTCCGGACATCGAGTGATTGCAGCACTGCACGGACATCGCGTTGCCTGACATGGATATCAGGCATCGCGTGGTCACTGTCGGGCAGTGTTGGTGGCTGCGTACCACAATCATCGATTCGGGAGTTGGCCGCAAAGAGATTAGCCAGCAGATTTGCCTTCTCTTGCGGCTCATGGGCCAGGGATCCATCAGGGTTACGCAGCGGAGGCAGCGAAGGCTGACAGAAGTTGGCTTGCACGGCTTTAGCCAGTCGCCAGTAGCCACGGCTTCCCGTGGGATGCATCACTAGCTCTTGACCAAGCCGCGCTATGCGCAGGGCATCCGCTCTGACGTAGGCCCTTCTACAGACCTTTGTGGCTCTGTTGTACGCCGCCTTGAAGTGGCCCAGATTGGGATGGCGCATGGTGCGCGCCCTTACCCAAGCGCGGTACGCAGACTGTTTTTGTTCAACAGCTTCCGCGCACTCGCGCCCGAACCAAGGGCGCACCCCGCGGTCACCGGTGACATCGGTGTATGAGATATAGTATTCCATACCCAGACCGATCTCACCGGCGACAGCAGTAGCACAATCTGATGGGTTCTTACCTTCAAAGCAGCGCTCAACCCACGGGATGGACGCAAAATAGTCACGAAGTCCAACCCAGTCCGCTGACGAGTAGTGCCAGAGACGCCGCTTCCCCGGCACGGGTCGTGGGGGCGCTACAATAGGCACCGTGGAACAGACCAGGCAGTGGTCGGAGTTGCCTAAAGCGGCTCGCACCGATACACTGTACCGGTCCGGATCACTCGTCAGCAGAAGGTCTAGCAGAGAAGGTGCTAGGCCCGACCTTCTTGGTATCCTAGTGACCTCGTGCACCAATTGGGTCAGGCCGTGCGCCAGAGCAAATGCGTGGGCGGCTCTTCCCGCATGGTCTGTTTTGGAGGAGCCCAACCAGATCTCGTGGTGGGCGTTAAAATCCCCCAAAAATACCATTTCGGCATTCGGAAATCGCTCCTGCGCATCATCTGCCGCCTGACTCAGATATTCAAAGAGTTGAGTTGTCTCAGCATCTCCTGTATGGGAACGGTAGAGGCACACATAGATCTGACTCGTAGGGCCATGGTCTACGTGTACCCAAAGGACGGAGAAGGATGGATCCTCTAGGCAGCGCAAACGGCGACAGCAAACATCCGCCCTAACAAACACGCACACCCCGGCTTTTGCACGAAAACTTTCCTCAAGAACATAGCAGGGTAGAGCAAGTAGGTCGTGTCGTCAGGGCGGTGTATTTGCGTCTCCGTTAGAAAAAACATGGCAGGTTTCGCCGTCTCTAGGTGTTGGTGGACGGCGTTGAGGTTTGCATGGAGCCCACAGATGTTAGTGGACTCCACCTCAAATAGCAAGCTTTTGGGAGTGTGACGAGCCGCTGTGTTGCCTATTTCTCTGAATTGCGCTGCCATGAGTTTGGGTGGGAGTAGGCGTGAAAAAAGAGGTGATTGCCGCCGCAGCACCGTGTGACAAAGCGCGGGATATTGGTTTTATCTATGAATGTGAGGCATGGCGAGAGCCGACGCGCCGAACGGAAGGGCCCCCGTACCCCCCCGAGTATGGTCGCCGGGCTCCCAAATCCGGTCACCAACCGGCACGACGATCCATATCGGGATTATGCGCGGCCTGGTGAGGCAGCCTCCCAAGGTGGTTAACCCCAGTTGGGCCCCTGTACTATACCGCGGGCGGCCAGCGGCACCACCGTTTCTACAGGTCTCCCTGTTCGGCGCATCGCCCCGCGCCATCCCCACTAGACTACGCCAAGACCCACTGGTCCCACTAGTGCTGCGACAACCACCACCTCTGCCCGGCTATGCACTTGCTGACCCCTGAACACAATCCAACCGAGATTGAATTGCTATGGAGGGTTTTTCGCAATAGTGCACGGTGGTACCTACCCGGTCGAAACTTGAGACAAATTTGTGCCACCAAGTTTCTACCACCAGTAAGTCGGTAATTAGTACGGCAATAGAGAAGTGAGCTTTTTTTTCGTGCGAAAAATCCCCCCTCTCTGGAGCCGGTAGGCCACACGCTGTCGTGAGGTTGCCGGAGACATATCCCTTGCATCTCGACCGACCCAGAACCATCTCATTCGAGCTTTCCCTCTTCGGGTGTGGGAACCACGGAGACCCAATCTAAGGACAGACGCGCAACGGGCGCTGCTGCCGCGGCCTGCTTCTGCTAGGGTGACACGCGGCTCCATTTATCACCCCCAGGCCCGCGCACATGACGGACGGAGGTCATTCTGCGACCGAGAAGTTATGAGCTTGGAATCCTTTACCAGAGGTTAGTCCTTAGATCGAGTCAAGCGGTTTTTATGGGTTCCCAGGTACTCCTCCTGTACAGTGCTGTTGGACGCATGTCCAATGAGCCGCATGCTCTTATAGAAGCATTCTTAGATTTTCATTTACCTACAACTTGTAGGTGACTGCGGTACTGGTCGTCGGCTACCTGCTCATGAAAATCGTGAGACTGAGTGGATGTATGGACCAGGGAGCGAGAGAGTTGTCTTATATTAGGTCACTTTACACCCAGTAATTGACACCCGAGATGGGGGCATGCAATTTTAGTTGGTTCGTGTCCGATATGTTCACCTCCACCTCGCATAAGGGTACGCCCTGTTCAGGTTAAGGAAAATGGGTAGGTTCTTACCGAATATGAAATTATTTTATGTAAGTTCTCCTCACTCATCATTGTCTGAGTCATCACTTATAATTTCTTTTCCGAACTCAGTTGTGGGCGGCCTTCCAGTCTTACTGTTATGCGCCTGAACTCCACTCCAATTGGCGGTATCGAAGTTCCGTAGTTAGACTAGTCGGATTTTTGAAGGCTTCAACTACCCGTAACGAATGTCATTGATGTGACCATTGATCAATGCCAATAAACATATTCCAGCATACAAATATTTGCAGTGAGCAGGAATCGAACCTGCGCCCCCTGCGTAGCAGTCGCGTTCACTATCGCCACGCCACAGAGGTTGCTGTGTTCACTTCACTACTTTATGAAAGAAAGATAAATATTAATATTTATTTTTTTATTTAGTCCTAAACTTCCTACCACCAACCCCTATGTTTTAATAGCATTTTATATTTTTCAACCCCGGTCGATAGCTGATCAAAAAATAATTCATATGGCAAAACAACTTTTGCCGGGTCAGCTAATCTATAATATAAAATGAATCACTGAATGTGTTGCTAAGCGCAAATCTCGAGAGCAGCTGAACCGATTCGGCTAATTTTCTATTTAGTATATTCCTTGAAGTACGAGGAACCATCCTCATACTTCAAGGAATATATTAAATAAATAAGAGAGAAAATGCGGAGAGAAAAAGTTAATGAAATGCCTAAAAAAGTCTAACAACAACACATTTTTACTAGTATAACTACTACCATACAAAATATTCGTAATAATACTTAAAAGTCAATTTGAAGTTTAATACCATACCATGAAGTTAATTGTTATATAGTGGAGAGTTTCCGGGAAGGAAAAACAATTCTGTCAGTCTGTCTGTCTGTCTGTACAATACGCTTTAACGTCTAAACTGTGGAAACCAATTTTGATGATATTTAGTAGGTATAGGGGTAGATTAGACTTTGAGAAAAGACATAGGGTACGTTTTGTCGCGATACCCAACATCCACGCGTGCGGAGCCGCGGGCAACAGATAGTATATTATAGAAAACATTAAATATAATGATTCCCACTAATATCTAAGTAACATTTTGTTTTTATTGTACTGGGTAATAAGAATAGCAGATTTATATAACAATAAAATAAAGTGAACAAATTAAATGGCTATCGACATGTCAACTCATAAATTATCATGTCTAATACCTATACAATAATGTTTATGTAACTGTTAACCTGGGATTTCAGCGACGTAAAATATCGTGTCATAGAATAGGCGATAGCGGGTGAGATTGGATAAACCATACAAAATAAAGATTTGAGCTTGAATAAATTCGCAAATTTCACGTTTATAAGATAGATAGATAGATAGTTAATTCTTTATTGTACACCAATAGATTTACAGTAGGACAAGTAGGTAGCATGTATACAGTTCAATGTACAATGGGCGGCCTTATCGCTGAAGCGATTTCTTCCAGGCAACCTTGCGATGGACAGTAATGTTATAAAAACAAAAGATATGGTGTAGTTACCGACTAAACTTAAATAGATAGTGTATTAAAACAAAAGAAAGAGAGAAAAGTAAGTAAAATAAAATTAAAGACCAATGGTTCAGGCCCTGCAGTGATGAATAATGCTATGGGAACATGTAACTTTGTTTAACAAGTTTGACTTCATTCAGTTTTAAAATCGCGATAATTCCGAAATGGTGATCCGTACAAAAAAAAAGTATAAGACCAATTTTGTAGTTAATTACATGATCTACAACTTTATTCAGCTTACTTTTGCGATAACACTTGTTGTTTATGAGAAAAAAATCGAGAATACAATAATTTTGATCTTTGATCTTGAATAAAAAGAAATGCACACGTCCAATCCATGGGGACTTTTGATATTTCTTGTATTATGGTGTATTTAAGACTTCTACCAATTTTCAGCTCTATGCGAATTTATGCAAGCTTACTATTTTATTTCTTCTATTTTGACTGGACTAGTAATTGACTAAGTAGTCGCTGTTGGAGATGAAGAAGAAGATTGTAATTTATTTTAGTTTGTGGCCAAATTCTATAAGCATTTGACACCTTGCAGGTACGGCCATGTTTGCGACGACCGTCAGGCTATGCGGGAAACGAATATAGAGCTTAGCTATGCGGTAGTCGCTGTGTCTGCAGGTTCTATCCCAAGGATATCTTGCTCCACACGTCGGTGGAGTAAGTAACTTCATGACTTTACAAGTATGACAACTATTGATTGAAGTCTCTCGTTTATAGCGTGTGGGATTCAACCACTTTGTTTTGCGAGGAGGACAAATGTACGGGAAGGGCCCAATAAGGAGGTATTATTCCGTTCCACAGAAGACCGAACCGACCTACAGTAGGTGCGGAAGATCCTGAAAATAAACGATCATATCTTTAGCCGCTAAAAAAATACGCCGCTTCATTCGTACTAGTACCTAAATACTTGACTTGGCCACCTTCAAAACTTATATAATAATGATTTCCGCTATCACTTGTAACTTAAACAGCAGGTATCTATCTATGTGGAAGCGACAGTTGACCTTATTCCTGGGCGACGTCGCGCTAGTGTCATCTTGCCGGCGGGTGCAGGGCGGCGCGTGTGGAGCCTGGTACGCGCTCATGCCCACTTATTGCCAGTGTACCGATAGCATATCAAGAGGTTCCTTGGGCAGACATTTTATGATTAGCTATATTTATTTATTCGCTTTAAAATAAAGCTAAGTTAAATATTTTATACCATTAAGGTGGCAGACAAGTACACGGCCCACTTTTTGGAAATTGGTTATCGTGGCCTATGGACGTGTGTAACACCAGTGGAGTCACACTTGCGCTGCCGAACCTGTAAGCACAGAGGGTTTCTGTACCGTAAAAAGAAAGAAAGAAAGAAAAACCTTTTTATTTTGGTACAGCATCGACTAACAAATACTTATATACTATACACATTAAAAAACAATAAACACAAACAAATAAACAAATTAGTCAAGTTGCACCAAAAAAGGAGGCAGTTCAGCATGGTGCCAGGTACAAGTACCTGACGCTGGTTTTCAACTGGCTCCTATGTGGAGGACATGTTACACAATTAAATTTACAAAAATAAAAAGAATTTAACACAATACAAAAAAATAGAATAAAATAACATCACAATAACAGAAAAAACAACAAACATATTATTAGTAGTCTGTGGTTCGGCATTCCTCATAGACAAGAGGAGGCTCACCCCCAATCACAGAGCACCAAGTTACGTGACGTTACGCAACCACCATTATGCGAGCCAAAACAACAACACAACAAACATTAAGTATTTCATCATATTATCTTGCCTCAAATTATGCGTTTCAATACAAATATGGGTGGCAAGTAAGTGTAGAAGAGAAAGCAGTACAAGCCTTTAGTCCTCCCACTGACAGCAGAAATTCTCCATTCTCTGGCTATCCTACTCGCCGCTGGGAACACAACACAAAGTTATTATGGCCGTGTTATTCTGTAGGGTGGAGGTACCTACTTCCCCAGTCGGACTGCTCAATTGGACGGAAATACCGTCTTCTCTTACCTCCTGAATAAGGTTTATGACTGTCAATTTCTGTTGCTTCCACATTTAGAGTGAGATTAGCAGCCTGGGAGGAAATTGTTGCAATCGCTTGCAATATAATAATGTTAACGGAAATTAATGCGATCATTGTATAGGCACATACATACCTTTGGTTTCCATGATCGCGTTAATTCTCGTTAACATTGTTGTATATCATGGAACGCGATAATTTAAAAGTTATAATTAGATTGCATTTTCGTAAGTAGGTATATCATTGCGAGGGATATGCCTGTCAACCTCACCTTCGGCAACCAAAGCGACCCACAGGCAGCGTGCGTTTTAGTCGGTTCGAGTCCGACATAACCTCCTCAATCGGCTCCGGTGGGGAGGTATCCGTGGGGATTTTGCGCACGTAAAAAAAAAAAGTAGGTATATCATCTGATACTATAAGTACATAGACTAGACTAGACGACGTAGTACTACGAGAGAAATAGTAATATCAAATACTACGGTAGAGCATTGGACTGCTATGCAGGGGGCGCGGGTTCGATTCCCGTTCAGTGCAAATATTTGTAGGCCTGAATATGTATATTTGCATTGGTCTGGGTGTATCTATGTATAATATATATGTATTTCCAAAAAAAAACGTATCTAAGTATGTTTATCCGCATTCTTGATCCCGTAACACAAGCTAGTTAAGCTATCCTTACCATGGGTTTATTATTTATTTATTACATCACTTCTGTCGGGCTCCGGTAGTAGCAGAGATCCAAGAACTGCTAGTTTAACATCGTAAGGAATGACATGCTTGCCAACGGTTTCAAGATTGTGCGAAGTGAAAGAGAAGTCGTATACATAGCGGATCCCTGTGAAGGCCTCGGGTGCAATCGAGACACAACGCTAAGATATTGGTGACGTCACTTACTAGTAAGCCTAAGTAATTTGTAGATTGAATTCAAACTGAGACAATACTAACTACATTGTTAGTTATCTAATAATGATAATATTCTACAACATTCCACACAACGGTATCTAGAACCATGGTAAGCATAGTTTAACTAGCTTGTGTTATTGAATCTAGAATGCGGATAAACATACTTAAATACTTTTTTTTTTTGTAAATACATACATATTATACATAGAAACACCCAGACCAATGCAAATATACATATTCATGCATACAAATATTTGCACTGAGAGGGAATCAAACCCGCACCTCTTTCATAGCAATCGAACATTAGGTAGGTACCCTACGCTACAGAGGCCGTCAAAAAACCTAAAGGTGTTAATGTGTTAAGACAATTTCAAAATAATTGTGTACTTAAGTTCATACGCGTAGACTTGTTTCAGAATAACTAAGTGACTTTAATTCGATTTTTAGCTTTTTATATACAGCCAATACCATGTAAGGATTTCGATCAAAATCGAATGCAGGTAGGTATTCGCTTGCCTCTTAAAAAAGTTTGTGTTTTATTCGATCATTGAATTACTGATTTTTTTTACCTAGGACACGCCAACTTGACTTTACCTCGCCTGATGGTAAGGTAAAGGCAAAGTCTCAGGAAAGAGGGTCATCATTACAGACACTAAGTAATGTTACAATGGTGGTACTCAGTTTGGCGGCCTCAACTTGTTTTTTTTTTTTTATATAGTACTCGTCGATTAGGCTTCGCCTTGCTTGATGGTAAGCTGAAGGCAAAGTCCCAGAAAAGTGGGTTACCATTACTTACACATACCGTGTGACAATGGTGACACTCAGCTTGACGGCCTCATCATATGCTTTTCACGCCCCGCTTAAAGGACCCGGGACTGTAGGAAGAAGGAAACACGTGAGCTGGTAATGAATTCCAGGCCTTAATGGTGCGACAGAGGAAAGAGTCACCGAACCGCTTGGTTCTTAATCGGATGTTTTGCACCGTGTGCGGATGACATCTAAGACCTGCACGTGTTGTCCTGTGTAGGAAAGGGGAGGGTGGGACTAATTGGAATTTGCCTCATGACTTGATAAGCGTACCTAAAATTGTATTTCGGACACACACATAATATTAAGAAACAGTAAAATAAAATGTCATTAGGCCCTAAGTAATTATTTGAATGCCCTTTTTTATTTTTTTTATTCTACAACATTCTACACAATGCTATCTAGACCCATGGTAAGCATAGCTTAACTAGCTTGTGTTATGGAATCTAGAATGCGGATAAACATATTTGGTTACTTTTTTTTGTAAATACATACATATCATACATAGAAACACCCTGACCAATGCAAATATACATATTCATGCATACAAATATTTGCACTGAGCGGGAATCGAACCCACGTTCTACCGCTACGCCACAGAGGCCACTTTTTGCCAACATGGTGTCAAATATGTATCTAGATGCTATAGCGATTAAAAAATGGTAGCTACTTCTTACAATTTTTTTTTGTGCACACCGTACTTTAATCTATTTTAGTGTAGCGATGCCGATAGCTCGTTACAAAGGAGACATCGTTCCATAATGGCATGCCATTGGGACTTGCGTGACTTGCCATTTGCCTGGCTTCGCGTTTAGCAGCCCACTCTCCACCAAAGACGCTCTAACCGTCGAAGTAGAAGCAACGCTCTGAAACAATGACTTGATTAAAAAAATCAAGTCTTTAAGATGGACCAAGGCGGTCCATCATCGTCCAATCAGGACCCCCGCTACGAATTTATAGGTTCTTACACAGTCAAATCATTGAAACTAAAACCAGAAAAATGGATGAGGGTTCTAGGAATCGAAGAGCACAGGTCTACGTTGAAAGACTTCGTAGACAAGCCATTCCCTCTCCTACTGGTCGTGGTACTGACAAACACACTGCAGCTGGTACCAGTCATATCATTTCCATGCTATCTGAAGAACAAAGCAGTGTACTTTGTGAAGAAAAAGCCTGATGTCATACCTAAAGAAAATTGTGCACAGATGGTCATATTTGGTAAGTAAACCATACTCATCATCTTAATCATTCTTAGTGCTATTCCAGGTTGCATCTGAAGCTTTCACCTCGCAGCTGGGTTCCACTAACAACCTCTATTTTTGAATTTCGGTATATACCTACGGTTAGTATAGGAGCGGAAGCTGTCTGACCCCCTAACACGATCCTTAGCTAAATAAAAACTTTCAACTCCGTTAATCAGAAGATTATGTTCTTGCAGTTGACGTTAGTTGAGGCTTCAAAAATTACAATTGGGTTATAAATTGGGTTAAATAGAAATTTATAAATTGTAAAATCGTGAGTTATTCCTTGTTCATCGCGTTCTAAAAAAGAAGAAGCTTGGTGTCTTGGCTTTTAACTTCAGCGGCTGCTGATAGGAATGTCGTTCTGTTGGGAAAGTTACTATAATATGACTAATGATTGTTTTCCTTTAATCAACTAATGTCACTTACTCCCTTAAGGCTTTCAGCATTAGATTTTTTAATGGCTAATTACTAGCATAAGACTTTAGTCCAGTTAGCGTACAATTAAGTACAATTAGCGTAAGAACGATCTTGAATACAAAGTCTCAAAATGATCTTAATACGAAAGTATTAAGAGCAAAATCAAACTATTTCGTGGGGTCCGAGCGCACGGTCGCTATACAAAGAAATAGCGAAACCACTGGTCGATGCTTCGCGTGACCAAAGGGCTGGCCTCTTTTTCGCTCAACGGATTGGCATTGCCATCCAACGGGGCAAAGCCGCCTGCCTTTTGGGCACATTACCAGTCGACATCGATGGGGAGGAATTTTTCGATGCTTAATTTGAACCTTTTGTATCCTAGTTATCCTAGTGTAATATTAGTTTATATCTTATTAAATTAGTTCAAATAAGAGTGATGTGTGAGTAAAAATAAAAAAAAATGTACTATTGTCTGAACTAAAGCTGTGTACCAAATATGAGAACAACAGGAAAGAGAGAAAACCAAGGTATTAAGATCATTTTGAGTACTTTGTTCGCCAAAATCTATCTGGTGCTGAATGTTACATACATTATAGTATCATAAGAGATGTGTAGTCATATGTATCTAGTAATAACATTTTCTTGGTATCGCAGGTGATCTGGCCCCCCGATTAATAGACGAATTAGCTGCTTTAGTAGATGAGGTGTTCGTCCCTCTGTTATCAAACCCTTTGAATCATGAAGGCTGGCCTCTCGTTGTCTCGCAAGATATCCTCAAACAGATACACAATCTCAAGAGCACTGTGTACGAGGTAAGCATGTCGAAAGTTAATAATTGAAGTAGCTAAACTCCCATGTAATAGGTAATGGTCTAAGAGCCCGTGAACGCCAGACCTTCGTAATTTTACAAAAGCTGAAAGTTTGTCAGCGCTCCATACTCCCAACGCAACACAGGTAAGAATGATGGTACATTATGAAGTTTAGGTCATGGTGGCTTTGGCAGGTATACGGTACTAAAGGTGTGAAAAAGGAAAATGTATTTTCGTCAAATATGAAAGAAAGAACGATAAGAAAGATTACAGTAGGATTAAATAAGTATCTACGTAAGTAGTACGTAAATGAATTAGAACTGTCATCAATCTATTGGTATACAATAAAGAATTATGTACCTATTTATCCATATATCTATCTATCAGAGAATTTGTATTCCCTTTTTCCATTAAATCATTTTAGTATCCTGAATTTTACGGGAGCTAACATGAGATTCTGTCCTCCCCAACACTGAAAGGAAAGACCTGCTGGCCTCGACGAGGCCTCGTCCGTCAGTCAGCTTGTTACTGGCTTGAGCCCTGGACCTCTATCCTCCTAATCCATTTTAATATATTATTATAATGAATTAATTAATGTAACGAATAAAAAAATTAATGTAACGAAAAGTATATGCCTTGATTTTGGTATTTTATCATTCTGCTGAATATCCTAGTGGTGGACTGATGAGACGAGGTCTCAGGTTCGCTCCCTGGTTTTACCATGGCACACACCAATGACTTTTCGATGTGTTTCGAAGTTATGTGTGTATTTATCGCAGGTTTATAAGTGCCCGGTTAATGGCAATAGGCTCGCCACCTATTACATTGGGACCTAAACATAAACTGGCGAAATGTGGGTGCTAGCACCTCTACCTACCCCTTCGGGGATATAGGCGTGAGTTTATGTTATGTATGTTATGAATATCATTAGACTTTTAATTAAATTACATTTCCAAAAAAAAAATTAATCTTTTTTATGGTGTCTTCAATAGAAGAAGTATAATAAATTAATCATTATGAATAAACGAATTGAAACTGACTGGTTTTGTACAGGTGAAAGGTAAAGTGAATGGCCAGACTGTGCTCCCAATGCCGGTAGGAGTAGAACTCGTTCATGCAGCCGAAAAGGATCTGATGAGGGGTGAAGAAGTAGACCTTTACCTTAAAAGTGCAATAGAAGGAGTGGTGATAAAGTGGGCCCAACAGATCAATGATGTTATGATGGAAGATTCCGCTTTGGCGTTTGAAAATGGACAGAATCCATTGCCGAGTGTTGGTTAGTTGAAAATGATAGAACTGATTTGAGATATGGTGTTCTTCATTTATTTCTCTTTCAAATTATTAGGATAGAAGACACGAATCTCAAAGTGGTGATGAACTATTTTTGGTACATTAAATGAAATTAGATTAGCTGCTATCCAAGAAGAGTTTTGCCAAATATTTGACCAAAAACGATATTAGGTCTCACGTAATCGGAGGCTGAGCCTATTGGTAAATCCCGGGCACTTTATCTAGACTCCCACCATCGAGGCTAAATTTCGACACTCTATTTATGCATATCGTTATCCTTTAGACGCCAACTAGGATAATCAAGGGAAGAATATGTGTATGACCTTTGTGCCACCGAAAACGAGACTAGGTCCTTTACAAATGAGAAATATACTAACTAAATATACTATTAAGTGTAGACCTAAACTATATTTCATTAAATAAACTTGATCTTTTATTAATCATGTACAACTTTTAGAACTGGCTTTCTGGAAATCAAGATTGAGCAATCTGACATACATATACGAGCAACTGCGCAGTGATCGAGTTCGGTGTATGGCCGTCATATTGGAAAAAACTACTTCTGCCTACTACCCTTGCTTCAGTAGACTGTTCAAGAATATTGTCTCAGGTTTGTTGATCAAATCCCATATAGAGTACTTTTGGTCGGGGCTCGAGAGCGAGTAGCAAACGGAGGATAGCCATAATAATAGTGTGCCATAATTGGTTTTTAGCATACTCTGTTATTAAGCATAAATATTGTATATCCTAATGTTTTTATTCATAAATTTGATATGCATGAATTTGTAAAGCATATTGTTTATTTGCCTAATAGTTCAGTGATAGAAGATTTTTTTTATAACCATGTAGAACTTTATTTAGTCAAATGAACATTGTGAAATAAAAAAATATAATTTCAAACTGTTCTTGGCAGTTATGGTTACGCGTCGTTATGCTTTGGGATAGTATGCTTTTAAAATATTATGCTTATAGTAAATAGAATTAAAAAAAATATGATTAAAAAGTTATGGTAAATGAGTATTATGCGTAAATAATGTTAGGACAAGTAACATGATGCAATGTTAAATTATGACATAAAATCGTAGGAATAAAAATAGTGAACCCTTAGATACACAATGACGATGACTAGTAGCTTAAAAACCTAAAAGTAGGTTAAAAATTACGGCCTTAGGCTATAGGCCATAGGCTGTAACTAAGGCTACACTATACATCAATTAAAATTAAGATCTTGGAAAATTTACGAGACGCACTACATACTCTAGATGTTAATACAATAGTTGAAGTAACTCTATGCTATTTACATTCCAGCCCTCGCGGAAGCTCGTGAGATTGATCTGTATCTCCGTACTTTAGACAAACATTTCCAGGCTTTAGAAGATACAGATTTCACTGAATGCCTGCCGCTATTCCGACCTCTATTCCATGTCATTTGCATGATATGGAGGGACTCCAAATATTACTGCAGCTCGTCTAAACTCATCGTGCTGCTCAAACAAATCGCTAACCTGCTTATTTACCAAGTAAGTATCAAAATATGTAAATCCTCCTGTAAATCCCCGATGCGTAGACATAAGTTTCTTAAGACTCATATTCTGCCAACTATGATTTTAGGTTCCACACATTAGGGGGCGAGTAGTCAATTATTGATTATAAAAGATATTTATTAAACCAAAACGTATTCGCTGTCGTGAATTAGACGATGTTAATGAATTATTTATTACCTAGATGGTTATAAATGGCATGGTGCTAAATACTATTGTTGTGTTGCGTGCCAAAATTGTTTCAAAGAACTTAGTTTTATAATTAGGGTAATAAGTTAAACTTAGCCGTTGAATATTTCGTTTAAACAAAAGTTTAGCATGTTATATTTCGTGATAAGTTGTATACAGATAACTAGCTTGAACTATCCTTTGGACGTTAAGAAATGAGTTCTGGTCTAATTAAAGTTCATACGGTTATACTTGCCACATTGAAATACCACAAAGTCAAAGTCAAAAATCATTTATTCTGCATAGACCATTAAATCGACATTTACAAAACGTCAATATAAAAATAAATATGAAAGACTAGTTTAGTAATTTGACCTCGGTTCGAAACGCGGCTCCGACCTGAGAAGACCCCGGCAAGAAACTCAGCGGGCATTTTTGTTTGGTCTATTTACAAACATTTACTAAGTCTACTTACTCTAAATACAATAATTTACTTGAGTAGCATAGTTGTAAATGTAGATAGTGTAGATAGTCTATGTATATTATTTGTAGGTCCTTTAGTATAACAATGTGTGTACTGCGTAGATTTGGTACCAATACAAGATATATTATTCTGTCAGGTTCTTGTAGTAGATTCATGAATTATGTATTAGGGTAGCAAGTAACCAACCTGACATTGCGTGGAATAATTTCGAATTTATGTTCTTGCGAGTTAATGTCAAATAAATAAAGTATAAAAGATACTGTTCTATTCTTACGAACTTTTGTGGTGGTAACAAAATTTATTGCTGCAACAAAAAATATTTATCAAGGACATGTTTTAGACTAAGTTTCGTTTTATTTTTTGTGTAATTTATGAAAAACTATACAAAACAATTTCATTTAAGGCGAAGAAATGCCTCGACCCTACAACTTTGTTTCATAGTGACATAGACGAAGCGACACAACGGATTCAAGTCACTATAAACTTATTGAAGAAGTATAAGAGCACCTTCGAATATTTCAAAGAACATTTACCTAAATACTTTGAGGGAAGACGAGTTATTCCTTGGACATTTCATCCTAACGTTGTGTTCGAAAGATTAAATAAATTCCTAGGTAGACTCAACACAATTCAGTGGTTCTTCAAAACTGTACTGGAGTTTCAAAAATTGGAGAAGATTGAAATAGGAGGAATGAAAGGAAGATTACTCGGAGGCCAAATAAGAGAAATATCAGCTGAATTTGATGCCTATTTCCATGGCTTTGCATCCAAATCTTATGATGTACTGGATCCTGATGACGAAACATTTAATATAGATTTCAAAGATTTTCAAGAGAACATAATTGATTTGGATCTTAAGTTGTCTACGGTTTTAGTAGAATCTTTCGATAATTCCTCAACGTTGGAATCGATCTTCAAGGTAATTATTACATTAATCTTATAATTTTACGTAATTACTGCAAAATCTATACTGGTATTGTGAATTTTATTTTACTATTGACTTACAAAAATAATATTTCAGCTTATTGAAGTTGTCGGTTCCGTATTGGATCGACCTCTAATCAGAAACGAATTCACAGCAAAATACGTCGAGATTATTGTTATGCTTGAAAAAGAAATAGTTATTTGTGAAGTGAGTATTTAGTACCTATAATTTATTTTTATCATATTTTTATCCATCTTGATAAACATTATATCTTAATCTAAGTACCTTCATGCATGATATATTTCTAAATGAATCTTTCTTTGTTTGTTTGTCTACTATATTTTGTATAATTCACCTGACTGCAATGAAAATTTGTTACGTTTTTATGTGCATACCAGAGAAAGTTTGTGACGACAAATACTTAAATTAAAAGGTTTTACGTTAAAAATCGGACGCTAGCTAAATTTTTACTCAATTACAATGTTAGGGCAGTTGTACCTGGACTTCGCACCGGGTCCAATAAATAATTACCTTTCAGGAACTATTCAATGAACAAAGTACCCGCGCGATGAAGTATGGAGTGATGGAAGTCGACGCTTACATGCCTCCGATTGCCGGAGGACTTCTGTACATGACTACGCTAGCTACGAGGATCTCCAAGCCTGTAGCTAGCTTTCGCAATTTGCCGCACCCGTAAGTTAAGCTGGGTGGGGCAAATTGCGAAAGCTGATTATTTGGCTTGTATTCTTCTATTACTGTCAACTCTTTTCCAATTAAGGTCTTATATATTTCAATTATATGGAAATGTTCATGGCACTATTTAGTAGTGTGCAATTGCTATTGATAAATTGCTTTTAAAATACCTTTTGATAATGTAAATATTATATAAAATTATTTTTCATAAACCAGGATTAAGGGTACGGATGAAGCTAAGAAAATTTTCATAAGACACGCGGAATTAATTGAAAAAATAAACGAATTCAAGAAGAAATATTTTCAAGATTGGGCGTCAACTGTCGCTAGAATAATTGATGATAAGTCTAACAATATGATTCTTGCAAGACAAGGCTCCGACTTAGTGTTGAATTTCCATCCAATGGTTAGCTTTCATTGTGTACTATTTAAATACCAATCTATAAGTAATAGAAAGAATTACCGAACTTTATTATTTTTATGACAGCTTTTAGATGTTTTGAAAGAAGTTCACCACTTAAGAACAAATAATGATTTTGCAAATGATTTGCCACCTGAAAGTGTAACTTTGTTTGATAAACAAGAAACCTACAGACAGTACAGGATCAATTTAGGAATCACAATTGATTGGTACAATCAGATCAGGAAGAACAGTCAAAAAGTTGAATTTGATCTAGTAGAAGATGAAATAAAAGCAATCGATCAACGAATTGAAATGGCACAGAATGAGTTGAATTGGAATTCTAATGGTACTTACTGTATAGTATACTACTATAATGACATTTATGTAAAATTAAACATGCAAGCTTGACTAATACTTTTGCGGTTACAGATCTGTGGAACTATTTACAAGAATTGCATAAACTTGTGGGTAATTTGTTCCAAAGAATGTCAAAGATTCAAGATAATTTAGTGGAAATAAAACTTGTTATGAAAGATTGGTCAGTTCAGCCTTTATTCGAAAGGAAAGAAGAAAAGAAGGTACCTATTTTTCATTAACATATTTTTTTTATAAAAAAAAAAAAAATTTAAATGTAAATATTGAGTGCGATGATGTACTAATAGAGCTGATGTACGATAGACCACTTTCAACAGTTTTGAGTGCTCCTAGATTAAGAACTCTTTGACTATATGCAAATAGTATTTAGTCAAAGCTTAAACAAATATCCCATTTATTTTATTAGGACACATTGTTGAATTTAGAAGAGCGACAAGAGAAAAAAGAGAAGCGGTATGGTGAAGTACAGGACACAGCTACCCGTATTAACGAATTGTTGTCAGAAAATATGCAATTGTTCAACATGCAAGACACGCAAAACAGTGAAATTTGGGGGAATTACGTTGCTTTCATCGATGAATTAATGGAAGAGGCTCTGTTTAAGTGCGTCGCTTGCAGGTAGGACCAGTAATAAACTTATATTGCAACGCAGATAAAATCATTTGTTCTAACATTTATTCAATCACTTCTGCAGGCTTTCCACATCGGTGTTGAGCCTGTACTGGTGATTGATAATATACATAGATAGTTACTAAACCTTTCACGCTCAATTTGTACTAACTAACATAGAATAAGAGAATTATGACTAACATAAAAATGAGTCTGTGTTACTTAAATAAACAACATTTCAAAAAAAATTGGAAATCATTACGGTATTTATTTCAGTTTGGGGTATATAACAGAACATATGAATCCTAAAAATAAATTGGCTCCATTGTTTGAAGCTCAATTAGAATTACTGGATCCCGATATGGTATTTGTTCCAAGCTTAGAACCAACCGATGAGAAAGGGTTTACAGCATTATTGAATGGTATTATAAACGACATCCTAAAAATATCGGCATTGGTAGAGCGCATCGATAAGAAAAAAGAGGAATCGTACGAACAACAAATAGTCAACAATGAAGACATAATTGATATGAAAGAAGAAATTTTGGCTGGCATTGAAAAGGTATGTTTATTACAGCTTTACAATGATTTTATACCACTCAGGTGGTAGACAAGTACACGATCCATCTGTAGGGAAGCCGTGGCCTATGGACGTGTGCAACGCCAGGGGCACTCGTGCAGCTTACCTTATGAAAATCTTATAATGTCTCCTTTAAACATTCTTGATTTACTTTAATATATTATTTGAACTATTTTAGGTTTAATACTAATGATTATTATGATTTAGGTTATTGAGGATGCTAACGAATTTTGCAAGACCTTTGAGAATTACTCTTACTTGTGGTTAGAAGAAAGGGATGCCGTTATGGAAATATTTCTTACTTACGGCAGAATATTGACCCCAGATGAAGTAGATAAGCTGGTTGCTGAAGAAAAAGATGGTACAGCACCAACGCCATGTGCTCCAAAGATGGAGGCTTTTCGAGAGCAAATTGATCATTACGAAAATTTGTTCATGGAGATAGAAGATATGGAGTCTTACAAAGTATTCAATAACTGGTTTCAGGTTTGTATAAATTATATTTAATTTAATTTGAATTTGCACGAGCATTTTAATGATAACTGAGGAAGTTAGAAAGTTTATGAAGTGTGTTTACGGAAGCAGGTCGAGAGGAGTTATTTTTATCTATATCAGGGAGGAAAATAATAAAATTTGTGATGCTCAGGAACAGCGGTACCTTAAATAGATATTTCAGTGTAAAATAAAACTCGAATTCCTCACCTGTTTGATTTTAGGTTGACATGAGGCCGTTTCGTCAAGCACTCCTCAATACTGTTAGAAAATGGGGTAACATGTACAAAGAACATTTGGTCAATAATGTTATATCGCGGCTTAGTGACTTAGGCAACTTTATTCGGCAAGCTGATGAAGGTACAGTAATAACTTTTATGTACCACTTGAGTAACAGACATGCACACGGCCCACCTGATGGACGTAGTTGCCATGACTCATGAACATGTTTAATGGCAGACCCTGTATAAAAATTACCTACTAACTTTTTCGCTTTCTTCTCTCGTAGTCAGTTTCGTAGGTGGCTTATGGAACATTGGAAATATCCTACATGGAATTCAATTACGTAGACGTATAAAGAAGCCTTGAATGAAACCAGTTATGTAGAGGTATAAAAAAGTCTTCCAGGAACGCGGTTTCCTTGACGGCTGAAGCTTTAAAAACCTTCATGCCTATCTTAACTTCATTCCCAGTGTCTCGTGTTTGCCAATCTGCACTGAAATAACCATTTACTCTTCTTTAAAATCTTACTCTCAAATTTAATATATAAGCTAAATTTAACGCCGTTCAAATTTCTGGAAACGTATAATATTCACTTTCAGAAATTCGTGATGATAACTAAGATTTCGAGAACTACGATATTATATGTATTTTAGGCTTACTCCAACCGGTGCCAGAAGGTGACTACGAAGCTTTAGTTGCGGTGATGGGATATCTCATGCATGTCAAAGATCGTACGGTCACCACAGATGACATGTTCCAGCCTCTAACTGAAACTATTGAACTATTGAAGTTTTACGATATGGACATACCCGAAGAAGTTAATGTGTTGTTGCAGGTAAGATTTATATGATTCTGATGTTCGCAGTGGAGATTTCCGAGACAAGCAAAATCCAGCAGGACCTAACCACGTGCCCTAAATTTACCCCTTGTGTAATGATTCATTATACCTAATACAATGAGTTCTGCCTAGAATGACTGTGCTATCAATTAAGATACTGTAAATAACGCTTGATTCATATGGTTCACGTGAATCACTAAACAAAAAACGCATAATTACTTTTGATTTCTTTTGAACCGACCTTTAGGAAATTTACTTAATTGAGGTATTTTGATTAATTGACTTAGGGTTTCAGAACATTATATTTTTCGATTTTAATAAATTGCAGCAGTGGTTGCTCATATTAACGAATCAGTATAAGTTAAATTATCGTTTTGTGATTATACGGACATATCAGATAGTACTTTTAGCACATTAAATAAGGATTAACAAAAGAAATTATTGTTTTATAGGAACTTCCAGAACAGTGGCAAGCAACAAAAAAATTAGCTTTAACAGTCAAACAACAAGTAGCGCCATTACAAGCAGCTGAAGTATCCGGGATCAGAAAGAAAATTTCCACCTTTGATGGGCATGTTGTTTACTACAGAGAAGTTTTCAAGCGTTACGGGGTATGTCGCTTTCAATATTTGTATGCTGTAGGTTTTATGCCTACCACGAATCGTAGATTTGAAGTTTCGGATCGAAATCCCGGGCAATCGGTATCACGAAACCTATTTATCCTGCAACTAGTTTTGGTTATGTGCAGTTCGGATTTTTAATACATTTGTTTTCAGTTTTTTAAATATGATTGTGAGGATCCATACTATATGATGTCAAGAGTAGACTTTGAACTATTGCACTTAGAAGAAGATATGAAAGGTATACAGGAGTCAGGCTCGTTGTTTGAAGTGAACGTACCAGAGTTCAAACTTTTGAAACAATGTAGGAAGGAACTGAGGATGTTGAAGGTAAAATAAGAAGTAGTAGACTACATTAGTCATTTGAGGTATAATAAAATAAACTGTTGTGTTTTATAAGTCTTCTTTCTTTTCTTACTGCTCTAGCAACTTTGGGATTACGTGTACATTGTGAGAACTAGTATTGAAGACTGGA
The DNA here is from genome assembly GCA_963662185.1 of Eilema griseolum. Taxonomy (NCBI): domain Eukaryota; kingdom Metazoa; phylum Arthropoda; class Insecta; order Lepidoptera; family Erebidae; genus Eilema; species Eilema griseolum. The sequence goes on from OY759230.1 coordinate 8,870,819, forward strand.
AAACTACACCATGGCGTAAGATTGATGTTGAGAACATGGATATTGAATGTAAAAAGTTCGCCAAGGAGATCAGATTATTAGACAAGGAAATGAGAAGGTAATGTAAAAGTGATCAAAAATAATAGGTTTTCTCTGATCGGGGTGTTTCTCGATACCTGCATAGCCTTGTTAATAAAGGAGGGGTAGAAAACGTGGTTATACTTCCTTCTTTTCTTGTTAATCTACTACTGTTCGGTTACCTGTGTTTCTCACTGAGTACCAGAATTGGAGAAATGACGAAGAACCCGTTCCTTATCTTTGAAATCCTTTGGTTCATTGTGGTTGTAGAATTTAATTGTGTTGGGTTTGATCTATAATTTAGACCATTATTCAATAAAACCCGACTACTGAAAAGGTATTAAACAAGAAAATATCTAGGATAACCGTGGTCATATACCATTTTGCCCTACAATGTATTGTTTTGTTAGACTAAGTGGCATACGACCACGGCTATCCTAGATTTTTTCTTGTTTAATACTTTTTCAGTAGTCGGGTTTTAGTTTTAAACTTATTTTTTTATATATATTATTTTTACGACTTGGCGTAGCGGTAGAGCATTCGACTGCTATGCAGGGGGCGCGGGTTCGATTCCCGCTCAGTGCAAATATTTGTATGCAAGAATATGTATATTTGCATTGGTCTGGGTGTTTCTATGTATAATATGTATGTATTTACAAAAAAAAAAGTATCTAAGTATGTTTATTCGCATTCTAGATCCCATAACACAAGCTAGCATGCTTACCGTGGGTCTAAATAACGTTATGTAGAATGTCGTGGAATATATTTATTTATTTTTTTATTTTATTAAATAGGTATAACTTATACATGTGTGTTATAAATGTGTTAATTAAACCCTTTCAGTTGATAATAAACGGCATATTTATCTCAAATTTATTTTTGATCACAGTACTTTATGACCGCTAAAGAGCGCCACATTAGATTCAGTGACACGTTAAATAGCTTATAACCAGCGGACGACTAAGATGCTTCTAACGATACCTCATTTGTCCAGTTCCAATTAGTGGTTGATGAGCTATGAGGGAACAGATGAACCTACATACATACATAAATAGCCTGTCAAAATCATAACCCTCCTTTTGCTTCGCCGCAGTCGGGTAAAAATAATTTACAAAAGTTTTTAATTTTTGCATTTTATAGTTGGGATACATACATTACCTTGGAAGCTACAGTAAAGAATATGTTGACATCTTTGCGAGCAGTCGGTGAACTTCAAAATCCAGCAATCAGAGAACGTCATTGGGATCAACTCATGAGTACGACAAAGGTGAACTGTTAATAAAATTAGGGAAACTAAATAAATGAAATGTAAATAATTAAACTAACTAAAATGTAAATATAACATGAATGTTGTGTTAGCACCTTCGGGATCAGGAAGGGTGAGGGTTTTAAAATCAATTTACGCATATTGCATGGTTATTAGGAGTTGGTATTGGCATTTTACTGATTTTGTCCAGATTCCTAAAAGTTCTTTAACAATTTAAAATACCTACTTGTTTTATAATCAGAATTAGAAATAAGTCAGAATAATAGATGAGGTATGGAAAAAATAATCATGAACTGTAAGCACTCTGAAAGAATTAAAAAAATAAAGTATAATAAAAGATTAACGCCACGATTAACAGCTAGATCTTTGATAAATTATGATAAGGTCAAAATGTTGATACCAACGCTTAATACATTTGATGGTGGCATGCATTTGCTTTGAATGAATTTTCACTCAATTGTACATTTTCATGATTGCCTGAGTTTTGTATCATACAACCTTGATGGTTTGTATGTTTGCAATTAATGACAATGTTATGCGAATGTAAATATGTTTGTGATTCACAGAGCTTAGCAGCATTACCACGTGAACTCACTGTAAGTATGACAATATTATGGAGTGTACTTATATTTTATTTTTGTTCAATCACAATATGAATTTCTTTTCCAATATAATTTCTATTAATAAAATGTTTAAATATTTACACATATTGGTTCACTGCTTCATCTAACGCATATTGTAAATATAATAATAACTTACAACTAAAATTGAAATCACTTCAATTATACGTAAGTATCACTAACACCACGTAAAGTCAAGAAATAAAAAGAACTTTAACAATTTGTAAATTTAAAAACGTTTATAAATAAAACATTGGAAATGAGTGTGGTGTGACGTGGTTTTATAATTAATATTGCAATGAAACAGGTAAGAATTGTAATGGACGAAGATACGACTTTAGCAGACTTACTAGCCCTCAATCTGCACGAATGTGAGGAAGAAGTTAAAAATATTGTAGATAAGGCTGTAAAAGAAATGTCCATGGAGAAAACTTTAAAAGATTTGAATACCACATGGAGTCAAATGGAATTTGAACAAGAAGTTCATACAAGGACTGGTTGTATTTTATTGAGAGCTAGTGAAGAGCTCATTGAGACTTTAGAAGAAAACCAGGTAGCTTGAATTTATTTAGTCATTAATATATCGTAAGTTGCACTATATATATGTCATATCAAGTCATATGTATTGTATCGAGGGTCTTTTAGTATAACTTGTTATAAAGTTATACTAAAAGACCCTCGTTTGATGGGCCCTGCTTGACACTAGATCCGAAAACAGAATCTTACCGGAATTTGGTGAGAACTAACTGTTAGATAATATTTGAGCTGGTACTATTTGGAGAAAATTTTGATAGGGTTCGAGCACAGTATGTAGACAAGGGTCTGAAAAATAACAATTTTTCTATCGTTTATCAAATTTTTGTATCTAAGTACTATAAAAAACCTAGACTTACATTATGTAAAGCGTTTGTTATCACTTTATCGTATTTTCAGGTGCAACTTCAGAATTTGATAACATCAAAATTTATAGCATACTTCCTAGAAGAAGTATCAGGTTGGCAGCAGAAATTATCAATAGCTGATCAAGTGATTACAGTTTGGTTTGAAGTGCAAAGGACTTGGACACACTTGGAGAGCATATTTATGAGTTCTGAAGATATTAGGAAACAATTACCTGAAGATTCAGCGCGTTTCGATAGGATTGATACAGAATTCAAAGTACGGGATTAAACTGTTTATTTTTGTACAGATATTTCTCTTATAAATAAAACTTAAAGGAACATAAGGAAAGAGGTTTTTCTCAGTATCGATACTAATAATAATAATTTAATACTAAAGTTATGTACTAAATATCACTTTCAGATTCTATCGACAGCGATGTCTAAAACACCAAATGTAGTAAAAGGTACTAATAAAGAAGGTTTAGTTGAAAACCTCGATGGTCTGCAAAAGGATTTGGTCATTTGTGAGAAGGCTTTAGCAGAGTACTTGGAAACTAAAAGATTGGCATTCCCAAGGTTTTACTTCGTATCCTCTGCAGACTTGTTGGATATTTTGTCTAATGGCAACCAGGCGGATCTCGTTATAAGGTAAGTGGTTTTCTTTCTTAGGGCAAATTAGTATGATTACATCTAAAAATATTGATATAAATTTTAAAAGTTTGGTTACGTTTTCAGACATCTAACAAAATTGTTCGACTCCATGGCAAGACTGAAGTTCATAGAATCTGAAAATCCTAACGAAAAAGTGGCATCTAGTATGATAGCTAAGGATGGAGAACTAGTACCATTTCATGGAACATGTGATTGCACTGGACCCGTAAGTCGCTATTTTAACATAATCTTATTATATTAGAATCTTTAATACGATTTCAATACAGTTAATATCGCGGAGAGTCATAGAATTAGCAGATACATCTTCTAAAACATTAAAATCATCACTCTATTTGTTAGTTAATAATTTGAGGTACAAAGAATTCTGCCACCAAAATAATTTAACAATTACAGGTGGAAATATGGCTGAATCGACTACAAGACATAATGAGATCAACAATTCGTTATTATTTCGGAGAAGCCTTTGTGACTTACGAAGAAAAACCTAGAGAACAGTGGCTCTTTGATTTTATGGCCCAAGTATCGCTATGTGGTACGCAAATCTGGTGGACTACGGAAGTAAACATGGCATTTGCCAGACTTGAAGAAGGCTACGATAACGCTTTGAAAGACTACTACAAGAAACAGCTAAGTCAACTGAGTACACTGATCTCTTTGCTCATTGGTGAATTAAGTAAGCAAGATCGACAAAAGATTATGACAATTTGTACTATAGATGTACATTCTCGTGATGTGGTGGGCAAAATGATTCAAGGAAAGGTAGAAGCTGGATCTGCGTTCCAATGGCAGTCGCAACTAAGACACAGGTGTCAGGCGCTATAGTTGAATCATCTGCACTTTGTATCAGGTTCTTTTCATTTACACCTTCATTGTAAATTTTTTAGTTTCATATTTTGTAAAAATAATAGGTATTCAGTTGATATTCATCTCATATCTATAAAGATATAGTTTTAGTCCTTATTTATTTTAACTATTACCGCGGTAGCTTAGTGGTATGGGTAATGAACTGCTGAGACGAGGTCTCGGGTTCGATCCCAGGTTTTGCCATGGTACACACCAATGACTTTTCGAAAGTTATGTGTGTATTTATCGCAGGTTTATAAGTGCCCGGTTAATGGCAATAGGCACGCCACCTATTACATTGGGACTTAAACATAAACTGGAGAAATGTGGGTGCTAGCACCTCTGCCTACCCCTTCGGGGATATAGGCGTGAGTTTATTCTATTCTATTCTTATTTTAATTTATTTTACTTCTAGAAATTCCTGATGAAATTCGTTGATAGTTTTAGTTTGTAATCTAAATACAATTACTTGTCACTTTTCCGATATCCGATACCTCGCTATCACTATCCTCCAGATTCTAATACGATTAGTAAATATTCCATTAGGATCTCCTGGGGAAGCCTGTTTGGGAATCCAGATTGAATGAGCCCTAATTGTAGTATTATCTATAGTTTAACATCTAATAAACCTGAGGAGGTAGGACACGGCGGTATTTCCGCCCAATTGAGCAGTCCGACTGGGGAAGTACCTCCGGCCTACAGAATACCGCGGTTATAATAACTTCGTGTTGTGTTCCCGGCGGTGAGTAGGGTAGCCAGAGCTCACTGGAGAGTTTTTGTGCTGTCAGTGGGATGACCAAAGGCTTGTCCTGCTTTGTCCTCTACACTAACGGCACAAAATCTCTATTCTTACAGGGTCGGCAGCACGGATGTCACTCCACTGGTGTTACACACGTTCATAGGTTATGGTAATCACTTTCCATCAGGTGGGCCGTGTGCTTGTCTGCCACCTAAGTTGTATATAAAAAAAAAATTATACATAAATGGTTTACTTCAAGAATATTTCATTGGACTTAGGTTATTTATACTGTTGATCGATGGCACTTGGTGGAATTTGTTGTTATGGCATATGAACCTTTGAGGATGCCGTAATCGGTCAGGTCTAATAAAGAGTACAAGTGTGTTCTTAATATGTGAACTAAGGTTAATTTTTAATCAAAGACAATGTACTCAATGAACATGAGGTATTTGATCGTTACGTCGCCTTATAAGATCATACGCTTCGGTGAATATTACAAAACACATGTGATAATCACTTTATAACAGTAGGCTCATATTCTCCTTCAATGTCTGATATCAATACGAATATTCATTTTCTACCTGTACACTACATATTTTGAAAACATGCAGACATACTATACCATGACTGACTGCGTCTCAATTTATAGATCTGAGGATAGATTGTATTCTAGACAGTTTTAATATCATTGTGAGAGTTGATTCTCAACTGAGTTTTGAATAGGATACGCTCCAAAAATGGTCTACAATATTCGCTCACAGAAGTTTTATTCTCATTATTACTTTAATACTACAGGTTACAATGATATTTATCACTTAAGTTACTTAATATGGACTTTTGAAATAATTTATTCAGGCGGGATTCGAATCCGCGATCCTTCCCTTATTGGTAAAACGCTCTAACCTCTAAAGCCACAGAATCTTCGCCCGAAACAATCCAAATTCTTCTAAACATATATCCGTCTTACGGCGATAGTTAGCATACTAAGCGCTTTAAAATTTCACTCAATTTATGTAATAATTGTATATGTACTTAGATGGGGTGAGGCAGAAGGTCATTGTTTCGCAAACATTTGCGATGCTCAGTTCATATACAGCTATGAATATTTGGGGAATACGCCAAGGTTGGTTATCACACCGCTGACTGATCGATGCTACATTACCTTAACGCAGGTTAGTTAGCATGGAATCAGTTTTTCTTAATCATTGTCATTGTCTGCCTGCCCTTAATTATTTTGCATTTATTTTTTCAAAAGGCTCAAAGTTGCAACACTCTGTGGTTTACGTGTCGTTTCAATCATATGAATTTGAATGTAACTGTAATAACAATAACTAAAGTACTTATAAAATAAACAATGAGATTCTTATAAATAAAGCAATACGTAAAAAGTAAAAGATAGATAAGTATATACAGACATAATAATGGCTACTATAAGTTAATGTAGGTTTCATCAGCTACGTAATCCTTCAAAAGCATTCTTATCTGTTGTTATTTCCAGTCTCTGCATCTGATCATGGGAGGAGGTCCAGCGGGCCCTGCAGGGACAGGAAAGACTGAAACTACTAAGGACTTGGGCAGAGCCCTTGGTATCATGGTTTATGTCTTTAATTGCTCTGAACAGATGGACTATCAGGTGAAAATTTGCATTCAGTAGAGTAGTGTATAGATAAATTTTACTACTTTTATTGGCACACAATTCTTTGAAAATTTTAACGGATTATTCAAAACTCATTTGAACAATTAAATTATCTTATTACGTCACTAGTACAGATTATCTTATAAATAAGAACACTGTTTAGTAACTTACTTTACACGTTGTTCATAGTCTTGCGGCAACATTTACAAGGGATTGGCTCAGACGGGTGCATGGGGATGTTTTGATGAGTTCAACAGGATTTCTGTTGAAGTGTTGTCTGTCGTCGCAGTACAAGTGAAGTCTGTGCAAGACGCTATAAGGTAATCTATAAAATATATGATTCCATTCCAATGGCTGGCTAGTAGCTTTTTTTCGTCTACCCGCGTTAAAAAAGTGCACTTGTGTTTTTGCAGCTTCTTACAATAAATTTTATTAAAAGTGGTTTAACTTATTGTATTGCATAAAATTCAGTGTTATTGCAAATATCTTTAATCAAAACAATAGTGAAAGTGTTATCTCACACTAACTTTCGTGATTAATCGCTTCTCATAAGATTTAAAATCAGCTGTTCAAACCTCTTAATAAAAATGGTTGTGTGTTTGAAATGTGAAAAAAATGTACCTACTGTGGATGATAAAAACCCTAAAATCAAATGTTATGGTTGCGAAAGGCATATGTGTTAAGTGTAGTGGGTTGCTGGCAACGGAGCTAAGAGTGGTAGTGTTGCAAACTCCTACTTTAAAATATTTATGTCCTGATTGCGAGTTAGGAGTACGTCAATTACCGGCGTTGAGGAATATGGTTACTCAACTGAAAGCTGAGGTCGATAATTTGAAGTCCAAACAAACCCGGGGTGCTGACATGGAAACTATTCTCTCCGAATTAGCAGAGAGGAAGAAACGTAGTGCTAATGTTATCCTATTTGGTGTGAGTGAGTGCCAGCTTAAGACTGGGGATGATACACGGGATAAAGAGGTATGTATCAATCATGATAAAGCCCAAGTGCAGCAAGCACTCTCTAACATTTCGAATTCCGAAACTCCCATCGCAGTAATCCGTCTGGGTAAGCGCCAACTGGGCACCTCACCACGACCACTAAAGGTGGTCTTCTCCAATAAAAAATCAGCAATAAATGTGTTGAAAAATAATAAAAAACCACCTACATAGGTTGTGGCAAAAAATGATTTGACACCATACCAACGCGAGTATTTGAAAAATCTACGTGAGGAACTGATTCGTCGAATTGAGGCTGGTGAAACGAACTTGACAATCAAGTACCTAAATAGCACTCCGACTATTGTGGCAGCAAAAAACCAGTAGTGCTTAATAATCCTATTGTAGAGCTTACATTTCTTTACACCAACCTGGCATCCTTAATGGCTAAACGAGACTTACTTATCGCTGAGGTAAATAAATTAAAACCAACATGTATAATTATTACAGAAACACACCTAAAACCATCTATTGCTGACAGCTTGGTGGATATCACTGGTTATCGAATTTTTAGGCATGATAGATTGAAAGGAACAGGATGGGGAGGAGTTGCAATTTATGTGTCGCACAAGCTTTGTGACATACCTATACAGGTTAGTCTCCATCCAATATATAACCGCTATGCAGTGGTTGAAGCCCTTTGGTTGAATTTGAAATATGGAAAATTTGAAATAGTTTTGGCAGGTATATATAGACCAACACATTATACATTCGAGGATGCTGATCGGTTATTGTTTGACACTATCAAGGAAGCATCTAGAGGGAAAACTCCTTTGATTATAATGGGGGATTTCAACCTACCTGACATGAAGTGGCCATTATACGATGTAGATGTTAATCATTACAACAAACTGCATGGTGAATTTATAGAGATGTATGTTAATACTAACTTGAACCAATTGGTGTCAAATATAACAAGGAAGCGGAATAAAGAGGAATCCCTGTTGGATTTAATCCTCTGTAATGAAGAAAATCTGTGTACTAAACTAGAATACTACCCTAATATAGGAAAGAGTGACCATCTCGTCCTCCTAGCTACAATTCAAATTCAAAATCAACAGCAGTCAAGGCACCTCAAACACTCACAAAGACGCAACTTCTTCAAGACCAATTATAGACAAATGAGTGAAACACTATCACAAAATAACATTCTTGATTTCAGTTGCTCTGATGTAGACCTGGCTTGGAGTAGGTTCACTAAGATTACCCATGACGCAATTAATGTTCATGTACCTGTGGTGAGAAGACGGTTGAATCGAAATATAAATAAACCATGGATCAATCAGCAAGTCTTAGACATGATAGACAATAAAAAGCGATTGTGGAAAATATACTCATTAAACCGTACTGATGAGAGTTACAAAGATTATCGTGTACTAAACAATAAAATTGTGTCTCTGGTCAGGAAGCTAAGAATGGAATTTGAAAAGGGAGTTGTGAATAGTGGACCCAAATCGTTTTACTCATACATACGCCAACAGCTGTCTTCAACGATAGCAGTACCCCTATCACTGAAGGATGATACTATGAACTTAACCCATGACCAGAATATGGTGGCCAATCTGTTCGCCAAGCAATTTGAAAAGTCGTACACTATAGAACCACTGCATATATCAATTCCACCTATAAATATGCCTCGAATTGCTGCCTCCATTGAGACCATCACAATTACCCCAGATATCGTGTGCAAAACCCTCAAAACCTTTAGTGATGCCACATCAATGGGACCAGATTCCTTGCCTTCTATAGTTTTGAAGCAGTGTAGCATGGTACTCTGCCGTCAATTAGCATATTTAATGAATCTGTCTCTTGAAACCGGAAGGCTGCCTCGGGGGTGGAAGGAGGCACATGTCACCCCCATCTACAAAAAGGGTGACAAGTGCCTGGCAACCAACTACCGTCCAATCAGTCTCACAAGTATAGTCTGTAAAACCATGGAAAAAATAGTAGCTGCAGAATTACGGCAATTTATCAGTAAGGAGAACATTATCATAGAGGAACAGCATGGGTTTGTGCCTAAAAGATCCACTGTTACTAATCTACTTACTTGTCTTGATAAATGGACGTACAATTGGAATAATAACCATCCGACCGACACTATTTACTTGGACTATGAGAAAGCGTTTGATCGAGTACCTATCAGAAGGTTAGTAGCCAAAATTGAGCACTTTGGAATCCGTGGACAGCTTCTACACTGGATAACAGACTTCTTAACAAATAGAAAATTCAGGGTTAGAGTGGGGGACATTCTCTCAGAAGCCCACAGCGTATACAGCGGCGTTCCTCAAGGATCTGTGATTGGACCTATTCTGTTTGTTATTTTCATTACGGACCTCAGAAGCGCTATTAAATCAGACTTGTCCTTGTTTGCTGATGATACCAAAATAATGGGGAATCCTCTTGTCAGTCACAATATTATACAGCAAGACTTAGATCGCGTAGTGCAATGGACGCAGGACTGGCTTATTACATTGAACACAGCAAAGTGCACAGTCCTACACATTGGCAATAACAACCCCAAATTGCAGTACACTATAGACTCAGTGGCACTGCAACCCGTAAGTTCCCAAAAGGATCTGGGGGTCACCATCACACATAACCTCAAGTGGGAGGAGCACATCATGAATATAACCAAAAAGGCAAATTCCATGATATACATAATCAGAAAAGCGTTTTATATTATCACCAAGGAACTGTTTCTTAATATATACAAAACATACATACGACCTCTGCTGGAATATGCTTTCCAAATTTGGAGCCCATATTTTAAAAAAGACATCCTACTATTAGAAAGGGTGCAAAGAAGAGCCACTAAAATGGTCAATGATTTAAAAGAGATGTCATACGAAAAGCGCCTTCTGGAACTAAACCTAACCACACTGGAAGAGAGAAGGAAAAGGGGAGACCTCATTGAAACATATAAAATCCTGACAAAACATTACAATGTATCAAACATAGAAAACATCTACACAATGAACTCCAACAGACATCTAAGAGGTCACTCAATGAAATTATGCAAGCCTCGATGTGCCAGCAACCCTAGGTATCACTTCTTGCCGAACCGCGTGGTGCAAATATGGAACTCCCTTCCGGAAAGTGTAATAAAAGCTCCTAATGTGAATATCTTTAAAAATAGACTTGATAAACATTGGACAATCAAAACACAAGTGCAGTGATATACACGCATCAGCTTATGCTGCTAGTGTATTAAATAATAATAATAATAATAATAATAATAGTAAGATAACCACTCAAACATCTAAAAATTATTCGTATTTCTATTACAGAGACAAGAAAGAGAAATTTAATTTTATGGGTGAAATAATAGTTCTCGTTCCATCAGTTGGTATCTTCATTACTATGAATCCAGGGTACGCTGGTCGTACAGAGCTACCAGAGAATCTAAAAGCTTTATTTAGGCCATGTGCTATGGTTGTACCTGACTTCGAATTGATTTGCGAAATCATGTTGGTTGCCGAAGGCTTCCAGGAAGCAAAGATCCTCGCCAGGAAGTTCATTACATTGTATACTTTATGTAAAGAATTGTTATCTAAGCAAGATCATTATGACTGGGGTTTGAGGGCGATTAAATCTGTATTAGTTGTGGCCGGTTCTCTGAAGGTAAGAAAGTTACCTTTATAATATATCATATAAATATGTGATCTAAATTCAAACGAAAATAATATTACACTATTGCATTGTTTTATATGTGACATTGTTTGCTTTTAGAGAGGTGATCCTGGTAGGCCTGAAGAAGAAGTCCTAATGCGAACTCTTCGTGATTTTAATATACCAAAGATAGTAACAGACGATATGCCAGTGTTTATGGGACTCATTGGAGATTTATTCCCTGCTCTTGAAGTGCCGAGAAAGCGTGATTTAGAATTCGAAAGGACTGTTAAACAGGCTGCTATGGATTTATCATTGCAACCAGAAGACAATTTCATTCTGAAAGTTGTACAGTTAGAAGAATTACTTGAGGTTCGTCATTCGGTATTTATAGTTGGTAATGCTGGAACAGGCAAAACGCAGGTGTGGAAGTCATTATTTAAAACTTATCAGAATCTAAGAAAGAAACCTGTTTTTAATGATTTGAATCCAAAAGCCGTTACGAATGATGAATTATTCGGTATTATTAATCCGGCTACTCGAGAATGGAAAGATGGCCTATTATCAGTATTAATGAGAGATCAGGCCAATCTTCCTGGGGAAAATCCAAAATGGATTGTGTTAGATGGAGATATTGATCCAATGTGGATTGAGTCTTTAAATACGGTGATGGATGACAATAAAATTTTGACACTGGCCAGCAATGAAAGAATAGCCTTAACTCCAACAATGAGACTGATGTTTGAAATTTCTAATTTAAGAACTGCTACTCCAGCTACTGTATCCAGAGCGGGTATTCTATACATTAATGCTCAGGATTTAGGATGGAATCCGTAAGTGTATTACATTGACGTTATTACTAGATAAGTATGTGCAAATGATACTCTTATTTGTAGTTTTGGCTCTACATGATTAAACTACAGTTTCAACTCGATTCTTAATTTTTATGTTTTTTATTTATTATAATAAACAATTACAGCATTTACATATTTCGTTTACTTAGTGATGCCACATAAACTCATTTGAGTTTTTTTGGGCATCATTATCATCGACATTCAGTTATTAACTTAACATACAATCATATTAAACAATACAATCAAGTACCTACATATTGCGTAGGGACATGTGATAGGGCACATCACAGAAAAAAGAAAAAAAGAAATAAAAAACATTTAATGTGGAGGGTAGGTTCCGAAAGAACGCCACTACGTCTAGCGTCATCCTCCCGCCAGCCGGCTAACTAGTTGTTTATTTATAATGCACTCCGAGTAGATAAAAAATACGTTCATTGCATCTACAGAACGTTGTTTTAGTTTCAAGTAAGCTAATACATTATAATGATGTTAGGTAACGCAAAGTTGAAACATTGATAATGAGATGAGTATCATGAGTTGATTACAAGTGTAAAGATATAAGATATCAACAAACTCCCATCATATAAAGATGATGGGAGTTTGTTGATGAGGTTCGGGATCGTATATGGCAGTTTCCTTTTGCCGTAGTGGTTTGTGTATTTAGGCAATAGTAATTTAGATTTCAGGAGCTGACGTGTTTGTACAGTGTGTATTTTATGTTATAATGCTTGATTTTTTAAAAATCTCTGAAAAATTCTTCCTGTAACAGTGTGTATTTAATTTTTTCGTGTATGGTTAGTATTTTGCAAAATTCAAAGAGCGCATGGTAGTTATTTTCGTACTTCTTTTTGATACTATATGGAACAACTTCCTTCAACAACCTCAATTGTAGTGCATAGATTGGATCGAGATGCGATTAATCTTTTTATACATTTATAGATACGTCACGAGTTGGGTAGAAACAAGAAAAATACCGGCTGAAAAATCAAATCTCGTCATTCTCTTCGATAAGTATATTCCGTCATGCTTAGAAACAGTACGAACTCGCTTCAAAAAGATCACTCCTATTGTAGATATGGCACACGTTCAGATGCTATGCCATTTGTTAGACTGTCTACTAGTACCTGAGAACACACCTGCAGAGTGTCCAAAGGAATGGCACGACATCTTCTTTGTGTTTGCTTGTGTCTGGGCATTCGGGTCAGCAATGTACCAAGAAGGTAGTCTTGATTATAGAGTTGGTACGTTTTATATTTAAAATAGTTTTTGATGTTAGATCTATTTCTAGCATTAGCTTAAGATAACAACTGTTTGGTAATATTTCAGAATTTACAAAGTGGTGGCTAAATGAGTTCAAGAACATAAAGTTTCCAGCAGGTGGAACTGTATTCGATTATTATATAGATTCAGAAACTAAACAGTTTACTCCATGGACCGAGAAAATGCCAAAGTTCGAGTTAGATTCAGATATACCATTACAGGTGAAAATTATAAGGCAAAATCTACTTGTATAACTTTAGTACAAATAAACATTAATTTTATCTAACCTTATTGTATTTTAGGCCGTATTAGTTCCAACAGCGGAGACAATAAGAATTAGATACTTTTTAGATCTACTGATGAAGAAAAAGCATCCAGTAATGCTAGTAGGTAGTGCTGGTTGTGGAAAAACCGTTTTAGTAAACGAAAAATTACAAGTGTAAGTATATACTTGTGACGAAATTTCAATTTAGATGAAAACAAATGAATGAATTTTAATTTATATAATTCTTTTACATTAGCTTACCTGACACGTATGCAGTTCAATCAGTGCCATTCAACTTCTATACATCATCTGAGATGCTGCAAAAAATACTTGAAAAACCTTTAGAGAAGAAAGCTGGCAGAAACTATGGTCCTCCTGGAAACAAAACATTGATTTACTTTATCGACGATATGAATATGCCTGAAGTGGATGCGTATGGGACAGTTCAACCTCACACCATAATTCGTCAGCATATGGACTATAACCATTGGTACGATCGTACCAAGTTGACTTTGAAGGATATTCACAATACTCAATATGTTTCTTGCATGAATCCGACCTCTGGCAGTTTTACTATAAATCCTAGATTGCAGAGACATTTCTGTGTATTTGCCATTAGTTTTCCAAACACTGAAGCTTTGAATAATATTTATCATTCGATTTTGAGTCAGCATTTGACTAATCCTGAGTTAAGGATTAATCCACAAGTTACAAAATTATCAGGTAATTATGAACATTTTCTCATTTATTTAGTTAACGCCAGGTGGTTAATAATTATGAAAAACATTGAGCGGCTCGTTTAATTTTCAACACTGACTTAGAAATAGTTATTATCACAGTTAATCATTATTGATATGGCGGGTTTACATATTAAAATAAGAATTCTTAATTTATTAATATTCTTATTAACTATTTGTCATTTTTGTTACAGTAAGTGTAGTAGCTGCCACTATAACATTGCATAACAAAGTCTCTCAAGTATTTTTACCAACAGCGATCAAATTCCATTACATATTTAATTTGCGAGACTTGTCGAACATATTTCAGGTACTCTGAATTTTCAAGATAGATTTGCTCTGTTTTATATTTCATCTTTACGACTTGGGAATAAAATATGTTTAATTTTAATTTCAGGGTTTCTTATTCAGTACAAACGAATGTCTCGTGAACCCGTCAGATTTACTCCGTTTATGGATGCACGAGACTAGCCGGGTCTACGGAGACAAGTTGACTGAAGATAAAGATATTGACGCATTTCTCAAAGTTCAAATTGACATCTGCAAGAAAACATTTGAGGTACTTATGATTTTCATGCCTATGCCCGTGACAAAATATCCAATTTACAGAAATAGCCTCGCTCCATATAATAGATACGTGGGCGGTGGGACCGAAAAGTATAGTTGCTGACATGTTTTGTGGATAATACACCTTTCTGCCTACCCCTTGTGGGGACGTGAATATATGTATATATGTTGTTCTTTGGATGTTTGGTTTAATTTAAGTAATTGGGTATTACAAGAAAACGTTATAACATTTTGTTTTTATTACCATCTTTTGGATTCATTTCTTGAACATATTATGCATTTGTTTTAGGACATAGATGAAGGTGTAGTGTTTGAGCGACCAAACATATACTGCCATTTTGCTGGTGGCATTGGTGAGCCTAAATATATGCCAATCATGTCTTGGGAGCAGTTAAGCAAGTTACTCTCTGAAGCAATGTCGAGTTACAACGACCTCATCGCTGCTATGAACTTAGTACTGTTCGAAGATGCTATGATGCATATTTGCAGGTAAAGAATAAAAGTGACAGGAAAATTTTAGTTTTTTCTATTTTGGCGATAGTAACTGATCGTTTATAATATACTTACTTCATTGAAGACGTAAATCAAATGGATGTGTATTCATTTTTCAGGATATCTCGAATCCTGGAGAGCCCTAGAGGAAGTGCACTATTGGTAGGTGTGGGAGGTTCTGGCAAACAATCTCTATCTCGACTGGCTTCCTTCATAGCGAGTTTAGAAGTAATTCAGATACAATTGAAAAAAGGATATGGTGTGTCTGATCTAAAGGTACTTTTTTGTGCTAACTAATATAAACATGTAAAATTAAATATAATAACGACCAGATGTATTAGATTTGTATGAAGTTTGCAGGTGAAACTTGGTATACTGACAATTTAAACCCGCTTCCATCACAATAATTTCAAATTATTTTTTGCATGTTCATGTAAAATAACACATATTTATTTTATTTCTAGAATGAATTATCTCAATTATACATCAAAACTGGATTAAAGAACGTAGGAATTATGTTCTTGATGACAGACGCTCAAGTGGCAAATGAACAGTTTTTGGTACTTATTAATGACCTACTAGCATCTGGTGAAGTGGCTGATCTATTCCCTGACGATGAGGTCGAGAATATATTGGCCGGTGTGAGGAATGAGGTAAATTTTATTTTTGTGCCGTACTGTGTGATTTATTAACACATCCACATTTCACCTGTTATATTTTTTGTGCTTTCATAATAGCATGCGCTCTCTCCAGAATTCTTGCGGACACTGATTTTATGTTGTAATTCTCTGTGGTCTTAACCCATTGGGTAGTTGAACCGAGGCTGATAAATACACTACGAAATTATTAAAATGACTGTATTTTTTTTGTTTATATCCATATTATTACTTCTTCAGGTGAAAGGTGCTGGTTTGCCAGATACTCGGGAAGTTTGTTGGAAGTTTTTCATAGACCGAGTACGGAGGCAACTAAAAGTTGTACTCTGCTTTTCACCTGTTGGATCTACGCTAAGAGTGAGATCCCGAAAGTTTCCGGCATTAATAAATTGTACATCTATTAATTGGTTTCATGAATGGCCTCAAGAAGCTTTAGTATCCGTAGCTATGCGATTTTTGGGAGAGCTAGAAGTATTGCCGGTAAGTTTTACCCTTACAAGATGTCATAAATTTAGTTAATCTAACATTTCATGAAAGCTTTGATGATTACTTGATCATTTTTAATTTTGAATGCGATTTTCAGGTTACCTTAAAAGATTCAATATCGCGATTTATGGCTTACGTCCACACCTCTGTCAATACGATGTCTAAAGCTTACTTATCTAATGAAAGAAGATACAATTATACTACACCAAAAAGTTACTTAGAGCAAATTAGTTTATATGCCAAGCTAATCAACAATAAAACTGATGAACTGCGGGGCAAAATAGTAAGGTAGGAATTATCCAAAGTATTTATAAACATATAGGCGAATAAAACAAGTGACACTGTGTTTGTGATGTTTTTATAGACTTGAAAACGGCTTAGAAAAGCTCCGCTGTACAGCATGCCAAGTAGAAGCTTTAAAAGCAAAGTTAGCAATACAAGAAGTAGAATTACAACAGAAAAACGAAGCCGCTGACAAACTAATTGAAATGGTTGGCGTTGAAACTGCAAAAGTACAAAGCGAGAAAGCACTTGGTAAGATTGCGTGTTATAGATAACTTTAAAGACTGCATTAGGCGTGGTCTTAATTCATTACTAAAATGTATTTGCCAAGAATTGTGGTGGCGCGTGGGCCGACGTGTGCGAGTGGACTGTATTGCGGGGAAGAAGATAACTGTTCTATTGACACTTTACACACAAAACAAGACAGGTGGCCGGGCTGCCGCGGATTCGATCCAGGCAGTGAATGCAGCCCGAGAAATTAGGAGAGGATGCACTAACCTTCACGACCCACGTGTTTTTCATCGCAGCCGGTACACGGATCTTCTCTTCCTTGCTCAGGAGCTGCCGTCAGCGTCACTAGATCCCTTGAGGAACACACGAGAGGCACCATCCGATCGGTAAAGGTCTATGAAGCGGTTAAAATACAACAAATATTATTCATTTCTGAGAGACGCGCGCGCGCGATCGCCTTTACGCTGGCTAGTTCAAAGCGGCACTGAGTGTCTATATTTCACAAATGGCGGACGGACGAACTACACTATGGTTAGTGCGGGCGGGGAGATGGGTATAGAAAGGGTGTGTTTCCATGTCAAAAAATACAGTTTCCACATCGGCGCAACCATTCCCCCCGGCTTGAAGGGTTACCTTCGAAACGACAAATGCGAAACAAATCTAAAGTCTAATCTAAATCTAGGTTTGGGAAATAACAACTAAAATATAAACCTAGATTGGAGCTCGTGCCTACTGCTGGCTAGGCAGCGGGCAGAGGCGAACAAACAACACAACGCAACAGTCTCGACCAAGACGAGACGCGATTAGCCAACAACAAAATAAGGGTCTCTTCACGTGGGACCGATACAACAAGCGAGTGCTTCTTCTCCTCGGGTGGTTCGGAAACCGTAGTGGGATTGAATTGACTAACTGGCCACTTATCTAACGCGGCATGAATCCAGGACGGTCCACTAAACCATAACGGGTGATCTAAAATTTGCGAAGGAAGCAATCCACGAGAGAGACAATCGGCTGGGTTGTCGGTGCCAGCAACGTGAAAGAGATTATGTGGCGCTAATTCAGATTGAATTTTTGCCACTCTATTAGCGATTAATGTGTCCCAACGATGGGGCGAAGAGTGGGCCCAACACAAAGCGACTGTTGAGTCCTAAAAGCTAAAATTCTACTAATATTAATGCGAAAATTTACAATTATGTCAAATAAATTACCTTAAAGATTCCGACCACAATACAAAATGTCATTAAGCGACACGGAAGTGCTAGTCTTAGCACTGCCATCCAAAACTACGCGGAGTTTTAGTAGTAAGCTTATCTTCTCTAATAACTCCGCGGTGCGGGATAATGTACGAAGGCTGGGTCCCGCCAGTGTCCGTAGGCGCAGGTGAGATGTAACCTTTATCTAAATATTCATTAACAACCTCATCATAGGCCCGCTTCGACTTTGGGGACGCCTGCATCTTTCGTTCCAAACAAAGAAAGCGTTTTTCAGCGGATACACGGGAGCCACCGAGCGAAAACTTGCGGATGGTAGACTCCAGTGGCGGCTCGACGGTGCAACAGAACGAAGCAGTCGAGTGACTAAAGCTATCTATAGAAGCGGGTGCGGAACCAATTATAACAAAACCAAGAACTGTTTCCAGTGCGTGCGGAGCGGGGTACGTCGGTCCCCCTTGAACCTTACGTGATAACTGGAGGTGCGGGAGAATCGAAGCGCCGATCAATATATCGACGACTCCAGGAACAGCGTAAGTCTCATCTGCTAAAGGCAAGTCTTTAAATTTCGTTAATAAAGACGTGTCAACCGGGACGGTAGGCAACTGTTCAGCTATTCTATCTATAACGAGCGAATCCATGTCAAACCAAATATTATTATTAAAACGAGATCTAAACCTTGTTTTAACGGTGCCACGAACAGCTGACCGTAAGCTTCCAAAACCCTTCACCACTGAGCGGGTTGAACGCTTATCAACATTGAAACCAAGACGCCGACAACAATCTTGAGTAATAAAATTACTTTGCGAAGCGCCATCTAACAGCGCTCGAACAATGCGCGGCTTACCTAATGCATCAACAATAACAACGCGAGCGGTCGCAAGACACACAGTAGTGAGTGCAGCACTATCGGAGAACGAACACAAGGTGACGTCATCCGCGGCGGTCACCGGGCGGGCTGGAGCGCGCGCGAGCGCGGGCTGCGGCTGCGGCGCAGGCTGCCGTGTGTCACCGCTCGACGAGCCAACCGTGCTCACATTGGATGCGGCATTACTATTCTCAAAATGAAGCAAAGTGTGGTGTCTCGCTTGACATTTGCGACAACTATTTCTACTATTACATAAAACAACGCGGTGTTTAGTACCGAGACAATTAAAACAAAAATTATTAGCGCGAACAAATTTATCACGATCACTAGGCGACAATTTTAGAAAACCAGGACACCTGTACAGTTGCGAATGATGAGTACTACACAAAGAGCAAACAGGTGATTGTACACGTGCTGGTGCGGTATTAACATAAGTATGGGTTGACCTCAGTGACCTCGATGACGCATCTATTTTGCGCGCGGGACTAACAACTGTCTTCGCGCCTTCATGTTTCGATGAAGAGCGTTGTAATATTTTTATATGCTCGCGAACAAAACCTTCTAAGTCTTCGAACTTAGGAATTTTATTGCCGCGATGATCCGACTCAAACAAACGAATGGTTTCGGAATCTAATTTCCTTAAACCCATATACAAAAATACGAAGTCGCAGAGGTCATCAATCTTTAGGTTCTTTACAGCGCGAACAGCTGACGCGAAAGTGTCTAGAAATTTCTCTAAGTTTTGATCGTTACATGCCGTAATAGATTTCAAATCAAACATCTGATCTAAATAGGCGTTAGCTACCGATCTTTTATCCTCATACCTAGCTTTCAAAGTATTTAAAATTAAATTATAATTCTCGGCACTAAACGTAATTCCAGCGCAAACGGTTATAGCTTTACCAGTCAATTTTTCAACGAGATAATGCAATTTTTCGTGATCTGTCAACGAATCGTTCTTATCTATTGTATTCTCAAAACTATCTATAAATAGACACCAATTGCGAATGTTACCATCAAATTCGGGTATTTGAATTGGTGGCAACTTAGGTCGGTCGCGAGTGGGGTTGGGTAGGTCAGCCGGTTTCTCCAAACTCCTAGCGACGCGTTTGATACGACAATACAAATCGTCAAACGACGACAAGGCCTGATAACTCACTGAGTAATCGGGATTCAAATTCAACTCTAAAACGTTGATGTCATGTACTAAGGTTTCGAAATCCGCGCGTAGACTATCTAAGTTTTCTATAGAACACAAGAACGAATCTCTGATGACCAAATCAGAGGTTTTAAGTGCATTATCATAAATCGATTGTACGCGAGAGTAAATCATTTCTTTTTTAGCGTTTAAAAGTTTCAATTGAACCTTACCGGTCCTATCAACCTTTGGGGACATGTTTACAATTAAATCTCGAACTAAAGTGAGGTAAACAACAAATATGAAATGACTTAATCTTAGCGGCACAGAGCAGCGAGGCGGCGCGAGCGACACTCGGCAGATAGGTAGGTACCTACAACTGTGAATGCACGCTTGAACAAACGCGCATAGCAACAAGGTCGTACGTACCTACGCGATGGTCGCTGTCTAGGTTCAACTATTATTTCCGAGATTAAGTATTGCGTAATATCTATTCAAATTAAAATACTTTCGTATGAATTGGGATGAGATGCGAGCGAGGTAGGCACAGCCACGTGTCTACCCACGCAGGTACTAGGCAAATACGACGCGAGCCGAGAACAACGCAATTGAAAAAAAACAAAACAAAGCCAAATGCGTTAGGTATTACACTGTGCCTATGCACTAGGGTGTCTGAGTATACCTAAGATCTAAGCCTAAATGTCTGGATGCGGGGTTTTCTACTAAAATAACCAGGCACTTAGGTGCGATGCGAAAATTGTGAACTACGATTAAGTGTTGATATGATACCTAACCTATTTATGTATTAGGTAGGTACAATGCGAGCCAGCGGCGAACGGACAACAAATTCTAAGCCTAAGTGTCTGGATGCGGGGTTTTCTACTAAAATAACCAGGCACTTAGGTGCGGTGCGCTCATTCCCATTAGAATAATAACAAAATACGAACTACGGCTAAGAATCCGGCTCGATCCGGACCAAAAAATGGTGGCGCGTGGGCCGACGTGTGCGAGTGGACTGTATTGCGGGGAAGAAGATAACTGTTCTATTGACACTTTACACACAAAACAAGACAGGTGGCCGGGCTGCCGCGGATTCGATCCAGGCAGTGAATGCAGCCCGAGAAATTAGGAGAGGATGCACTAACCTTCACGACCCACGTGTTTTTCATCGCAGCCGGTACACGGATCTTCTCTTCCTTGCTCAGGAGCTGCCGTCAGCGTCACTAGATCCCTTGAGGAACACACGAGAGGCACCATCCGATCGGTAAAGGTCTATGAAGCGGTTAAAATACAACAAATATTATTCATTTCTGAGAGACGCGCGCGCGCGATCGCCTTTACGCTGGCTAGTTCAAAGCGGCACTGAGTGTCTATATTTCACAAATGGCGGACGGACGAACTACACTATGGTTAGTGCGGGCGGGGAGATGGGTATAGAAAGGGTGTGTTTCCATGTCAAAAAATACAGTTTCCACATCGGCGCAACCAAATTGATTTATACACAACTAAAATATGAATACCATTATAGCTGACGAGGAGGAAGAGAAAGTAGGAGTTATTGCAGAAGAAGTATCAAAAAAGCAAAAGGACTGCGAAGAAGATCTCATTAAAGCAGAGCCTGCCCTAATAGCGGCTCAAGAAGCTTTGAATACTTTAAACAAAGCTAACCTTACAGAATTAAAATCTTTTGGTTCACCGCCTGGCGCTGTGACCAACGTCACTGCCGCTGTAATGGTGTTAATGGCACCTAATGGAAAGATTCCAAAAGACAGGAGCTGGAAAGCTGCCAAGGTAACTTGATTTTTATATGTCACCCACGGACGATATTTTGGATATTATAAAATAAGTTATATTTATTGACTATGATGTTCTAGATGGTGATGGCAAAGGTAGATCTATTTCTGGAAGCTCTTATAAATTACGACAAGGAAAATATTCATCCTGATGTTATTAAGGCTATTCAACCTTATTTGAAAGATTCTGAGTTTGAACCAGGTAAACTTATTGTCCTATTAAGTACGTAATTCAAGTATAGTTTGTATGTAGACATCAATTTGATAAATTATTTTTAGAGTTTATAAGATCAAAATCAGCTGCTGCAGCCGGTCTATGTGCTTGGGTTATTAACATTATAAAGTTCTATGAAGTATTTTGCGATGTAGAACCCA
Organism: Eilema griseolum; assembly: GCA_963662185.1. Taxonomy (NCBI): domain Eukaryota; kingdom Metazoa; phylum Arthropoda; class Insecta; order Lepidoptera; family Erebidae; genus Eilema; species Eilema griseolum. The sequence goes on from OY759230.1 coordinate 8,893,351, forward strand.
AAAGAAAAGCTTTGCAAGCAGCAAATGCTGAGTTAGCAGCCGCATCTGAGAAACTAAGGTGCATCAAAGCTAAAGTTGTGGTAAGTTGTATTTTGAACGATTTAGAGAAAGGTACATAAATTAAACTTCAGCATTCAATCATGACTTGGTGTAATCAGGATAGGATTCAGTTAGCATTTCGAAATAATAAAAATAATTACAGTACAATTGTAGATCTCCAAATGACAGAACTCTCCAAGTGACAGAAATTCTCAATCAAAGCTAATTTTTATTATTATAGGCTCTAGAAGAACTATTAGCATCACTTACAGCAGATTTTGAGAAAGCTACTGCAGAAAAAATGAAATGTCAGCGAGAAGCAGATGCTACAAATGCTGTCATTCAACTTGCTAACAGACTTGTTAATGGTCTTGCAAGTGAAAAAGTGAGATGGGCTGAAGCTGTTTCGAGGTATGTTTATCTTACTACCGTTTTCAGGGACTATTAAAGATTTGTGTGTTAATAAATCTTCCAACAGCTTAGTGCTTATTTCAGAAACGTTCATCTTAGATTTAGAGATTTTAAGAAGCCTTCACCAGAATCACGTCCGTTAATCCGCATCTGTATCGGCTTATAGGCTGGTTTAGTCCCGAGGGTCCTGGGGTGGGGTAATTTTCTCAACTAAGTATAAATATTAGTAATAGTTTAATTATTTTGTTTTAGTTTAATGCAACAAAGTACTACCTTGCCAGGTGATATTCTTCTAGTATGCGCCTTTATCTCCTACGTTGGGTGTTTTACGAAACAATACAGATTAGACTTGCTTCATAAGAACTGGCTTGTTTTTTTAAAAACATTGGAGGTAAGAATCTGCATATCTGATACCTTATTAAGTAGATATTATTACTCTAGCTTTATATTTTTAAATATAAGTTATGCTGCATATTATATTGACTGCATTAACTATTATAATTTAAAAACAATTTCATATTCTGATCTTTTTAGCCACCAATACCTATCACAGAGGGATTAGATCCACTAAGTATGTTGACAGATGATACGACTATAGCGATGTGGCAGAACGAAGGCCTACCTTCAGATAGAATGAGCACAGAAAATGCTACTATTCTATCTAATTCAGATAGATGGCCGCTTATGATTGATCCACAGGTATAAAATACAGGTTTGACTGTTGAAAAGTTACAGAATATATTTAACATTGTGTAACGCGTGGCATACTAATCGTTAAATAACCTAATATACGAGAAATTTTAATTTATTCAGTATTTTAACTGTAAGTTTTTCTGAAAAATGAAATATAAATAAAACCTTATTCATGAACATGGCTTGTATATATGCGACCAGTAGGATTTCCATTAATGTAGCCATAGACCTTAGTTGCAATTAATTACTTTGTATATTTATAGCTACAAGGCGTTAAATGGATAAGACAGAAGTATGGAGACAAATTACGAGTGATACGCTTAGGTCAAAAAGGTTATTTAGATACGATAGAAAAAGCTATTATTAAAGGAGAAACAGTGCTTTTCGAAAATATAGGAGAGACAGTGGACCCTGTGCTAGATCCATTATTGGGACGAAATCTAATAAAGAAAGGAAGGTAAGGATAATAAGCTTATTTACTTATATTCCCTATTTGCAAATAAGTACAAGCAAACATGACTGAAACTTGGCATATATTATGTTACTGTAGTTGTATAGTATTGCATAAATGGTACTTATGAGTACACAATTCACCTCTGCCTATACCTCCGGGGATAAAGGCGTGTATGTATGTATGTATGAGTACACAATTTTGATAGTTATATTTTCTTGTAGAGCAATAAAGATAGGTGACAAAGAAGTAGAATACAGTCCAAGTTTCCGACTAATACTGCATACAAAACTAGCCAATCCACATTACAAGCCAGAAATGCAAGCTCAAACTACGCTAGTCAACTTTACAGTCACTAGAGATGGTCTCGAAGATCAACTTCTTGCTGAAGTAGTAAAAGCAGAAAGACCAGATTTGGAGGAATTAAAAGCGGATTTAACAAAACAACAAAACCAGTTCAAAATTCAATTAAAGGGCTTGGAAGACGATCTACTGTCAAGATTGTCATCTGCTGGTGATGATATTCTTGGTGACACGGCTTTGGTAGAGAATTTAGAAACGACTAAAAAGACAGCCGCTGATATTGAAAAAAAAGTAAGATCGCTTTTGAATATTATTTCCTAACAAAATGATAATACTTTATAAGGTACAACTCACCATCTTTCAAACCTTGTACGAAATATTAATTACGATGCGACAGGTATTTTACATACTTCTAAAATGCATGTATATTTATGGTATGGTATCGAGATTGAAGAAATTTTGCACAGAGAAAGTATTTCGCCAAAGGGTCATGAAGGTTGATAGCTATAGAAATTTTAAGTAAGCTAATCACATGCAGTACATTAGCTTATCTTTTTATCCCCACTGTGTTAGCTGTTTGAATACGCATCGCGTAACATAAAACATCGTAACAACCACTATTAATAGTGTGATTTCTAAAATTTTATATATTTTAGGTAGCGGAAGCTAAAATTACATCACATGAAATTGACGAGGCTCGAGAATTCTACCGACCAGCGTCAGCAAGAGCTTCTTTACTGTACTTCATCTTAAACGATTTGAATACAATAAATCCGATCTATCAATTTTCTCTGAAGGTAGATTTTTATATGACTCCTTATTATTACATTACGGTTTTTACTTATTCAAAGAACGGTGCTTGTATGGATTAATACTTTCAGGCATTTAGCGTAGTTTTTCAAAAAGCAATATCGCGTGCAGAACCTGCTGATGAAGTGAATCAACGTATCAAAAATCTTATCGACTGCATCAGTTATTCTGTGTTCCAATATACTTCGCGTGGACTCTTTGAGTGTGATAAGCTCATATTTGCATCGCAGATGACTTTCCAGGTAAAAAAACTAATATTGATCAACAAAGTACTACAGATGTTAATATAAACAAATTATAAATTAATATTTCATCAGGTACTCCTAATGAGCGAAGAAATATCACCTGTGGAGTTAGATTTCTTCCTTCGTTTTCCAATAAAACCTCACGTGACTAGTCCAGTAGACTTTCTCTCACACCAAAGCTGGGGTGGTATATGTTCTTTAGCAAGTAAGGATGAGTTCAGGAACTTAGATCGTGATATAGAGACTTCACCGAAAAGATGGAAGAAGATTGTTGAGGTTGAATGTCCAGAGAGAGAAAAGTTTCCACAGGTAACATATTATTTTGTGCTAAGTAAGATTTAACAAGATTGTTACGTAAGTGAACATACATTTTATCAAAATTATAGGAATGGAAGAATAAAACTCCTCTGCAAAGATTATGTATGATGAGGGCTTTACGACCAGATAGGATGACGTATGCCGTGGCGTGAGTTTGTTGTTTTTTTGATCCTTTGTCTTTTTGATCTTTTGAGTATATAACATTTCACCACGGAATGCAAATTACAATTATTGTTATTATTAAATGTTTTAGAGCATACATTGAAGAGAAAATGGGTAGCAAATATGTAGAAAATCGTACGGTTGAATTCAGCAAGTCTTTTGAAGAGACCAGTCCTACGACTCCAATATTCTTTATACTTTCTCCTGGAGTCAATCCTTTGAAAGACGTGGAAGCTTTGGGCAAGATCATGGGTTTTACAGCAGATAATGGAAACTTTCATAACGTATCATTGGGCCAGGGCCAGGAGATCGTAGCTGAACAGGCTATGGATGAGTCTTTAGTGAAGGGACATTGGGTTGTTTTGCAGGTAACCAAATATGGAAATGCTATGATTTAGCTTCATGAGTTTAATTAACGCTAACTGATACTAAGCTGTAGCACAAAATTGAACCAGGACAGGCTTCACTGAAACAGTTAAAACTTTTCAGAATATCCATTTAGTAAAGAAGTGGTTACCGAGCTTAGAAAAGAAGATGGAGAGTTTTGCAAACGGTTGTCACGAACAGTTTCGTTTGTTTATGTCAGCTGAACCAGCAGCGACTGCTGATGCTCATATTATACCTCAGGGAATATTAGAATCTAGTATCAAAATTACTAACGAACCACCGACAGGAATGCAGGTATGTTTAACTGTATTACAAAAACAGTTGGCTTGATTGCTAAACATAGATAGATAGATAGATAGATAATACTTTATGGTACACCATTACATTTACAGCTGAGACAAGTAGGTAACATGCATATACAGTTTAGTGTACAATGTGCGGCCTTATTGCTGCAATGATTTCTTCCAGGCAACCTTGGGATGGACAGTATTATTAGGTTTAAATATTACATATCTTTTAAAATAGTTGTTAATTTTTAGGCAAATATCCATAAAGCCCTAGACAACTTCAATCAAGAAACTCTAGAAATGTGTGGCAAGGAGGCGGAGTTTAAAGCGATACTATTTGCTCTCTGTTACTTCCATGCGGTAGTAGCAGAGAGAAGAAAGTTCGGGCCACAGGGTTGGAACAAGATATATCCGTTCAATGTTGGTAAGTGCAGTATCAGCAGAGTATAATAATAGATTTTATTATAAGAGTTTCCAGAATGACCGTTCTAAAACAGCCCACAACCAGTGCTTCCCGGTGTCCTTAATGAGGTCGTCCTTCCACCTGGCCGATGGGCGTCCTACGCTACGTTTGCCCGTACGAGGTCGCCTTTCCAGAACTTTTTTGCTCGGTCATTCTGGAAGTCTATGGAAGAGATCTATGTTCAGCAGTGGACTGTGTGTGGATTATATGAATGAATGAATGAATAAGCGTTTATTTGATTGCAAGGAAAATTATGAGAATGAGTGGAAGTAATGAAGGAATTACATCACCCTTAATTTTTTCTACCCTCGACATGTTTTAAAAAAATATTTCTACATTATTGAAGTACTCCATATATTTATCCTCTTTTATAGGTGACCTAACAATTAGTGTATTTGTTCTGTATAACTACTTAGAAGCTAACTCCAGAGTTCCGTGGGAAGATCTGAGATATTTATTTGGTGAAATCATGTACGGAGGACATATTACTGATGATTGGGATAGGAGACTTTGTAATGCTTATTTGGAGGAGTTAATGCAGCCAGATCTGGTAATATTTTAATAATTCTTATGTAATTGACGAACCTTGATTTATTATATGAATATATTTGTAAGGAAGTTGTTTATTAGTGTTCAATCTGCTATTTGTTGAGTAACGTGATCTTTCATATTTTTCGTTAAGACGTTCCGTCTTTACGTGTAACATCCTCAATATTTTTTGCTACTTTTATTTTACATTCATTATTTATCACTTCAGACTGGTTTTATATAATATGGTAGTAGACTGAACCAAGTCTTTTGAGTAACTAGATAATGACAGTCCCCTCATTCATATTGAAATAATGATATAATATGAATTACTTCCGTTCAGGTCGATGGTGAACTTCAGCTAGCTCCTGGATTCCCTGCACCTCCTAATACTGACTATGTCGGTTACCATCAATATATTGAAGATGCAATGCCAACAGAATCACCTTACTTGTACGGTTTACATCCTAATGCGGAGATAGGTTTTCTTACCACAACGTCAGAGAATTTGTTTAGGACTATATTTGAAATGCAGCCCAGAGATGCGCAGGCTTCTGGAGCTGCTACAGTTACCAGAGAGGACAAGGTTAGTTCTATTTAGATTTTGTATTAATTTTGCAGTATGGTAGAAAATTTAGTTATGGTACTTGTGGCAAAAAATCTACTTAATTTATTTGTTTAATAAATTTTACAATCATGTCAAGAAATTGTGAAATGTCAAAATCGACACTTGGTACAGTATTGATTAATTAATACTATTATTAAAATATCGATATAACATTTCTTTACATTAAACGTAATTTTTAATTAAACCTATATCAACAGGTAAAGCAAATGCTGGATGAGATAATAGAAAAACTTCCCGAAGAGTTCAATATGGCAGAGATAATGGGAAAAGTAGAAGAAAGAACGCCATACGTTATTGTAGCTTTCCAGGAGTGTGAGAGGATGAATTATCTCACAGGAGAGATGAAGCGGTCACTCAGAGAGCTGGATTTAGGTCTTAAGGTATGAGCTTAAGTTGCATGAAATTTTAAAATTAATGTAATGTAATATCACATTTTAAAACTGTGGCAGAGTTATTAAAAGGTAGTGTAAAATAAACAGTAACAACTCAAACTACTATTACAAATGGCTCAAATTTGCATTGCAGTGCAATATCTTGATGTTAATAAGTCGAACAACGTAAAATCACTGAACTTGGGTAATCGAAGTCGTTGTGTCTTTATGTTACAGGGTGAATTAACTATTACGTCAGATATGGAAGACTTGGAGAATTCATTGTTCCTGGACCAGGTGAGTACAATTTAACGAAAATAAAACCGAAACCTTGCTGTTTAAATTAAATTGAAATGATAGGCTTGGTTGCTGAATTGGATATTTTTGTATATACTTATTCTTCTAATTTTAATTATTTAATTCAGGTACCCATGATTTGGACAAGTCGTGCGTACCCATCGCTGCTTGGGTTGTCTGCATGGTTTGTAGATCTAACACTAAGATTAAGAGAGCTGGAGACATGGGCTACAGACTTTGTAGTGAGTAGATAAATAAATACATCTGTGTTAAATATTCAATATTCTAGTTATTAATCTCAATCTTTGTTATAACAGTTACCGGCATCAGTGTGGCTTGGAGGTTTCTTCAACCCTCAAAGTTTGTTAACAGCTATTATGCAAAGTACGGCTCGCAGGTATGAACTACCACTTGACAAAATGTGTCTTCAGTGTGATGTCACTAAGAAGATGAAAGAAGAGTTTACGTAAGTGTAAAACAAATGGTGAATATTTTGTAATCTTAACCTCTGGAATTATGTGCCAGCAGCTTTCTTATAAATGGACTTTTAAAGTTGTAATTATTTATGAGAAATATTTATACTAAACTTTTTCAATCAGAATTGAGAAAAATTTTGCTTTTATCACACCTTAAAAAATATTTGGAAAATTGACTATAAGAAGCTCATAAGATACTGATTTGTAACGAAGATAAATTATATTTAATATGCATAGATTGAAGCTGATGTTGATACATGAAATGGGAGTGAATAACTTCTATGGTTATAGAAGTTATTCTTTTTTACGAATATTACTTTTATTGCTCCGGTTTGATAAACGTAAGCCCATAATAATCATAAATATTCCAAATCCAATTTAGATTCTCAGGCGGAAACTCATGAGAAAACATCGACCAAAAATCTCTTTTTACATTTTTAGATATGAAATGAGTCATACATTATGAGAAATAGTGTAATAATTCTGTATACTTAGGTTGATTTCTTCTAATTTTAACAATTTAAGTTATGTATTTATTAAGTAAGTATTTTTCTGAATATGTTGTACTTTTCATAGGTACTGGTGAGTAACAACGCTACCATATGGATTATTAAGTATATTATTAGGTATAAAGCGGTGAACATACCTCTGTAGCATACAAATGATTGGCTGTAATAAAAAAAACACGCATGAAATTTCCTCCAAAGCACTTGAAGAGTAAAAACAACACATTTTTAAAAAGATGCTCTTGAAACGTGCCTTTTCCTTTATTAATATTTTCTTTATTGCCTTTGATTAACTCTTTGATGCTTCAATTAGAAATACAATTGTAAATATTATCAAATTAGGCAGGAATGGATTTAACACTGACCTGAAGTTGTATTTTATATAGTATTATTTTTATGTTTATTATTTTTATTATTTTCGGCAATGCTATTACGGGACTGAAGAACTTGTTTACATTATGCGTTGTACCTATAGCTTTATTGTTCTTCTTTGGTGCTATAGAATTAATGACAACAATTTTGGCATCTTGTCCTTTTTAGTATTTCGTGGACGTGTTTATTGTTCAAATAACTCAAAGCATTGTAAGATAAGCTTCTAAAGAACTGTACAGGATCATCTCTGTATTTCAATTTGTAAATACCCATTTCACCTTTGTCCAATCCGGTCTTTAGTTTTAAAAGATTGACCATCTTTTAAAGGTCGTGATGAAGTCATATCGTTGATTGCTATATTTTGACCTGTTGACTAAACAAAGCATCATAGTTACATGAATGATTCATGTCGAAAAACTTCTTGATGACTTCAAACTTTTTTACAAGGTCAATTTTTTTTAAATCTACGTTATTTGGTCAAATATTAGCATACTTTGTTTATTTTAAAATTTTACAATGGATGACATAATAGCTTTACTTGAATTCAACATTTTTAATTCTCATTTTTTTGTGAAGAATACAATAGTAAACTAAAGACCGGGTTGTCTTAAGATCATCTATGTACTTTCATTAAATTTATCCAGTCTCACAATATTTATTTCTATTAGGGTGGCGGATACTAGGGCGGGTCCCAGAGACGGTGCCTACGTCCATGGTTTGTTGATGGAAGGTGCCAGGTGGGATCAACAAGCTGGTATCATTATGGACTCCAGGCTCAAAGATCTGTTTCCACCAATGCCTGTTATTAACGTTAGGGTGAGTTATGGCTCCGATTTTTAATCTTTTATATTCAATGAAACAGTAATGTGACACATAATTATTAATTAGTGCCTTACCGCTAGGTGGTAGTGGGCATTTTAGCCTTTTTTTAGATAAGATAAGATAAGTACTCCTTATTGCACACCAAACAGGATGCATACAGTGGATACGTATATGGTAGTGAGTTGCACAATGGGCGGTCTTATCACGGTCTGCGATCTCTTCCAGATAATCAGTATATGGACTATATTGTCAGAACCAGGGAAGTTTTAGGTGTACACTAATTATAATTATTAAATAATTGTATCCATGATGTATGTATGATGATAGATGATCTTGTATCGCCAAAAACAAACAAAAGTGAAGAAGAAAAGGATATTCTATTTTATAAGTTAATTTTTAATCGCTTTGTTATAACTTGTTTTGTTATAAATTGTGACTTGTAGGGTATTTTTTGGCCTAGGGGACATTTAGAGTTATTGGCAATTATAAATTTCATAAACTGAAATGTGTTAGCTATTCTTCTGTTTCATTATCTCTTTTTTCTTTATAATCTTGTGTTCTGATGAGTTCTTCCAACTAATCCCTCTCTCTCTTTTCCTACATAGGACAATACGTGCAGGGTTTAGATGTCACCCTCAAACTGTGCAGAATATACGAGCAAGAACCAAGCGGTTCGGAGACTCTTTTTTTTGTCGCACCACCAAGACCTGGAATTCATAACCAGCATACGTATTCCCTTCTTCCTACAGTCCCAGCTCCTTTAAGCGGGGCGTGAAAAAGCATCTGATGAGGCTGCCAAGCTGAGTGCCACCATTGTAATATTACTTAGTGTTTCTAATGGTGACCCTCTTTCCTGAGACTTTGCCTTTAGTTTACCATCAGGCGAGGTGAAGTCAAGTTGGCGTGTCCTAGATAAAAAAAAATCTAATATTCTTCCCTTTCAATAGTCAGTACCAATTTTCATTGCTAGATAGCGCTGTGCATCTTTGCTATATTTGGCCAAAGTTAACATAATAATTTTGCCAACAGGCCATAACCCAAGACAAGCAAGATCTCCGCAATATGTACGAATGTCCAGTTTACAAGACGCGGACTCGAGGACCCACTTACGTATGGACCTTCAACCTCAAGACCAAAGATAAGCCCGCGAAGTGGACGCTGGCGGGAGTCGCTTTGTTGTTACAGACATAGATGTTTACGTAAATGCTTTTAATAAATGTTGATGAAGAATAAGCATCCTATTTTCATTCATCATTTTTCTTGCGTTAATCCCGGTCTCATCGGCGGTCTTTTTTTTACCACTTAGGTGGCAGACAAGCGCACGGTCCACCTGATGGAAAGTGGTTACTGTGGCCTATGGACGTGTATAACACCAGAGAAGCCACACTGTGTCTTATTAGTTCAGGGTCCGCTTTTTCCAGGGTAAATGTGACGCAGCTGAACTTTTATATTTTCTGTGAAACGATCACCGTTAAACTGAAGAGTGTTTTAGGAGAGCAGAAGCAAAGGATTGATGGATGGCGTGAAAGAGGATGTGGTATAAATGGGAGCTATTGAAGCATATGACATCTGCCAGAAATGTAAGATGGAAGGTGAAATAGATCTCATTAATTAGAATAAGGGCAAGAAAATGATACACATACACTCGTTTATCCCCGGAGGGTTAGGCAGAGGCGAATTAACACTTACATTTCACCAATCATTGAATTTGGTCCCACGTAATAGGGGATGAGCCTATTGCCGTCTACCGGGCAGTATTATGGCTTATCCCTTAGTCACCTTGTACGACACCGCATGGAAAGAGATGGGGTGGTCCAAATTAGAATTTGCCAGGAACCACGCGAAAACTTCACCATAACATGTTTTTCCTATTAGTAACTACTACTAGTAAGTAGCATAGAAAAATAATCTTGTGGCCTAAGAACGTCACCAAGAACCACGGGACTTATAAGCCGACATAAGCTGAATCATTTTGGCAATACGATCATTGTGCGTATTGGTAATGGAGTGGAAACACTAGTCTGTGGCTGGGTTCCTACAAACCTGTAACCTGCAAGTTTTTAGGTATAGCGTAGATAAGAGTGAATAAGTTGCATCTAGGCAACATGTTTCAACATTAACCACATCCTTATTTACTAACTAGATACATCTATATTTATTAGGCAACGATCCGTCAAAAATCTAGACTTCACGAGTGCGACACCCTGTCAGATTTTAGGCATTAATTCGTACCTATCACATAGGTGGAATTATTCTTCATATTGATTACATTAAGACCCGGATGCAACGTGAGATCTCTCTCGTTTTTATACTTTTTGTCTGCTGAATTATAATGTGAACAATTTATCACTCATTGATCATTCTTATCATTAAATTTAAAACACTAACCAAAGTTTTTTTTACTGAATCATAGTTCACGAATAGTTACCGAATTAAAATTAATATACTCACTTCCAAATATGCGTCGTTAAAGTTCAAATTCTAATATTCAAATCGCCCGAGGCGAGCGAAGTGGTCTAAACTAGAAATTGTAATTAAACTTATCTGACCTTGTGAACTTGGAACACAGAATCGTGCCGATGGCCAATATTAAAGTCCGCAGATACGACACTTTCACTGGTTAAGTAGATTATAGTCTTGAAGATTTTTCTCATACTTTCTCGTTATCGATTCCAAGTATGTGTTTTACTACAAATAAATGGAGGTTCTGAATTTGCATGTTCGTTCGGTAACTTTTTACCAGACTGCGCCAGCGAGGGTTATGTATTATCATGTTTATTTGTAGTTTTCTTTGTTCCTCTCTACATACTTATCGGCTGGACGGATTTCGACGAATGGGGTCTCAAATGAAAGGTATTCATCTCATGGGTGTCATATGGGACATAAAAATTCTACATAAACTATGCAGTGGACTTATTTTTTTTTAATTCTTCTTTCATTCAAGTTTATCGGGTCGTGTATCAAAATGAAGGGAATGAGAAGGCGATTACAAATATATATACATATATAAACCCTATTATATAACCCTACCGCTGTCTGAAAGATCGAAACAATTTTGTTAGCAGGTTCTAGCCATTAATTTTATTTTCGCTTTCTGATTGGCAAATGGGTACTGCTTGCCATCAAACTTGTTTGGATTTTTAGGCAGTAGTCGGAATTTTTAATTTTTTAATAATTTGTTTATGGTGATGAAGCTTTGGTCTTCTATATTTGGTCTTATACTGAAGACTTAGTCATACTGGAGTATGACTAAGTCTTCAGTATAAGATCAAATATATTTAGTATTTGTGTTTCAGTTTTGGTTTATGGGGGCCATGGTTAAAGAGGTGGCTTATCTAAACTGGACTTGATTACGAAGCCAAACAAACCTCTTAGCAACAAACTGCTTGACTTAAGCGTTTGCGTTATTTATTATACATTATGGAGTTGATAGCTTGTATAATTCTTGTAAAGTATTCTGAGCTACAAAAAATGAACACAGATTAGCGGTAACCTAATATCGACTATTGTGATACCAGGAATGCAACATAACCGGCCAATTAAATTCTGAATTCACAAGAACGAACATAAAATTTGTTAATTTATTGGCTTCACTCATTTACCTAACCATATTCATATTTTAAATACCAATGTAGCTTTTTATCCCCTTCAACCGCGTACGAAACTGTAGGTTTGTAATCAGTTATGGTAGAAGAAAAATACATGTTCATTATGATGTCCGTTTCTAACATAACATAAACTCACGCCTATATCCCCGAAGGAGTAGGCAGAGGTGCTAGCACCTCATTTCGCCAGTTTATGTTTAGGTCCCAATGTAATAGGTGGCGAGTCTTTTGCTATTAACCGGGCACTTATAAACCTGCGATAAATACACACATAACTTTGAAAAGCATCATAAAGTCATTGATGTGTGCCATGGTAAAACGATACATTTTTTTCTTTAAACGATATCGGTCTATTACCTTTTCAAGTCTCGGCCTCTGATACGATTTTTAATTAATAAAAGAAAAATAAAAATTAAAATGTGTAAAAACAGTCTCGTTTTTGTATTAGTCACAATTCTCTTATTCTATGTTAGTTAGATTAACACATTGAGCGTGAAAGGTTTATTAAATATCTATCTATATATTATCAATCAACCACTACAGCCTCAACCGCGATGTGGAGAGCAATATAATAGTTTGCGTTTTAAGTTAATAGTTAAGTAAGTAAACGTTAAGTGTAATATAAAATAACATAGGAATTTTAATATCGGGCAATTGCGCGACAAAGAGTGTCAGTAGCTGCTAGTCCATACTATTATATAATTTATAATTAATATTATAAAGCTGAAGAGTTTGTTTGTTTGTTTGTTAGTTTAAACGCTCTAATCTCAGGAAATACTGGTTCGAATTAAAAAATGTTCGTATTGAATGGTCTGTTTATCAACAAACGTTTTAGGGTATATATAGTTACGCAACTACTTAAGGGAACGGAGTAGTGATCATAAATGTTAACAAATCTGGCAGATTTCCATACATTATTTGAAGGCTGGCAATTAGGGGAATTACGGGCTTAAAGGAGTGATATAAGGTTACGGGAATTACGGGCGAAGCTGGTGCTGTCAGCTAGTAGCAGTATATATGAAAGTTTGCGAAGAAATATCGATGTTAATTACTCAATCACGCTCAAATGGATGAAGGAATCTGGCTGAACTATAGAACAGGGTATCAGACAAGCCTCATACTTTTCGCCCATGACCACATAATGAGGTCATCACATTGCATTTAAACTATTAATACCTACTATAAATGTCAAATCTATGTTCATTAGTCTGAATTTGAATATTATAAAATCGTTTGATTGTATTACGATTACTTTTATTTATATTTTTTTATAATTTATGAGATTTCATCATTTAAAAGCTATTAATGTAATTATTCTTGACTTTGAAGTTTTGTTTTTTAAAGTTTTTTTTAAACAACTTAGATGTCAGACTAGTACACGGCCCACCTGATGGAAAGTGGTTACCGTGACCTATGAACGTGTGCGACACCAGGGGATTCACATCTGTGCTGCCTACCCTGTAAGAACAGATATTTTCTGTGCCATCAGTGCAGAACACAAAATCAGGACAAGTCTTTAGTCATCCCACTGACAGCACTAAAAATCTCCAATGAGCTCTGGCTACCCTACTCACCGCCGGGAACACTACACGAGGTTATTATAGCCGTGGTATTCTGTAGGTCCTATGATATTGTCAAGTAATTTCTTGCTACTGAATACACAGAGTATTCTACCTACTTATTATTATTCTACACTTATAAATTCAATTCTATTCCATATATTTCTAAAAGTGTGATGGAGAAACATTACTAAAATGACATGTTACGTTAGACTACAATTGTTTTAATTGAAGAGCAATTCGAGTATTTATAATAACAGACAAGTTCCCACAGCACTCACACGACTCACTTCGACAGCCATGACTAATTACCGTCTCATCACTATTGCAAACCATAAGAGCCATTGCGCACTTTCGACTAATCAAAGCATCAATCAAAGAATCAATTTCATTTATTCAGTTTAGGCTTGTTTTTATGGTTGTGTTGTTGTTATGCTTAATGCTCAGATGAATTGTTTGACATGATGTCCACAGCTACATTCTATCATTGCATCTCTCGCCATAGGCAGGGAATTCATCCTCACACATTGCGACTTGAGACGGTGCACACTGTACGGTCTGAAAGAAACTTCATCCTACGCACACTCAAGCTGTGGCCTCCCTGCTGCGGTTTTCCCAAGCACCTACAATATGGGGTTCTTCAAGAGGGGCATCAGAAGGTTACTTCATGGTCAGCAGCGCGAGTGAAAAACTCCTACTGTTACATACGTCCATACGCCACGGTAACTACATCCCATCAGGTGGGCCGTGTGCTTGTCTGCCACTTAAGTGGTACAAAAAAAGGCATACACAGAGCACATATGATTGTCAAAGTTTTAAATTATGTCAAGAAATATTCTATATATTATTATTATTTTAAATATTTTATATATGTAAATATAATATATATCAATCGCCAGTGACTCAGTCGACAGCGACTGTTAGGTACTTTTATTAGTTCAAATAGGTGTGCACCCACTCAGTCACCTGTGGTATGGTGGTGTGGCTTTAGTCGCTGAGAGACAGAGTCGTCGGCGACTAGTCGACAGTGCATAGTGACTCTTAATAGCTATCCAGCTGACAGCAGCATTTGATGTCGTAAACTTCAAACAATTTAGAAGTCAAGTTTGTAAGTTTACAAAAACAAACGAAACCTTTGGGTTGTACACGATGTGTAATGAGTATACTTCTTTGATCAGCTCAAAAGTATTTGTGCACCTAATGTATTCTTGAGTACACTGGCAGAGGAGTGACTAATATCGATACAGTGATTTATTATCAAAACCTTCATCAGTTCCTTTAATCAGCCTCTGTGGCGTAGCGGTAGTGCATGCGACTACTACGCAGGAGGTACGGGTTTGATTCCCGCTCAGTGCAAATATTTGTATGCACGAGTGGGTATATTTGCATAGGTCAGTGTACAATATGTATGTATTTTCGAATAAAAAGTATCTAAGTATATTTATCCACATTCTAGATACCATAACACAAGCTAATTAAGCTATGCTTACCATGGGTCTAGATAGCGTTGTGTAGAATGTTGTAGAATTAACATTTTTTATTTTATTTAATTTGATTCAAATATTGCATTGATAGTTTGTACTTTGGAGTTCGGAGCCCACAGTCCTATCTTTTCTTTTGATTTATCTTATCTGGGTTTTTGCTGGAGCTACCTCACATATGATTTTTCAATCCCGAGAGGAAATTCGAAACCAGAACTTCGTTTTTTAATCAGCGGTTGTACTGGTTAGTAGGTAAGGTTAGCATGGATGATCTCCCCCTATGCATACTACCTAAACGATGTCTATGGCTCCTTGATCCCCTAGAGAACAATATATAGGTAGTTAGTATGGTGACTAACGTCGTTAGCTATCGGATATAAAATCTATATACAGAGTTGATTTATTGTGATATTGTAAAAATGTTCACTCTTTTAGAGAATATTATATTAATTTATTGCCTCTTAGGTGTGGTCGAATTTGTATCAGCTTCTGCTAATAAGTGTAAAATGATTAATTCATATGTGGTAGGTATTTCTATTGGAGAAAACAGAGTCTATCGTATTAGTTAAAATCCGGTTTACATTTTAGGTTACAAATGCAGCGATTAAACAAGTCGTTGAAGTTTAGTCAAAAATTATTGGTAGATATGGTTTTTCTTAATTATTTTTAGGTCTGCGTCGATTTTTGGTCCCATTTCTGCAACCCATGGAGACCAATCATTTGCCAACATACTGTTATACAGTTTAGCAGAAGAAAAAATACTGTAGCAATGCTTGTTTTCCGTAAATAAATTTTATTTCATTTAATTTTCAATTCATTATTTCATTTCAATCCAGAAATCAAGAGCAGCAATAATACATATATTCTACAATGCACTCCTGTACCAATATTAGTCAGAACTATTCAACCGTTTGAGCGTGCTTAAGTAACAAACATATATCTTGACAAACTTGTCTATGTATACTTGCAAGTCCAAGCAATAAGTTTAATTGTAAGAAAGATGAGCTCGTAGAATACTTTACCGGTTGAGTAGGTGAAGGAGTGAAGGCATAAGAAACAAACATACTTTCTCAGCTCGGGAATCGGATCCAGTATACCCAATATACATCTTTTATAACGATGTATGTTTCATATATATACACTTTTATAAGGAGGTAGGACACGACGGCATATCCGTCCAATTGAGCAGTCCGACTGGAGAAGTACCTCCGCCCTATAAAATACTGCGGGCATAATAACCTTGTGTTGTGTTCCCGGTGGTGAGTAGGGTAGCCAGAGCTCACTAGAGAGTTTTTGTGCTATCAGTGGGAAAACCAAAAGCTTGTCCTGCGTCGTCTTTCACACTGACGGCATAGAAACGTGCTTACAGGGTTGGCAGCACGAGTGTGACTCCCTTGGTTTTGCACACGTCCATAGGCCACAGCTTTAGTATTATGTTATCTGTGGCCACGGTAACCACTTTCCATCAGGTGGGCCGTGTGCTTGTCTGCTACCTAAGTGGAATACAATAAACTAAAACTAACAAAACTATTATAGAAATTATCGTAAAAATTAAAGTACAAAGTGGAATTCCATTGCATCGCATGCCTCTTGTGGTAACGTTTTCAGGAGACTGGCAGCATTACCACGTTATAGTACAATGTTTTTTCTCTGTTCTATAAGAGGCCAGCCTTCTGGTCAAAAGAAACGTTGACCATACGTATCACAATTCCCTGAAGAGATTACGGGCGGTCGAACCCCATCATACAAACGTTTTAACTCCAAACGATATAAATTCATAATATCTGATGAGATTGGAGTATTTGCGCCGTTAGAGAGCATCTGCAGAAGCAGCTGCAGCACCAGCAAAGCCAGCCGTGCCGGGTATATTGGTAGAAGCAATGATGTCGACTCATGTAGCGTCTCTCACCAGAGTTCTACCCATTTTCCATGGAATTAATAAAGTTAAGTTTTATTATAGCGCATAAAATACTATCACAAATTCACTTGCTAAGCGCGGGAAGTGAACCATGTATGTCCCATATCCAACATGTATCTTTTATAATATGTTTTATATCTAATTCTATTCCCTAGCAGGTCTTTCCTTTGAACGTTGCATGTTAACATTATTTAGTTAAAATTCAAGGAGCTCACCATTTAATCTGTAATTTCCCTTTCAACGTACAATTAGTCTTGCATTTGTTGGTCGTGGGCGTCGGCATTAGCATTCGACACAACCTCTTAGTACATCGTTAGGGCCTCGTTAGACGCAAACGTAGGAGGCGCAGCCCTGCATTGAGACGTTGTTCACTGATAAAACATAGAAATCGAAAGATAATGAAATTAATTATTTAAATACTTGATACTTAGGTGAATCTTTTGAATTTAACTGAGTTTATATTGTAGCTGCTTGCTTATTTGTTTTTATACTACTTAGCTGTTAACAGATTTGAAAAAAGGAGGTTAGCACTCCGTCTGAAAATATGTAAACTATGTACCTATGGCCACTGAGTTGAGTGAAAGAGAGTACCTACTTCAACAATATTGCGTTGCATTTTAGGTCGATTTCATAAGGAAATGGCGTCTTTGTTCTGGATTATTTTATTCATTCTGGGTTTCATTTTTTTTAATCCTTCCTCAGTGGATTCTTAAAAAGTATCATAGCATGTATGTTACTTTTTAAGAATCCACTAACATAGGTCATTTTGCAAGAGTTTAAGAAAGGCGTAAGCACCCACTGCTAATATTTCAAATACGCTGAATGGTGTTTTTTTATGAATTATAATAATATACCTAACTATCAGTATCAAAATAATCGGGATATTTACCATGTTGCATTGTTTTGAGTTTCTGGTATTTCGGCGCTGTTGCAAGCACCATTATCACGGAGGAACTGGAGTAGTGCGGGTGTGCAGAGAAAAAGTATTTTCTAGGAGTCATTATACCGATCTACCCTCTTTCAAGTTCTTTTATTACCCGTATCTGCACTACTACTGGGTTCACTTTCACAACAAACTCGAACTCGATCTCGATCACGTTCACGACACGCGATGCTTACTGTATCAACTCCCGATTTCGTTTTGGCTTGTTCCCGTTTGTCTTTTAAAATACCTGTAATATACCTACCTAATTGAGATAATTATATATTCAATTAATAAATGATAGAATTATATAAATAATTGTAACAAAATAGTTTATAACATTGAAAGCACCGATCAATTCGGTTTTAAAGGTGTGAACAAATAGCCTACAGCTAACAATTTTCTTGTCATTAATAATTGATGTGGAATTTAAAGTAATATGATATTATCTATAGGTTAAAAATTTGCTCGTAAACAAAAAAAGCATCCGAAAAGTTAGTGGTCAGTAACCTCAAATAGTATTCGAAAGATTGATTGAATATGCTGGATTCCCACACCCGAGGAGAGGGCCAGATCGAGAGAGATGGCCTTGAGTCGGCCGGGGTGCGAGGCATATGCCTGTAAACCTCACCTTCGCAACCAAAAACGACCCACAGGCGGCGCGCGTTTCGGTCGGTTCGAGTCCGACATAACTTCTTCCACCGGCTCCGGTGGGGGGTATCCGTGGGGATTTCGCGCACATAAAAAGGACATTATATTTTGCTTATAAACTTAATATGCATTGTTATACCCAAGGAGGTAGGACACGGCGGTATTTCCGCCCAATTGAGCAGTCCGACTGGGGAAGTACCTCCGCCCTACAGAATACCGCGGTTATAATAACTTCGTGTTGTGTTCCCGGCGGTGAGTAGGGTAGCCAGAGCTCACTAGAGAGTATTTGTGCTGTCAGTGGGATGACCAAAGACTGCTTTGTCCTCTACACTGACGGCACAAAATCTCTGTTCTTACAGGGTCGGCAGCACGGAAGTGACTCCACTGGTGTTACACACGTTCATAGGTCATGGTAACCACTTTTCATCAGGTGGGCCGTGTGCTTGTCTGCCACCTATGTTGTATAAAAAAAAAATGCCTAAGTATAGTTACACACCAAAGTAACAAGCACAAAGCTAATTTGCTGCGTAAATGTGGGGGAATTTGCTGTCTGCTTTATGGTTGCTACTTTGATATGTGGCCCCAGAGTGTTTAAAAAAATATTTTTACCTCAAAGTTCGATGTATCAACTCTACCAATTTTGTATAATAAATCATCACAATATCTATTCGATACAATCAATTTGAATCGTATTTAAAAACACGTTGCATATTTTATAGATAATATTATGATTTATTTGACAAAAGTGTGATTGAAATTGTTATTTTAAATAACTAATTATTGGTTTTTATAATCTAAACATGTTATTTATCTCTCATTTGGTAAAACGCTACCTTGTACAGGTTACCATCTCTCTGATTCAAGATAGACCTCGGTGACCTTGTTGAGGGTATAAGCGGTGATATTACTAGTTCTCACCTACGTAATACATACTTCGGTAAGGACTTCTTGGTTTAATATTGTGAATATGGATATAGAATTGGATAAATATAGCCCCATCACGATCTTGGGGGAGCTAATTTTACCCTTCGCCTGCTAATTAGCGAACTAGGCTTTGACGCAAGCTGTTCTCGCGGAGTTAGCAAGTTAGACGGTACTCGCTCCCATAAGGGGATCCCAAGATCCGAGGAGACAGCCTCAGATGCAAGTGTAATGAAAAATGGGTGGAAATTTTCTACGTATTTTTTAGAAATGCCTCGCTGTGTTTGTTCTACTTATACAATCAGGCCTGGGGGTGGAGCCGCCTATCACCCTGGTCGGCCGGGGTGCGCGGGATAAGCCTGTTAACATCACCTTCGGCAACCAAAAACAACCCACAAGTGTCGTGCCGGCACCGTGGGATACCCACCGTGGGGATTTTTCGCACATACAAAATAAATTAACCTATACCATTGTATAGGTTCATTTTTTTACACAAATCATTGTTTGTGCTCAGATAAATTCTTTAACATGATCTGCACAGCTACATTCTATCATCGTACCGCTCGCTATAGGCAGGGAATTCATCCTCACACATTGCGACGTGAGACGGTGCGCACTGTGATACCACACAGTAATACACGAAACTTTTTGAGGCGTGGCCTAAGCGCTCGTGTAGTTGCCATTCCAGCTAACCCTATCTATGACTCAGTCGAACAAATGTGGCTGGTTCTTACGCTTGGCGGGAAAAAAGTTGCTATTGGTACTGCGTATCGCCCACCGTGGCTCAATTTGAATCTTTTTCTTGACGGTGTGACTGATGCTATGACGGCTGTAGGGTCGATTGACCACTGTATACTGTTAGGCGATTTTAATGCAAATTTTTTGGATCTATGTAACAGTAATACCAAAAGAGTGATTGAATTTCTTGTTTGTCTGAACTTATCGCAACTTGTTACATCACCAACCCACTTCACTGATGAATCCGAAACATTAATCGATTTGGTTTGTACTGATCTACGGGCGAGGCGTGTATCGGTGGAATCATTCAAAAAATCGGGGGGTCACTCTGTGATTGTTTGCGAATTTTATATTAGTCGAGAGATTTTCAGACCCTATGTGATTCAATATAGGCCTTTGAAAAATATATGTAGGGATAGTCTAGATAGCGATCTATCCAGAGCT
The DNA here is from genome assembly GCA_963662185.1 of Eilema griseolum. Lineage (NCBI taxonomy): Eukaryota > Metazoa > Arthropoda > Insecta > Lepidoptera > Erebidae > Eilema > Eilema griseolum. The sequence goes on from OY759230.1 coordinate 8,914,159, forward strand.
GACTGGAGCAGTATTTCAAAGACGGGCACAGTGAATGACATGACCAACGCGTTGAACTCAGCCTTTTTGACGGTATTCGATGTCCATGCACCACTTAGAACTAGTGTCATTAAAGAACCGTCGCTGCCGTGGATTACGGATACAATAAGACATATGATGCAATTACGTGACCAGGCACTAGGACAGTATCGGAAATTAAAGACAGACGCAAAAAGGGACTACTACTTGCAGTTTAAAGCTCTTGTAACTAAGTCATTATATAGTGAAAAGGTTGCTTACTTCAAGTATAATATAAATAATAAAATTGATAAGCCTAAATTATTGTGGCAAAACTTAAAAAACACGCTATTACCTTGTAATAAACGATCTGATGATCTTCCTTCTCATTTATCTGATCCTAACCAGATCAATCTTCACTTCTTAAACGTGCCTGGAAATTCTATAGTTAGCTTACAAACCGTTATGTTTTATGAATCAAACAGATATAGCGCATCTCGTTTTGATTTAGCACCTGTTAGGAGGGAGGATATATTGCAGCATTTATTAGGATTGAAGTCAAATGCGGAAGGGTGTGATAGTATAAGTCGTGACATGATTTTGTTGACCCTACCTCACACACTTCAAGCTATAACAGATATTATTAACAAATCGATCCTAACATCAACATTCCCTGACCTCTGGAAGATGGCTATCGTAAGGCCCCTGGCTAAGAACACTCACCCCGTAACTTTCAAAGACCTGCGACCAATCAGTATACTGCCATGCCTGTCTAAGGTTCTGGAAAAAGTTGTATGTAAGCAGCTAACTACTTATCTGGAGGAAAATGCCATCTTGCCTGTGTTTCAGTCCGGTTTCAGAAAGCGTCGCAGTACCAGTACTGCCCTACTGGACGTGACGTGACAGATAATATACTTTCATCCCAAGACCAGGGTATGTGTACACTACTGGTGCTGCTGGACTTTTCTCGGGCTTTTGATTGTATAAATACGTCGCTGCTTGTTTCCAAATTAAATTATTATGGTTTTGACCCAAATACGGTCAAATGGTTCCACAGTTACTTGGATGGCCGCCAACAACATGTGGAACTGCGCTTGCCTGATGGTGCCACCGTCCGCTCTGATCCCACCCCTCTGCAGAGGGGCGTACCGCAAGGGTCAATCCTCGGCCCAATTTTATTCCTATTGTATTGCGCAGATATAACTAAGAGTATAGAAGCATGTAACTACCACATCTATGCTGACGATTTGCAGGTCTACATCTCTTTCAAGCCTGGCGAGTGGGAAGGGGCTGTTGAGGCATTAAACCGAGACCTCCAAAGGATTGTCACCTGGTCTGAAAGTAACTCTTTGGTACTTAACCCTCTCAAGACCAAGTTCATGCTGCTGGGTACAAAGAAACAGTTAAGTCATCTGCCCACACTGAACATTTCAATTATGGGGAAGAGTATTGAGAGGGTTGTTGAAGCTCGTAATTTGGGGTTAATTATGGACTCAAATCTAAGGTTCGATGGTCATGTTAAAGAAATTGTACGGAACTGTTTCTATCGTTTGAAAATGTTGTACAAAATGAGACCCTACTTGTCGGAGGAACTACGAGTTCAGCTTGTGGAATCGCTGGTTCTGTCCAAGCTGAACTACGCCGACACTGTATATGGCCCCCGCTTACTGTCACAGACGGAGCGGCTAATCCAAAGGGTGCAAAATGCCTGTACACGTTTTTGTTTTTCGGTACCCCCTAGAGGTCATGTTACGCCTTTTCTCAATAAACACTATTTACTCAAAATGAAAAATAGGCGTAAACTTCATTTAGCATGCCTTATGTTTGGAATAATTAAACATCATGAACCATCCTACCTATATAAAAAGTTCAACTGGGTATCCAGCGGACGTAGCTGTGGTAACAGGCAGTGCTCACAACAATTGTCCATCCCTCGTCACAAAACCGCGGCTTTCCAGGGTACCTTCCGTTACGCTGCGAGTAAAATCTGGAATAACCTCCCCCCTCCGTTAAGGTCTCTTAACACTGTGGGCACCTTTAGAAAAAAATTACGGCTGCATATAATCGACGCACAGAGGGCAATTGATTTGATAAAATCGAATATATCTATTATTTAATAGTCAATCTACATGAGACGTGAGCTTTATTGTCGTTATTTTTGTATACATTATAAGGTATTTTCCATTTAGTATATTGTATTGTAAGGCTGTGGTTGCGGTGGGTTGGTTGAGCGTGGTTAACTTAGATGCTATGTAAATGTTTACTATGTAACCTACTGTAGTTTAAGTTGCACATGTTTTTTATTTTTATATTTTGTGTTTATAAAAGAAATGTAAAAAATTATTACACCTCTCAGACTGAGTTTTTAGACTTCTTAGCCACTGATTTGCATCCGTGAATCATAATAGGTCCGGTTGAAAACCAGCGCTAGATAGCTGTCTAGCAAATGCTGAACCGAATCCTTTTCGGCTGACGCGTGAGGTACACATATATTATGAACACATATATAATGAATAAGCTATTGTTTTTTAAGTACCAAAACGTCGATGAATAAATTTTCTTTTCTTTCTTTCTTTCTTTCTAAAGAAACTTCATCCCACGCATGCTCAAATTTTCTGCAGCAGAAACCAGATACCAGAACCTGCAGGGAGTTCATGGAATCCATGAACTCCCCTACTGGTTCTGGTATCTGGTTTTCCCAATCCCCTACAATATGTCAACATAAATTCCGGGACCTACACTAAGATGACAGTGATGACCACTAGCTAAAGAGTAATGATACTGTCTGAAGTTTACATGATTGTCACTCTTTGGAATAAGACCATTTTTTGACAGATTTTATCAAGATTTATGTGATATTATTTACATTTAGCACGGCGTTTCGGCTACTTTTCAACTGCCATGATCGCGACACGCCGCGACAGATGAATAGTGATAAAATCCTTTAAAAATGATTTTATTTTCATACAGAGTTATGTCCAGGTAATTATTTAATTCCATTACGATCATATAACATAAGCAGTTGCCTCAATATCGGTTGGCAGAGTAAATAGGCGTGACGAGTCATTTGGCCGTGACACGAGCTTCTCGTTTCAAAACCATTGAGCGCCGCGTGGGCATCATAATATGATGGATGCTCTTCACAAATGAATTATTGTATTACCAGCTTTCGCTTGCGACTGCGCGGTACAGATTTTGCGAGGAGAAGTTTTGCTTTTGAATTATTATACATAGTAAAATGTTGATGGCACGCGTGAAGTGATGATGCTGAATCATCATATTTGCGTTAGTCCCGGTCATATCTGAGAACTTCGGGATCCGTGGTCCCCTGAAATATGACATGGCTTCGTTTTTACGGTTATATTGGCAGCGAGTCTTACTCATAGTCTCATAGTTGTAGTTGGTGGCTGAACATTATCCGAACAATTCAGGTCGTTCTTATACGTTTCCGTCTTGACTTAACGACTGTTGGCAGCCGGGATCGATTTTTAATGTGTCCTCTGAAGTGATCACTCATTTCATACCCATATTTACTTTTTACATTCGTAAGAATAATAAAAAATAAGTGTTAAGTAGCTCATTGAGTATAATTATGCATGGTATTAGTATTATAAAAAATAAAAAGAAGGATTTATGTACCTATCATCTCACCTTCAATAGATATATTTAACCTTTATCAGGCTTATCAATATTTATATTCTTAAATTCCCAAATTACAAGAGATGACTTACACAAACATAGGGATTAAAAAACCAATACTTCCTTTTCCTTTTACATTGGGATTTATACAAATCTTGGTAGAGGTCACACATTTTGGATTAATATCAGTTGATAATGAAAATTTAAAGATGATTGTAATTTAAACCGATTATGTGTTTACAAAACAGTAGGCAGGAGGTCAGGCATTTGTATAAAACTAACTGTCGTACGTGGCTCCGCCCGCATGAAATTTTGATCCAGTTACCGCAACTGATAAGTAGGTACTTCTTCCAGGGATAAAATTAGCCTATGTGTTGTCAGACGTTAGACTAGACAAAGTGTCTTATTCTTAAGTCATGAAATATATAATTGCGATGATATTATGATAATAATGAAATGTTGATAATGATGATGACGATGACATGAAATGATAACATGAGAATAACATTGTCAAATTATTATAATTTTTACGAGAATCACAGAAGAAAAATTGTTATTCAACGGTATTATTAATTGAATAAAGCGAACAGCATACTTTTGCATTGCGTTCTTTTTTACAGGTGATTGAATAAAAAGCCCGTGAAATAGCAAAAATCGTTAGCTATTTATACCTACATATTCTGGACAAAAAGTGGTTTACTGAATTTGGTAATTACGTAGACCAATAATTGCATTAACATCCAAACTTGTATTCGTAAAGATGATTATAATATTTTTTTATATGTACATACATACATACATAAAATCACGCCTGTCTCCCATAGGGGTAGGCAGAGATCACGGATCTCCATTTGCTACGATCCTGACATACTACTCTCGCTTCATTCACTCTCATTACATTCTTCATGCACGCTCGTCGGTTTAGAGTACTCCTGACCTGCCCCTTTTCTAAAACTTCCCCGATTTGGTCCAGGTATGTGCGCCTAGGTCTTCCCCTTCCGACGGTACCATCCACACTCGCCTCATACACCTGTTTCGTTAGTCTTCTTTCATTCATTCTCTCAACATGACCAAACCATCTCAACATTCCTCTCTCAATTCTCATCACTACATCTTCTATCACTCCACATCGTTCTCTTATCACGCTATTTCTCACTCTATCTTTCAAGGTCAAGCCACACATACTTCGCAACGCACGCATTTCTACTGCATTCTCTCTACTCTGATGCTTTTTCTGCCACACCCAACTTTCACTACCATACATAAGAGTCGGCACCAATACTCTTCCATGTACAGCCAGTCGTGCCTTTTCGGACACTTTCCGGCTGCTCATAAAGTTGTGTAGTGCCCCATTCACTCTATTTCCAGCCATCACTCTCCTTTCAACATCTTCTTCATGCTTTCCATCTCTCGTAAACAATGTTCCCAAATATATGAACTCATTCACTTGTTCCACTTTTTCTCCATCTATACAAATCCTACACTCTGTCACGCATTCATCTCTTTCAAAAACCATAACTTTTGTCTTACTAACATTCACTTTCATTCCTTTCCTCTCAAAAGCTTCATGCATAGTTGTTACCATCTCCTGCAACTCATCTGCCGATGACGCCAGTAAAACCTGATCATCATCATCATTTTTATATGTATATTTCCAAATATGTTCTTTTTTATAATATGTATTTAAAAATATAATTTATAAGTTTTTGAAAATGAATAAAGAGGAATTATAATAATAATACTATTTTCATTAGGTATATACCAATATACTACAAAACAGATAAAATGAGAAATCCTCAGTGGCACTTAGACCCAAACTAAGAATACCTAGTAACATATATGTTCTAAATGTCTACGTAATAAAAAAAGCATAGAAACAAGAAGTATATAATTATATTATACTTTATTGTACACACACACAATTTTACATTTATACAGAACAATAGATGTAATGCAAAGGCGAGCTAACTCAAAATTGAGTATTCTGCCAGCAAACCCGGGAGTGCACGGAGGAATTGCAATACGAGAGGCAAAGTCTAGTGCACATGAAAGTAGAGATTTTAATGTAAGAGGTATTCAAAATGTATACCCCAGGCAATAGGAATACATAAACACACACAGTACATTGATTAATATTACATAATTATTATTAGATCTGTACGATTGGTTTAGTTCTAGCATTCATTTGTTTTTATGAACAATTATATCAATATTATTGACATGTAACGTACAATTTGTATTTTTTAAAATATAATTATCAGTTTCGTAACCTACTCGTAACCTTTGATATTTTATCAAATTTGCTCTTTTTACATCAACCAGCTCCGATCGCATCTGCAATAAAAAGTTTAATCTTTTTGCCTAACTTTGAGTCTAGGTCACGACATTGAGAAGGTCAGGACAGTTTAGATCTAAATTAGGTGTAAAATTCTTTTGTTTTATTTTAAAATATCCTCTTGGCAGGTAGGGAACTTGCTCCCTTAAACCCTGTTAGGCAATGGAGAAGTATTTGTTTCTACTTAATTTATAGTTTTACCTATATTGCCTTTTTAATACCAGTTAGGTGGCTGACAAGCACACGGCCCATTTGATAGAAAGTGGTTACCGTGGCCTATGGACGTTTGCAACACCAAAGGAGTCACACTTGCGCTGCCGACCCTGTAAGCACTGAAAGTTTTTGTGCCGTCAGTGTAGAGGAAAAAGCAGGACAAGCTTTTTGGTTTTCCTGCTGACAGCGCCAAAGCTCTCCAGTGGCTACCCTACATGAGTAGATAGCGATGACGCTGGGAACACAACACGAGGTTATTATGGCCGCAGTATTCTAAAAGGTGAAGGTACTCTCCTAGTCGTACTGCTAAATTGGACGGAAACACTCTCGTGTCCTACCTCCATCAATAACGTTTTATAATAATATTTGGGTTCGCAGGGGTTCGTAGACAATCTCACCTGCAGATTGTTGAACGAGTGTGGTATTTCCTTTTGAATTTGTGATCACTCTGTCACTTACGTAAAAGCCAATATTAGCCAATTCATAAGGGAAGTAGGAGTATTAGAGTGGATATGCAGGTACAAGCTTGGCTGCTACCGGGATTAGTACTCGAATAAAGATGGAATAACAGTAACCTGGAATTTATTTCATCGGCTGTACATCCATCCACAATCAGAATAAATAGCGATTATCCTCATCACATAATACAACTCGATACATACCAACATTGATGGGGTAGCTTCTTCTACTATCGTATCGATGGCATGTCATTCATCAACACTCCCTCATTATCAACTCTGATTGCGTTCTTAGAGGTGCTTATGAGCTCCTTCGATGTACATGTCTATGGGCAAGCAGTACACTTTAGTGGTGGGATAGTCTATGTTCCTTATTTCAAGGTCCTAATTCACCGCAGCTATGCTAACTTATTCTAGAAGGGACTCGAATACTATCCAAATGTTGTGTGATCGATATAGTGACTGCCATCTAACATCCACTGCCCATTGACGAAATCGAAGTATCGTAGTTATACCAGTTTTTGGCCATTTTGGGTTCTAACTACCCATAGCTCTTCGAGGCACGGAAGTACCCAGCCCAATGTAAATAGTTGAATTATTTTTTATACCACTTAGGTGGCAGACAAGCGCACGGCCCACCTGATAGAAAGTGGTTACCGTGATCGAATACTATTCAAATGAGTAGCGGCTACTTTACATTTTCTTCTGCCTGTTTGAGCTTTATATACGTAAGGTAAGGTTTTATGTAGTTTAAGTACTGAGTTGAGAATGTAAAGTTTTCTTAGTGACAGTGTTTTATGAATTCGATATAGTTCGTCTGTAGGAGATCTAAATGGCTTAAATAACATTGTCTTTATCTCTGGGCCCTTTCTGCTTCAAGAAATTTAATTTTCGAGGCACCACCCCAGATAGGGATACAGTAAGACATCACTGATTGCGCCAACGCAATATAGATACGTTTTAGGAGGTCTTGAGAGGTAACATGTCTTAACTTTTTAAAGACCCATATGAGTTTACGGATTCTCTCATTTAAAGCATCGATTTGTGGGTGCCAGGAAAGTCGTTGATCCAGTATTACTCCCAGGTATTTGGTGGATTTTACACATGCTATCTTCTCACACCCACACTGCGCAGTACGCGTATCAGTGAGATCACAGGTGTGAACCCTTAATATTAGGTTTGGGGGCGGGAGTGTGTGTTTATTTATTGCAAAGCAAATGTAATAAGTTTTACTGATGTTCGGGGTAAGAAGAGCTGCTTCAAGCCACTTTGCAACCTTATGGAGACCTTGTTCAGCCGCTGTAAAGACGGAGTTCCAGGAGGCCCCATTAAATATAATGGCAGTGTCATCCGCATAAAAAAAATATATGCGCTCCGTCAATCATGAGACTTGTTAAATCATTAAGATATATCAAGAATAGCGTGGGCCCTAAGACACTTCCCTGGGGCACGCCGTACTCAATTTTAGTGTCAGAACTAGTAAAACTGTCGATTTTTACTCTTTGAGTACGATCTTTTAGATAGTCAGTTAATAGTTTTAAAGTTATACCCCGAATACCCACAAGCTCCATCTTTTTTATAAGAGTGGGAATCGACACAGTGTCAAATGCTTTTTTCAAGTCTAAAAAGACTGTAAGACATACAAATATTTGCACAGAGCGGGAATCGAACCCGCACCCCCTGCATAGCATACCAATGCTCTACCGCTACGCCACGGAGGTCGTCGAATAAATGTATTGAGACTGTTTCAGATACTTTTTCGTTCTCATAGTACGTATAGCCAACAAGTTGTAAGCTAGTTTAAAACACTTGCGTTCACACTGAAGCCTGTGACATATTGCAACTTGTTAAATACATGTTTTATACTTAGATGAAAACGAGGGGGAATGAGTCATTAGTGTAAACAATACAGCTATAGACAGTTGTAATGGCAGAAGATTTACATAGTAACATGCAAATTTTGACGCACCTCTCCATAAATCGCTAAATTAACTTTAATTTATTACCGCTAGAAGTGGAAATCTCAAGGTTTTGTTATAATATAATTCTCTAAAAATCTTTATTCGTACTAAACTTGTGTATATACAGTAAATGTCCGTTTATTGTTTTAGATTGGTATGTCAGTGCCTCAGATGCAAAGGTCGAGTCAATCATAGTACCCATAAGACGGCAATAGGCATAAGGCATGGAACAGAATACAAAGATTGGTGAAATATGGGCGTTAATTTACCTCTGCCTAACCCCTTTATCCCCGTAAAGGCGTGCTAATATGTATGTATGTATTTCCGGGAGCGGTTGACCTCTCAACTCAGAAAGGACAATCTGTTCCAGAGCGTCTTCCATCAATTGGATATTTTCCCGTAATTATAGTAGGTAAATTATTTAACTGAACTTATTAAATTAACAATGGTAAAAGTTACGTTTGTTCTTATTTTATATTTTTTTATTTATTTTTAATCATCCCCGGAACCTATCATAGTAAATGTTTTGACTATTAATCCGGTGAAAGAATACAAGTATCACTACGCCATCTCATCCGAAGGGTGTCGTTAGAGACGACTAACGGTAAAATACGTAGACTTACTGCGAGAGAAGGAAAACTCGAAATAAAAACCCTGTACCAACCCGCCTGGCCAGCGTAGAAACAGTAGGCTAAAGCCTCCCGACATTGGGAGAGGCCTATGTCCAGCAATTGACTGCAATAGGCTAATTTTTGAACTATTTAATATTATGACGTCACAATAAATTATTTCATACAAGTGTCCCTATAGCTAGTGATTTGGATTTTATTAAAAGTAACTAATTTGTTTAGTCAGTCAAATACCCAATTCTTCCTACAGTCCTTTAAGCGGGGCGTGAAAAAGCATATGATGAGGCCGTCAAGCTGAGTGTCACCATTGTCATACGGTATGTGTAAGTAATGGTGACCCTCTTTTCTGGGACTTTGCCTTCAGCTTACCACCAGGCAAGGTGAAGTCCAATTGACGTGTCCTATTTATAAAAAAAGGGTTGCAGGTAAGGTTTATTTGGGTTCGAGGGTCTCGGTAAAGCCCCATACAAGAAATCATAAAGAGGTCTTAAAATGATGGTCGGACGGATGTTTTTGTCACAGGGTTAAATTTTCGAGGTCGTACGGGTACGTAAAGACAGATTGATTTTGACTAGTCAAGATCAATTTGATGCTGACTATCTAAAAAAATTTGCTATGAATATTGTGTTTATGTAGCGGTGAGTAGGGCAGCCAGAGCTCACTGGAGAGTTTTTGTGCTATCTGTGGGAAGACCAAACGCTTGTCCTGATTTTGTGTTGTGACGGCACAGAAAATCTCTGTTCTTACAGGGTCGGCAGCACGGATGTGACTCCCCTGGTATTACACACGTTCATCGGTCTCGGTAACCACTTTTTATCAGGTGGGCCGTGTGCTTGTCTGCCACCTGAGTTGTATAAAAAAATATACTAAGTAAGGGAAAGATCGCGGGTTCGGATCCCGCCTGAATCGATTCAATTTTTCTATATTTTAATCGAAGATTTTTCAATTCGAAACAGTTGTTTCTAATATTAATATCAGTATAGATATAAATAAATACCGATTAGTCACTATTTTTTACGGAGACACATTAAGCGACTATTAAGTGGTTTTACATGTATTGCCTTTGTAAAACTCACAAGCAACCTATGAACTCAATAAATAGGTGTCAGGTCCGGCAGTACCTGTATGGCCAGACAAATCATACGTACTAAAATTAATATCTTTTTAACTGTATGTTTTAAACTTGTTTTCGTATGTTATAAGGTAAACATTACGTATTAAAAACGAGTTCTCTTCATACCAGATATGTTCGGCCCTAAACCAGTCTTAGTAAAAACAGCCAATGACAAATTCTAAGACGAGCCCATCGGCTCATTTAGAGCGTACATCAGGTCATTCAAGTTTCCTAAAAAGGTATTTGGATACTAATCGTTAGGTTGATATTCCAGTATCGAGTAAAGATATTATAAGTAGGTAACATAACACAAACTCACGCCTATATCCCTCGAAGGGGTAGGCAGAGGTGCTAGCACCTACATTTCGCCAGTTTATGTTTAGGTCCCAATGTAATAGGTGGCGAGCCTATTGCCATTAACCGGGCACTTATAAACCTGTGTCGGTAGCCTAGTGTTATGGGCTGCTGAGACGAGGTCTCGGTTTCGATCGCAGGTTTTACCATGGCACACACCAATTACTTTTCGATGCTTTTCGAAGTTATGTGTGTATTTATCGCAGATATTACAAGATTATTGCTAAATTTTGCACTTAGCACAATATTTGTCTTCTATACCATCAATATAGTGCCAAATTATGCACTTATTAAGAACTATATATAGACAACATTCATACCTATTGCGAGCATGTCGTTCTTTTAATGTGGCATGTCGGGAGGTTGATTTGGATTTGTTTTGCACTAGTGTTACTAGAATGAAGAAAGCACTATGTGATCAATACTTTGAATGATTTCCATTATCTCTAATATAGTTTCCTAATTTCTAAAATAGCATAATTTGTCTTGAGAGTTTTTTGAGCATTAGCATGTAAAGATGTAATAATACCTAAATGTGGAAACTGATAATTGGCCTTCATACTATTAATTATATAATATTGAACCTTTTTTAGCTGTAAGTTTCCCTAAATTTTTGTTTTCTAGATAATATTTTGACGAAAATGTAACAGATATTTTTAATAATAACTTTTTGTGTCTCAGTTAAGTAAAGCTTAAAATTTTTTTTTTAAATGCGCAAAATTACTGAATTTTTAATAGGTATGTAAAAATATTATATTGCTAAAGTATCGTCGGTGGCTTAGAGGTAAGAAGTTAGTCTTACAATCAATAGGTACAAATCACCGCGATTAAACTCTCGTGAATTCACTACTAACACAAGCAATAAAATTACGCTGAAGAAGTAAGGGGGAATATTAGATATTTCGTATCCTATTATTGTTTTGTAAAAAAATATTTCAAACTATCGAGTAGCAATTTTGGCCAATCAAAAATATACGATTATAGAGAATTTTATCGCTTCGCTTTCTATATCACACAAACCTTACTGAACGCTCAAAAATATATGTACGAGTATAATTGGGTGTCCTTACGTTCTATATATATGTGATTAGCAGTTGACAGTATTAGCGTACTCGTTTGGTGACCATACACAAAAATGGTGTCGTCGGATTGTTTATCCAAATAAATTAAATTTTGATTGAAACAAGGTTACGAAGCTTTTGATTGATTAGTATTTAATTAGTTACCATATTTGAGTTGACAGATTTTGTTTAATTAATTTTATAAGTAGTTAGTGCTGAAGAGAAGACTTGATGGCTGGAGATCTTGCTCTTGACTTACTGTTTATAACAGCCTTAAGATCATCTTGATGCATATCATTACCAAATCAAATCATATATTTCTCAGATAACATTGATCCATTGTGTTTTGTGTGCGCCTTAGATTAGGGTTAGTGCACATTATTTTAATGTTTATTTGAATTCATTAATTTATTAGATCTGTTATTAATTTACAATTGTCTCAATTAAACAGAGGACCCCAGGCAGAACTGTGCTCCTAACTGATCGGCCTTCTCACAAGGAATTTAATAATTGTAAAATCAATACCAGCCACTGTAGGATACAGGATGCTGTTGTCACTATCCCGTATTCTACGAAGCAGCGATGCAGTTTTTTTACGAATGACGGCGTAGAAACTGACAGTCATATTCGGCTCAAACATCTCCGACGCACTACAAACGTGGTAGTCCCAACATCACCCTAAAGACATTATTGCGACCTTTTAGTGTAACTGACCCATGGACTCCTGTGTAAAAGTCCGGACAATATGCTTTAAAAAGCTCGTATCTTTACACTTTCACTGTAACGGACCGCTAGCGCCCAGCGCTTCCTTTCAATATCTAAATTGTCCTTAAGTTCCTCAGCGAGAATATGCCCTAGGCATTTGAATTTAGATCATCTATAATTTTCACGCCATTTAGAGTAATGTTAGGTGTTCCATTACCAGGACATACACCGCAGGCCTTAAGAGCAATGTACTCACACTTCTTAATATTATAGATCAATCCGTACGATGCAGCATAGGCCTCACAGACTCTGAGCATCTCATTGATAGCCTCAGCAGTTGGGCAAACATTTGCTTGGGAGGGTTACAGATAGTGTTTTTTTTTCTTTCAATATTTAGTTCATTAATTGACTGCACCTCGCTATATGGTTATAAAGCTAAGTGTAGTAGGTAGTTAGGTCAGCCAACATCATTATTTTTGCAAGTAGCAATAAAAAATGAATCTTGTACCAGATTTTGGCAACACCTGACATAAGTGTTACAGTAACACATTTTTTAGATCTGAACTAATCACTAACTTCCGAGATACTTGGTTTTTTTTTATGAACTTGCGAAACATTGCCAATACATATTCAACTTAATCTCTTTATCATAAAGTACAAAGTACAATGACGATGGATATTCTGTACAAGATGATTGCGTGTTCGAAGATGTGGATAATGGTTGGTCAGTGAAAGTGAACATTCGTATAACATGTTTGAATCTCGAAAAGATTTCATTTCTTTGTAAATCTGCAATTATCAATAATATCTCATAATACTTGAAGCGTTCGTGGCTAGGTCCGTTCACTGTTCGGTAAACAATCAGTGGGTTAAGCTCTCTAGGCGCGGTTTCTATTTGGATGGGTGACCGCTTGGTGGTATTTCAAATGAGTGCTTCGGTGCCGAAGCACGTTAAAACTCGGGCCCTCCTGGTTATCAATAGTCTTTAGGTTAATACAGAGGTTTATATGGGCGATCTAAATAGCTCTGCCAGTAGACAACCACTAACTAAATATCAGGCTAGGAGGTCAAACGGCAGTAGCTACCAGTATAGTCACATATTTCAATCGGACCCCGGTTTCAGAGGGGGAGATCTCGGATACGAACGGGACTAACACAAGATAATGATCTTATCATACTAAGATTATACATGCTGATTGATCCACATTGCTCTAGAACAGGCTTTCTTCTAAGAGTTAGGAGCAAGTTGAGGGATTTCATCCGAGCACTAATCCTGGATGGATGGATAATCTTGAAGCCGTGCTTTGCCTTTACGAAGTCTTGCTCTGTCTTACGAAGTCTTGCTTTGTTTCACGAAGCCTTATTTTGTTTTTCGAAGCCTTGTTTTGTGTTCTGCACTGATAGCACAGAAACTCTATCTACCTTTTCCCTCCACTTCTTTACTATCAGATGGTTTCTTCAGGCTTGGCAGCGTGTACGGAGTGTTTCTATGTAGGTATGTTAAGTATGATTTTACAAAAGGAAACGCATTAAAGTTAGTATGTATATCTGATTAACCTGTATAACTGCGGATTTGGCTGAACTTCAATATTTTCCGTGAAGTGACTGCCATCTGACCCATTGCAGCTAGAGCAGTTATTTTTAGGGCTCCAACTACCCGTAACCCTCGTGCCACAGATGTTGGTATGGCAACAGGGACCGATGGCTAAACGTGCCCTCCGAGGCACGACCAGACCATGGAAATTACCCATATATGTACATGCATTCAAATATTTGTACTGAGCGAGAAGCAGGCCGCGGCGGTGTCGCCTCCCCGTTTCCGGGGACGAGTTGGGGACTCTGTAGTCCCCACACCCGAGAAAAAAACTTTAATGAGTAAAGGTTACTATAAAGTGGATGAGTTTTTTTTATTTTTTATACCACTTAGTTGGCAGACAAGCACACGGCCCACCTGATGGAAAGTAGTTACCGTGGCCTATGGACGTCTGTAACACCAGAGGAGTCACGTCACAGTCGCGCTGCTAACCCTGTAAGTACAGAGTTTCTGTGCCGTCAGTAGAGTACCTTAATGATGTTAATGCGTGGTCAACATAAGTCTCTTGCTTGCTCGCACAAAATAAATTGTAAACCAAAATAAATTTAAAAAAGAAAAATAATCTAGTTCTAATGTAGTTCGCTGAGTTTCTTGCTGGTATCTTCTCAGTAGAACTAATCTACCGAACCAGCGAAAGAATCATTTTCCAATGGTTTATTTTTACATTATTTAATATTTTTATATTATTTCTTGACATACATAATTGTAAAAATTTGACGTTCATATGTGCTCTTTGTGTGCCTAAACTGAATAAATGAAATTGATTCTTTGATTCTTTGAGAGGGCCAGATCGTGAGAGATGGCCCTGGGTCGGCCGGGGTGCGAGGGATAGGTATGCCTGTCAACCTCACCTTCCGCAACCAAAGCGACCCACAGGCGGCGTGCGTTTTAGTCGGTTCGAGTCCGACATAACCTCCTTCACCGGCTCCGGTGGGGAGGTATCCGCGGGGATTTTGCGCACGTAAAAAAAAAAATTGTACTGAGCGGGGATCGAACCCGCGTCTTCTGTGTAGCGGTCGCGTTTACTACCGCTACGACACAACACAAGCTAATTAAGCTATCCTTTCTATAGTTCTAGATAGCGCTGCTGAGAATTCCAAGAACTTATTTTTTTTTCATTTAATAGCAGTAAGTAATATGTGGACCGTATAGTGCGTACGCACCGGTGTCAAGCGGTCGCAATCCCAATATGGCATCGAACCCGTTACCATTACACATGACAAACTGCCATTCACCGCCTATTACAGTATCGAATTGAATCTATTAACGGACAGAACGACGTGCACTAAAAAATAGATCTTAAGTTGTGATGATAGAGTTTATTTTAAATTGAAGGATGATAAATCTGATGTTCGATTGTCTTATTATTTTAGTTTTTGATATTGTGTTATTATTAAAGCAGTTTTTAACAATTTGGTTTTTGTAGTCAAAGACCTACCCATTTATGTGCGATACCAAAACTGATCTGTGACTTAGGAGTGGTTATTATAGTTTGTTGTCTAGCAGTACTTGCTAGAAATGAGACAGTTCAGTGACCAGTTTCAGTTTCTTTGTGCACCAGTGGCGAAGAGTGAATATTTTCAAAGGGAAGCGTGTGGAAAAAAACTTACCTCGATCTAGGTTGTCATAAACCAAGCAACCTATTAGGAAGCCAGCGAGAATCAGGTTATTGGAACCTTACGTCACTATTTTACACATCTCACGGCTCTCTGAAACTGGGAACTTTGAGATAACTCTGCACTACAAGATATGTGACAACCACCATTGTGTCTTCATGTGACTGAAGAACAAACGAAACGTCGGCGTCAGTGTAAATATAAAGTAAGTCAAAATAAATCGCATTAAAATGAATAGAAAATGTTTTTTTTTAATTCTTTATTGTACACAGGAAAATAATACATCAACAGGCAATCACAAATACATCTTGGTGTACAAAGGCGAGCTTAACTCAATATTGAGTTTTCTGCCAGCAAAACTTTGGGGGATTAAAAGTTCTTTAATCTTTTTTTGTTTACTTGTGTGTTGCAATACCTCATTTTTGAATTTGCTTTTCTATTTTCTACTTGCTTACTTATATAATAGTGACAAACAAACTACTACAATATTTTTCACGTAGCATGGGTACGGTGACGTTTGGGATTTGAAGTTACTAGAGATGTAGTCAAGATAAAATCGCATGAAATAAAATCGATTATATATCTTATCGAGATCATTTATTAATGAAGAAGAAATCGATTCTATTAACTAATAATTTTGAAGAAAAAAAGTAAAACAAAATTGATAACCTGTTTAATTATTTATTAAAAATCAAACATGTTCATCATCTTCATCATCATCATCATCATCATCATCGTCATCTGACTCGTCGACGTGAATAATTATTTGGGAATCAATTATGCAGTCTATTCTAATGTCTCGCTCCCAGTCATGTAAGATTAGATTTTTGGTTTTCTCCACTACTTTCTTCCAGTCATCGCCAGTGACATTTTTGCATCCCTCTTTCAATAACCCCATCATTTTTGTGGCTGTAAAAGGCGGAGCTGTATTTTTTCGTGCAGCGTATCCTGAAACAAGATAAAAAACAAATTGAGTCATAGAATTCAAGTAATAAACATAATCATATTTATGTCAGTATGTAAATAGACTATGGTTAAACAAGTTACCTTTGATTTGGGCCCAAATTAATTCAATGGCATTGTACTGACAGTGGTACGGTGGAAGCCTCAGGACTTCGTGACCATATTCGTTTGCCATCATATCTAATTTGTATGTCGTTTGGGGCTTGTGCATTTTTACGAGCTTCACTAGCTCCACCTTTAATTTCGTCTCATCGGCTTCCACATTATTGGCTTGGAGCCACTCGATCAACTCGCTCTTCTTATTGGAAGAAGTCGGCGGTTTGTTCAATTGCACGGAGTGATATGGGGCATTGTCCATAATAATTGTGCTGAGTTCTTCTAAATTGCTAAGCATATTTTGAAACCACTCCGTGAATACTTCCGCATTCATATCTTCGTGATATTCTCCCGTCTTTTTCGATTTAAAAGCAAGTAGCCCATTTTCTACAAATCCTTTCGATGTGCCTGCGTGACAAATAATCAATCTCTCCCCTTTTCCTTCTGGCACTTTGGTCGAGGCATGAGGTGTATCGTCAGTCCACATTTTACCGACCGTATGATTGGCATTCAGCCAAGTTTCATCCAGGAAGACGACATTGTTCCAATCGGTAATCGCTTTAGCCTTTTTCAAAAAGGTAACCCGTGCAAGTGCTATATCGCCCCTCTCCATGACAATTTTTCTTCTGTTTACTTTTTTGAATTGGAAACCAATGTCCTTCAATACGCGCCACAAGGATGTAGGACTTCCAGTAAACAAATCAGCATCTTTTAAAGACTTGACCAGCTTTAGAAGCGTCGGTAATTCTTTATTCTGGTAATAGTTATAAATGTGGCTCCGTATAGCATCGGCCGCAAAACTGTCTACATCTGTTACAGATGCCTTTTTGGTTCGCTTTTTATTAGGGGTGGACAACTTATTTTCTTCTGTATCGTGAGCACCATATTTTTCTCGAGTGATTCGAGAAACCGTGTTCCGCCCAATGTCTAACGCATCTGCCACTCGATCCAAAACGTTGGACACAGGCAATAGCGTTCCGCCATTCTCACGTTCCCGCTCAAAGTAATCCCGCAATCGAACTACAAATTCACGGGCTTGACTACCAAGCACAGTCTTTTTCGTTCTTTTTGGCATTTTGCCAAAAAAAACAACAAAACAAAAGTCAATAACAAAAAACGGTAACGAAAACAACAAAGCACAACGATAGTCAATAACAAAAACAAGTAACAAAAACACCACGCAAGCTTAAAACAAAGAAAACAGACCGCATACAAGGCAGACGCACTCGTACTGAGTTGATATAACAAGATGGCTGCCAGCTCATGCTTAAGCAGTGTTGCTATATTATAATAAAGCTCCACAAAGACAAAAATGCTTTGTTTAAAGTTTATTATTACATAATTATATTTTATAATCGTATTTTAGTTAAAAATACAACTAACGATTTATGATACTTTATTCGACAATTTATCGATTATAACGATTTTACTATGTCAATCTCTAACGCAACCTGTTCCGATTCACGCATCAAGAATTATGTATTTGGAATGTTTATATTTAAAGTTTAAATAATTACGGAGAAATAAAAATAGTTTTAAGTTAAAAATGCAAAATAAAACAGTTTTCTTTTTATCTTCGTATTAAGTGTTGTTTCCTGTATTCCGCGTTAGGTAAATTGTTTCGAAATGAATCATGCATGAAATGGAATTAGTCAAATGTCACCGTACCCATGCTACGTGAAAAATATTATAGTTTAAGTTTCATTGCAATTTGATGATTGCGATTGGGTAAGCACAGAAGGCGAATAGAAAATATAAAAAAAAACTATCCCGTTATTGTAAAATGGTATTTTCTATTTATTCAAGAGTATAATCTATCTTTGCGCTTAAATTCATTCAAATTCGTTCAGTAGTTTATGTGTGGCAACACACTATTCATCCATATTTCATTCATCCTCACAAACTTTTACTTTTATTATATTAGTAAGACATATATAGATTAAATCTGTTGTGTCATACTTAGTTTTTGTGATTCCCTCTTTTAGCAAAAGTAATGATTTATTCAAAATTATTATTACTTTACAGTACTTTTTATTATAGACAACTTATAGTTGTCTATAATAATGTTAATTAATTACTGAGTGAACGACAACACGTATATAAGAAAAATGTAAGTGGATCCTCATCAAATTAGAATATCTTACAAAAAGTGCTGGTCGGAAGTATCCGAAACAGGCGTACTTGTATGAAATTTACAATCACTTTACAGTTTAAATATAAATATGAAAGTAACTCCATCTGTTACATTTTCAAGCCTAAATTACTAGCCTGATTAATATGGCATTAGAAGGATTTTAGAGAGTCGTCGTAAAATGAGGTTACCTAGACTCGGTGGGTGATGGTTGTGATTGTGGTGCACCACCGACTATGGAACACCTCCTGTCGTGCCCACTGTGCCCCTACACCTATACAATTGCTGACCTGAAAGAAGCGGCAGAAGGTGCGGTCAATGTTGCCGAATTTCAGGCTAGGCGCATTTAGCATCTTTTTATTTATTATTGCCATTGACACAAAGTAGAAGACGAGTGTCGGCAGCGCGAGTGTGAGTAACGCCCTTGGTGTTGCACAGGTCCATAGGCCACGGTAACACACTTTCCATCAGTTGGGCTGCCACCTAAGTGGCATAACGACGAAAAATGCCATCGTAACCAGCTTTTTTCCGTGATATATGATATCCACATACATAGGCAGACTCGCAGGCAGCAACAAGTCATATATTATTTTCACGTCTTCTCTGTATACTTTGGTACGATTCAGGTAACCTTGCCTTTCTATTAACTAACTATAAAAGGACCTAAACAACATTTTATTTCTTTAAAAAACTGGATGTAGGTTTAATAACGACTCCGAATAGTTTCGCAATTACGTGGTATTTGTGTCTGTATATGATTAGCTACACCAACCCGCGGTCTCAAGAAATCTCGAAGATGATAATAATTTCAAAAATATAAGTCCCCCAAATCTCTGGGATTCAAGCTTACATGTTTTCATCTCAATAAAATTTTCGGGTTTTTTAATCAGGTTGTGGAAAAATATCTTTCGGGGCCGTTAAGTTAGGGATCCTTAATTTAAGATTGGCATCTGTAATGGTGGTCCGTATCTTCTAGACTACACCCTAGCTTCTTACCATCTAGCGTACCGTGACGTACATACAAGAATCTGCACCTTTTAGTTAATATGCGCAGAGCCGATGGGGGAGATTATGTCGGACTTGAACCGACTAAAACGCACGTCGACTGTGCGGGCCGCAGGTTGCCGGAGATGAGATTATCTGAGACATATTTGTCGCATCCGGCCCTCTAGACAAATGGCAATTTGTTGGCCGGGTGTTGAATTGAATGAATATATGGGATACGTTGCCGACAGTCATTTACTTCAAATCTCATACATTTGTCAATATATATTCTATAAGACCCGGCCAATGAATTGCCTCTACCAGCCCTACCAGCCTCTACCATACATAAATTCGAATGTGTCATTCGATAGTTTTAATTTTTTTTTTATACCACTTAGGTGGCAGACAAGCGCACGGCCCACCTGATGGAAAGTGGTTACAGTGGTCTATGGACGTGTGTATCACCAGGGAAGCCACACTCGCGCTGCCGACCCTGTAAGCACAGTGTCTCTGTGCCGTCAGTGTAGGGGACAAAGCAGGACAAGCCTTTAGTCATCCCACTGACAGCACGAATTCTTCAGTGAGGTCTGGCTACCCTACTCAGCACTGGGAATATAACACGAAATTATTATAACCGCGGTATTCTGTTGGGCGGAGGTACTTCCCCAGTCGGACTGCTCAATTGGGCGGAAATACCGCCGTGTCCTGCCTTTTTGTATGTTGTTTACAACATTTCTAGAAAAATAAATGTGAAACAGCTGTTAATATATATATAGTAGACATTGATTAGTTATAGAAAAGGAAGATTCATTTTGAATGAATTCAATTAACAATCCGATCATATTATAATTTAAAGACAGGAAGTAGCTGTTTCATAAATTTATTTTATTGACGATGGCTTTCGAGAAAGTTCTATTCTAGCCTATTCTGACGAATGTAACATAATTAAGTGCTTTTTAATGATTGAATTAGTTCTTTAATAACGATTTAATGAAATATTTAAATGGATGGAGAAAAAAATGGTAATTTTAATATGACTACTAGCTGCACGTTCTGACTTCACAAAAAAGAAAATTTCTTTCCAAGCTTTCCAAAAAACAAACCTTTCATATAAACCTTGTCCTGGCAATAACAAACAGTAAAAAAGAATTACCCAATTTGGTGAACCGTTCAGAAGCTATGCGTGTATATAACATTTCGGAGATCACGCACATAATTACAGAATGTATGTGTGTATATATGTATATACCTATTGTCTGGGCTACACATATTGTATACTTTTTTATATCAAATCTACACTTTCATGTACACTAGACTTTGCCTCTCGTATTGGAATTCCTCTGTGCACTCCCGGGTTTGCTGGAAGAGAACTCAACTTTGAGTTAAGCTCGCCTTTATACATTACATCTCATCTTTTTGTACATACAATAAAGTATTAATAAAATAAATAAATATTTTTTTTGTACTTATTTGACAAGAGGAATCTGTAGAGTATGGAACTTATAGGTATCAATAGACCAATTAGTCAAGGGCAGTCTTCTGCTGGACATTAATCTCGTAATGCGAGAAGAGGGCCAGATCGTGAGAGATGGCCCTGGGTCGGCCGGGGTACGAGGGATATGCCTGTCAACCTCACCTTCGGCAACCAAAGCGACCCACAGGCGGCGTGTGTTTTAGTCGGTTCGAGTCCGACATAACCTCCTCCACCGGCTCCGGTGGGGAGGTATCCGTGGGGATTTTGCGCACGTAAAAAAAACGCCTCTCGTAATGTGAGCCTTACCTCTTTCGTTTACAGCTTCACTTTATACATTATACCTACATACATGTATTGATTAAAATGCTCTTAATATGGCAAACGAACACTTCATTTTTAAATGTAGTACAACATTCTATACATCGTTATCTAGACCCATGGTAAGCATAGCTTAAATAGCTTGTGTTATGGAATCTAAAATCCGGATAAACATACTTAGATACTTTCTTTTGTAAAATGCATACATATAATACATAGAAACACCCAGACCAATACATATTTGCACTGAGCGGGAATCGAACCCCTGCCCCCTGCGTAGCAGTCGAACGTTCTACCGCTACACCACAGAGGCCGACATTTGTAAGTATATTATATATGAATTATGCATTCGCTCTATGCGATTTGCACAATATTCCTCATTTATCCCATATTTTATTCCTCTTTCGCCTCGACAATTATTTTAATCACCTTCGAGCATTTGAAAGATTTTGTAAATTGATGTTTACGGATCTCTAATCAGTAAAGTCTATCAAGTATATACAGTGCCTAATTGGCTATAAAGCAATTATATCGAAAGTATGCTCCGCTAATAGAGCTACGGTCACTGGGCGCCGAGAGTACCAGTTTGAGTCTCGATGGGCTTTCTTTTTTAATGACTACTTGACAGCTTCGTTGGTTCGATGATGTCATAAGTGTGCATACCTAACGATGGCACTTCATTTGGCTATTTGTGTTTGCTATTGGACGTTTTTTTGATTTGGCAAATTATTTGATGTATAAATTCCGCATTCGCAATGCAAATGCAAATATAGACAAACACAGGGGTGCGGGTTGGGTAACCTCCACGTGGGCTTACCTGTTTCTTTTCCCTCCGCTCGCCGCTGCGGCCAGAGCCTCTGGCGCCGTCGGAGTCGCCGCAACCGGTGCCGCCGAAGTCGCCGGGCCGACCAGCTCGGCCGGAGTCACCGGTGCTGCGGCCGGCTTGGCCTGCGGACCCATTGGCGCTCTGCATAGCGGCAATAGCTGCCATGGAGAAGCGCCAGGAGAAGGCGCTGGCGGAGCAGCGGGCGTGGCGGGTGGCGCAGGATGAGCGCACCCGGAGCTGGCTGGAGTCCATAATGGACTCCAGCCGCCGACCGCCCCTGGCGGCTCCGGCCGGGTATGCCGGGGCGGTTAAGAGGGGCCCCACCTGCCCGGTAGTGGCGGGGTCCCCGCAGGGGTTGGCCAGCAGCCTGTCCGCTGCGTCTGCCGCTCCTGCCGCTCTGGCCGCTCGGGCTGCTCTCGCTGCGGGGGCTGGGAGCCTCCCCCAGGATGCGCAGGCTGCCCGGGCCGGGGGCAGGGGAAAGGGGAGGGGCAAGGGGAAGAAGTCCCCGGCCCTAGCCCCAGCCCCAGCACTGGCCCGAGCTGCGCGTCCCTCGCTCAACCGCCGTCGTCCTAACCATAACGGCGGAGGCGGCGGAGAGGGGCGTGCAGTACGCCCAGATTGTCACGCAGGCAAGAGCCTGCGTTGACATGAGGGCTCTCAATATGCCGGGCCCCATCCGAGTGAAACCCACTCGGACGGGTGCTCGGCTACTCGAGATCCCAGGCGCTGCAAGCGGTCCCCAGGCCGATGCCCTAGCGGCTAAGCTCAGGGAGACGCTTGACGCAGCCGACGTCCGGGTGTCCAGGCCCAACAAGTGCGCAGAACTGCGCATTTCGGACCTGGACGACTCCATCACGGCGGAGCAAATCCGCCTCACCGTGGCGGAGGCCGGGGGCTGCCCCCTAGATGCGGTTAAGGTCGGAGCAATCCGCTTCGGCCGCCGCGGACTGGGGGCGGCAGTTGTCGGCTGCCCCATCGCAGCAGCCAAAAAGGCTGCCGACCGGGGGTTCCTCGCCGTAGGAGGCGTGGTGCGGGTGCAGGTCCGGCTCCTGCAGGCTCGACCGACCAGGTGTTTCAGGTGCCTGTCGGTCGGCCACGTGGGGGTGCAGTGCACGGCGGCGGTGACGGTCGGGGACCGCTGCTTCCGCTGTGGCCAACCCGGCCGGCGTAGGAGGCGTAGCCGAACCGCAGATACGGAGCCCCGAGTGACGGAGCTTCATGTGGGATACAGGGAGGCCAGAGATGGCCTCCGAGCGGAGATTAAGCGGGCGAAAGCCGCGGCTTATAAGGAGCTCATGGAGACGCTGGAGCGGGACCCATGGGGGCGGCCTTACCTTATGGTAAGAGGAAAGCTGCGCCCCCGGGCCCCGCCGTTGACCCGGGTTCTCCAGCCAGCTCTGCTCGGTGGAGTGGTCGAGTCCCTGTTCCCGGCGTGAGCGGTACACGTTCCGCCGCAGATGACTCCGCCACCTCGGTCGCCTGTGGCGCCCAGTGTGGTAGTTGACGACGAAGTTCCCGAGGTCACTTGGGTAGAACTGGAGCTGGCGGTGCGAAGGCTTAGAGCCAAGAAGAGCACCGCCCCGGGACCCGACAGCATTCCAGGCCGCGCGTGGGTCCTAGCTCTGGGAGAAGACGGTCTCGAACCCCGACTGAGAGGGTTCCTCAGCGCATGCTTGGAGCGGGGCCAGTTTCCGAAGATGTGGAAGACGGGGAAACTGGTCCTCATCCGGAAGGAGGGTCGCCCGGCGGACGAACTGTCCGGCTACCTGCCCATTGTGTTACTGCCCAACCTGAGGGGCCCGGAGGACTCCTGCAGGAGACTCTACGCGGGGGTCGTGCGATCCATGGCCCTGTACGGGTGTCCCGTGTGGGCGGACACCCTGAGTGATCGGCACATGCTCCTGCTGCAGCGTCCGCAGCGGAAGTTGGCGTGCCGCATCATAAGGGGGTACCGCACGATATCATTCAACGCGGCGAGTCTCCTCGCCGGATCGCCACCATGGATCCTGGAAGCGAGATGCCTTTCGGCGCCATACCGGTTCCGAAGGGCGGCGCGGGAGCGGGGTCACGATCCCGAGCCCGAAGAAATTCGGGCCGTACGATCCCGGCTCCACAGGGAAATGGTGGCGGAATGGGAGATACAACTTGGGCAACCAGGCGCAGGGCACGCCGTAGTAACGGCGGTAAGACCCATCATGGGGGAGTGGCTAGAGAGGCCACACGGCAGCCTCTCGTACCGTCTGACGCAGATGATCACCGAGCACGGATGCTTCGGAAAGTATCTGCGTCGGATGCAGAAAGAGCCAACGTCCGAGTGCCATCACTGCGACGCGAGCGAGGACTCAGGTACGCACACGCTCACCGAGTGTCCGGCGTGGGAGACGCCGAGGCGGGAGCTTGTGGCGGCCCTGGGAGTGAGGGTTCTCACGCTCTCCACCTTGCTCGCGGCGATGGTTCGCTGCGTGGATGCGTGGGCGGCCGGCGCCTCCTTCTGCGAGCAAGTAATGCTCGTGAAGGAGGAGGCGGGGCGGGAGCGGCAGCGGGAGCGACGAAGGATCGCAAGACAAGCTGCCCGCGTACGAAGGCAACTCGGGCGTCGGAGGTCGATGAACGACCTCCGCCCCCATGAGCGCCGGCCTGGGGGTGACAGGTGAAGCCGCCTGTCACCCTGGCAGAAGCAGGCCGCGGCGGTGGCGCGCGTGGCGCGCCTCCCCGTTTCCGGGGACGAGTTGGGGACTCTGTAGTCCCCACACCCGAGAAGAGGGCCAGATCGTGAGAGATGGCCCTGGGTCGGCCGGGGTGCGAGGGATATGCCTGTCAACCTCACCTTCGGCAACCAAAACGACCCACAGGCGGCGTGCGTTTTAGTCGGTTCGTGTCCGACATAACCTTCTCCACCGGCACCGCAAAAAATATATAGACGACAAACACATTTTACTTCACAAAAAAGTATTCACTTCAAAAAGGTATCACATGTGAATTATCACATTTTGTATACTGTTAAAGGTACTCTACTGGTCGTAAAGATTATTCATAAATCACGATTGTAGCTTCACAGAATAAATAGTGGTGCACATTGTAAACAGATGGTTGTTCTTCTACTATACATAATATAAAAAAACTAAATAACTTGTTAATTGTACGTATTAGGTATTGGTTATATTTGTCAAATAGTCAATAACAGCAAATGATTTGTCAATTACACTGTCCACACATGGCAATTATCTGTCAAATATGTCAAATTTGCAAATACGAATAGCCATTTCAAGTACCACCATCATACTTATTTTTCCACAGTAAAAGTATTCTTCTGGTGCCCTGCTCAGGTCACTTCTTTGGTCCGATATATATGTGTTTTTTTTCTAGATTTCTTATTAAAGGAGTAGTTATAATGTTTACAGGGTACATACAGGGAGTTTCTATATAATCATAATTTTTAAATTCCTTAACCAATTTTGATATTGTTAAATATATTCTTAGAATTTTTATGATACCATTTTTCAATAATTCTATCAATTTTAGTTTTGTACTTTTTGGTATATCAATCAATCAATCAATTAATTAGCCCACCAGAGTCCACTGCTGGACATAGACCTCTCCCAATGTGCGTCATTTTCTCCGATCCTCCGCCTTCCTTTTTGGTATAATTCTTTACAAAATATTAGAAAATTATTTACAAGTTATCTAAGCTTAAGAAATTACAGAAACAAAATCATTGATAGTAAACCTACGCTTAACTATGAACAAACCAATTCATTAACTCTTGTACCTACCTCGGTTTCTAATGAACAATTAAAACAGTATAAGAACTTGCAATCCCTTTACAAGTCGTAAGTCGACATTGACTTTGTAAAAGTGCAATTCAGAAGACAGTTGTAGGCGTGAGGTCGAATCTCTGAGGCCACGAGACAAAATTTTACAACTAATGTTGCGTGTTATTTGTTTTGCGACTAGTAGTGCAGGCGCTACAGGTTATTGAGCATGCAAAATGTGAAAACTGGCAACTATGACTGAATTCTTATACCTGAAACACCAAATATTTATAAATCATCTGGCCATGAAGGTATTTTTTTTTCAACTTTTACAATAGTTGCGATTGGTGTACAGTCAGCGTCAGAACGATCTTGACTACAAAGTCTCAACATGATCTTAAAACCAAAATGTTAAGAGCAATTTTTTTATTTATTTATTTATTACCAGTTCACAAAGAACTTAAATACATAGAAAGAAAACAAACCATAAGCCACTTGTGTTTGCCTGGAATGCTGTACCTGTTTTATATGTATAATAATATTGTACATAAACAAGTGTATTATAATAGTAGGTACGACACAATTTAACTCAAACTGTTTTTGCCCGGCAGACGGCAAAGGCTCACCCCCTATTACGTGGAACCGAATTCAGTGATTGGTGAAATGTGGTTGTTAATTCACCTCTGCGTAACCCTCCGGGGATAAAGGTGTGACTATATGTATGTATGTATGTATGTTTTATTGATTAAAATTGTATTATCGTCCGAAGTAAAGGTGTGTACCAAATATCAGAAAAATCAGTCAACAGAAAGGACGAAAATTTGGAGTACTTTGTCCATCAAGATTGATTTGATGCTGACTGTACAACAATGACAAAATGCTATAGGCTGCGTTCGCCCAAATATTCGTCATGTGGATCATCATTTGCCGTGTAGATGTGACAAATATACCAAAGTGTTACCGCTGTTGCCTCGGTACTAGCGGTTTATTTGTGTACTTTGTAATATTTGGGTTCGCCCAAATATGTGTTCGTATACGTGTATTTTTGCTAATCGTGCTTCATCACCATCTTCCTGCCCTTATCCCAAGATTATTTGGGATCGGCGCAACATGTGTTCCTTTTCCATTAATCTCTAGTTGCAGTCATTTCAACATTCACTCCCTTCTTAACCATGTCATCTTTCACACAGTCCATCCATCGCATTTTAGGCCTCCCTCTCCCCCTGTAGCCATCCACTTCCATAGTTAGTACCTTCCTTACGACATTACTTTCATCCCTACGCATTACATGCCCGAACCAGGATAAACGATTTCCTCGTAGCTTTTCTATGATTGGTGCTACTCTCAAACTTCCTCTAATATATTCATTCCTAATCTTATCCATTCTTGTCACACCACACATCCATCTTAACATTCGCATCTCGGCTACATGCAACCGTCTTTCATCCGTTACCTTTACTGGCCAACACTCCGATCCATACAGGACGGCAGGCCGGATCATGCTCTTATAAATTTTGCCCTTCAATCGAAGGGGCATTCGCGAGTCACATGTAGTTGCTGTAACCTGCCGCTATTTCATCCAACCAACGTTAATCCGGTGCTTTACGGCTCGATCTAATTCTCCATCGCTTTGCAGTAGTGAACAGAGATACCTAAAATCGGAGCAGATTGGTATAGGAGCACCATCAAGCGCTATGACTGTTACAATCACTTTGACATCAATGAGGTGGTTATAATTTCTTAAATGGTGAGTACTGATACCCAAACTAGGCTAATGCCTGTATTTTGGGAGGCAGTGTTCTACAGACGTTGCGTAATTAACAATTGATTGTTACTGAGCGGCGGTCATACAGTAGCTTCGTAAGTATTAATCAATTATAATTCTATTGTTTATTAATATGTTACTGATGTGTGAGTATATGTGTGGTGTATGGTGTGTGTGTGTGTGTGTGTGTGTATGTGTGTGCATGTGTGTGCGTGTGTGCGTGAGTGTTATTATTGTTGTGAGAGTTTTATGCAAGGTATGTGACTAGGTTCTCTGTGTTGACATAGTCGAGTTGTTGTAACCATTTTGTGATTTTGCTTTTAGCTTCAATATGGTTTGTACCTGCAATTCCTATGTTTTTATGAGCTATGTTGTAAATTTTGGCGCTTAAGCAGCTATATTGTGTTTGGGCGAAAGACGTTTTGCAGGCTACCGTGGGACACGCTGGTTTAAAGCTGCGTTTTTTTGGGTCAGGTGGGGGAACTTTTGGGTGCTTTTTTAACAGGGCTCTGAGCACAAAGAGCTGACGCACAGTTAACAGCTCGGTATCGCGGTATAGTTGTTGTGATGGGTATCGGTAGGGTTTTCTTGTCATGACCTTAAGTATTGATCTCTGTGCTCTTTCCAAGCCAACGAGGAGTGTTTTCCCGGCTCCTCCCCACACAGTGATGCAATACTGGATTATAGACTGGCATAAGGCCATGTATACATGTTTTAGTTTGTCGGGGGGTGCGGTGTCTCTCAGTGTTTTGAAAACATACACCAGACGCCGTGTTCTAGTGATCATGAGATTTATGTGCTTATCCCATCTCAATGCACTGTCTATCTGCACGCCTAGGTACTTTGTACTTTTGCTTTGTGTAAGTTCATAGCAGTTGCAGTTTTTACGTGTATTTGCGAAACTCTGACGTCTGACACTCTGTCTGCTGTTTTGCGTAGTGCAAGTACGGGTGTGGGCTTTGATACAGAAGTCTTGCGGAGGATCGCTTAGTTTTGAGATGGCAAATGGGACATACGTTGTTTTGGATAGATTTAAGGTTAGCAAGTTGTCATTTAACCAGTCCATGATTCTAGTCATTGAGTATTCAGCTCTTTCTTTTACTAACTGCCAGTTGGCGCCTGATACTAGGATTGCTGTATCGTCTGCGTAGGTGAAAATTTTCGTGTGAGGTAGGGACATCGCGCAAAGATCATTAATGTATATTTGGAAGAGGGTCGGGCTTATTATACTTCCTTGCGGGACGCCATAGGATACAGTTTCCTCGTCACTTAAATAGCTACCTATTTTAACAACCTGTTTTCTGGAGGAGAGGTAATCCCTAAAAAGCTCTAAGGGTAAACCTCGTATCCCCCTCCTGTCTAACTTGTTTAAGAGGATGGGGACAGAGACTGTATCGAATGCTTTGGAGAGATCTAGGAAAACACATAGAGACTTTACTCTTGTGTCCAGGTTTTCGACTATAGCGCTGGTTAGGTCGTGGACGGCATCTTCTGTCGAAACACCTGCCCGGAAACCATATTGGTTTTTTGCCAAAATATTATATTTGTTCAGGTATTTCGTCAGTGCATTATTAAGTACTTTCTCCAGAATTTTAGAAAGTGCAGTTAGTACCGCAATAGGCCGATAGTTGGTGACACAGTTCCTATCCCCACTCTTATAGATAGGGTGTACGATAGCTTTTTTGAAGGAGGTTGGAAATACTCCGGTATTTATTGCTCGGTTACAGATGTGCGTGATGGCGGGAATTAATACCTGTTGGGATT
Organism: Eilema griseolum; assembly: GCA_963662185.1. Taxonomy (NCBI): domain Eukaryota; kingdom Metazoa; phylum Arthropoda; class Insecta; order Lepidoptera; family Erebidae; genus Eilema; species Eilema griseolum. The sequence continues at coordinate 8,943,908 of OY759230.1, forward strand.
CTCTGAGTGTTTGCATAGAGATGGCGTCCCATCCCACAGCGCACTCTGGACGGAGCAGTAGCATAATAGTTTTTATCTCGGATTCGGATACTTCCAAGAGAGCCATTGAGTTTGATGGGCTGTGTATGTTTACTGAGTTGTTTGCGGGAGGTATTGGGCAGGGATTTAATGCAATTATTGCATCAGCGAGGCTTTCTCCTACCCTTGTGAAGTAGTTGCAAACGTTGTTTGTGGAGTCTTGCGGGTTTGTACATATTTGTAGGAGCTCGTCGGGGCTACTTTTGGTATTTTGAGAATCAGTTATCGTTTTTATAGCTTTCCACAAAGCCTTGGTGTCATTCCCCGCTTTATCTATTAGACTTTTTCCATATGCTGTTTTTAATTTACAAAGTAGTGAATTACAAAAGTTCCTATAGCGTGTGTATGTTATTTTTAAGGTCATATTATTAGGAGCGTTTTTTGATTTTGTGTGAAGCCTATCCCGATTTCTAATACATCGGAGTAAACCAGGGGTGATCCATGGTTTTAGGATTATGTTTCTCCTACTTATTCTTGTTTTCTTAGTGTGTTCTTCAATGACGGGCGAGATTATGGATATAAGGGTATCCACTGCGACATTCACATCATCTATTTTTAATATTTTAGAAAAATCTAGTTTGGCCAGGTCCCTTTTTATTGCTTCGTGGTCAGTAGTATTCTTAACGAGGGAGAGGTGGTTACGGCGGTGTTTGAGTTTGTCTATAAATAGGACTATAGGTGTGTGATCTGTCAAGGAGGATTCTAGTATTAGAGTAATGGTGGGTAGGATAGGTTTCATAAATGTGTGATCCAAGCACCTGGCGATCCTTGTCGGAAAGGTGTGGGTTGGGGAGAGACCATGGGTGGAATTGAATGTTAGATATTCCTCTGACCACGGTTCTTTGTTTCCGGCACATATGTCGATATTTATGTCACCGACAAGAATCAAATTTAGACTTGGGCGATCGTGGAATACCTTATTAAGGCTATCTATGAAATTGTCGAAGTTGTCTCTAGTGTTTAAAGATGGAGATCGGTATATGGCTACAATTTTTGTTTTATTTTCTATTTGGCATACTAAGCAACTTGCGCCTTTGAAGTAAGGTTCGTATATTTTACACGTTAAATTTCTATTTGTAAGGATTATTATACCGTCGTTTTGGTTCGATATGATTTTCGTCGAATATACGTTGTATCCGTCCAGAGTAGGTAGGTTGTTTACCTTGCTTAGCCAGCATTCGGTCAGTACGATGACGTCAAACGTAGTTTTTGTTTCTGACAGTAAAGCACGGAGTTGATCAAAGTTTCTATTTGAACTACGAATGTTTATATGAAATACCTTAAGGGTTTGCGTGGAATTTTTGAGGTATCTGTGGCAGTCTTCCGGAGTACATGTATACGATTCTGTTAAACTGCCTGAATCCAAGTCAGTATTTATATTGTTTATGTTGGTCATTTTTGAGTATGTAAACACAGACTCCTTCCGCGAGCCGTTTTTCGGTTAAGAGACATACTGGTAATCGACTTACATCTCAGAATTGATGGTGGGATAGACGGTTGAATGTGTGTTGTTAAGATGATGTGAAGTAGAGTGAGTATGTGTTTTTTGTAGTGTATGTATATTATGTATGTAGTGTGTTTAATAACATTTTTGTTTGTTTGTTTCAGGTTTGTACCCAACATATATTTTACTTTAGTTCCAGGTGAAGTGAAGCATGGTAGAGAATAATAAGTGTTAAACAGAGAAATACAGCTTAAATCCATGCAATCAAACATGAATGAGCAATAAACATGTACCAATAGTCACAGCTTTTTTCCTAAATCTATCAAGCTTTGTTCTGACGTAACTAATATTTGTTGGTCTCCTTGTGCCTTGCGAAGAAATATGTTTCCATTTATCGACCAACAGAACTTAAATGCGTATTTTTTTGCGAATTCTCGTGACAGGTGGAACAGTTTCTTGGAGCTTGCCGGTAGATGGTCGGCGACATATATAGGTTGTCTCTTGCCGGGAATAGCGATTAAATCGGTATTTAGTTTATCGTCCCTGTTTGCCTGTCTATTGTTGAACTCTCGTACAGCAGATATTGTATTTTGTTTCAACTGGACTGTCTGAAATTCAGCGACAACGGGGCGTGTTGTACCTGGTTTACCGGGTATACGATAAACGTCCCGGAGGTCAGATGCGGCGATCGCTGAACCAACAGATTGCCCGATCTTACAGACAATATTAGACAGATATGCGGTGGTTTCTTTTTCAGCCTGTGGTAGATTTCTAATCTCGATGGTCGAAGATCTAGATTTTAATTGGAGATCGTGTATCTTTCTTTCTATGGTTTCTGTCCATCTACGCTGCTCCAAACGTTCTTTTTGCAAATTATGTAACCCAGACTTAATTTCCTCGTATTGCCCATTTATAAATACCATAGATTGGGCCAATTCGTCGTTAGATTTCTGAATGGTCTTGTATTGGCCCTTCAGTTCGGAAATGTCTGATGTTAATTTTTTTATAAGGTTTGTTTGTTGGACGGAAATCTCATCTATTTTAGTATTTAATTCGTCCTTCCAATCTCGCAGCATATTCATTATCGCTTGCTTGAAGTCTTTGTCTTCTGTTCCGTGCGGTTTTGGATCGCTGCGGGGAGGGCGTTTGCTCCGTTTTGTATTCGTATCTGACTCCGACTGAGTATGTTCTGTGACAGTTGTAGGTGATCGGCGAACAGACATTTTTAACAGTTTTAGCTTTGTTTTTTTTTTACCCTTTAGCTTCTGTCTATATTCTATTTCACAGTATATTTGTTATTCTCGTTAATGATAGATTTGTGGAAACCCAAAAAGCGAATCACGTGTTAGGCTCGAACTCGGAACACCTCAAACGTGCAGTGTAGAGGAGGCTGTTTCGCCGTGGGGCCACCGTAACAGTTACGTACGTGGTCGAAATAGGTGAACACTATTTACTTGTTATAAACAGGTGCTGGGGTAGAAATTAAATAATTTGTTACTCGATTTATTTCTTTAGTTCGAACAATTGGGGTCAAAGTCCGATTTTTGCAGATGTTTTGAATTTAATAGACCGTTTTGATGTTTATTTTACGTTATAACTCGTATTTTAGAAACTTTCCCAGCACGATTTTGCACAGTTTTGTCACTCGTACACTTAAGTTTATTTGTGTTTGGTTATTTTCACCGTAATACTACTTTTTGCACAGTTTTGAAATAAAAACACAGCGAAGACCGGTAGCACGTCCGCTCGCCTCACTGTGGGACTAGAGAGACCGCCGAAATCGCAGAACATGTATTCTGTTTTGGTTCTGCTAATTTTCAGGCCAACATTCTCTAGCCTTTGTTGCCACTTCACCAATCTACTCTGGACATCGGTTCCATCCTCACCAACAAGGACAATGTCGTCGGCAAAAAGCATACACCAGGGTGCCTCATCCTGTATATCCGATGTCAGAACATCCATTACTAACAGGAAGAGGTACGGGCTTAAAGCCGACCCTTGGTGTAAGCCAACAGTCACACTAAACTCATCGGTGTTACCCGCGGCCGACCGGACATGCGTATGAGATTGCCGGTACATAGCACGGATTAACTCTACATATTTCACTGGTACACCTTTCTCCTTCAGGGCCCACCACAAGACCTTTCGTGGTACTTTATCGTACGCCTTTTCGAGGTCCAACAAACACCATGTGCAGGTTTTTATGGGCACGTCTATATTTTTCACATAGTTGTTGTTCGTAATGCGAATACGGCATCTGTGGTACCCCGCCCTGGCATAAAACCGAACTGGTTTTGGGTGATCTCACTCTCCTCTCGCAGGCGTTTCTCTATTACTTCCTCCCACACTTTCATACTATGTGACATGAGCTTTATTCCTCGATAGCTATTGCAGTCCTGTACATCACCTTTGTTTTTGAAAATGGGCACTAGTTCACTACTGCACCATTCGCTAGGGATCACCACTTCCTGCAACAACTTATTGAAGAATAAAGTCAGCCACCGACATCCATCTTCTCCCAATAACTTCCATACTTCCACTGGTATCTCATCTGGCCCTACAGCTTTGCCATTTTTCATACTTTTTACCGCTCTTCTTACTTCATCCACACCGATTTCTTTTACCAAACCAATATTCCCAGACTTATCTTCTAGCACTCCATTCCATACATTTTCTTCATTCAATAGTTTCTCAAAATATGTCTTCCATCGTTTTTTTACATCATCCTCTTGCAACAAAATTTGTAATCGTGCTTATGCATTCGAATAAAATTCGTCGTATGCGGTTGAATAAGGCGAATAATAAATAGCATATAGCAACGTGTGGTACTGCCATAAAACAAATGTTATGTTAAGTAAACATGATTGGTGAAAGGGATATGTGCCATTATTAGACGCACAATTTCTTACTTTACTGCGAAAAGTAACTATAGAAACTATGGCCATTAAAATTTCTAAAGTTGTTTAATTAAGCATTTTGTTAGAAACGTTCGAGTAGGATTTTATTTGATTGTGCAATGTCTAATTACAGGGTATTTTTTATTCTGCTAGTTCTAAACTGACTTTGAAGTTCGAAATTTGGTTGTATGTATTTAGGATTAATACAGGTATTCTGATAAATATAATAAATAAAATAAATGATAGACAAATTTATAAAATTTAATTGTATTTGTTTTTAAATTATATTTAGAACATACACAATAATGTTTAGGAGAATTAACAGAATTATGGTATAAGTACATACATACCTTTATCTAATGTTTCGATCAGGTTACATCGGTCTTGGTCACAGGCAGACTGGCACAATGGTGTACGCCCGCCGTCTTCGAGTCCGTGAGGTAGTAGGTTCTTCATCTACCCGCACATTCACGATATTTACAATATTTTCGTTTCGCCATGTACCCTCACAAAGGTATGTATGTACCTATACCTATACCATGATCGCGTTAATCCCCGTGAACATTATTGTGTATCATGGAACACGAAAGTATAAAAGTTAGTATATTTTGAAACATGTTTAGAAAATGAATAAAGTGGAATAGGTAAAAGAAAAATTAATTAAAAATAAATAGTCAATGTAAATAAATCATCATCATTATCATCTGCGTGTTAATTCAGGTCACAAACAAAGCCTTTGGGGTACCGCGGTTTCCAGGGCGATCGCGGAATTCAGAGACTGCTAAAAATTAAAATAAAATGAAAAGAAAAAGCCCGTTAGAGCCTCGATACTTTTTAAAACACGTGATTTCAATTTAATTACAAACTTTGATACCTATTCAGTATGATCTGTCAAAACTGAACCTAATTAAACTTGCCAGTGGGAAGACCAAAGGCTTGTCCTGATTGCGTCTTCTGCACTGACAATACAGAAACTGTTGTTACAGGGTTGGTAGCACTTGTGTGATTCCTCTCGTGGTAACCAGAGCTCACTGGAGAATTTGTGCTGTCAGTGGGAAGACTAAAGGCTTGTCCTGCTTTGTCTTCTACACTGACGGCACAGAAACTTTGTATTTACAGGGTTGGCAGCGCGACTGTGGCTCTTCTGGTGTTACAAACGTCCGTAGGCCACGGTAACCACTTTCCATCAGGTGGGCCGTGCGCTTGTCTACCACCTAAGTGGTATAAAAAAAAAGAAAATGTAGATACACGTCCATAGGTTACGGTAACTATTTTCAATCAGGTGGGCCGTGTGTTTGTCTGCCACCTAAGTTGTATAAAAAAACTCATAAAGATTGTTTCCCATTAGATTTTTAAATCTAAAATGTTATCACTTTTTAGTAAGTTTTGAAATAGTGCTTTTAATTGACGTAATATTGCTGAATCGGGCCCCTACACAAATGATCTATGACAGGATAACAGTCAGCGCAGACATACTATATCAGGGCCCGTATCATAAACGTTTAAAACTGGTCAATAATTGAACTATTAATATTAATAATTGAATTATTAATTACTACCAACTGCAAATGTAACTTTGTAATCCTGTATATTTATACAGGATTACATAGTTATTCATGCATTTAGTAAATGACAGCCGTTCAACTATTGACCTGTTTAAGACTTCATGGTTAGCCTACAGATCGAAAACATTGAAATGTTATTTGAATGTTCAGTGTCAATGGCACCCAATTGATACCGGTTATTGATATACCTCGTCAATATTTTATAAGCTTACATATTAATTTAAATAAGCAGAAAGTTGCGAATTTACGATTATGCAATTTAAAAATCCATTGTCAAGGTTGGTCGTAAATCAAGCGCCAATCCCGGTTGGGTGCTCCAAAGTACAAGCTTTGGAATGGAGAAACCAAATCACAGATAATATAATATAATCCTTATATTCACTTTCAAAATTTGGTTTAAATGATTTTTCCGGGAGACACAGCTTCTTAATAGAGCCCCATACAAATTACCCGAGAAGAGGGCCAGATCGTAAGAGACGAGAAGAGGGTCGAACGGGGTGCGAGGGATATCCCTGTTAACCTCACCTTCGGCAAACAAAAACGACCCACAGGCGGCGTTTTAGTTGGTTCGAGTCCGACATAACCTCTTCCACCGGCTCCAGTGGGGGGGGGGGGGGTATCCGTGGGGGTTTTGCGCACGTAAAAAAGCCCCATACAAATTAATACTGACTGTATAGTCGACTGAAGATATATATTTGATCACGTGGACAAGTAGGTTTCTAACAAACTGTCCCAATTTTTAAGGTAAACTGTGCCCATACATCGAACTTAAACAAAAACGTAACATACATATAATCGCGCCTTTATCCTCGGAGGGTTAGGCAGAGGTGAATTAACACCCACATTTCACCAATCATTGAATTCGGTCCCACACACGTAATAGGAGGTGAGTCTATTGCCGTCTTCCGGGCACTATTATTGACTCAAGCCATGCATCTGAGGCTGAGTCTGGGCTGTATATATCTGTCAGATGTTAAACAGCCCTATCCCTTAGTAGCCTTGTACGACACCGCATGGGAAGACATGGGGTGGTCTAAATTCTGCTCTGCCGGGAACCCCATTACATATCAACGGGAATTGGGTATTTGACAAATATTATCTACAAGAAAATATGAAATGTATTAGATATAATAAGTTATACGTATACCTATAAACGTATATCTAAATGTCCATATTCACAAAAAGATTAATTTTTATTATGTTATTTTTATAAAATAATATTGAGATTTTATCTGTATTTCACATAAGGCAAAACGCAATAAATCTGTTGACGCGTGACGTAACTATAAAAATTAACTCTCTTCGTAGAAATTGTTAAATGATGCACGCGCAGAATGTCACGTGTCCGACCGATTTACGCGCAATTTTTAGGCTAAAGAAGTGAAAGTGTGTTTTTCCTAATTAATAAGGTTTTACGAGAGAATGATGAATTGTAACAGGTATCAAATAAATTTCAATTTTTTTTTAAATAGGTTTCCGAAATTTGTCAAATACCCAATTCATGAGATCATGACATAAGTATATCATGGGTTTTGTGAAGTAAGGTAGAGAGTTCGATTGTTCCGGAGGGTCGCAGGTTCAGAGGCATATAATTTACATTTAGTCTAAGTACACATCATTGAACTACCTAACGTTTCTTGTTTTAATTATGTTTTTATTTTAAATGTTAGCAACCGCATTTACTAATATTTCCTCTATCCCTTCCAACTAAGCTAAATTGCAAGTGCTAGGAGTGGGTTCACGTCGATAGCGTAATAGTCAGGATTCGAACCCGGGAAAGAGGTCCCGGTCGTAATGCCGACTTCATAACCTGTTGAGGCCGCCAAGCTGAGTGCCACCATTGTAACATTACTTAGTGTCTGTAATGGTGACCCTCTTTCCTGACACTTTGCCTTTAGTTTACCATCAGGCGAGTTGAAATCAAGTCGACGTGTCCTAGATTTTCAACCAGGAGGATAGTGTAATTTTTTTTTATGATATTTCACACAGTTAAAGTTGTTGATATATACACTCACCTCGCGTCAAAACTTTCGCATTCAGAATATTAATAGGATTTCATTAATATCCTCTCGGCAGCAAGGTGTCATGGCGGCGCTTCTCTCGTGTGCTGTAACATCCGCTATAACATGACACACCTCAAATTTTAATATTAATATCAAATTAAAATGGAGTTTCTTTTAATTCTAATTAGAATATTGCTTACTTTTCAAGCATTCTGATATACATAAATAAATCAATTGGAAGCACCTTTTTAAGGAAGAGTTCGTATTTGCGTAGATAATTGTTTGTACTTTGACTTGTTAACTTTGTTATAAAATTTTACATGAATTTTATGCCGTCAGTGTAAAAGACAAAAGACACGAGGTTATTATGGCTGCGGTATTCTGTAGGGCGGAGGTACTTTCCCAGTCAGACTGCTCAATTGGACGGAAATGTCGTCTTATCCTGCCTCCTTTGTAACACAAAAGAGGGTGACCATTACATTACACATACCATGTTACAATGGTGACTCATCTTGACGGCCTCATCATATTTTTTCATGCCCTGCTTGACCCAACAGTGGTCATTATTAATAACAACATTTTGCAGTTTTCTTAGTGCCACGTAGCGCGAGATGAGCCTTTTTTATTGTTTTTAAATTATTTATAATCTACTTCAGTGTCAAATAAGCACACGGTACACCTGATGGAAAGTGGTTACTGTGGCTCATAGATCTCACCCGCATAAAACCCAGTAACTCACACGCAGCGGCCGCTATCACTGCCGCTGTTGGCCACTGACGACGTATCCCATTTATCATACTGTATTAATAGCATTTTATACCTAAAAAGAAATACTACGTCTATATATTTAAATTAACCAGATTTATTTAAATTAATTATATGTTTATACAAATTAATATACTGTTTTTCTACTAATTAGGTTTATTTAAATAAGTTTACCTAATATAAATTTAAATTCAAATTCAAATTCAAATTCAAATTCAAATTCAAATTCAAATTCAAATTCAAATTCAAATTCAAATTCAAATTTTATTTGCATAAAACATGGTGTACATAGATGTTAAAAAAGGTTTACAAAACTGAGCATGCATGTTTTGCCAGTGGTGTACTAGCGCACAAATATTTATTCCCTATTAACTTTGATTAAAAATTCGTCAATGCTATAGAAGCTATGTTCATTTAGCCATTTATATAATTCTTTTTTAAATTTTTTAGTGCTTAGTCCTTTAAGATACATTGGTATTTTATTGTAAATTCGTACACACATAGCAAGGCAACTCTTATTGTATTTGGTGGACTTCGGGATATCACTCAGCACAAGCCTATAGGGATCTCTCCGGCTACGTGAGCTTACACTTTTTGCTACTTTGAATAGATCACTATGTTGCCACACAAACAGACATATCTCATAAATATATAACGATGGCAACGGTAACAGATTGAGTTTTTTAAACAACAAAAATTAATTAAATTAATTAAATTGCATAAAGTTTATCGAAGTTCACTCGATTCACACATTATTTATGTTTTCTTCACCCTCTCCAATCCTCTCCAAATAAACTGCTGGAATGCGTGGAAGAAATCGCTTCCAGTGATAAGGCCGCCCATTGTACATAAAACTGTAAACATGCTCACTATAAATTTTACTGTAATCTATTGGTGTACAATAAAGAATTATCTATCTATCTATCTATACAGTGTGTTAGAATCATAATAGATTCAATACAAGGCATCAGCAGCTTAGTGGTTAAGGAGTCGACCTTGTGATCGAGAGGTCCCGGGCTCGAATCCTAGCCATTACACTACCGATGTGAACCCACTCCTAGCACAAGCAATTTAGATTAGTTGTAGAGGGAATATTAGTCACTGCGGTTGCTAATATTTATATAAAAAAAAATTAAAAATCGCAAGTCCCAATACCTTACTATACTCATAATAATCCGAATTCCAATCTCGGTTGCAATTAAAGTACTTTAGAGCCCCTGCCGTCTAACCCACAAACCCCAAGAGGAAGCCTACTCTAGAGCCAACTGTTTCGGCTTGCAGGTGAGGTAAGCTTGGGTATCGAAGATGATGGGACTCCATGCACCTAGTGAACCTATCACGTAGAACACAGGAAGAGCAATCGAATTAGAACCTGCCTCTACAGATAAGTGGTAGTTCGTTAGCAAACGCATTGTAGGTAAATCAGAATGACCAATCAATCTCCATGGATTGATACGTATTTTTATGCTTATAACAGTCATCAAGGTATGTCAATACCATACAATCAATCAATCAAGCAATTAGCCCATCGCAGTTCACTGCTGGACTAGACCTCTCCCAATTTTGGGAGGCTTTGACATACTTTTTCTACGCCGGCAAAGACGGGTTGGTACAGAGTCTTTTTTTTTGTTTTCCTTCTCTCGCAATGATATTGTCTACGTATTTTCGTTAGTCGCCTCTTACACCCTACGGATGAGATGGGGTGGTGAATGGTGATAATTGTATATCTATTATATTCTATTCTACAAACTTATTGCTACTTCTCTAGAGAGGCTGTACCTATTAAAGTTGTACTATATCAGATACAATATGGCGTATATCGTTTATTTTTTTCTTAGCGGCCAGTGATGTTCAATAATTAATTGACTGGAAGCGAAAGTTGAACTGTTCAGTAATTAATGTTGTAGATATATCAGATGTGTACTTACTCATCACAATGGTGCTCATTGAGAGTACAATATATGTTTATAATTTTATTGTTGTTGGTTATAGTTATTGGTTATACATATTTTTTTTATTTAAACTTTTTGCACAAATACACAAATATTGTACAAAGGCGGACTTAAGGCCACAGGCATTTTCTACCAGTCAACCTTAGGGTGATGCAGAGATATTTATATCAAAGGTAGCACGAAGTGTTGTGGTGAGAGTTTTTCTTAGTTTGGTACACAAATAATAATTTTGTATAGTAAATATTTATTTAATTAATTAAAAATAAATAAATAATAATATATCCATATATAAATATATACAAACATCATAAACTACATACACATATAGACCAATATATACATAAGAAAAACACATACATCCATGCATGTAATCACGTCTTTATCCCCGAAGGGTTAGGCAGAGGTGAATTAATCCCCACATTTCACCGATCATTGAATTCGGTCTCACGTAATAGGGGGTGAGCCATGCATCTGAGGCTGAGTCTGGGCTGTATATATCTGTCTGATATTAAACAGCCTTATCCCTTAGTCGCCTCGTACGACATCGCATGGTAAGAGATGGGGTGGTTCATCTTCTACTCTGCCAGAAACCACGTGGCTTTTTATAATTGATAGTTTTTTATAGTTTGTAAAAATCAAGTAAGTAATATTTATGTTGATTTGAGAAGAATAAATAATTCAAAATGTAAAATTCACGTGTACTTCAGACTTTATTACTGTTTGATAAAAATAATCTTCTCTATATTATGAAAAGTTCACGCGTTGGCGCAGGTAGACCAACATGCCTTATATATCTAGATTAGTGCGCAAGGGGTTCAAAAGCTTTTTTTGTACTGAGTGGGAATCGTGCCTACGGCCTCCGGAGCAGCAACGGACACTATCACTACGCCACCATAGAGATCGTCTAAATGTATGCGCGTAACTAAAGGACCCATAAAAAGCGATACAAAAAATTATTAAATATCTTCATGAACTGCATGTTATTTTACTCATGATATCAAAAATGCAACCTCGCAGTGGCTAAAATATTCATTAATTAACCCAATCCCTAAATATGTAAATGCGTTCAATAACTAAACTCGTCAATTTTCTAAACCCGTCGAAAATTGAACCTGTTGGGTTACCCGAATTCTATGTCACCCACTTACGAGCCTGTGGGCGGTGGCAGGTGCGCAAGCGCAAACTAGCGGCACACACGACGCCGCTCACACGCATCAATCGCGATCATCGCTACACATGCCAAAAGTGTTAACATACAAACTTCTGTATTGCTACTTACGTACGGTTCAAAGTATTCAGTTTGTTGCAAGTCGAAATTTATTCGAAGTGTTTCGATATTTTCTTATCGATATTCCGGGATTTTCTTGTCGATATTCCGAGTGTTAAGTGATCGAGTGTTGTGATTTAGTGTTGTATAATAGTTTTTTTTGTGGACACATTTATAATAATAAAAAATAAATTACCATATTGGATATATATGTGTAAGTATTTCTTTGTTTATTTTAATAATAATTATCATCTGTAAATAACATATTATTCATACATATTTTATCATAATAACTATTAAGTATGACTTGTAACTTGTGTAATATTAACTAAAACGTTTAATTCGTGAATAGATATTATGACAACACGTTTGAGGAATTAAAATTAATTATCTACATACTTATAGTAAATAAAAACACAAACAAGAAATCTGACCCTTGTACGTTTATACTCATACATATTTTATGGATGATACAATCGATATTGTTTATCGATATTTGTGTATGGAGTACCTACCACCAGGGTATTTGGAGCCCAAGCCATCTTCTGTCACAAGTCGGTACACCTGATGATAACAGACGAGGCACTGGCACAGGTTGCGGTCTCAGTATTGGAGAGGCAGACGGCAGTCGCTACTATAAAAGCCATGAAAAAATAATCTACGCATGAAATTAGACCCCCGACTTCATAATTATTACCATACTCACCCGATTTTGATGTCTATACTTCGTAAATAGACTTGGTCTGGTTATGTTATTTTTAAACTTTCGCGGTGTGAATTCATTATTATACAAGATATCGGGACTTCTCGCGAATTGTATCTTGGAACTTACTATTTCTGCCGACGTTTCGGATGCGTTGCAGCACCCGTGGTCACGACTTGACTAGTCTTCGAGCGTCGAGAGGTATTCGGGGAACATTTTTTGAGCGCCTACCCACCATTACACTTATTATGAACGGTTAAGCTGTCGACACACCTTTTTGGTTTTAGTATCATAATCACTGGATTCCACGTTCCAGATAGTTTGAATCCATCTTCCCTATTGAAATTTTTATATTTTTTGATTTCAATGGCTTCACGCACAATCCGTGAATAGTAGTGGCGATCAGTGGAGAGGACTTTGGATTATTGGTGAAATGTAGGTGTTAATTCACCTCTGCCTAACCCTCCGGGAATAAAGGTGTGATATGTGTGTATTATTTCATTAATTGTTTGGACATAATGTACAGCTATGTAAATTTATTAATGGTCTCCTCTGATCTGGAGTAATAACATCAAAATTAATGTTACCGAACAGAATAATTAACCAGGAAATTAAAGCACCTTGTAAGATCGATAGATGTCTATCAAACTGAGTAGGTATCTACATAAATAAAAAGTTAAATTATTTTAAAGTTAGTAATTTAAGGTCAATCAATCAATTAATCCATCGCAGTTTACTGCAAGACATATGCCTCTCCCAATGTTGGAATGCTTTGGCCTACTGATTCCACACTGGCCAGATGGATTGGTACTCAGTTTTATTTCTAGTTTTCCTTCTCTCGAAATGATATCGTCTGCGTACACACATTGAATGACTTTTGGCGGTGATACTTGCATTCTTTCTCGTCAATAATATAAGAACAAAGCTAAAACATCTTAGGTTTACAAAAATTTCCACTGATCTGGAATCAAATTCGTGATCTCAGATATAGTAATTGAACTCTTTACCACTACTCTACACTGGTTATCAAGCGTTGTATATGTCTTTATTTAAGTTCCTAAAATGATTGCTTGTCAAGACATACATACATACATATAATCACATCTTCATCCCCGGAAGCTTAGGCAGAGGTGAATTTGTATTCGGTCTCACGTATTAGTGGTGAGAATATTGCCGTCTTTCGGGCACTTTTGTTGACTCAAGCCATTCATCTGAAGCTGATCTGAAGTATATATCTGTCTGATGTTAAATAGCCCTATCCCTCAGTCGCCTTGTACGGCACCGTTAAGAAAAAGATGGGGTGGTCCAAATACTACTCTGCCGGGTATCACACGGCAAGACCTCTTATACCTTAAAGATATTATAATAATATATGTTGAGATGAAAGTCGCTTCTACAAAAGTCAAGATATAGGAAATCAAGAGATTAGTAGAACAGACGCCAGGCTCAAAGTACAATCTTTAGACACAATCCTGACGAATGCTGTAATGGACAATGATATCACCATCGAAACGTCATCATAGAAACGTTAGAAAATAATCTAACCAACGTGTCCTTAACCTAATGCCATTATAATATAATAACACGACTACTACATTTTGTAGTAAATAAATATTGATTTTATTGTTCAAGTGTTGAGACAAGTATTTCTCACGGCTATCCACAATTACCAAACCCTAGTGATGACACATTGAACAAACTTCGACCTACAATAAAAATCCGGAATGTCCACACAATCGATTATGGAAATTTAAAATACTTATTAAGTATATATAAAAAATATTTTTTGTTTTAATAGTTAGGTAATATAAATATTTATGAAAAAAGGGTGTATAGAAGTAGTCGAAACCAGCGGGCTTGTCGTAGAGTGACTGTAGAGAGAGCAGTACTGCGTGTGTATTTGTATCGTACCGGCTGTTGTCTCTGCCTACCCCAGAGGGAAATAGATGTGTGTATAACATTTATGTACATATTATGAAAAAGAAAGAAACATGCTTTATAATGGATGTTATAATAACTGCATGTCATGTTTATTATCATTTGATTCTAATAAAAATGATTCTTATTTAAACATACATTTATAATTAAATAAATAATGTTTTTAGCGGGTTCTATCGTGATTTATTATTATACAGACATTCATATCGCTACGTTATCTTTCCCAAAAAGGTAGGCAGATACCATGTGTACGATCTAGGCACAAATCTTTTGCTTCTTCTGCGTTTTTTCTTTTTACTCTAGTTCTGACGTTTCAGGAAGATATCCACTGATTGACCATTGTTCATTCACAATCACTTCCTGAATATCGTTCATCCATTCTCCCAGTATTTGAATAATTTAAGCATTATTTTTTCTATTTGGTTATTACTCCTTCTAACATCTCGTACTTATCATATTCTTAATTATAATAACACAAAATATAAGTATAATCTGCATTACACCAACTAACAGTTTTAAATCGATACGAGAATCAGAATAGTCAAGAATCGAATCGAATTGAATGGAATTAGTTTTCGCACTTTAATCACTAAACTATATAAAAAGTCACGTATCGTGATTTGTGATCGTGATTACCGTCATTAATAATATTTTATATTTTTTTCAATCACCTGTTTTGTGCATCTGCGGAAATACTCATACCACACATATATTGAATTTTGCTTGTAATTATATCAATAAAATCAATTACTCAGTCATTCTATCACAATCAGTTGCTGAACATACTAATCTTTTTTTAAAAGAACCATAATTACCATTAATCTTATAATTAAGAATATATACTGGAAGCCAAATCACATAAATACATAATAACTTATCCTTGGGGTAGATAGAGCCGACATCCTGCCATGTATCTATCCTTACACACATCACAATATTCTTCTGTTGTGTTAATACAAAAAATCCATTTAATGAATTTCTAAAGAAATTACGATTTTAACTTTTCTTTAGATCGGATCGGATCGGAAGTAGATACTATCGCTAGTCGATCTAAATCTTATATCTCTGTTAGTTAGAGCCATAGATACTATGATGAGGAACACATCAGCTAGGTCTAGGGCTCCAAGCCGCTGGCGATTGGCTCACTGCAATAGCAGACAAAAACAGTCCTGTTAGAACATCGCGCCCGGTGTGACACTAGCCGATGAGATTAATTATGTCCCACTAATGTAAATAAGTACAAGATTACAATATTTAACTAACTAATTTAAGTCTCGGCTGAGACGCTTACTTTTTCCGATCTAAATCTAAATCTATAAAATAATTCAGTCTGTCGATATCATGAGTTATAAACTCCACTCATTATGAATGTACGATATTCATATCACGTAACTCACCGCAAATAGGAAGACATTACAGTTCCATTGAGCCAATCGACTTATATAAAGTCTGGCATGTAGTTTCATGAACCGCTAGCACCGATTGATTCTTTTAATTGTCTTCATAAAAAAGTGTTGTTAACACACTTTTCACCCGACTATGGAGAAGCAAAAAGAGGGTTATGATTTTTACAGGCTATGTATGTATGTATTTAGGTTCATCTGTTCCCTCATAGCTCCTACACTACTAATTAGAACTGGACAAATGAGGTACCAATAGAAGCGTTTTAATCATCCGCTGGTTATAGGCTATATGACGTGATACTGAATATAATGTTGCGCCCTCTAGCGGTCATCAAGTACTGTGTAAAAAAATAAATTTGAGATAAATGTGTCGTGTTTGGTAACAAATGAAAGAGCTTCATTAGCATATTTCAAATATTTACAAATTATACCTATTACTTGCCCTAAAATAATATAAATAAAAAAATAAGTTTAAAACTAAAGCCCGACTACTGAATAACTAAAACCTGACTACTGAAAAATGACGTTCTAAAAAGTAAAAGCCGTGGTCGTATGCCATTATTCCTTAGAATGTATTGTTTTGTTAGACTAAGTCGGGATTTAGTAGTCGGGTTTTAGTTTTACACTTATTTTTTATTAGGTTTACAAGTTATATAAAAATGACAATTGAATCCAATGACTTAAATATTATAGGTAAATAGGAGTCATTGAATTCAGCTGCTAATTTTATGTCTTTTTTTTATACCACTTAGTTGTCAGACAAGCACACGGCCCACCTGATAGAAATGGTTACCGTGGCCTATGGACGTTTGTAACACCAGAGGAGTCACAATCGCGCTGCCAACCCTGTAAGTACAGAGTTTCTGTGCCGTCAGTAGAAGACAAAGCAGGACAAGCCTATAGTCTTCCACTGACAGCACAAATTCTCCAGTGAGCTCTGGCTACCCTACTCACCGCTGGGAACACAACACGAAGTTATTATAGCCGCGATATTCTGTAGGGCGGAGGTACTTCCCCAGTCGGACTGCTCAATTGGGCGGAAATATCGCCGTGTCCTACCTCCAATGTCTGTATGTATGTTTACTGAAGGATAGATAATAGCCCTATCCCTTAATAATAAACCCTACTGCTGCATTATTTTGTTTCGGTTTATGATTGGCAAATGGGTACCGCATGCTATCAAACTTGTTTCGATCTTTTAGACAGCAGAGGAACAAATAAAACTAACATAACGTAAACTCACGCCTATATCCCCGAAGAGGTAGGCAGAGGTGCTAGCACCCACATTTCACCAGTTTATGTTTTGGTCCCAATATAATAGGTGGCGAGCCTATAGCCATTTACCGGGCACTTATAAACCGGTAATTAATACACATATAACTTCGAAAAGCATCGAAAAGTCATTGGTGTGTGCCATGGTAAAACCTGGGATCGAACCCGAGACCTCGTCTCAGCAGTCGTCCATTTCCCATATCATTTATACATACATACGCGCGTAACACATTATACTCGCTAGCGCAGTCGGGTAAAAAGAGGTGGAGCTATTCTACTCCATCGGAACCAATATGTCAATCTATCTACCTGTACCTACCATATGAGTAAAGTTATTATAAAAGCGCTAATCATCATTATAAAGACGTTTTGTCCCAATTGCTTCTCAGGTTTTTACCTTGGAGTCAGCCTTCCAGCTTTTTCTCCTCCAGTTCACACGGTCTAGGGCATTTCTGACAGTGAGACCATTGGGTAGTTTTAGCATTACAGTATTTTTTATCATCAATTAGCTTATCGCAGTCATACAGTATATAGGCCTCTCTCAATGTCGGAATTGTTTGGTCTACTCTTTCCACCCTCGCCATGTGGTTTGAAACAGTGTTTTATGTTTCTTGCAGTGATATCGTCTACGTATTCTTTCATTAGTCACCTCTTACGACACCTTTCGGAAGAGCTGGGGTGATGATACTTGTATTCTTTCTCCGTCACCACACAGATGACTTTTTATTATATGTGGCCTTAATTATATTCGCCTAAGCGTCTACTCACAGTTAGGTAATGAGTATTGAATCAGTAAATCAAGTATTAGATAATTGTCATGCACAATTAGCATCCGATTATCTAATTATGAACGTAATGTATGACGTTTATGAACTGTTGTGAAAATTTACACTTTCTGTCATTATGGACATGTTAAAGTGTTAGGAATAAAATTTTTCACTATTGAAAGTTAAAGAAATTATTAGTACTTAAACTTTTGCGCTTCATAATATAGATACCTACTTTTATACAAACATAAAACGTGCACGAAACGTCAAAAAGTTAAAGCAGGCTGAGACCGCGGTAGACAGAATATAATTAGATGTTAAGACAGTGGTCCTATCAGGCTGAATTTTACTGAATTGGAATTATAACACTTGTTTTTTTATATTTTTATATAGGACACGTCAATTAGACTGCCTCGCCTGATGGTAAGCTGAAGCCAAAATTTCAGAAAAGAGGGTCACCGTTACATACTCATCTCTCTCACACATCGGTCTCATTATTTGCTTTTACACGCCTCACTTTAAAGACCAGGGACTGTAGGAAGAAGGAAACACGTGAGCTGGTAATTAATTCTAGGCCTTAATGGTGCGACAAAGAAAATAGTTACCGAACCGCTTTTCTAAACTCTCAGTACCTAAGTATTCATTCGCTCCGTGTTAAATCTGTCATAAAATAATCTTTTTCAATTCACGATCTTACGATTTATTTCTAGCCAAACTGTTCTTGTATATCTGCATTATTCTTTCTGTCAAATAAATCTTACTCCATACATGCTTTGCAATGATTTCATCTCAATTGGGTTGATTAGTTTTTCTTGGTAATTAAAGTCATTAACCCATTTATAATATTGAATTTTGTTAATCAGCACCGTTTAATCACAAGTAAGAAACACTCGAAACTGACGAGCTTGTTTTTTTTTATACCACTTAGGTGGCAGACAAGCACACGGCCCACCAGATGGAAAGTGGTTACCGTGGCCTATAGACGTTTGTAACACCAGAGGAGTCACAGTCGCGCTGCCAACCCTGTAAGTACAGGGTTTCTGTGCCGTCAGTGTAGAAGACAAAGCAGGTCATGCCTTTAGTCTTCCCACTGACAGCACAAAATCTCCAGTGAGCTATGGCTACCCTTTTTTTTTTTTTTTTTTACGTGCGCAAAATCCCCACGGATACCTCCCCACCGGAGCCGGTGGAGGAGGTTATGTCGGACTCGAACCGACTAAAACGCACGTCGCCTGTGGGTCGTTTTGGTTGCCGAAGGTGAGGTTGACAGGCATATACCTCGCACCCCGGCCGACCCAGGGCCATCTCTCACGATCTGGCCCTCTTCTCGGGTGTGGGGACTACAGAGTCCCCAACTCGTCCCCGGAAACGGGGAGGCGCGCCACGCGCGCCACCGCCGCGGCCTGCTTCTGCCAGGGTGACAGGCGGCTTCACCTGTCACCCCCAGGCCGGCGCTCATGGGGGGCGGAGGTCGTTCATCGACCTCCAACGCCCGAGTTGCCTTCGTACGCGGGCAGCTTGTCTTGCGATCCTTCGTCGCTCCCGCTGCCGCACCCGCCCCGCCTCCTCCTTCACGAGCATTACTTGCTGGCAGAAGGAGGCGCCGGCCGCCCACGCATCCGCGCAGCGAACCATCGCCGCGAGCAAGGTGGAGAGCGTGAGAACCCTCATTCCCAGGGCCGCCACAAGCTCCCGCCTCGGCGTCTCCCACGCCGGACACTCGGTGAGCGTGTGCGGACCTGAGTCCTCGCTCGCGTCGCAGTGATGGCACTCGGACGTTGGCTCTTTGTGCATCCGACGCAGATACTTTCCGAAGCATCCGTGCTCGGTGATCATCTGCGTCAGACGGTACGAGAGGCTGCCGTGTGGCCTCTCTAGCCACTCCCCCATGATGGGTCTTACCGCCGTTACAACGGCGTGCCCTGCGCCTGGTTGCCCAAGTCGTATCTCCCATTCCACCACCATTTCCCTGTGGAGCCGGGATCTCACGGCCCGAATTTCTTCGGGCTCGGGATCGTGACCCCGCTCCCGCGCCGCCCTTCGGAACCGGTATAGCGCCGAAAGGCATCTCGCTTCCAGGATCCATGGTGGCGATCCGGCGAGGAGACTCGCCGCGTTGAATGATATCGTGCGGTACCCCCTTATGATGCGGCACGCCAACCTCCGCTGCGGACGCTGCAGCAGGAGCATGTGCCGATCACTCAGGGTGTCCGCCCACACGGGACACCCGTACAGGGCCATGGACCGCACGACACCCGCGTAGAGTCTCCTGCAGGAGTCCTCCGGGCCCCTCAGGTTGGGCAGTAGCCGCGCCAGAGCGTTGGCTGTGCCCGCCAATTTGGGGCCCAGACTTCGGAAGTGCTTCTCGAAGTCCCACTGGCCGTCGAGCACGAGCCCCAGATATTTCATCTGGGGCTTGATGCCGATGAGAGTGCCTCCCACTGTGAGACTGGAACCAGGTGGTGGCGTGCGCCGAGGTCCATGAAAGAACATGGCCTCGGATTTATGCAAAGCCACCTCAAGGCCCAGCCGCCGGATCCGTTCCACGACTTGAGCAACCGCGGTCGTGGCCCTCAGGATCGCTTCGCGGTGTGTAGCCCCGCTCGCCGTCACTAGCGTGTCGTCCGCATAGCACGTGACGGCGGCGCCGTCCGCAAGCTCACCGCGAAGCACCCAGTCGTATCCAATGTTCCACAGTAGCGGCCCGAGAACCGATCCCTGTGGAACACCGCACGACATCTCACGCCGACCGACGCCGGTCGCACTTGGGTAGATGACGGCTCTCTCCGTCAGGTACGCCCCGACTATGCGCCGGAGGTAGAGAGGCACACCGTGGTACACGAGTGCCTCCCTGATGCAACTCCAGGGCAAGGTGTTGAACGCGTTGGAGATGTCCAAGGACACCGCCAACGTCACCTCACCCCGGGCAACTGCCTCCTCCGCCAAAGTCCTCACGCGCATGATGGCATCCACGGTGGACCGCCACCGGCGGAAGCCATATTGGGCATCCGCCAGGTCCGGCCCCCTACCAGAGAGGTGCTCGACGAGGCGCTTCGCAATAACTCTTTCAAAGAGCTTGCCCACCTCGTCGAGCAACACAATGGGCCGGTAGCCGGACGGTTCGTCCGCCGGGCGACCCTCCTTTCGGATGAGGACCAGTTTCCCCGTCTTCCACATCTTCGGAAACTGGCCCCGCTCCAAGCATGCGCTGAGGAACCCTCTCAGCCGGCATTCGAGACCGTCTTCTCCCAGAGCTAGGACCCACGCGCGGCCTGGAATGCCGTCGGGTCCCGGGGCGGTGCTCTTCTTGGCTCTAAGCCTTCGCACCGCCAGCTCCAGTTCTACCCAAGTGACCTCGGGGACTTCGTCGTCAACTACCACACTGGGCGCCACAGGTGACCGAGGTGGCGGAGTCATCTGCGGCGGAACGTGTTCCGCTCGCGCCGGGAACAGGGACTCGACCACTCCACCGAGCAGAGCTGGCTGGAGAACCCGGGTCAACGGCGGGGCTCGGGGGCGCAGCTTTCCTCTTACCATAAGGTAAGGCCGCCCCCATGGGTCCCGCTCCAGCGTCTCCATGAGCTCCTTATAAGCCGCGGCTTTCGCCCGCTTAATCTCCGCTCGGAGGGCATCTCTGGCCTCCCTGTATCCCACATGAAGCTCCGCCACTCGGGGCTCCGTATCTGCGGTTCGGCTACGCCTCCTACGGAGTCTGGTCCACCGGCGGTGCGCGATCACGCAGGCTTGCCGTAGCCTCGCGATCTCCGCAGACCACCAGTAGACCCGACGCCTCGGACTATAGGGTGGTGCCCTAGGCATACCCGCATCGCCGACACGAGTCATGGCCTCCCGGAACCACACCGCCTCATCGTCGATATCGACAGGCCTGTCCGGCGCAATGGCCCAGGCCTGTACGATGGCGGCCTCCAGGAGGACCTCCCGATTCAGTCTCCCAAGCACCCAGCGTGGCTCGCGTGGGGCCGGTATGACCGGCGCATCACCCGCGGGGGGGGAGACATCAAACCGAACGTATCGGTGATCCGCCAGTGTCTCCACCCCCACAACAACACGCCAGTCCCGCACACGGTGCGACAGCGAAGCGCCTGCGAACGATAGGTCGATAATCGAACTGCGCTCCGCGGCCACGAACGTGGCTTCGGCCCCGCGATTCTGGAGAACTAGACCGTGATTAGCGGCCCAGCTCTCCAGAGCCCTACCTCGTGGGTTCGTATGCCGGGACCCCCAGGTCACTGACCAGGCGTTGAAGTCCCCGAGCACAAGAACCGGATGAGGGTGGCAGGCATTGACGACGTCGGTCAGTCGCTCCAGCGACTGCCGGTACTCCCCTATGCGTCGGTGTAGGCTCGGCGTGAGATAGACGGCCACGACCGCAATCTCCCCCACACGCGCCGCTACGATGCCATGCTCCCTTGCCACGACAACAGGGGGGGGGGGGCACCCATAGCGGCGTTATAAACCAGTGCCGCCGACCCGTCCAGGTCGACCACCCAGGCAGGCCCAAGGGGCCGGTGAGTGTACGGATCGGCGACAGCGGCGACGTGTATGGACCACTGTGCCATGCTCTGGAGCAGAAGACCCTGAGCATCGGCACCGTGGCCCACGTTCGCCTGCAGGATGCGGAGCTGGGGATCCATTATGGAACCATCTCCGCATCCCGCCACGAACTTTGGGTGGAGCCCCCGCCTTGCGGCTTCGGCTCCTCGGTCACCTGTGGCGCCCAGTGTGGTAGTTGACGACGAAGTCCCCGAGGTCACTTGGGTAGAACTGGAGCTGGCGGTGCGAAGGCTTAGAGCCAAGAAGAGCACCGCCCCGGGACCCGACGGCATTCCAGGCCGCGCGTGGGTCCTAGCTCTGGGAGAAGACGGTCGCGAACCCCGGCTGAGAGGGTTCCTCAGCGCATGCTTGGAGCGGGGCCAGGCCTTGCTGCCAACCCTATGGTCGGCCGGTTTGCTCCCCGCTGCACACCTGAAACAGTGCAGTGGAGCTTCGCATCCACCGGCCGTATGGCCGGGTTGGCCACAGCGGAAGCAGCGGTCACCGACCGTCACCGCCGCCGTGCACTGCACCCCCACGTGGCCGACCGACAGGCACCTAAAGCACCTGGTCGGTCGAGCCTGCAGGAGCCGGACCTGCACCCGCACCACGTCTCCAACGGCGAGGAACCCCCGGTCGGCAGCCTTTTTGGCTGCTGCGATGGGGCAGCCGACAACTGCCGCCCCCAGTCCACGGCGGCCGAAGCGGATCGCCCCGACCTTCACCGCCTCTAGGGGGCAGCCCCCGGCCTCCGCCACGGTGAGGCGGATTTGCTCCGCCGTGATGGAGTCGTCCAGGTCCGAAATGCGCATTTCTGCGCATTTGTTGGGCCTGGACACCCGGACGTCGGCTGCGTCTAGCGTGTCCCGAAGCCTAGCCGCTAGGGCATCGGCCTGGGGACCGCTTGAAGCGCCGGGGATCTCCAGTAGCCGAGCACCCGTCCGAGTGGGTTTCACCCGGATGGGGCCCGGCATGTCGAGAGCCCTCATGTCAACGCAGGCTGTCGCCTGCGTGACAATCTGGGCGTACTGCACGCCCCTCTCCGCTGCCTCCGCCGTCATCGTTAGCACGACGGCGGTTGAGCGGGGGACGCGCAGCCTCCCCGGCACTCCCCTCGCAGCAGCCTCAGCCTTCTTGGCATTTTTGGCTGCCTTCCTCTTGGCCTTGCGCCGCTTCTTGGAGGCTCCGGCCACCTCCCAGCCTCCCTCCGGCGGGGAACTTGTGGAGGCAATCCCCACCGGGGTCCGGGCCGGGGCTGAGGCTAGGGCCGGGGACTTCTTCCCCTTGCCTTTCCCCTTCCCCTTGCCCTTGGCCCGGGCACCCTGGGAGCTCCCAGCTCCCATGTCGAGAGCGACAGTGGCTCGAGTGACCGGAGTGGCAGGAGCGGCCTATGGCTACCCTACTCAATGCTGGGAACAGAACACGAAGTTATTATAGCCGCGGTATTCTGTAGGGCGGAGGAACTTCTCCAGTAGGACTGCTCAATTGGGCGGAAATACCGCCGTGTCCTACCTCCTTTAAAGGTCTAATGACAGATGACAGTAGAGATAACTCGTGCAGTAGGTATGTAAGGATAGAGGTTGATAGGAGACAGGAGTATCTTTATTTTAATAATACCTGTCACTATATCTAAGATTTTCTTCATACAGTTTTTTTATTCAAGCTTTAATTCTACTATCCTTGCTGCGTTATGCCCATTTCTATCAAAAGCCTGTACGTTGGTGACCCGGGGTCCACTCTTTAACTCTTTCTAGAATTGATTATTCTTAGCTATATTCGTAGCTACTGCCTCCTGGCCCCCAATTCTGCTAATTTTATGTCACAGCAAAACCGCTGTTAAACCAATGACATTTTAAAAATATAATTTTTCAGACTATATTGATAGCGGCTTAAAGTCCAAAATGAAACCAAAAGAGTTCATTACATCTTTTCATTCACTCTACAAGATGCCATTTAATTTTAGATTCTAACAGCAGAACATTAAAGTCTAAAATTACATGGCGTTGTTTGCAGTGTCAGTGGTATAGCAATGGTTTATTATGACATATCTTCCAACAAACCAGAAAGGATAGAGCTTCGTCTGTTGATGAGCAGGCATTTGTAAATGAGATTGGTTCGGACGTTTGTCACAGTATCGTTTCCGTTAACTACATAACTTCTGAGCAAAGACTGATTTGTATGATGATGGGCAAAACAAACAAAAATTAAATGAAATGCGGATTTCAAGTTGCTTTGTTACCAGATATGGCAGGCAGGAACGAAACGAGCGAGTGTGGCTTCTCTGGTGTTACACACGTCCATAGGCCACTTTCCATCAGGTGGGCTGTGTGCTTGTCTGCCATCTAAGTGGTATAACAAAAAAACGAACCAAAATATATCCTTCAGTTTTTATTTCATAACAAACCAGACAGTGTTTTGTTTGATTTTTTCAAAAATACTTTTCATAAGAAAACATTTTGAACTCGTAAATGCAACTTTTTTAGTGCATTATACACAATATGTTGTTTCCCGGTCACTATTGAAGACGTAACTACACTATTTCGCGATCATAATATAAATATGAATGTGGATGCAATCATTTTACATCATCAGCTCTTGATGAAGATTTCTCTTTAAAGGGGCATGCAAGAATATTTACATGCGTGGGAAGTAACAAAATATCGCAGATTACAAGTATAATTTTATATTATTATATAGACATACTCATACTGATACCGGGTTTGACGTGTGGGCTCCGGTGGAATAGAATAAGACCACCACATAAGAGGTGTGATGATGATGACCCGTGGGTGTCGTAGAAGATCTTCATCCAGCAGTAAACATACATTACATGAAATGGTTCCCGCTTGATGGCAATAAACTTGTTCCCTGTTGTTGTTTGTTGTTGTTAACACATCTCTGTCTACCGCTTTGGGGATTTACAGGTGTGAATGTATGTTTGTATATTATTTATACCGGTGTATTATTGGTGATACGAGATGAGGAGAGGAAGGATGGACAAGATAGATGGCTGGGCCAGGTAGTTTGTAGATGTTTTTTTATACCACTTAGGTGGCAGACAAGCACACGGCCCACCTGATGGAAAGTGGTCACCGTGGCCTATGGACGCGTGCAAAATCAACAAAGTAACACACGCGCTGCCAACCCTGTAGTTGTAGTTAGATTGAAAATCCGATCCCATCAGTGTTGAGACAATACTCACCGAAAGATAAAATTAATAGGTCATTGAATAAAATACGTATGTATACATTTTTTTCACTTCATACATTTATAGACTCCACGCGAAAAATAACCGTTATTAAATATTAAAAGTGCGGTTTTAGAAGGTATTGCTTTCATTATTATGATCGCATCTATTAACCGTAATGTTAAAAGAGTTTAATTTTCATCGATATTGCGTTAGATTATGTAGTTTTATGGAGTACTCTTACCATTTTACTGCTCTAGAAAGTGTTTGTGAACGATTTACATTACAAAATGAACGAGTGATGTGATGATGTTGCTTCTGTTTTAAATGTTATAACATCGTTGATTATGTAACGTCAGTTATGCTTACAGAAATTGTAGTGATCTTTATAAGTAATCCTCTGTTAAAATGAGGGAGATTATGTTATCACACTTTGTTCATAACATAACCTTAAAAAACGTCATCCTACCTACTTGTTTTCATTTGCACTCACTTATTAGTGTATGTCCTGGGGCACTTATGCTTGGGTTGAAGCAGACGAATTAGCCCCATTTTGAGTGACTGCACCAGTACCGTATCCACATTTTTAACAGGTTTCGTAGGTACTCCGTTTCGAAAGACATTAGGAAGTAGGACATTACGGTATTTGCGTCCGACTGGGGAAGTACCTCCGTCCTACAGAATACCACGGCCATAATAACCTCGTGTTGAGTTCCCGGCGGTGAGTAGGGTAGCTTGAGCTCACTGGAGGGTTTTTGTGCTGTCAGTGGAAACACTGACGGCACAGAAACTCTCAATGTTTGCAGGGTTGGTGGCGCGAGTGTGAATCTCTTGGTTTTGCACGCGTCCATAGGCCACGGTGACCACTTTCCATCAGATGGGACATGTGCTTGTCTGCCACTTAAGTGGTATAAAGAAAACATTAGTGCGAATCTCTTTTCTACAATGCCACATGTATAAACTCGCCCATCGACTTCTGACCGTAAGGGTATGGTGATGTCTACTCAAACGCATCGGATCAAATAACACATTGGTTAAATAGCTCTTCGATGATTTGGTGTTGTAGAAATGGCTTAAGAGTCACTGGGCTCATTATGAGACTAGGCTCGGAGGACCAATTATCCTTTCTAAAATTGAAAATAATAAGCACGATCCCTCTTTTAATATATCACTGGTTTTCTTCCCATTGAGTCAACCTGTGACCACGGCTGTCGTATAACCAAGTCAAAGTGTGGCTTAGTTCAAGGTACGAATAAATAATGATTATTGAATATCATTGAAGTCGCACGTTTAAAAGGTTAAATTTTAAACTTACCTACTACGTAGATATTGATTATAAATTTGACAGTTAAAAACAGCATCCTGTAAACAAGAGTTGTTGACTAGTGATGAATGAGAACATGACATGAAGCGAACTTCGGAATGTGGTGGATGCGCGGTGCAGAATCAGATGCGTCGTTGCGCAAACAATCGAAAGTGACCGCTATGAGTTGTTTACACGCAAGTACAGACAGCACGCATTGCTTTACATAAATCACATAAATGTAACTTTTTTTCATGTGTTTCCCGATAAATTGAAAATAATATATTTCTTCCTGTGTCTCAAAAAACAATTCATTATGTTCATTTAAAAAGTAAGTTACTTAAAATTTAAAGAAGACAAAGATCCGAGCCAGTCTTCCTAGACAAGAAGTAGCGATTCGTTGACCGACAAATGTATGGAATTTAACGTTTATGACATACACCTACTTCAAATCCCATACATTTGGAGGAGAGTTTGTCTTATACGTGGTAGAAATCAGATAAACATATTAAGATACTTTTTTAAACACTGACAGATTATTCATAGAAAACCTAAACCCAGGTGCAATTTTTAACTTAGGTGACGTCACAAAATCTCTGTTCTTACAGGGTCGGCACCACGGATGTGACTCCACTGGTGTTACACACGTTCATAGGTCAT
This sequence comes from Eilema griseolum, assembly GCA_963662185.1. Classification (NCBI taxonomy): domain Eukaryota; kingdom Metazoa; phylum Arthropoda; class Insecta; order Lepidoptera; family Erebidae; genus Eilema; species Eilema griseolum. Next base: position 8,971,666 of record OY759230.1, read on the forward strand.
GGTTACCACTTTCCACCAGGTGGGCCGTGTGCGTGTCTGCCACCTAAGTTGTATAAAAAAAAACATCTACCACTCAGCCGCACAGTGTCGGTGTTGCCACAAATTTGGTAAAAAATTATTGAATCTAAGTTTTATTTCTAACAGCTATGAATAAAAATCAGATAGACTATCAAACGATTTAAATTTATAGCAAATCTATTGAATTTAACTTTGCAGTACTCTTCTGAATGCTAACCTTTTAAAGGGCATTTCGCATAAAAATTACGCAAATCGGCTGAGGGATCTTGGTGAAATCGATGAATACACGCCGGTGACGTAGCGGTATAATGACATAATTATATGAAATTCTAAATAAGCAAATTGAGTTTATACGTTTCGATTTTAGATTGTCAGAATAATTTCATTCTGTGGTATTTTATAACGAAACAGAGAATTTGATTACAGGATCTCCTATTTCTAGCCAAACCTCGATGAAACCTGTAAAAATTAGTGTTTATAAAAAATATCTCAATATCGTACGTGTAGTTACAGGTAAAAAAGAATAGAGACGGCATCTTCTGAATAGAAACTTGAGAGCAAAACTGCTAAGGTTCAAAGGGTATAGTGACGTCACGTAATGGTACTACTAATAGCCTGTCTATGCAATTTTGAGACAATATATTTACAACGAAGAGTTTTCTATCTATACTAACATTATAAAGCTTGAATGTTTGTTTATTTGTTGGTTTGTACGCGCTAGTCTTAAGAACCGCTGGTCCGAATTGAAAAGCTCCTTTTATATAGGTATTTAAACTATCATGGTCACTGACATCAGTATCAGAATAAACGGGATATTTACCATGTTTCACTATTTTGCTCAAAATAGTGAAACATGGTAAATATCCCGTTTATTCTGATACTGAGCTCCTTTTATGTTCACACTATTACTTAGAAGAGCGAAGCAGTGATCATAAATTTCAAGAAATCTTACAGATCTCTATACAGTAGTTGAAGACTATAAAATTGCGCGCTCAATTAATCATGTGAGGTTTCATAATATGCCACGGGTAAAGCTGGGTGGGTCAACTAGGCCTTGATGGTAACAAGATCTCTTTTTTCGTTTCGAACTCTTCGAAAAGAATTCGAAAATCGAATTCAAAAACAATATTCGTATTATACACGTACGATACCTTTTGAGGCGTGCGATTGCACAGAATAAATAATATCACTACCGATAGTCTGATCCCGTTAATTGAAATGAAATGAAATATTATTTGTCAGAATATGGGTGAGCGTGAGTGTGTACAGAAATTTTGAATGTTTGCATTTAGGTGCAAGCCAATGCCTGCTATACCACGTACAAAAATATGTCTTACAATTAAAATTTAATTATTCGATAGTTAAAATTATCATATACATTATAATGTAACAAAAAGACAATTATCACAATTTTTCAATATTTAAAAATGCGTCAATAGTATAAGAACATTAATCCATTAGTAATGTGAACAATTTTCTTTTAAATGCATTGATCGTATTAACGTATTTGTATTACTAAATGCGTGTTTTTAATATGAGCAGCTGTAGTAGTGTTGTAGTGATAGCGATTACAACTGCTGTGGACGACGTTCACAGTGCAAGACCTTAACAGTAGAAGATATCTCTTCAACTCATAGATTCTATCATATAGACGACAGTGCAAATATTCTTTAAAAGTAGAATTTTCTTTTTAACGAGTGCTATAGCTATTTAGAAAGCTGGCAACACAGATATGTCCATCCGAGAGATGAAAGATATTTCAACCAAGCATTTTAATGTGTTTATTTAGTTCTATAGAGAAAATTTCGTGTTTGATAAGAAGATTATCGTTTACTTTTACAACGTGCCAATATTTAGCAAAGGCAGGTGATGTATTTTAGCTATGCTTTTGAATGAAATTACTAAACTATTCAAAACCGATTAAGATAGAAAAAATTGAAGCATTCCAGGTGGGATTCGAACCCGCGATCTTTCCCTCACTGGGGGAACGTTCTGACCACTGAGCCAACGAACCTTCGCCTGAACCCATCCAAACATATATCCGTCCTACGGCGACGGTGGGAGCCATCTATCGATATTCGTACGAAGTATCGAAATCAATGAATGATGTTGCAATAATTTTCAATCATTGAATTTTGATAACTCCGCTCAAACTAAAAATTTTAAGCATTTACTAGTAGTCTGCTAAGTATTAAATCGATGAAGATTGAAAAAATTGTAACGATCCAGGCAGGATTCGCGGTTCCCCTGCAAAGGAAAGATTGCAGGTTCGTATTCGGCCTGGACCGTTATAATTTTTTCTACCTTAAACGATGCTTTGTCATACTTACAGGACCTAGGGACTGTAGGAAGAAGGAATAGATAATTCCAAGATTTTATGACGCGGGTAAGAAAAAAAGACACCGCACCGCTTGGATCCTGTAGCAATTACTTGCACATAATCCATGCACGTGTTGTCCTGTATGGAAAAGGAGAGGGTGGACTAATTGGAAGAGCTCATTGGAAGATTTGACATGCTAGGCACGGTATAAGACGGAAGAAGTTAACAAAATGTTGTCAGACCCAAAAATTATGTGTTCTAAACATATTACTACATATATTTCGCGTGTCCAGTACCTATTATTTTAACTGTGGCAGTACACATTTTATATGTGTGCTAAAATAAAGAGGACACACGCAATGAACATGCAATCTGTACAAGACGTTAGTAACGAAATCGTACGCAGATCACTGCGATTTATTTGCCATATGCACATATTACCTTATTACTCTGAAGGTGAAGTGATGAAAGCGTAAATTTGCTTTACGTCGTAAAGGTGCTTGACATATAATTTGACTATTGTACGTGTCTGTCTAACCTAAAAAAACTATGCGTCAATTGTAAACGACGATAATTGTGTACGAATAAACTGGATTTCACACGTGAAAATCCTTTTAACTAACTGCGTTTTACCGATCAATTAACCGATTTAATGAAATAAATAACGAAAATAGGTAATAGCCTGATATTTTTGGCAGTCGAAAATAAAAGTAGCAGTTGGAAAAATAGTAGGTAATAAATGGAAGAATATTATATACTATTCTTCCATTTATTACCTACTATTTTTCCAACAATTAGGTCCCACCTATCGTCAAGTTAATGATTTACTTGTTTGTTACCATAGTAGCATAATAATGTTCGCTATAACAAAAACTACATTGTTTTTTCTACTTTGTCTACTCTACAAGACACTAATACACTCCTGCGTGGAATACTACTCGCATTTCTGGAATGGTTCAGCTAAGTACTTACTAGATGCTCTCGACAGGTTGCAGCGACGTGCGGTCCGAAATATTGGGAAACCTGAGGTCACAAACACCCTAGAGCCTTCGCAGATGCCTAGAGATGTTGCGTCTTTGGCAGTATTTTACCGTCTGTACCATGGTGAATGTTCTGATGAGCTCTTCCAATTGGTCCCACCCTCTCCTATCCTACACAGGACAACACGTGCAGGGCTTAAATGTCACCCGAATACGGTGCAGAATCATGCGAGGCAAAGTCTAATTGACGTGTCCTATATGAAAAAACCCAATGATATTTTAATTAATATTCCACAACAATAAACATGCTTTTATTATGCTTGGCAAACCGTTACGTATCTACTGACGTTCGTATCAGCTGATATATTTAGGCTCATTAGGTTTTTTTTATTACGTGCGCAAAATCTCCACGGATTCCCCCCACCGGAGCCGGTGGAAGAGGTTATGTCGGACTCGAACCGACTAAATCACACGCCGCCTGTGGGTCGCTTTGGTTGTCGAAGGTGAGGTTGACAGGCATATCCCTCGCACCCCGGTCGACCCAGGGCCATCTCTCATGATCTGGCCCTCTTTTCGGCTGTGGGGACTACAGAGTCCCCAGGTTCATTAGGTTTAGTTTGACGTCAGTTTTAAATTTTTCTTGGCAACCAATTGAAATCCACCGTCTACTCACGTTACGACTGCGTTTGAAACTCATTGTCAAGTAGAATAATGCGCCTGATTACAAAGGGCTACGAATCGTTACGCAAACATCCTTTTACAAATCAACCTTCAGAGCTATGCAATAGTTTGACCATTTTACAAAGAACTGAATAGAAGTGCACAATGTCTACCGAGATAGGTCTTCACTTGTTGGACTTTTAATTAAATTCCTGTCATGGATTAAGGATATGAAGGTGTTCGCTGAATGTTGATAGCGACACACATTGACGGCCTTTAGGGCATTCTTACGTGTAAATATTTGTTGTTCCTTAGGAATAAGTTTTTTGAATTGCAGCATAATATAAATACTCTTACGTAATCTTACCATCTTACCCATTCAGATCGGTGATCTAATCTCGGACAAACCCGGTTAAGAATATAACCTCTAAATAAGAGAAATAAAATATAATTTACCTTTCACGAAAAAAATATATAAATCGGTTCATACGTTCTTGAGCTACGATGCCACAAACAAATACACACACAAACACTCACACACACATCATACATGTAAAACAGATGATTTGAGCGTTGGAAGTTTAAAACTACAACTTAATAAACTTATAAAACCTCTGTTATTACAGGGTCGGCAGTATGGATGTGACTCCACTGGTGTTACACACGTTCATAGGCCACGGTAACCACTTTCCATCAGGTGGGCCGTGTGCTTGTCTGTTACCTAAGTCAAGTACCATTGTATAAAAAAAAACTCAATAAAACCTAATGAAATAAAAAAAAATTGCCTAACAACAAATATTATAATTCCATTTCGGTTATATATTGCTATACTTCGGTAGTACTGTTTGTCTCTCCACATTTGAGGTCATTGCCACTAGGTATGTGAGCCGTTTGGTCAACAACATAAGGGCTTAGTCACACAAAACTCGATTTAGTGATTTTATATTAGCTCTGCAACCCACCACACACACTCGATTTTTATTTTATTTCAATTTTGTGATTTGAAATGTATCTACTTAGTTTCAATTTATAAAATTTAGTTGCAACGGTCCTCACCACGGATTTGTTTTATTTCAATTAATAATTTACATTCAAATTTGTTATATTATTTTAGGTGTTGATACAGTTTATGAACCGATAAATACTCCTGCTTACTATCCTATCTATTTAAACACTAATTGAAACGGTGAAGCAATTTCTTAGAAGTATAGTAAAGTGCCAAAGTACCAGAGTGCCAGATAATTTAAATTCTGGTCACATGAACCACTTACGACAAAATATTTACATTTTAAATACACGACTACTAAATGTCACTGCCAAATTCTATGCAATAGGTATAACATGTAATTATTACAATACCAAGAAAACTTGTATTGCAGTTCTTTTTGAAAATTTATAATTTTTTTTCATACAAGTTAGGTGACAGACAGGCACACAGCCCACCTGATGGAAAGTGGTTACCGTGACCTATGAACGTGTGCAACACCAGAGGAGTCACTCCCGAGCTACCGACCCTGTAAGAATGGAGAGTTTGTGTGCCATCAGTGCTGAAGACAATATCATAGATTACCTATACTAATAACAGAAATTACTAATATTTTCCTTAACTTCTCCAGCTAAGCTAAATTGTTTGTATTAGGGTTCATTCGGGCAGTAAAATAGCCAGGATTAGAACATGAGACCTGTCGTTTATAAGACCGATTCTTGAGCCATTAGGTACTGACATTAAGCTACTGAGACACTAACACTGAGCCAATGATATACACGCAATAAAAACGAATATAAAGACGCATCATTCTAGAAAATAGGTTTCAACTTTTCGAATTTACGAGGAACATAGAGGCAAACAACCTAGTTTGAAAATCCTATACCCTTCTTTTTTTTTATGTGCGCCAAATCCCCACGAAACACCCCCCAACGCACGCCGCCTGTGGGTCGTTTTTGGTTGGCGAAGGTGAGGTTAACAGGCATATCCCTTGCACCTCGGACGACCCAGGGCCAAATCCGATACCCCTTACATTCTATTGATACCTAATAGTAAAATTTAAAAAAAAGTGTTTTAGGTTCATTTTCTGTCTGAAAATGGCTGCCAGTTGGCATACCCTAAATCATGCCCTTTGTCAGAGCTCTGAAGAGTAGTAACATAGTAACAGTTACACCAAATTATGTAAAGACTAAGTTATTTTTGTATCAAGTATTTAACATAGTATTAAGTATCATTATATATATAGTATAAGTATCAAATAGCCGCGGTAGCCTAGTGGTATGGGTAATGAACTGCTGAAACGAGGTCTCGGGTTTGATCCCAGGTTTTACCATGGCACACACCAATGACTATTCGATGTTTTTCGAAGTTATGTGTGTATTTATCGCAGATTTATAAGTACCCGGTTAATGGCAATAGGCTCGCCATCTATTACATTGGGACCAAAACATAAACTGGCGAAATGTGGGTGCTAGCACTTCCGCCTACCCCTTCGGGAATATAGGCGTAAATTTATGTAATGTTATGTTTATTAAGTATAAGGAAGTATTTTGTTCATACTAGGAATTAATTAACATATGCATTAACCTTTTATCTACGATGACACTGTATAAACGAGAATTAATAAGTCTTGAATTGACAAATGTATGATCCATGACCACACCTATGTAGGAAATAGTATGAAGTGGATTAAAAAGTTATTTCATCAAAGATAGGATTACTAAACGGTTTTAATACATTCTATTTAATAAATGTATGTATTTATCGCATATTTATGAGTGCCTGGTTAATGGCAATAGGCTCGCCACCTATTACATTGGGACCTAAACATAAATTGGTGAAATGTGGATATTAGCACCTCCGCCTACCACTTCGCAAATATAGGCGTGAGTTTATGTTATGTTGTGTTTTATGTAATAAATAGCAATAAAATTATTTTATTAAAGTGCCCTGTGGTTTCCAGCAGACTGGAATTAGGGCTACCCCATCTCTTCCCATGCGGTGTCATATAAGGTGACTAAGCCTCCCCCCACCGGAGCCGCTGGAGGAGGTTATGTCGGACTCGAACCGACTAAAACGCACGCCGTCTGTGGGTCGTTTTGGTTGCCGAAGGTGAGGTTGACAGGCATATCATTCGCACCCCGGCCGACCCAGGGCCATCTCTCACGATCTGGCCCTCTTCTCGGGTGTTGGGACTACAGAGACCCCAACTCGTCACACACACGTGTCACCCCGTGTCGTACTATGTATGGATTAAAGTCTTCTTTGTTCCTCTCTATAGGCTTATAGGCTGAATGATTTTCGATAATTGAAGTCTCAAATAAAAGATATTCGTATTATATCCTATTATATGGTACATTAAATGTGAACAAAAACCATGCGGTGAAATTCTAGCGCTAAATGTAATGGTAAAAAAGTAACGCAATATTTGAATTAAACTTGAGATTTATTATATTCTTTTTTGTATGCCAATTTCAATATTCATATTACAGAAATTGAGTAGACAAGAGCAGTACAAAGGGCGACCATAAGGATAAGCGATAACGCTTTACACAATTTCTTTCATGCAACCTTTGGATGGAAATGTATGTTGGTTGGAGTATTTGGGAGTTGTTGGTGTTTAACAAACAATTTGCGTAATTTTTTTAGAATTTTTTTAGAGTTTTTTTTTTTTTTTTTTTTTTTTTTATATAGGACACGTCAATTGGACTTCGCCTTGCCTGATGGTAAGCTGAAGGCAAAATCCCAGAAAAGAGGGTCACCATTACATACACATACCGTGTGACAATGGTGACACTCAGCTTGACGGCCTTATCATATGCTTTTTCACGCCCCGCTTAAAGGACCCGGGACTGTAGGAAGAAGGACTTATTACTATTACCAACAAAGTAGTGTTGTAACTTTCGTCACTAGCAATATAAACTTTACGCATGATTTCCAATAGGGAAATCATGCGTAAAGTTTATGTACTTTATTGTATCACTTTACTTTACTTTTACTTTACTTTATTGTATGTCTATTGTACTTTTTTACGTGCGAAAAATACCTACGGATACGGCTCTCTGCGGGGAGCCGGTGGGTGTGGTTATGTCAATAGGAGCCAGTAAATACGATATGTATGGAAATGTCAATTACACTAGACTTTAAAACCGGTTTCATTTTAATAATATCCATGTTTTAATAGTATAATATAAACTTATATGCTTCCTTGCTGTCGATAAACACCAATCATTATCAATTATCAACTGAATCTTCCGCATAATTATAAATTATTATTTCGCTAGCTGATTCAATGATTGAACACTTAATACGACATTGACCACTTGAGATTACACGATTTATTTAAAAAGTTATCATACGATATTTAATTAGTATAGACTTGAGTAGGGTAGCCAGAGCGCACTGGAGAATTCGTGCTGTCAGTGGGAAGACAAAGGGCTTGTCCTGCTTTGTCTTCTATCTACACTGACAGCACAGAAACTCTGTGCTTACAGGGTCGGCAGCGCGAGTGTGGCTCCTCTAGTGTTACACATGTCCATAGGCCAGGGTAACCACTTTCCATCAGGTTGGCCGTGTGCTTGTCTGCCACTTAAGTGGTTTTAAAAAAAATACTTGTACATTGGCCTGCGATTCGAACCTATAAATAAAGTCATAATAAATTTCGCAAAACCAGCGAGACCACTAATATTTTGCGCATAACTGAGTAATAACAATATTTTGTCACTGGTGTCGGCAACGATCGGCTATGTTCGGCTAAGTTCGTGAGTCATGGTACTACTTTCTTGCAAAACGGTGGTTACTCAGGCGGTTGCGAAAGGGTTAAGTATGTTTGTAATTTTGGTAATTGTGGTGTAAATTCGTTATATTAAGACATGGTGGAGATGATACTGTGATTGCCATGACGTTTCTATAATAGTATCTAAGTACAATTTTGAAATGACTATCTGCAATATTTTTTTTAACAATTTTCATTAGAAGTTGTATCAGCGGAACAGTCCCGGGTCCTTTAAGAGGGCGTGAAAAAGCATACGATGATGCCGTCAAGCTGAGTGTCACCATTGTCACATGGTATGTGCAAGTAATGGTGACCCTCTTTTCTGAGACTTTGCCTTCAGTTTACCATCAGGCAAGGCGAAGTCTAATTGACGGGTTCTATATTTAAAAAAAAAACATGCCTTATAATGCCTTAAATTACGCTATTCGACCTTTTATCATCCCCTCTTCTATCTCATGGGTTAACCTATGCAAAATTGTTCATATTTGCTTAGAGAGAACCATGCTCTCCGAGCTTCAAACTTACCTCACCAGCCGAGTACTTGGTATTTAATCCTGCAAAAGTCACTGTAACCCAAATCAAGAGAAAGAGTAGAAAAGCGGACCCCAGGCTCTGAACTACGAGCAAACACAAAGTGGAAAGCGGTCCCCGGGCTCCGATGTAAAGACTTCAGTTGTTACTATATGTATTACATTTAAAATGAATTAAGCCCCTTTCAACAAACGTTATCTATAGCCTAAAACCCATCACGGTAACATCAGAACAATATTAATGTTGAACTGTGTAGACTGAACTATAAACTATAGATGCGGTGTTCGTTTAAAATCGCGATGTTCCTGCATACCGTGTCTATTATAATAATACGTCATTGGTGTAGGCTGCAATTCAGTAACCGAAGAAAAATGTTCATTGTGATACATCGTATGTTGTTGACCTGGAACTAATATGAAACATTGATGTTAAGCTAATAAGTTTACAATCGAATAACGGCGGGTCGACATCACTCAATGTCGTCTGTGGTCAATGGGTGACGTCACAAATTTCAAAATCATTATTATTTGTTGATCTGTCTGTATCTGTGTATCTGTACCACGGTAGCCTAGTGGTATGGGTAATGGACTGCTGAGATGAGGTCTCGGGTTCGATCCCAAGTTTTACCATGGCACACAAAAATGACTTTTCGATACTTTTCGAAGTTATGTGTGTATTTATCGCAGGTTTATAAGTGCCCGGTTAATGGCAATAGGCTCGCCACCTATTACATTGGGACTTAAACATAAACTGACGAAATGTGGGTGCTGGCACCTCTGCCTACCCCTTCGGGGATATAGGCGTGAGTTTATGTTATGTTATGATCTATCTGTAAATACACAATCACCTGGTCTGACAGTCTGACACATCAAGAAAAAGCCTAAACTATTGAAATTATAGCCTTTTATGCAATTGAAGCCTTTTACAAGTATTACATGTATTACATTGCAAGTTACATGTATTATGTTGCAAGTATTAGTTATAGTAGTATAGTAGAACCATTCATCCAAATCTAAAAATGTGGCATGAATGGTTCTACGAGTCCGTTATTTTCAAATTAAAATATCGCTATATCTGGTTAACAAATTTTAATTTCGATTTTCAAAATTGTGTCCCTAACAAGGTGAATTAAGGGTTAAATATTTAAATGGGATCTAGGATCTTAGTTACTTTTTACCCGACTACGGCAAAGGGTTATGATTTTGACAGGCTATGTAAATATATAAAAGCTAAAAGATGGTTAAAGACTATATAACGTGCCACTTAATCTAATGCGGCGCTCTAAAAAGTATTAAACAAGAAAAATAGGATAGGCGTATACCACTTTTCCCTGGAATGTATTGTTTTATTAGACTTTTTTTTTTTTTTTTTTACGTGCGCAAAATCCCCACGGATACCTCCCCACCAGAGCCGGTGGAGAAGGTTATGTCGGACTCAAACCGACTAAAACGCACGCCGCCTGTGGGTCGTTTCGGTTGCCGAAGGTGAGGTTGATAGGCATATCCCTCGCACCCCGGCCGGCCCAGGGCCATCTCTCACGATCTGGCCCTCTTCTCGGGTGTGGGGACCACAGAGTCCCCAACTCGTCCCCGGTTTTATTAGACTAAGTGGTATACGACCACGGCTATCCTTGATTTTTCTTGTTTAATATTTTTTAGAGCGTGATTTTTCACTCGGGTTTTAGTTTTAAACTCTATATATGTAGAAGTATGAAATAGTACGATGACTTTTTTGTATAAATCAAACTATTTAGTTCTATTATTATATGTACAATACTAAAAAAATAACATAAAACTAAAACTACATGTGGAAATAAGTTAAATGCGCGTAAAAGATAAAATGCAATGATAATGAATCAAATTGAATATCAAGCCTGATGTGTGTCTAAGTTTGAATAGAACTCTGAAAGGTATTCATTATTAGATTCGGGTAAGCAACGTTCTAATTGGGGTACGAATTTTTTACGGAGTTTTTCAGGTAGTCCAATCAGGCCGCAGTTTAAGCGTTTACAGTCATATAGCGATGTTACTGTACACTCTAGTAGCAAAACAACTGCGCTAACTAATTGATATAATTGCTGGATCAAAGAATCGAAGGCTAGCGTCGTCATCAAGTACCGGTTCATCTGGGGGGCTACCATAGTAACTTCGGGCGCACACGAAACACGAACGAAAGACGTGACTTTTGAAATAAGGCCACAAAGAAATAACTTGTGTTTTCTTTCGAAAGGGTTTCAAACAACCAAAGTGTAAAGCTCTCTGAAGAGTTTTTGTGCTGTCAGTGGGAAGACCAAAAGCTTGTCCTGTTTTGACATCTGCACGTACAGCACAGAAACTCTCTGTTCTTATAGAGTTAGCAGCACTAGTGCGTCTCCCCTGGTGTGTCAGTTGGACCGTGTGTTTGTTTTTATGGGACTCAGGTAGTAGAAAAAGCTGTCCTTGGATTCGATTGCAGGATCCGGTACCATGGAAGTCATGGAACCGATTGCTGGAAAATTTAACCCGAAACTGCGGATGTTTCATGGTAGGCCTACTACTATTCTTCTCATCTCGTTTGTTTCGACACAAGTCTAGCATTCTAGCAATTATGGAAGAAATTTATGGAATGCTAGTTTTTAGGTTGTGTAACTGTATGACTGACGGTGTTGCAATTGATTTAGACTATTATTAACTCTTAAATGGCACTGGCAAATAATTATATTTTTTATTTAAATTCATCTGTCTGCAACAATATCTTTATAATTAAAAGAATAAGGCATTATCAATATTAATTCTTTTAACACACTTCTTTAAATATATATATATATTGATAGAAATACTATTAAAACTAAAATTACACCGAAATTGGACATAACTAAGCACTGTTCTGCATACTAAGCAGTGAAAATATTCAATAACTTGCCAAGATGTCTGAAGGAGATTGTCTACAAATTCAAGTTGTTTTAATCAAGGCCTAAAACTTTGCTATTAGAAAGATGTTTTTATTCTGTATCTGAGTTCATGTCAATGGAGGATGAGGAGGTTATTGAGTGAGGAATTGGGTCTTGCGTCTTAATGTTTATTTAATTTTAATTTTTTGTTTTGGTTTTTGGTAGTTATTGATTGGACACCCGAAAGTGACATTATTTTATGTGCGCATGATACGAAGTTTCTGACATTTTTTCTTCTTCTCTAGACATGATTACAATTTTATTTTTTATTATTTTACATATATTTATATTTACATGTGATGATTGATACTGTATATTTTCTTTTTATAACGCTTTTTTTGTTTTTTTTTAAATAATTTTTTTTGTTTTTTTTTAAATAATTTTTAATTCATTAATTTTTGATGTAATTTATATTTTGTATTGATTCTAATTGTATTGACTGTGTATGATTTCAAATATAATTTAAATTGTTCTTGAATCAATAAACACACAAACAATTGAAATAAATCTAATATTATTAGGTTATATCTAATTTGTGACGTGACCGTAGAGCATTGACCACTTCGTTGTAGGTCTCGGGTTGCATTTCCGCTCAGTGCAAAAAATTAATTTCATATGTCATACAGGTGTTATACCTACTACGGACTCCAGCTCACTCATATGAAATAACGATTTTATTTTTTATTATCATTGGCGGAATTGATGCTAATAGCACAGAACCATTCGTCAAGAATTGAATTGAGTATAGGTTAGGTGTTGTAAATGTTAAGATACAATATACTAGTGTAGTTGCTTGGCTCTGGATAGTGCTAGGGAATATGTAGATAATGGTTGATCCCCTGCTGACTTACAGTTACCTTTCATTCGCCAATTGCGATGCAATCCGTTGATACTAGTTATATTTGAATGCGAACTTTCAACAGCATCAACACATTATAGGTTAAAATTGACCTACTTCCGGGTGTTTGATCGAGTTAAAATTTTGCATACGTATGTAGATGACAATGCAATATTATAGTGACGTGGAGCGTATTATGGAGCCGGAAGATGACCTCAGGAACTTAACAATAGAATAGACCATCTCGAGTCGAGTTAGCGATAATTTGAGTCGTCTTGGCAGGCATAATAGCAAAAAATATAAATTATAGATACTTGATTAGGAAAAAAATTGAACAAATAATATACGATGTTCAATTATTTTCGTTTCAAATCATGTTAAATACTTTAGAAGAGGACTGAGGCTAAGCGCAAGTACGATTAGTAAGAGATTTTAAATAGGCACTTTTGTATAAGAATCGAAAGAGGTGATTTTGTGATACTAAATATTTTTCTGCTAGTTGTCAATATTAATAAAATCCATCAATTGACTGCACCTTCTGACATGACAAGAAAACTAAGCCGAAGTTCAGAAGACTAGTATCACCGTTCCAGGAGCTGTTGGTCCTAAGATGGTAGGTAGTCCCTAATTTATGACATCAACTGCTGCTTATTCTCGTCTCACTTAAAGACCTTGGGATTATAAGAAGATGGAACACGTATGCGGTTAGAGCATACAGTAAGTTATTAATCAAATCAATCAAGTAGCCTATTGCAGTCTACTGGTCTTAGGCCTTTCTCCCAATCCTCCGTCTTTCTCGGCTCACATGTATAAAATTAGTTCCATGAGGTAGTAACAAATGAATATTTCATAGGTGAAATGCGAACGTATGTGTATTATTAAATTACTTGAGGACAATGATGCGTAGCTTCTTTCAAGGCGGAAATATGGATATTGCAAACGAACGCGATATGGAACTTATGTAATGATTGTGGTTTCTGTACATTACCAATTAATACATACATACATATAATAACGTCTTGGTTAAGCAGAGGTGAATTAACACCCACATTTCAGCAATCATTGTATTTTGTTCCACGTAATAAAGGGGAAGGCTATTGCCGTTTTCCGGGCTATTAATAACACAAGCCATGCATCTGAGGCTGAGTCTGGGCTGTATATATGATGTATTATTGTATAAAACTTAATTACATCAGAAATATATAAAAGGTAAGTAGGAAGTATAAAAATGATACCAATTAAATTTATAAGTACATATGTTCATGAAAGTCAAAGTCAAAGTTCTTTATATGTTGAATATTAGTTATATGTCGGATCTCATATTCCTATGCCTATTTAAAATCTTTCGATTTTTCTCAAAAGTGCCTATTTAAAATCTTGTACTAGTTGAACTTACGCTTAGCCTCAGTCCTCTTCTAAAGTATTCAACATGATTTAAAACGAAAATAATTAAACATCCAATGTTATTTGATCAATTTTTTACCTAATCAAGTGTCTATCTTATATATAATATGTATATGTCTCTTGCTTGCTCGCACAAAATAAATTGTAAACCAAAACAAATTTATAAAAGAAAAATAATCTAGTTCTAATGTAGTTCGCTGAGTTTCTTGCTGGTATCTTCTCAGTAGAACTAATCTACCGAACCAGCGAAAGAATCATTTTCCAATGGTTTATTTTTACATTATTTAATATTTTTATATTATTTCTTGACATACATAATTGTAAAATTTTGACGTTCATATTATGTGCTCTTTATGTGCCTAAACTGAATAAATGAAATTGATTCTTTGATTCTTGATTCTTTGATTCTATAAAATTCTCGTGTCACAATGTTCGTTCCCGTACTCCTCCGAAACGGCTCTACCGATTGTTATCGGATCCTTATTCATATATTTGTATCTGAAAGAGCACGTTAAACCTCCGGTCCCGGTTGCCATACGAAGATCTATAGCAGTCGTTACGTAGCCCTCAAATGTCTGACTAGACTAACTAAAGAACTTCGATATCGTCAACTTGATGTGGAGGTCAGATGGCAGTCACTTCACAGAAAATATCGAAGTTCAACGGCATCACAGTTAGACTGGAATGCTGACCCCAAAAGGCTTGGGAGTGAAAAAAAAGGAATGATATTGGTATGAATAGTGTCCTAAAAGTGTCACTAGTGTCGATGCCCGAGATCATACGAAGTGGAGAAGTAAAAGTTTCCATTATCCGATCCGATATCCGTGTCGGCACCGATATCCGATACCCGATAGGAAGTAAAATGTATGAAATATGTATCTATCTTTCACATTGTTCGACTCGGAGCTGACACCCCTATGTACACCCGATAGTCAATTTGTCATCAAAATAATAATAAAAATGTCATGTCATATACAATGGTAGAGATTACTAAGGAATCTGTGGTTGAGCTTAGGGTTAATTTTTTTTGAATCTGTTCTATTAAGCAAAAGGACGTATCTTTGACGTATCGAATCTATTTTATCGAATATATATGAACACAACACATGGTTTCGGATATCGACTATCGGTAACCGTCGTCCAACTCCGATATCGTATCGGATAAAGTGAAAACGGCCTAACTCTGATGTGATCAAAGGTCTCGAATATGACCGGAATTAACAAAATGATAATGATGATGATAGATGTACGAATTAGGGTCAAGTTTAATTGATTACCAGAATTGAAGCATGCTGATATATTCTACTAGAAATGTGAAAGTTTGTGAAGATGTTTGAATGATTGAAAGAAAGAAAAAATTTTGGAAATTTTTTTTTAATCACTCTGACAGTTGAACGGTACTGGTTGAAAATTAAATAACCACTTACGTATACGTAAACCGTGTATTTGTCTGCACAAAATACTAACAGACGCGGTAAGTGCCTTTGTTTTATGCTTAAAAACATAGAAAACAAAATTTTCAAGTTTAATACGTACTTAAAATACGTACATCTGCAATAAATTTTTCAACACACGCACTCATAAAGTGGCTCTAATTTCACCCCAATTAGGCACATAATGCCCGTGGTTCTCTAATTATCTGTGTGGGGACGGAGAAAGAATACAAGTATCATCACCCCATCTCATCCGAAGGGTGTCGTAAGAGGCGACTAACGGAACAATACGCAGACGATATAACTGCGAGAGAAGAAAATTCTTCGTATTTAAATAGGTAATTTAAACTATGCTATATTTAAATAATTGCTAATTTACTAATTGTTTCTCTAAATAAACTTTTTATTTAAGTAGGTACTATATAGAAGTAGTTAATGAAACTTGCATAATAAGGGTTCTAATTCTCTAAAATCTAATTTCATGAGGGGACTCTGTGGTCCCCACATATCGAGGGAGCTCTGGGTCGGTCGGTGTGCTTGTCTGCTACCTAAGTGGTATAAAAAAAATTGTTAAAGTAATTTGCATAAAATTACGAAGTTATTTTTAGTGCCAAAATTCCATTTGCTGATCGTGCATATGTGTTGCGCCGGTGCACCACAGATTATGTAGAAAAAATGGAAAAAAGTGTATGTACTTTTTAAATTTATTTTGATAGCCTAAACAATGTCATTAAAGTTAATGTTTACAATTCAGTATGAGAGCAGAAAAAAGATTTTTTAGAATTATTTTATTCGCAAGTGTGTTGAAAAACGTCTATTGATGATTACCGTCTTAGGTTCTCTTAAGACCGTTGCTTGTCGGCTCGGACCTCAAAGGCGTCTTAGCGGTATTCACCAACTTTTTTTTATACCGCAAAGGACGGGACGACCCACCTGATGGAAAGTGGTTACCGTGGCCTATGGACGTGTGTAACACCAGAGAAGCCACACTCGCCCTGCTGACCCTGTAAGCACAGAATTTCTGTGCCGTCAGTGTAGAGGACAAAGCAGGACACACCTTTAGTTATCCCGCTGACAGCACAAATTTTCCAGTGAGCTCTGGCTACTCCGCTCTCCGCTGGCAACACAACACGAAGTTATAACCGCGGTATTCTATAGGGCGGAGGTACTTCCCCAGTCGGACTTCTCAATTGGGCGTGTCCATAATATAACTTTACACACTCGTATACTATAATCTGTATCTCGTTAAAACGACTTAACTCGTCCGCTGCTTCGTGCGTATACAAGCGCCTTATTCATGCAAATAATATGGTACAAATATCGTACACAACTAATGTGCAAAAAATACATAATATACAATTTGTGTGTTCGAAGTACGACCTCATGCGTGACACGCACTAGGCAGCAGACGGCCTTAAAATGAGTGAAAGTGAAAATCTTATAAACAAATTAATGGAATGTATGCAGATGATTGCCATTCGGTTACTAGGTCAAGCAACCGGTTGGCAAGCGGCGGCGGTCTAGTGGTGCGTTCACAGTAATCATTTCCTTGATATCTTTGCGGTTAATTTATTGTATGTCATCACTTCACGCCTTAATACCGCCGTTAAGTATAGCAGCTATTAGTAGCTCTATCTATGATACGGTAACTCTATGTGAAGAGGTAGATTAGATATTGATACTCTGTAAGGTTTAAACAACCAGATTATTTCTCAGATTCTTGCGTAAAATAGTAAATTATGGTACAAGTTTGTAATGATGGTGAGAAAGAAAATTGTTTTATAAATTGAAAAATAGATACAAAAAAGCAATATACATAAATTACAGTTGTGAAAATTACAATTGTGTATTATTTCTATATTAATTGAAATATATAGGTACGAGTGTGTAAAGTTGGTAATTACTGCTTAGGCACCATTGAGACCCGAGCCGTTAGGTAAGGGCGTTAAGAGAGCTGAGGACAGTAATCATCAATTCACACGTGTGTAATACGACTTTTTCAACACACTTGTGAATAAAATAATACTAAAATATCATTTTATCTACTCTCATACTGAAATGTATGATGAGTATCAAAACAAATTTAAAAAATTACATAAACTTTTTTCCCATTTTTTCTACATAGTCTGTGGTGGATCAGCGCAACACCAATTTAGTGCAGTCGTTCGGAAGTTATGCGCGTATATACATTTGGGGCGTTTAATTTAATTTATATGTAGAAATAAAAGGATAGTAGGAACTTAAGATTAGAATTACTAGCACCGAGCATGAGGTACTATCGTGCTCATGATATTCATGAACGGTTTCCACAAATATACTTGAAATAATGCACTTATCAGTATCCTCTCACGAAATATTAGCGGTTACGATACTAATTATATTACGACCTGGGTATCAATTATTATACTTCCATTACGGTACAAATAGGTGTAGAAACATGGTCATAATGATCGACCAAACAAATAAAAATATAATTAAATAGTGTGTTGTGTTCCAATACATTCTTTGCAAGTCATTTTATCTCGCTTCATATACTACATCACACAATTGAGTAAACTTGGGCGAAGGTTTTACTTAATATTTTTCAGTGTTAGTAGTTATTCGATTGTAGTCCACTGCTGGGCATAGACCTGCATAGACTGCATCCAGTCTATCCAAAATAAGAACTAACTCATTTTAAATCGATTAAGACAGGACAAAGTGAAACGACGGGATTTGAACCTGCAAACAGTCTGTAACAGGGAGAATGCTATGACCACTGAGCTAGAGAATCACGCCTTGAGTGCTCCAAATTCTCCTATACAATCATCTTTGGGCGACAGTGGATGTCATGTACCGATAGTCGTACGACCTATCGCAAACGATAAATGATATTACAATAATTATTTTAAAACAATCACATCTTAGAAATTATTTTTCTACTTTTTTACTTTCCTAACCCTGTAATCAAGTAGTTAGTTGTGAATATTTCAACAGTTTCCTCTGTCATATTGTCTATAGTATGTCGTTAGGGTAGATAAAATAAAAACAACTTAAACAACATCTGCTGTTCATGGACGTACTTAGAATGGGTCAAGAGGGGCGATCGCCCCGCCCTGCTCTCTGACTCTATGTTAAGAATTAAAAAAAAAATTAATTTAAAGTAAAAATTAAATATTGAGTGGGTGTGGGGCAATGTTGGTGTAAAGGTTTGAGTCCGACATAACCACCAATACCGGCGTTGGTAGGAGGTAGGGAGGGGTTTCCGAGAGGAAAAAGGACCTTCCTGTTCCATACCTTAAAGGAAGTTGGGTACACCCATGCTGCTGTTTGACAGACAATGCTTTGTAGCAGGTTTTTTTCGAGACTGAAGTATTAGATGTTAGTCCCTTCTGTAAAATCCAATGAAATCAGATTATTAATGAGGAGAAGGATAAAGAAGAAAAGCGAATCCCAGGCTCTAGTGCAGTTTTAAATTCATCTGGTATTGGCACTCAGATGTTGAAGAAGAAGAAATTGCGTAAAGCGATAAGGCCGCCCTTTGTACTGCTTTTGTCTTCTTAAATTCTGTTTCATGGCAACCTGCTTCTGTCAGGGTGATTATGCAGCGCTCCCTGTCTCTCTCAGGCCTGCGCTCACGGAGGCCGTAGGTAATGTTATCTAGGTCGGTAAATGACCTCCGCCCCCCATGAGCGCAGGCCTGGGGGTGACGGGTGGAGCCGCCTGTCACCCTGGCAGAAGCAGGCTGCGTTGGCGGCGTGCCTCACGCGCCTCCCCATTTCCAGGGACGAGTTAAAGACTCTGCACACCCGGGGAGAGGGCAAGATCGAGAGAGATGGCCCTTGGTCGGCCGGGGTGCGAAGGATATGCCTGTTAACCTCACCTTTGGCAATCAAAACGACTCACAGGCGTCGTGAGTTTTAGTCGGTTCGAGTCCGACACAACCTCTCCCATCGGCTTCGGTGGTGGAGGTATCCGCGGGGATTGCACGTAAAAAAAAAGTAATATTATCTACCGCATACCATACCGCATAACTACAGGTCACTGAATAAACCGCTGTCTGCCATTATTCGCACCTTAAGTGATTGGGACATGGCGTACTCAGAGTACCTCCTAACTGGACTTTGTCTATATACGCAAAGACAACATAACACACACTTTTGTAGAAGGCTCAGCAGTGGTTGAAGGGAATACCATTTCATCTTGCCCATAACTATGTTTAAATGTAAATGGCTTGATTCTTGTGCTCGTCTACTTGATTATTTGCGGCGTCATCTGGTAAAAACACGCCTGTTGCGCAACGTTGCTGTTCTTGTCGACTAATATGAGTTGCAAGTCGAATGTTGCCTAGTGGCCACGAGGCTTTTAACTAACTTCGAAGGTCTACAGGTATCGGGATTTTTTTACATCACATAGAAAGTAAGTACTGCGTACTTACAAATACTTGAAGTAAATAGTTATCAGAACGTTATGAAACACTAATAGATAGCACGGGCTATTTATTACTTTGTTTAGCAATATTTATGACCCGAAACCCAATTAACCTAGTAATACTATAATTTTATATGTTTTGATTACTATGTCGGGTGGCTTGATGGTGTGGAATATAGAGTACAAAATTAATTTAATCACCTAAGTTTCATTTGTGGTGTTATTTGGCAAGTGTGCCGGAAAAAGAACAACACTGTGGATTACGATATATGCCAGGACAGATTGTCATAGACAATTTGACAACCTTTTTTTTATTGAACACGTCAATTAGACTTCGCCTTGCCTGATGGTAAGCTGAAGGCAAAGTCTGAGAAAAGAGGGTCACCATTACTTACACATACCATGTGACAATGGTGACACTCAGCTTGGCCCTCTGTGGGGTGGCGGCTGTGAACGTGGTCGCTACGCAGGAGGCGCGGGTTTGATCAACGTTCAATAAAAATATTTGTATGCATTTGTCTGGTTGTGCCTCGGAGAAATCGCTAAGCCGTTAGTCCCGGTTGCTCGGCGTTGGAGACGCCGAGGCGGGAGTTTGTGGCGGCCCTGGGAGTGAGGGTTCTCACGCTCTCCACCTTGCTCGCGGCGATGGTTCGCTGCGCGGATGCATGGGCGGCCGGCGCCTCCTTCTGCGAGCAAGTAATGGTCGTGAAGGAGGAGGCGGGGCGGGAGCGGCAGCGGGGGCGACGAAGGATCGCAAGACAAGCTGCCCGCGTACGAAGGCTAATCGGGCGTCGGATATCGAGGAACGACCTCCGCCCTCCATGAGCGCCGGCCTGAGGATGACAGGTGGAGCCGCCTGTCGCCCTGGCAGAAGCAGGCCACGGCGGCGGCGCGCCTGACGCGCCTCCCCGTTTTCCGGGAACGAGATGGGGACTCTGTAGTCCCCACACAGCCGAGGAGAGGGCCAGATCGTGAGAGAAGGCCCTGGGTCGGCCGGGGTGCGAGGGATATGCCTGTCAACCTCACCTTCGGCAACCAAAACGACCCACAGGCGGCGTGCGTTTTAGTCGGTTCGAGTCCGGCATAACCTCCTCCACCGGCTCCGGTGGGGAGGTATCCGTGGGGATTTTGCGCACGTAAAAGAAAAAAAAGTCCCGGTTGCTATACAATCATCTGTGGCAGTTGTTACTGGTAGTTGGAGCCCTAAAATGTGCTACAACTGGTCTAACTGCAATGCTTAGATATCGTTTTTGGGTTGTGGAGGTCAGAAGGCGGCCACGAAAAATATCGAAGTTCAGCCAAATCCGTAGTTAGACCGGTAAAGTAGACCCCAGACTCTGAGGTGAAATCTTGAAATGATGCGACTGGGATTAACGCTGGGATGAAGAAGAATATATAGACATATACGTTAATCTCTCGCGTTAATCTTAAATTTATCTGTCAACAGAGACATCTTCGCGTTAATCTTAAATTTATCTGTCAACAGATAAATTTAAGATTTACGCGAAGATGAAGATAAAGATTTTGCGATTGAAAACAATTGCGATAAAAAACTAACGTAAGATTTTAAGTTTGACCACAAGTTTTTAAACAAAAAGAACCGCTTCAAAATCTGTTCAATAATTTTTGATGACAAGTATTCCAAAAAATAAAATGTGTTTAGAATCGTAAATATTACATAACCCAAGTTAAGGTTAATTAAGTCAATTATCTCCAATGGACAGACACGAAAACTTTACAATTGATTAGTTACTGATAGTGTTAAAAAAAAAGTTTATGTGCTCCGTGGTCGTATGCCACTCTACCTAGAATGTATTGTTTTGTGAGACCAAGTGGCATACGACCTCGGCTGTCCTTGATATTTTCTTGTTTAATGCTTTTTAAAGCGTGATCTTTCAGTAGTTGGGTTTTAGTTTCAAACTTATTTTTTTATTTATATTATTTTCCAGCAAGCAACACCTATAATTTATACATATTTGCATTGTACCAATCTCAATTTAATTTTTTAACACAGTACTTTATGACCGCTAGAGGCCGCTACATTAGATTCAGTAACACGTCATATAGCTTATAACTAGCGGACGACCAAGATGCTTCTAATGATACCTCATTTGTCCAGATTTAATAAATAGTTCAGGAGCTATGAGGGAACAGATAAACCTACATACATAGCCTGTCAAAATCATAACCCTCCTTTGGCTACGCCGTAGTCGGGTAAAAAGGAGTGAAAAACTAACAATATCTTTTCTTTCTTTTCAGATTGTATGCTGTGAAGTGAATACCAGAAATAATAATATAATGGTAGTAGATTTAATAATTTGTGAATAAGTTTTAATACTAGATAAATATTCGAGAATATTAGTTCAGTGATCAGTGTTTGTCAGTGAAAATGGCGGCTAAGATGATGACCTTGTATCGGACGATTAAAGGGACCAGTACATCTAAGAGGAAGAAACGTGAAAGAAGGTAAGTTCTTCTAACTTTTTTCTACCATTTAGGACTATAAGCTCACAAAAGTTCTTAACAATAATACAGTTATAAACGACTCTCCTGCCTGACTCTGGCTATATTTTTTTGTTATTGTTTGACTCCTAAGGATATTTTTAATAATGAAACGGAAACTTCTACACCAAAGAAATGCTTGTGCAGGCATTGCTATTCCCTGTAATTGATTACTGCGATGTCTGTACCTTTGACCTGAATGCAGAATTTCACCGTCTTAGACCGTAAAAACTGTATCAGATTCGTCTTAAGCCTCCGGAAGTATGACCATGTATCTGTTTGTCGGTCGCACTAAATTGGTTGCCGATCCGTCAGCGTCGGAACCAACGTGCTCTTACTACTCTCTATGCTATCTATATTAACTTCTCCTAATTCTCCCTCTTACCTATACCTCTATTTCCATTATCTTGGCTCCAATCACGACAGAAACTTGCGTTTAACAAACAGCCTCGTCTTGCGCTGTCCTACTCATCGTTTCAATTTCATTCACTCTTCCTTTCCTGTGCAATCTATGTTTCTTTGGAACGAGCTACGTCTCGGGATCAGAAGGGCCACAAGCCGTTACACATTTAAAATGGGAGTTTGGAAGCTCATGCTGAATAAATTGGAAGAAACTTCATTGCAATTATATTTACATAGGTTACACTAAAAGTTTCCGGAACTGGCCACTTACATAAACAATATTTAAAAATTTATTACAAC